>JAAGEH010000286.1:52831472-52842261 GCA_011751065.1 Lasiurus cinereus | reverse complement strand
GCCAGGCTCACCAAGAAGCAAAGAGAGAAGACCCAAATAAACAAAATCAGAAATGAAAGAGGAGAAATAACAACAGACCCTGTGGAAATACAAAGGATTGTTAAAAAATACTATGAACAACTCTATTCAAACAAATTGGACAACCTGCAAGAAATGGACATTTTCCTAGAAAAATATAACCTCCCAAAACTCAATGAGGAGGAAGCCAAACATCTCAATAGTCCAATAACTATGGAAGAAATTGAAGCAGTAATCAAAAAGCTTCCAGCAAATAAAAGCCCGGGTCCAGATGGCTACACAGGAAAGTTTTACCAAACATTCAAGGAAGATTTAAAACCTATCCTCCTCAGACTATTCAAAAACATTGAAGAAGAAGGAATACTCCCAAACACCTTCTATGAAGCCAGCATCACCCTAATACCAAAACCAGATAAAGACAACACAATGAAAGAGAATTATAGGCCAATATCTCTCATGAACATAGATGCCAAAATCCTCAACAAAATTCTAGCAAACCGGATCCAGCAGTACATCAGAAAGATCATACACCATGACCAAGCAGGATTCATCCCAGGAATGCAGGGATGGTTCAATATCCGCAAATCAATAAATGTGATACATCCCATAAACAAATTGAGAGATAAAAATCACATAGTCATATCAATTGATGCAGAAAAAGCATTTGACAAAATCCAACACCCTTTCTTGATAAAAACTCTCAGCAAAGTGGGCATAGAAGGATCATACCTCAACATCATAAAAGCCATATATGAAAAACCCACAGCTAACATCATACTCAATGGGCAAAATCTAAAACCATTTCCCCTAAGAACAGGAACAAGACAGGGATGCCCACTCTCACTTCACCTGTTCGACATAGTACTGGAAGTATTAGCCATTGCAATTAGACAACAAGAAGAAATAAAAGGCATCCAAATTGGAAAAGAAGAAGTAAAGCTGTCCTTATTTGCAGATGACATGATATTGTACATAAAAAACCCAAAGGACTCCATTCCAAAACTAATTGACTTAATTAATGAATTCGGCAATGTAGCAGGATACAAAATTAATGCTAAGAATTCTGTGGCATTTCTATACACTAACAGTGAAATTATAGAAATAGAAACTAAAAAAGCAATCCCATATACTATTGCACCAAAAAAATTAAGATATCTAGGAATAAATCTAACTAAAGAGGTAAAAGACCTTTATGCAGAAAACTACATAACACTGAAAAACGTGATAGAGGAAGATGTTAACAGATGGAAGAGCATACCATGTTCATGGATTGGGAGAATCAACATCATGAAAATGTGCATACTACCCAAAGCAATCTACAGATTCAACACACTACCCATTAAAATACCAACGACATATTTCACAGACCTACAAAGAATTCTTCATAGATTCTTCTGGAACAAAAAAAGACCACGGATAGCTACAGCAATTCTGAGAAAAAAGAATAAAGTAGGTGGGATCTCAATACCAGACTTCAAGCTATACTACAAAGCAACTGTTCTCAAAACAGCCTGGTACTGGCACAAGAGCAGAGATATAGATCAATGGAATAGAATAGAGAACCCAGATATCCACCCAAACTACTATGCTCAATTAATATTTGACAAAGGAGGCATGAACATTCAATGGAGCCAAGATAGCTTCTTCAATAAATGGTGTTGGGAAAATTGGACAGATACATGCAAAAAATTGAAACTGGACCACCAACTTACACCAAATACAAAAATAAACTCAAAATGGATACAGGACTTAAACATTAGAAGGGAAACCATAAACATACTAGAGGAATCCACAGGCAGCACCATCTCAGATATATGCTGAAAGAACTTCTTCACTGATACTGCTCCAAAGGCAATGGAAGCTAAAGAAAAAAATAAACAAATGGGACTACATCAAAATAAAAAGCTTTTGCACAGCAAAAGAAACCATCAACAAAACAACAAGAAAGATCAATGCATGGGAGAACATATTTGCAAATGCTATCACTGATAAAGGTTTAATCTACAAAATCTACAGCCAACTTATACAACTTAATAAAAGGAAGATGAAGGATACAATAAAAAAATGGGCAACGGACCTAAATAGAACCTTTTCAAAAGATGACAGAAGGAAGGCCAAGAGACACATGAAAACATGTTCAAAGTCATTAATCATCCGAGAGATGCAAATCAAAACGACAATGCGATACCATCTTACACCTGTCAGAATGGCAATCATCAACAAATCAATAAATGACAAGTGTTGGCGAGGATGTGGAGAAAAAGGAACCCTTGTGCCCTGTTGGTGGGAATGCAGACTGGTGCAGCCACTGTGGAGAACAGTATGGAGTTTCCTCAAAAAACTAAAAATGGATCTCCCATTTGACCCTGTAATCCCACTCTTAGGAATTTATCCTAAGAAATTACAAACACCAATCAGAAAGGATTTATGCACCCCTATGTTCATAGCAGCACAATTTACAATAGCCACAATTTGGAAACAGCCTAGGTGCCCGTCAGCAGATGAGTTGAACAGAAAACTGTGGTACATCTGCACAATGGAATTCTATGCTGCCATTAAAAAGAAGGAATTCTTACCATTTGCAGCAACCTGGTTGGAACTGGAGAGCCTTATGCTTAGTGAAATAAGCCAGTCAATTAAGGAGAAGCATCACATGATTGCACTCAGTGGGGAATAATAAAGAACATTATAAACTGATTAACAAAAGGATAAACACAGAGACAGTAAAGCTTCAAACAGACTGTGAAATTACATCCGGAAGATTAAAGTTAGGTGAGGTAGATAAGAGATCAATCAAAGGACTTGTATGCATGCATATAAGCATAACCAATGAACATTGACACTGAGGGTTTGGGATATGCCTGGGAGGGAGGGGGGCAATGGGGAGATATGTATAAAAATTCATAAAAATTAAAAAAAAATGATAAACTAGAGTTCAAAGCAGTAATAATATACATTTGAGAAGCAGGCCTACTAATGGAAAGGCTACGGATAGGACTAGGGTTAGGTTTAAAACTTGAAATTCACGAGTGAGGAACTGGAATCACTGAACAAAAGGAATCAAAAGTTTAGTATACACAAGGAAAGACTAGGGAAATATATAGGAAGGTGTCTCAAACATATGTGAAGGAAAGTACTTAGTCACAGTTATATCTTGGTCACACACCTGAGAAGTGAGTTGGAGGCCAGTTACATTTTCAATTTAGTGTAATTTAGAGTGTGTTTCTAAAGATTATTCTCACCTTAAACCTTGATTATCACGGCTCAGATACAATACAAAGCTAATTATATACAACTGCTATGACAGTTTAGGGTTAGGGTTAAGGCCAGGACTAGGGTTAGATTTAGGGCTAGGGTTGGGGCTAGGGCTAGGGTTAGCGTTAGGGTTAGGGTTAGGGTTAGGGCTAGGGTTAGGGTTAGGGTTAGGGTTAAGGTTAGGGTTAGGCTAGGGTTAGCATTAGAGTTAGGGTTAGTGTTAGGGTTAGGGTTAGGGCTAGGGTTAGGGCTAGGGCTAGGGCTAGGGTTAGAGTTAGGGTTAGGGCGAGGGTTAGTGTTAGAGTTAGAGTTAGGGTTAGGTTTAGGGTTAGTTTCTGGGCTAGGGTTAGTGTTAGGGCTATGGTTAGGGTTAGTTTTAGGGCTGGGGTTAGGGTTAGCGCTAGGGTTAGGGTTAGAGTTAGGGTTAGGGTTAGGGTTAGGGTTAGGGTTAGGGTTAGGGGTAGGGATAGAGTTAGGTCTAGGGTTAGGTTTAGGGTTAGGATTAGGCTTAGGGTTAAGGTTAAGTTTAGGTTTGGGTTATGGATAGGGTTTTGACTAAGGCTAGGGTTATGGTAAGTGTTAGGGTTAGGGTTAGGGCTAGGGTTAGGGTTAGGGCTAGGGTTAGGGTTAGAGCTAGTGCTAGGGTTAGGGTTAGGGTTAGGGCTAGGGTTAGGGTTATGGCTAGGGCTAGTGTTAGTGTTAGGGTTAGGGCGAGGGTTAGGGTTAGAGTTAGGGTTAGGGGTAGTTTTAGGAGCGATAGATAAGAGATCAATCAAAGGACTTGTATGCATGCATATAAGCATAACCAATGAACATAGACACTGGGGGTTGGGATATGCCTGGGAGGGAAGGTGGGCAATGGGGACATATGTATAAAAAATTAATAAAAAAAAACTTAAAGTAAAAAACAAAAAGAATCTATGAACATATATTCTTTCTGTTTTGGTCAATGTCCTACATATTTTCCAGATTTTTATTGGGAATTGTCAGAATGTTATACATCTTTTTGCCATAGGTAAATGCTCTATAAATGTAAACTATTTTCAATTTACACACTATCCTACCTTTCACAGCTCTTGAAATTAAAAATGTTTGAATTTTCAACACTGCACAAGATATATGAAGATTATCCATTAAACTGCCCGTGTTTCAGACACATTCCTAAAATGTAACTGCTCTCTTATTTTGCGTGTGAGATGTTCCATTTCATAGATGTATGAGAGCACTACGAAAATGAGAGTGATTGTTTAAGCAACCTTCTTTTAAAATGGCCAGACTGTCTTATAAATGTAGGCATTATGAAAGTCAGGTCTCCACTCTTTGAACACTATTTCTCTGGGAGAAAACAAAGTCCTTAATAGATAGATGAAGGCTCCCTGAAAATTGTGTTCCTCATGTTTGAAGTACATGAATGTTTCCTTCAACTGAAAATGTAAATTCAGTGTTTCATTCTTTTTTTACAATGATTCCTTCACATTCTATGTGAAATCTATTATACCCTATCCTAAACTTAGCACTAATCTAGCCTTTAGCCTACCCTTACTCCCCAGAAAAACCCAACACTATCCCAACTCATAGCTCTATTCCTAGTAATATACACATTGCAAACACTAACAGTTAACCTAATCATAATTTGAACTCTGAACACTAACCCTGTCCCTACTCCTTATCTTAACCATACGCTAGCCCGGGACCTAAACCTAACCCTAAACCTAAACCTAATGGTAACCCTAGTCCTAGCACTAAACCTATCCCTCATTCTAACCTAATCCTAGCCCTAAACTTAACCATAGCCCTATCCCCAGGCCTAACCCTAAACCTAACCCTAACCCCAGACCTAACTGTAGCTCTAACCCTAACCCTAACCTTAGACCTAACCCTAACCCTAGCCCTAATCCTAACCCTAACAGTAGCCCTAACCCTAATCCTATCCCTAACCCTAGCCCTAACCCTAACCCCAGCTCTAGCCCTATCCCTAACACTAACCCTAAACCTACCCCTAACCCTAACCCTATTCCTAACCCTAGACCTAAACCTAACCCTAACCCTAACCCTACCCCTAACTCTAATCCTAACCCTAACCCTAGCACTAACCCTAAGCCTAACCCTAACAATAGATGTAAACCTAACCCTAGCTCTAGCCCTATCCCTAACCCTAACCCTAACCCTAAACCTAGCCCTAGCCCTAGCCCTAATCCTAACCCTAACCCTAACCCTAACCCTAATCTTAGCTCTAACCCTAACCTTAGTTCTAAACCTACCCTACCTCTAACCCTAACCCTAACCCTAGCCCTCTCCATAACCGTAGTCCTAGCCCTAAACCAAAACTTAACCCTAGCCCTAACCCTCACGCTAGCCCTAACCCTACCTCTACCCCTACCCTTAACCCTAACCCTCCCCTAGCCCCAATCTAAACCCTAACCCTAACTCTAATGCTACCATAGCCCTAGCCCCAGTCCTAACCCTAACCCTAGACCTACCCCTAACACTAATCCTAGCTCTAACCAAAACCTAACACTAACCCTAACCATAGACCTAGACCTAACCCGAAATGTAGCTCTAACCCTAACCCTAACCCTAAAACTAACCATAAAGCTAGCCCTAACCCTAACCCTACACCTAACCTTAACCCTAACCCTCCCCTAGCCCTAATCCTAACCTTAACCCTAATCCTAACCATAGCCCTAGCCCAAGGCCTAAAACTAAACCTACCTACCCCTAAACCTAGCCCTTCCCCTAACCCTAACCCTAAACCTAGCACTCTCCAAAAGCCTAGCCCTAGCCCTAACCCTAAACTTAACCCTAGCCCTAACAATAACGCTAGCCCTACCCCTAACCCTACTCCTAACCTTAACCCTAACCCTTCCCTAGCCCTAATCCGAACCCTAACCCTAACCAGTATCCTAAGAATAGCCCTAGCCCCAGGCCTAACCCTAACCCTAAACCTAACCCTAACCCTAACCCTAAATCTAACCCTAACCCTAACCCTAACCTTAACCCTAATCCTAGCCCTAGCCCTAACCCTAACCTTAACCCTAGACTTAACCCTAACCCTAAACCAAACCCTGACCCTAACCCTAAACCTAACCCTAACCCTAAACCTAACCCTAACCCTGTTTAACCCTAACCCTAAACCTAAACCTAACCCTAACTCTAGCCCTAACACTAACCATAACCCTAGGCCTGGACCTAAAGCTATCCCTCATTCTAATCTAACCCTAGCCCTAAACATAACCCTAGTCCTAGGTGCAACCCTAACCCTAGCCCTAGCCCTAACCCTAACACTAGATCTAGCCCTAACCCCAGCTCTAGCCATAGCCCTAACCCTAACCCTAACCCTAGCCCTAACACTAGCCCTATCCCTAAGAATTGACCTAACCCTAACCCTAGCCCTAACCCTAACCCTAGCCTTAACACTAACCCTATCCCTAACAATTGACCTAACCCTAACCCTAGCCCTAACCCTAACGCTAGCCCTAACCCTAACCCTAACCTTAACCCTAGCCCTAACCCTAACCCTAAACCTAGCCCTACAGCTAGCCCTAAACTTAACTCTAACCCTAACCCTAATGCTAGCAGGAGACCTAAACCTAACCCTAAACCTAGCCCTAACCCTAAACCTAGCCCTAGCCCAAACCATCACCCTAGCCCTAAGCCTAACCCTAGCCCTAACGCTAACCTTGGCCTTAACCCTAACCCTAACCCTAGCCCTAACCCTAACCATACCCTTAACCCTAACCCTAACCCTCCCCTAGCTCTAATCCTAACCCTAACCCTAACCGTAATTATAACCATAGCCCTCACCTTAATTCTCACTCTAAACTCATATAAGCTGCATGTAATTAACTTTGGAAGGCATCTGAGCCCTATGTTAATCAAGGTTTAAGGTTTGACTAACGTTTAAAAACCCACTCTAATTTACACTAAATTGTAATTTTTACTGGTCTCCAACACACTTTGCAAGTTTTTGACCAAGGTTTTCCAGTGAGTAAGCAGTTTCCCTCACATATTAAAACTCTTTTAACATGTATTCCAACTCTTTGAGGCAGCTTCCTAAGCTATTCCCTAGTCTTTCACTGTGTGTACTCAAACTTTGATTCCATTTGTGCAGTGATTCCAGTTCCTTCCTTCTGAATTCCATCTGCTTCTACAGCGTTTTGCTTAAAAGCCAGCTTTTCAAACGTATATTATTACACCTTTAAACACTAGTTTGACTATATTTTTGAATTCCTAGAGTTGTAAACACTTAGTAGCAACTGCAGCAAAATGAACTGATGTTTCACCAACATTCTTCTTAAAAGGCCAATTCATTTAAACTGAATAACAAAAATAGACAAACACTCTCTCTGCTCTTTGAACACATTTTCCTTTTGGCCTCACAGTGTCTTTCAGATATTAAGAATCTATGAACATATATTCTTTGTGTTTTGGGCACTGTCCTACATTATTTCCACATTTATATTGGGAATTGTCAGAATGTTATACATCTTTTTGCCATAGGTAAATACTCTAATAATGTAAACTATTTTCATTTTAAACACTATCCTACTTTTCACAGCTCTTGAAATTCAAAATGTTTAGATTTTCAACACTGCACGAGAGATATGAAGATTATCCATTAAACTGCCAGTGTTTCAGACACATTCCTATAATGTCACTGCTCTGTTATACTTGCGAGATGCTTCCATTTTCATACAGGTATGTGAGCCCTACGAAAAGGACTTATGGTTTAGGCAACCTTCTTTAAAAATGGCCACTGAGACAGATTGATACATGTACGCAGCATTCAAATCACTCTCTGCTCTTTAAACACTATTTCTAAGAAAAGTAGGTATGTGCTTCATAAATAGATGAAGGCTCCTTGAAATTTGTGTTCCTAGCCCTTGAAGTAATTCCTAAATATTTCCTGAGTCTATCAATATAAATTCAGTGTTTGATTCTCTTGTACAGTGATTACAAACCATTCTTTTTGAATTCTAACTCTATTGACACCCTAACCCTACACTTAGCCATAACTGTACCTTTAAGCATAACCCTAGTTATAGTAAAAATCAAGGCCTAGCCTAACTGCTACGCTTAATTGTATCCCCAATAATAACGCTAACCCAAACCGACCCCCTTACCCAAATTCTAAGGTGAACTTTAACATACACCCTAGAACTATGCCTACCCTAACCCTAATACTTCCCTTAGCCCTAAACCTAACCGAAAACCTAATCCTAGACATAACCCTAACCCCAAACCTAACCCTAACCTTATCCATACCCCTAACCCCACCATAGACCTAACCCAAAACCTAACCATAACCCTAGCCTTAGTCAAAACTCTATCCATAACCCCAACCCTAAACTTAACCTTAACCCTAAACCTAACCCTAACCCTAACCCTAACCCTACCCTAACCTAACCTTAACCCTAACCCTAGTACTAACCTTAACCCTAACCCTAGCCCTAGGCCTAACCCTAACCCTAACCCTAATCCTAGCCCTAGGCCTAATCCTAACCCTACCCTAACCTTAAACCTAACATTAGCACTAACCCTAACCCTAACCCTAAACCTAGCCCTAGCCCTAACCCTAACCCTAGCACTAAACCTAACCCTAGACCTAACCCTAACCCTAGCCCTAGCCTTAACCCTAACCCTAACCCTAACCATAGAACTAACCCTAACCCTAACCATTACCCTAACCGTAACCCTAGCCTTAGCCCTAACCCTAGCCCTAAATCTAACCCTAGCCTTGGCCTTAACCCTAACCCTAAACTGTCATAGAAGCTGTATGTAATTAACTTTGTATGGTATCTGCCCATGATAATCAAGGTTTAAGGTGTGAATCATCTTTAGAAACACACTCTAATTTACACTAAATTGAAAATGTAACTGGCCTCCAACTCACTTCTCAGGTGTGTGACCAAGATATAACTGTGACTAAGCACTTTCCTTCAGATATGAAAGCTCTTTGAACATGTATTCCAACTGTTTGAGACACCTTCCTATATATTTCCCTAGTCTTTCCTTGTGTATACTAAACCTTTGATTGCTTGTGTTCAGTGATTCCAGCTCCTCACTCGTGAATTTCAAGTTTCTACCCTTACCCTATTCCTATCCGTAGCCTTTGCATGAATAGGCCTGCTTCTCAAATGTATATTATTACTGCTTTGAACTCTAGTTTATAATTTTCATTTCTTCTAGTTGTGAATACTTTTAGAGTTATAGCAGCTGTAGCAAAATGAGCTTATGTTTCACCAACATCCTTCTGAAAATGCCACCTCATTCACACTGAGTAATAAAAATATACAGTATCCCACTCACTTCTCTGCTCTTTGAACACATTTTCCCAGAGTTTCCACAGTGTCCTTCAGATCTGAAGAATATAAGAACATGTATTCTTTCTGTTTCAGGCACCTTCCTACATATTTTTCCAGACTTTTATTGGGAATTGTCATTGTTATTCACTTTGAACAGTGATTCAAGCTCATTCATTCTGAATCTCAGGTATTTATACAACTTTTTCCAGAGCTAAATGCTCTATAAATGTAAAGTATTTTCAATTTAAAGACTATCCTACATTTCACAGCTCTTGAAATACAATATTCGTGTTTTTTCAACACTGCACGAGAGAGATTCAGATTCATGCATCATACTGCCAGTGTTTCAGTTACATTCCTCAAATGCCACTCCTCTGTTATTATGTTTGCGAGATGTTTCCATTTTCATACATTATGTGAGAACTATGAAAATGAGAGTTATGGTTAAAGCAACCTTTTGGTAACATGGCCACTCAGACTGTCTGCAATGTAGGCAGCATCCAAGTCCGGTCTCTACTATTTTAACACTGTATTTCGGAGAAGACACCATTGTCCTTCTTAGATATATGAAGGCTCTCTGAAACTTGTGTTTCTAGTGTTTGGAGGACTGTCCTAAATGTTTACCTCATCTATCAATGTAAATTAATTCTTTCTTTTGTACAATTAATCCAGAACATTCTTTGTGAATTCCAATTGTCCTTACACTCTAATCCTATACTTAGCCGAAACGGTAGCTTTAACGCTAGTCCTAGTCCTAACAAAAATCCGAGCTCTAGCACTGTCACTACACCAAAGCTCTATTCCAAAAGTTAAACCTAACACAAGCTCTAACCTTCACTCTAAATCTAATTTTAACTCTGACCCTATTACAAACCCTATCCCTTACCATGACTATACCCTAAGCCCAAACCTAACCCTAGCCCTACACCTAACTCTAATCCTAACCCTACCCTTAACCTTAACCCTAGCCCTAACACTCATTCTAGCCTTAATCATAAACACACCTTTAACCCTAAACTTAAACTGGCAACAGCTGTGGGTAATTAACTAATTAACCATGGAAAGTATATGAGCCCTATGAAAATCAAGGTTTAAGTCTTGACTCACCTTTTTCTTAAAAATACTCGAATTTACACTAAATTGTAAATGGAACTGCTCTCCAAATCACTTCCCAAGGGTTTGATCAAGATTTCCCTGTGACTAAGCAGTTT
>JAAGEH010000286.1:52689142-52786296 GCA_011751065.1 Lasiurus cinereus | reverse complement strand
ACATTATATAAAGTCTAAGAATTCTCCAGAAAACAATAGGGAAATATTTAGAAGGGTTCCTAAAACACAAGGTATACATGATCCAAGATCCAAAGGATCAGAAGGACAAGGTAGAGTCACTGGAAAAAGTTTTCAAAAGCAGAACCCTGAGTGTGATACTGTTTTCTTTCAGAGTTCAGTCTAACTGAGATTGCGTTTTAGGAATTTGGCGAAACATGAATTTGTTTATACTGTTATCAGTGAATTAAAATTTTCACAACCCGTAGAAATCACTATATACAAGCCAGTGAGGAAAGGAGATATCATTTACATTGAAACAGGTGTTATAAATGGGAAAGTGCTGTATAATCTTTGATATTCACAACGAATGAGCTTGATTCACTGGAAAATTCGTGAATCAAACTCTGATAATTCACAATGTAACACTAGGGAAATAGTAAGAAAGGTTCCTCATATTGTAGTAATACATTTTGAAAGTGCCTTAGGGTCAAGGACAATCTTTAGTCTCTAGAAAATAGTGTATAAAGAGCAAATACCGGTGAGCAATACTGTTTTCACTTGATTCAGAGTCGGAATGAGTTACCCTTGTAGGAAGAAATTTGGTGAAAAATTCCTTTGCCTACAGCGTATATAAGAGTATAAAATTTACAAAAGTTATAGTTGTCATAGGGATATGCAATATAGCGATTAAGGGAGTATTAGTTTACATGGAAAGAGGAAGTATAAATCGAAAAGTGCTGTACATTATTTGATATCACAATGAATGAGCTTGATTCACTGGAAAATATGTGTACCTAACTCTTATAATTCACAATATCACACTAGAGAATTAGAAAGTTCACTCAAACTGTAGTAATACATGTTCAAAGAGCCTTAGGATCGAAAGATACTGTGTAGTTACTAGAAAGAGGGGTTCAAAGAGCAGGGACGTGGGTGCTGTACAGCGTGGTGTTTTTGTTTTTGTTTTTTTGAAATGCAGTCTGAATGAGCTGTTGTAGGCAGAAATTTGGTGAAAATATTCCTTTGTCCCGAGCTGACATCACTGTATAAAAGTATCTAAACCTCATACATATCATAATGATATAAAAGTTAGGGATTAACAGAGTATTAATTTACATGGAAAGATATTCACAATGAATGAGCTTGATTCACTGGAAAATACGTGTATCAAACTGTTAGAATTCACTATGTAATACCAGGGAAATAGATACAAAAGTGCCAGAAACAGAATATTTCGTGGTCAGAGACCCATAGGATCAGAGCAAAAAGTTGAGTCAATGGGAAAAAGTATCGAAAAGCAGACACCTGAGTGTGATACTGTTTTCTTTTAGAGTTCGTCTAAATGAGATTGCGTTTTAGGAATTTGGTGAAACATTAATATTTATTGACATAAGTGAATGAATGTTTTCACAACTCGTAGAAATGTCTATATACAAGCCAGTGAGGAAAGGAGATTTAATTTACATTGAAACAAGTGTTATAAATGGGAAAGTGCTTTATAATCTTTGATATCACAACGAATGAGCGTGAATCAAACTCTGAGAATTCACAATGTAACACTAGGGAAATAGTAAGAAAGGTGCCTCATATTGTAGTAATACATTTTGAAAGTGCCTTGGGGTCAAGGACAATGTTTAGTCACCAGAAAATAGTGTATAAAGAGCAAATACCTGTGTGAAATACTGTTTTCACTTAATTCAGAGTTGGAATGAGTTGCCCTTGTAAGAAGAAATTTGGTGAAAAATTCCTTTGCCTACAGCGGATATAAGAGTATAAAATTTCCAAAAGATAGATATCATAGGGATATGTAGTTGAGGGATTAAGGGAGTATTAATTTACATGGAAAGAGGAAGTGTAAATGGAAAAGTGCTGTAAATTATTTGATATCACAATGAATGAGCTTGATTCATTGGAAAATATGTGTACCTAACTCTTAAAATTCACAATATCACACTAGAGAATTAGAAAGGTGCCTCAAACTGTAGTAATACATGTTCAAAGAGCCTTAGGATCGAAGAATACTGTGTAGTTACTAAAAAAAGGGGGTTCAAAGAGTAGGGACGTGGGTTCAGTACTGTGTGTTTTTTTTTTTAAATGCAGTCTGAATGAGTTGTTGTAGGAATAAATTTGGTGAAAAAATTCCTCTCCCTATTTCTGACATCACTGTATACATGTATCTAAACCTCATAGATATCATAAGTGAATGAAAGTTTTCACAACTCCTAGAAATCACTATATACAAGCAAGCGAGGAAGGGATATATAATTTACATTGAAACAAGTGTTATAAATGGGAAAGTGCTGTATAACCTTTGATATTCACAATGACTGACCTTGATTCACTGGAAAATACGTGAATAAAAATGTTAGAATTCACAATGTAACACTTGGGAAATAGAAAGTTGCCTCATACTGTAGTAATACATTTTCAAAGTGCCTTAGGATCAGAAGGACAATGTTTAATCCCTAGAAAATAGTGTTTAATGAGCAAATACGTGAGTGCAGTACTGTTTTCATTTGTTATAGAGTCAGAATGTGTTGGCCTTGTAGAAGAATTTTGGTGAAAAATTCCTTTGCCTAGAGGAGATATAACAGTATAAAAGTATCCAAAAGTTATAGATATCATAGTGATATGCAATTTAGGGATGAAGTGAGTATTAATTTACATGGAAAAAGGATGTATAAATGGAAAAATTTGATATTCACAATGCATGAGCTTGATTCACTGGAAAATATGTGTACCAAACTGTTAAAATTCACAATGTCACACTAGAGAAATAGATACAAAAGTGCCTCAAACTGTAGTAATACACGTTCAAAGAGCTTTAGTATCAGAATGACAGTGTGTAGTCCCTAGGAAAAAGTGTTCAAAGAGGAGGGACTTGGGTGCAATACTGTTTTTTTTGAAATGCTATCTGAATGATTTGTCGTTGTAGGAAAAACGTTGGTCAAAAATTCCTTTGCTGAGAGCTGATATAACAGTATAAAAGTATCCAAAATTCATAGATATCATAATGATATACAAGTTAGGAATTAACGGAGTATTAATTTACATGGAAAGAGGAGGTATAAATGCAAAATTGCTGGATAATCTTTGATATTCACAATGACAGAGGTTGGTTCAATGGAAAATATGTGAATCAAACTCTTTGAATTCGCAATGTAACTCTAGGGAAATAGGAAGGTGCCTCAAAATGTAGCAATACATGTTCAAAGTGCCTTAGGATTAGAAGGACTATGCTTAGTCACTAGAAAAAAGCTCTTCAAAAGCAGAGACTTGAGTGCAATACTGTTTTTTTTTTAATATACAGAGTAAATGAGGTAAACCTTGCTAAATCAGGAATTCATTTTCTTTGTTCTGACATAACTGTGTAAAAGTATTCCCTACTCCTTGTAAGCACTGTGCACTAGCGAGTGAGAAATGGAGAAGTAATTAACATAGAAAGAGCAGGCATAAATGGGTAAAGGCAGTATAAATGCTAAGAATTCGAAATGAATGAGTTGACTGGATAAATTTGAATCAAATATGAGAATTCACAAGGAAACACTAGGGAAATGTTTATAAAGATTAAAACAGTAGGAATACATGTAGAAAGAACATTAGCATCAGAAGGACAATGTTTAGTGATTGGAAAAAAGTGTGCAAACTGCAGAATCTTTAGTGCCACACTTTTCTTTCTAAGTAAAGTCTAAAAGCGTTGGCCTCAGATCCCGTCCTTAGGGCAGTATACAGGGTGCCCCCAGGCATCTTCTAAAACAGATATGTGGGTCCATCTGCCTAGGGACTCAGTATCATCTACCACATGGTGCATCTCACCTGGGAATGGCATTGTACCCCTAAAAAACAGTCAGCAGGCTTTGAAATTTAGGCTGGAGGTATGTCAAATCACAAATAACCATTTCCCTTCTTGAAGAAATCTTCAGTGTCCTCCCATGTCACAAGTGGGTGAGGCACCCTGAGGGCCAAGTTTTCCAGTCACTCCTGACAAAGACCTACCTTGAGGATATGGACTTTCTTAGTTCCATCCACAGGGATGTGGGGCTTTGGAGACCCCTTTTAGCACTCCCCTGCATTAGTTGTCCCCACATGCCTATCCACTAGAACACCTCCTACTGTTAACCATGCTTCAAGCCTTCACTCACCTGACTTTCCAGTGTGTGCTAACCTGGGCCAGTCCATCACCGTTGTGAGGTCACTGCTTTTGGTTGTACATCTGGATGTACCCTGATGAGGTAATGATCTGCAGCTGTTGTGCAGAGAGCTTTAGGCTCAGTCTAGGGACTTCTGGGGCACCTTACCCTTCCCCCTGATGAAGGAAGTAAGTCGTGCTTTTTAACTGACTCCACTTGCCCTGGTTCACATGACAACATCCAGGTATGCCCAAGGCCCTGGCACATGTGAACAACTTCAGGCTGGCACTTGACCCTCGCCTAATGTATAGCATTAGGTCTGGCTGCTCCTCAGATGGCCTTACCTTCTACCCCATTGTTCAGAAATCACAGGATACTTCCAGGTGTTTCCCAGGCCCTGGTACCACTGACCAACATTCCATTGGCCACTGGGGCCCTCCTCCTGTTTTTTCAAACACAGCTCCTGTTTCGCAGGAGCATGGAGCCACATTTGTGACCCCTCATGTGGAATCTGGACATTCCAAATTGCTGGAAGTTGGGTTAAAATCCTAAAACCCGCAGTCCCAAATCACCATCTTCTCATAGGTTGCCTCCTATCCCATCCAGAGGGCAGCAAACAGGGGGCTGACAGTCCTCTTCTCAGTAAGATCTGGGTCTATCTACCTCACGACTACATATTTTCTCCAACACGGAAGCATCTCACCCTGAAATAACCTTTGCCTGGACAAAATGCACTGTGGGCTTTGAAATCCAGGCCAGAGCTGTGTTAAATACCAAGCTGGCTCTTGACCTTCTCCCTGATGAAATGAAAAGGTCTGGCCATCCACTGGACAACCTTCACACCCAACCCACCATTCAGAAATCACGGGATACTTTTGGGTTTTTCCCAGGCCCTGGCACCCCTGAAAAACATCCCATTGGCCGCCTAGCCCCTTCCCCCGATGATGTAAGCAGGTTCTGCTTCTTAAACAACCCCACCCGCCCTGGCTCACTTGATAACATCTGGGTTGCCCAAAGCCCTGGCAGAGTTGATCTACTTCAGGCTGGCACTTGACCCTGTCCCCTGATGCCAGGAAGACATCTGCCTACACCCCTAACGGCCCTACCCAGACCCCAGCAGCCCCAGGATTACAGGATACTTCCGGGTATTTCCCAGATCCTGGCATCCCAAACCAACTTTCACTTGGCCACCAGAGCCCTCCCCATGGTTTTGGAGACCCCGCTCCCTGTTTGCCTGAGCACTGAGTCATGCTGCCCAGGATCATGGGCCCTCATGTAGAGGCTAGACTTCTCAAAAATCTGGAATTTGAGTTAAAGGCCTAAAAACCACAGCTGCATAGGTTGCCTCTGATTCCGTCCCGAGGGCAGCAAGCAGAGGGCGGCCAGGCCTCTTCTAAGACCGACATTTGGGTCCATCTGCCTCGGGACTCTGTATCATTTCCAACATGGGGAATCTCATGCTGGAATGCCATTGGACCCCGACAAAATGGACACTGGGCTTTAAGATCCAGGCCAGATCTATTCATATCCCATCAACAGTTTCCCTTCTTGCAGAAAACTTCAGTGTCCTCCCATGACACTAATGGGTGAGGGACCCTGAGAAACAAAATTCCCAGTCACTCCTGGCAAAGGCCCTACCTTGAAAATATGGACTTTCTTGGTTACATAGAGTCAAGACCGTGGGGATGTGAAACTTTGGCGACCCCTTGTGGCCCTCCTCCACATTTGCTGTCCCCACATGCCAATACACTAGAACACTTCTTGCTGTTTACCAGGCCTCAAGCCTTAGCTCACCTGACCTTTCCTTGTGTGCTGACCTGGGCCAGTCCACCACAGGGGTTTTGTAACTGCTTCCAGATCTTTGTAAAAAAAATCTTGATATTTCAACACTGCAGGACAGATATTAAGGTTCTACAAATAAATACCAAGTGTTTCAGACACATTTCTAGATATTTTCCTAGTTTGTTAATTTCAGTTCAGAGAATTTTTACATTTTCATACATGTAAGTGAATCCTTTCAAAATGAAAGTTTAAGTATTTTTCCAATCGTCTTTCAAATACTCTAACTCATTCAGAATGAACTACACATGTAGCCAGTATCCAACTCAGCTCTCTGCTCTTTGAATACTATAGTTCAGTTATGAAACAGTGTCCTTCAGATATTAAGGCTCTCTGAACATGAATTTCTTACTATTTCAAGCACCAACCCTAATATTTCCCAGTCTCCCTGTTAATTCTCAGTGTTTGATTCACTTTTGTCCACTGATTCAAGCTCATCCATTGTCAATTCTGAGTGTTTATACAGCATTTTTCCAAATATGCTAGCACTATAAATGTAAATTATTTATTGTTTAAGGACTATTCTACCTTTAACAGCTCTTGGAATGCAAATTCTTGGTATTTCAACACTGCACTACAGATATTAAGGTTCTACAAATGAATTCCAAGTGTTTCAAACTCAAATCTATATATTTCCTTGGTCTGTTCTTTTCCGTTCTGAGGGTTCTCACGTTTTCATTCAGGTATGTGAACCCTATCAAAATGAAAGTTTAAGGATTTATCAACCTTCTTGCAAATACACCAACTCCTTTTACTGAATTGTACATGTAGCCAGTATCCAACTAAGTCTTCTGTTCTTTGAACACTTTCTCCCAGTGAGAGAACTGTCCTTGAGATATTAAGGCTTATGAACATGTATTCTCTACTGTTTCAAGCACCTAGCAATATATTTCCCTAGTCTTTCATTGTGAATTCTCAGTATTTGATTCTCTTTTGTCCAGTGATTCAAGCTCATTCATTGTGAATTCCTAGTGTTTATACAGCGTTTTTCCATATATACCAGCTTTATAAGTGTAAATTATTTCTAGCTTGACCATCCTACATTTTAGAGCTCTTTGAATACAAAATCTTAGAATTTCAACACTGTACTACATTTATTAAGTTTCTACAATTGAAGTCCAAGTGTTTCAGCCACATTCTTCACATTTCCCTGCTCTGTTATTTTTAGTTCTGAGCATTTTCACATTTTCTGTGAGTCCTATGAAAATTATATTTAAAATATTTAACTAACTTTCTTTCAAATACAGCAAATACATTCAGATTGAATTATACATGTAGCCAGTTTCCAACTGAGTTCTCTGCTCTTTGAACATGATATTCCAGTTATGAAATTACTGGAATAATAAGGCTCTATGAAAATGTATTCCTAGTGTTTCAGGCACCTTCCTAAATATTTATTTTGTCTTACGAATTCTCAGTGATTGTTTCACATTTGTCCTGTGATTCATGCTAATTCATTGTGAATTCCATGTGTTTATACAGCGTAATTCCATATATGCCGGGTCTATAAATGTAAATTATTTCTAGTTTAAAGACTATCCTACCTTCCACAGTTCTTTGAATACAAATTCTTGGTATTTTAACACTGCACTATATATATTAAGATTCTACAAAGAAATTCCAAGTGTTCAAACTCAAACCTATGTATTTCTCTGGCCTGTTATTTTCAGTTCTAAGAGTTCCACGTTTTCATTCAGGAATGTGAACCCTATGAAAACAAAAGTTTAACTGCTCATCAAACTTCTTTCAAATACACCAACTCATTTAGACTGAATTATCCATGTAGCCAGTATCTAGCTCTTTTCTCTATTCTTTGAACACATTTTTCCATTGAGGAAACAGTGTACTTGAGATATTAAGGCTCTCACAACATGTATTCCCTACTGTTTCAGGTACCTACCTAAATATTTCACTAGCCTTTATTTATTTATTTATTTTTATTTTTTTATTAATGTATTACATGTGTACATATCTTCCAATTGCCCCTCACTCCCATGTAAGCCCTAACCCCCCCAGTGCCTTCTGTCCATTGGTTATGCTTATATACATGCATACAAGAACTTCTGTTGATCTCTTATCTACCACTCTTCTTCTTAACCTTCCCACTATAATTTGACAGTCTGTTTGATGCTTTACTGTCTCTGTACCTACCTTTTTGTTCAACAATTTATAATGTTCTTTATTATTCATAAATGAGTGAGATCATGTGGTATTTTTCTTTCATTGATTGGCTTATTTCACTTAGCATAATGCTCTACAGTTCCATCCAAATGGTAAGAATTCCTTCTTTTTTATGGCAGGATACTATTCCATGGTGTAGACTTTACATAGTTTTCTGATCCAGTCACCTGCTGATGGGCATCTAGGCTGTTTCCACATCCTAGATTTTGTAAATTGTGCTGCTATGAAATTAGGGGTGCATATATCCTTTCTGATTGGTGTTTCTAGTTTCTCAGGATATATTCCTAGGAGTGTGATTACTGGGTTAAACGGAAGTTCCATTTTTATTTTTTTGAGCAAACTCAATACTCTTCTCCACAGTGGTTGCACCAGTTTGCATTCCCACCAGCAGTGTACGAGGGTTCCTTTTGCTCCACATCTTTGCCAACACTTGTTGTTTGTTGATTTATTGATGATTATCATTCTGACAGGTGTGAGATAGTATAGCATTGTCATTTTGATTTGCATCTCTTGGATAATTAGTGACGTTGAGCATGTTTTCATGTATCTCTTGATCTTCCTTCTGTCTTCTTTCCAAAAGATTCCTTTTAGGTCTATTGTCCATTTTTTTAATTGAATCATTTATCTTCCTTTTATTCAGTTGTATAAGTTGCCTGTAGATGTTGGAGATTAAACCTTTATCAGTGATAACATTTACAAATATGTTCTCCCATACAGTGGGCTTTCTTGTTGTTTTGTTGATGGTTTCTTTGGCTGTGAACATGCTTTTTATTTTGATATAGTCCCATTTGTTTATTTTCTCTTTAGCTTCCATTGTCCTAGGAGCAGTATCAGTGAAAAAGTTCCTTCGGCATATGTGGGAGATTTTGCTGCCTGTAAATTCCTCTAGTATTTTTATGGTTTCCTGTCTTATATTTAAGTCCTGTGTCCATTTTGAGTTTATTTTTGTGTGTGGTCTAAATTGGTGGTCTAGTTTCATTTTTTTCTTGCATGTATCTGTCCAATTTGCCCAACACCATTTATTGAAGAGGCTGCCTTGACTCCATTGGATGTTCATGCTTCCTTTGTCAAATATTAATTGAGCATAGTGGTTTGGGTCGTTATCTAGAGTCTCTACTCTATTCTATGTGTCTTTCTTGTGCCAGTACGGCACTGTTTTGAGATCTGGTATTGAGATCTCACTTACTTTATTCTTCTTTCTCAGGATTGCTGTGGCTATTTGGGTCCTTTTTTGTTCCAGATGAATCTTTGAAGAATTCTTTCTTGGTCTGTGAAATATGCCGTTGGTATTTTAATGGGGAGTGCATTGAATCTATAGATTACTTTTAGTAGTATGTACATTTTAATGATGTTGATTCTCCCAATCCATGAGCATGGTATGCTCTTCCATCAGTTTACATCTTCCTTTATCTCTTTTTTCAGTATCCTGTAGTTTCCCTCGTATAGGTCTTTTACCTCATTAGTTAAGTTTATTTGTAGGTATTAATTTTTTTTTGGTGCAGTAGTAAATGGGATTGTTTTTTCAGTCTCTTTCTGTATGTTCACTATTAGTGGATAGAGATGCCATAGATTTCTTTGCATTAATTTTGTATCCTGCTACATTGCTCAATTCATTAATTAAGTCTATTAGTTTTTTGACGAAGTCTTTTGGGTGTTTTTTGTACTGTACCATGTCATCTGCAAATAAGGACAGCTTTACTACTTCTTTTCTAATTTGGATGCCTTTTATTTATTCTTCTTGTCTAATTGCAATGGCTAATATTGCACTATTATGTCAAACAGTAGTGGTATCCCTATCTTGTTTCTGTTCTTAGATGAAATAGTTTTAGGTTTTGCCCATTGAGTATGTTAGCTGTGGGTTTATCATATATGGCTTTTGTGATGTTGAGGTAAGATCCTTCTATTCCACCTTGTTGAAAGTTTTTATCAAGAAAGCGTGTTGGATTTTGTCAATTGATCTACATCAATTGATATGACTGTGATTTTTATCTCTTATTTTGTTTATGTGATGTATCATGTTCATTAATTTCTGGATAGTGTAACATCCTTGCATTCCTGGGATAAATCTTACTTAGTCATGGTGTCTGATCTTTCTGATGTACTGCTGGATCTGATTTGCTAGAATTTTGTTGAGGATTTTTGTATCAATGTACATGAGGGATATTGGCCTGTAATTCTCTTTTATTGTGTTGTCTTTATCTGGTTTTGGTATTAGGGTGATGCTGGCTTAATAGAAGGTAATTGGAAGTGATCCTTCTTCTTGAATTATTTGGAGTTGTCTGAGAAGACTAGCTTTTAATTCTTCCTTGAAAGTTTGGTAAAACTCCTCTGTGTAGCCATCTGGACCCAGGCTTTTGTTTGCTGGAAGCTTTTTGATGACTGCTTCACTTTCTTCCATATTTACAGGACTATTGAGATGTTTAGATTCTTCCTGATTAAATTTTGGAAGGATATATTTTCTAGGAATATGTCCATTTTCTCCAGGTTGTCCAGTTTGTTGGAATAAATTTTTTTCCTAGTATTTATTTTAATAATCCTCTGAATTTCTGCGGGTTCTTTTGTTATTTTTCCTCTTTCATTTCTGATTTTGTTTATTTGAATCCTCTCTCTTTGCTTATTGGTGAGCCTAGCTACAGGTTTATCAATCTTGTTTATCCTTTCAAAGAACCAGCTCTTGGATTTGTTGATGTTTTGAATTGTTTCTTTGGTATCTATGTTGTTTATATCTGCTCTGATCTTTACTACTTCCTTCCTTCTGCTTACTCTGGGCTTTTTTGTTGCTCTCTTTATAGCTCTTGGAGTTGTAGGGTTAATTTATTACCATTGTTTCTTGTTTTTTGCAGTAGGCTTGAAGAGCCATAACGTCCCTATCAAGACTGCTTTCACTGTTTCCCAGAGATTTTATTTTATATTATTTTTTTATTTTTTTTAATATATTTTATTGATTTTTTATAGAGAGGAAGGGAGAGGGATAGAAAGTCAGAAACATCGATGAGAGAGAGACATCGATCAGCCGCATCCTAAACACCCCACACTGGAGATGTGCCCGCAAGCAAGGTACATGCCTCCAACCGGAATCGAACCTGGGACCTTTCAGTCTGCAGGCCTATGCTCTTTCCACTGAGCCAAACCAGTCTCGGCTCCCAGAGATTTTAGATTGTTGTGTTTTCATTGTCATTTGTTGCCATGACGTTTTTTATTTCTTCTTTAATTTTTCTAGTTATCCAGTCATTGTTTAATAGCATGCTGTTTAGTCTCCATGTAATTGATTTATTTGGATTGTTTTTATTGTAGTTGATTTCCAGTTTTATGCCACTGTGATCTGAGAAGATGCTTGATATGATTTCTATTTTCTTAAATTTGAAGAGACTTTTCCTATGACCCAACATATGGTCTATCTTTGAAAATGACCCATGTGCACTGGAGAAGAATGTATATTCTGTGGCTTTGGGGTGAAATATTCTGAAGACGTCAGTTAATTCCATCTGGTCTAGTGAGTCATTTAGGATTGGTTTCTTTGCTGATTTTGGGTTTACAGGATTTGTCCAATGGTGATAGTGGGGTATTAAAGTCTCCTACTATGATTGTATTGCTGTCAATCCTTCCCTTGGTGTCCTCTAGACATTTTTTATGTATTTGGTTGCTCCTATATTGGGTGTATATATGTTTACCAGGGTTATTTCTTCTTGTTGTATTGCTCTCTTTAGTAGTATGAAGTGGCCTTCCTTATCTCTTGTTATGTCTTTACTTTGAAATCTAATTTGTCAGATATAAGTATTACTACCCCAGATTTTTTTCATTTCCATTTGCCTGAAAACCGTTTTCCATCTCTTTATCCTCAGTCTGTGTGCATCTTCTTTTGTGAGGTGGGTTTCCTGTATACAGCAGATACATGATTTATGTTTTCTTATCCAATCCGTTACCCTATTTCTTTTGACTGGATTATTCAATCTCTTTTCTTTTAAAGTTATTATTGATAGGTACCTATTTGTTGCCATTTTTATTCTTTACTCCTGTGTTTCTTCTTCACCTCCCATTTCTTTCTTTTTTTCTCTATTCATTTATTTATTTATTTATTTATTTATTTATTATTTATAATAATTATTTTTTACATCATACTCTCTAGCATTTATTGCATTGCTGTATGGTGGTAATAAATTACCTTAGTCATTTTTTGTCTGTGAAGTTCTTGATTTCACCTTCAATATTGATTGATAGCCTTGCTGGGTAAAGTATTCTTGGGTTCACACTATTCCTTTGCATGACTTTGTATATTTCATTCCATTCCCTTCTGGCCTGATGGGTTTCTGTTGAGAAATCAGTGGCTAGTCTGATGGAGGTTCCTTTGTAGATAACTTTCTGTGTTTCTTTGGCTACCTTTAAGATTCTTACTCTGTTGTTGTTGTTAGTCAATTTAATAATTATGTGCCTTGGTGTAGGTCTTTTTGGGTTCATTTTACTTGGGATTCTGTGAGTTTCTTGGATTTGTGTGCATTTTTTCCCCCACTATATCAGAAAATTTTTCTGTCATTATTTCTTCAGATTTTCTATTCCTTGCTCTGTTTGCTCTTTTTCTGGAACCCCTATTTTACAGATTTTTTTGTTTGTTTGTTTCATGTTGTTCCAAAATTCCCTTAGGCTGTCCTCCTGCTTTTCAATTTTTTTTTTTCTAGAAACTGCCCTACTTGGGTATTTTTTCCTATCTTGTCTTCTAGGTCACTGATGCAGTCCTCTGCATCTTCTACTCTACTCTTGATGCTCTCTATTGAGTTGTTTACAACAGCAATGTCATTTTTTATTTCTTCTTGGGTCTTCTTCATTTCCTCTCTGTTATTCCTCATATTGTCTATATTGTCTTCCTTTCTTTTCAGCCACCTTATAGCCATTTCTCTATATTTTTTCTCTGGCAGGTTGCTTGCCTCCATTTTGTTTACTTCCTTTTCTGGTGATACCTGTTTTTCTTTCATATGCAGGCTGTTTCTCTTTATGCTCATAGTTTTTCTTCACAGGTGTATGTTTATGTTATTCCCTCTCTCCTTATCCCAGGTGAAATCTGACTTTTCTGTGTGGCATGGAAAGCTCCTCTGAATCTGAGTGTTTGCAACAGTTGGGGACTGGTGTTCTGGGGCCAGCACCTGTTCATTGGGTGTGGAGGCTGTAGCTTCTCAGGCTTCCATAAACATCCACTTTCCTCTTGAAGATGGCGTGATTTATGCATCCCAGATGGTGGCTCCGGGAGAAAAAAAAGTCACTAGGTTTTCATTGTGAATTCTCAGTGTTTGCTTCACTTAGCTCCAGGGATTCATGCTCATTCCTTGTGAACTCCAAGTGTTTTGACAAATATACCAGTTTTTTAAATATAAATTCTTAATATTTTGAACACCAGTTTGGCTATCATTCTAAATTTTAAGAGTTTTGAATACTTTTCTATTGTTATATCAGCTCTATGAAAATGAATTTATGTTTCACCAACTTTCTTTATCCTATGCCAACTCATTTAGACATAATTATAAAGGATTCCTCTCCCTTCTCTGCATTTGAACACAATTTCCCAGTGTCTAAACAGTGTCCTTCAGAAACTAAGGCTCTATGAACATGTATTTCTACTGTTACAGGAACCTTCTTTAATATTTTCCTAGTCTTTCTTTGTGAATTCTGTGTTTGATTCACTTTTATCCAGTGATTCAAGCTCATTCACCTTCAATTCCGAGTGTTAATAGAGCATTTTCCCATAAATTCCAGCACTATAAATGTAAAGTGTTTCCACTTTAAAGACTATCCTACCTTTCATAGCTCTTTGAATACAAATTCTTGGTATGTCAACACTGCACTGTAGATTAATACAGTGTTTCAGACACATCATTAGATATTTCCTGGTTTGTGATTTTCAGTTAAGAGAGTTTTCACACAGGTATGTGAACCCTTTGAAAATGAAAGTTAGTGATTATCAACCTTCTTTCAAATACATCAACTCATTTAGAGTGAATTATACATATAGTCAGTGTCCAAATCAGTTATCTGCTTTTTGGACACTATATTAAAGCAATGAAACAGTGTCCTTCAAATATTAAGGCTCTATGAACATGTATTTCCTACTGTTTAAAGCACTTACCTTAAAATATCCCTCGCCTTTGTTTGTGAATTCTCAGTGTTTGATATACTTTTTTTCAGTGATTCAAAAATCATATATTTTTGAATTCCAAGTGTTTATACAGCATTTTCCATATATTACAGTTTTATAAATGTAAATTATTTCTAGTTGAAAGACTATCCTACCTTGCACAGCCCTTTCAGTACAAATTCTTGATATTTGAACACTGCACTAGAGATATTGTACTACAATCGAAGTCCAAGTGTTTCAGGCACATTCCTAGACATTTCCTTGTTTGTTATTTTGAGTTCTGAGAGTTTTTACATTTTCATACAGGTATGTGAGCCCTAAGAAAATGAAAGCTGAAGTATTTTTACTACTTTCTTTCAACTACTTCAACACATTCAGATTGAATTATACATATACTCTATATCCAACTCAGTTGTTTAATCTTTGAACACTTTTCCCCTGAGATGAAACATTGTCCTTCAGATATTAAGGCTCTATGAACATGTATTCCCTACTGTTTCAGGTATCTACCTTCATATTTCTCTAGTATTTTATTGTGAATTCTCAGTGTTTGATTCACCTTTGTCCAGTGATGCAAGCTCATTCATTGTGAATTTCAAGTATTAATATAGCATTTTCCCAATTATATAAGCTCTTTCCATGTACATTTTTACTTTTTTAAACTCAAATTTGACTATCATTTTTTATTTCTAAGAGTTTTGAGTAGTTATACTATTATATCAGCCAAAATAAAATGAATTTATGTTTCACCAACTTTCTTCCTAAAACACAAACTCAATTAGACTGAATTATAAAAGAAAACAGTATCGTACTCTGGACTCTGTTCTTTGAACACTTATTCCCAAAAACTAAACAGTGTCCTTCTGATACTAAGGCTTTAGGAACATATACTACTACTGTTTCAGGTGTCTTTCTAAATATTTCTCTAGTGTTACATTGTGAATTCTCAGGGTTTGATTCACCTTTGTCCAGTGAGTCTAGCTCATTTATTGTGAATTCTAAGTATTTATACAGCGATTTCCCATTTATAGCACCTCTTTCAGTGTAAATGCAACACTAGCTTATATATCGTTTTGATTTATACAAGTTTTAAAAACATTTATACAGTTATGTCAGCACTAAGAAAATTGATTCATGTTTTACCAACTTTCTTCCTACAACACCAACTCATTTAGACTGAATTCTAAAAAAAATATTACTGCACTCAGGTCTCTGCTCTTTGAACACTTTTTCCCAGTGACTACACATTATCCTTCTGATCCTCAGGCTCTTTGACCATATATTTGTATAGTTTCAGGAACCTTTCTAAATATTTCTCTAGTGTGTCATTGTGAATTTCTAATGTTTATACAGGGTTATCCCATTTATTACAGCTCTTTCCATGTAAATTGTTTTATCCCATTTATTTTTATCCCATTGTGAATTTCTAATGTTTATACAGGGTTATCCCATTTATTACAGCTCTTTCCATGTAAATTATTACTCCTTTCTTCACTGGCTTGTATATAGAGATTTCTACTAGTTGTGAGTAATTTTATACACTAATGTCAACAATAAGGAAAAATGAATTAATGTTTCACCATCTTTCTTCCTAAAATCCCAACTCATTTAGACTGAATTCTAAAAGAAAACAGTATTACACTCAGGTCCCTGTTCTTTGAACACTTTTTTCCAGTGACTAAACATTGTCCTTTTGATGATAAGGTTCTTTGAACATGTATTCCAATTGTTTTAGGTAGCTTTCTAAATATTTTCCTAGTGTTACATTGTGAATTCTCAGAGTTTGATTTACATTTTTTTTCAGTGAATCAAACTCATTCATTGTGAATTCCAATAATTTACCATGCTCTTTCCCATTTATGCCACATCTTTCAATGTAAATTATGCCTCTATTCATCACTAGCTTGTACAGTAGTACCTCGAGATACGAGTTTAATTTGTTCTGTAACCTTGAGGTGTGGGAAACTATGAGATGCTCGAGTCTCGGTAAACTGGTGGGTCGTGTGCAGCTGGCCGATCTGCGCGATTACTCCTATCTCAAATGTTGCTTGTATTTCAAAGCAAAAATCGCTTGCTTGACCGCTCATATCACAAAAATCTCGTATGTTAGGGCACTCATATCTCGAGGTACCGCTGTATATAGTTTTGACTTCTATGAGTTATGTCAGCACTAAGAAAATGAATTCATGTTCTACCAACTTTCTTCCTACCGTGGCAACTCATTCACACTGAATTCTAAAACAAATAATATTGCACTCAGGTTCCTGTTCTTGGAACACTTTTTCCCATTGACTAAACATTGTCCTGATCCTAAGGTTCTTTAACCATGTATACCTACTATTTCAGGTACCTTTCTAAATATTTCCCTAGTGTTTCATTGTGGATTCTCAGTGTTTGATTCACTTTTTTCCAGTGAGTCAAGCTCATTCATTGTGAATTCCTAGTGTTTTATACTGCATTTCCCCATCTATACCAGCTCTTTCAATGTAAATTATTTCTCCTTTCCTCACTGGCTTGCATATAGTGATTTCTATGAGTTGTGAATAATTTTATACAGTTATGTCAGCTTTTAGAAATAAAATTCATGTTTCACCAACTTTCTTCCTAAAAGTCAAACTCAATTAGACTGAATTCTAAAAGAAAACAGTATCACATTCAGATTTCTACTTTTGAACACTTTTTCCCAGTGACTAAACCTTGTCCTACTGATCCTATGGATCTTTGACCATGTATACCTTCTGTTTCAGGCACCTTTCTGAATATTTTTCTATTGTTTCATTGTAAATTCCTAGTGTTTAAAAAGCCTTTTCCCATTTTTACCACCTCTTTCAATGCAAATTAATACTCCGTTAACCACTAACTTGTATATCATTATGATATCTATGAGTTTTGAATACTTTTATACTGTTATAACAGCTCTAAGAAAATGAATTTATGTTTTGCCTACTTTCTTCATACAATGCCAATTCATTTAGACTGAATTCTAAAAGAAAACAGTATAACACTAAGGTTTCTGCTCTTTGAACACTTTTTCCCAGTGACTAAACATTGACCTTCTGATTCTAAGGGTCTTTGACCACATATTCCTACAGTTTCAGGAACCTTTCTAAATATTTCTCGAGTGGTTCATTGTGAATTTCCAATGTTCATTCAGGGTTTTCCCATTTATGCCAGACTCCATCTAAATTATTACTCCTTTTATCACTGGCTTGTATATAGTGATTTATAGAAGTTGTGAGTACTTTTATATAATAATGTCAGCAATAAGAAAATCAGTTCATGTTTTACCAACTTTCTTCCTAATATATTTCAAAAGAAAAGTGTGGCTCTAAACTCTCTGTTCTTTGAACACTTTTTCCCAGTGACTAAACATTGTTCTTCTGATCCTAAGACTATTTGAACATGTATTCCTACTGTTTCAGTCACCTTTATAAATACTTCCCTGAAGTTTCATTTTGAATTCTCAGTGTTTGATTCACTTTTGTTCTGTGAGTCAAGCTCTTTTCTTGTAAATTCCAATTGTTTAAACAGCGTTTTTCCATTTATATAACCTCTTTCAATGTAAATTATTACTCCTCTCATCACTACCTGGTATATTTTTAAGATTGCTATGAGTTTTGAAGACTTTTATAATGTTATATTACCACTAATAAAATTAATTCATGTTTCACCAAATTTCTTCCTAAAACACCAACTCATTTATACTGAATTCTGAAAAGAAAACAGTATCACACTGAAGTCTCTGCTCTTTGAACACCTTTCCTCAGTGACTAAACATTGTCCTTCTGATCACGTATACCTAGGGTTTTAGGCACCTTTCTCAAAATTTCCCTAGTATTTCATTGTGAATTCTCAGTTTTTGATTCACTTTTGTCAAGTTGAAAAGAGTTGGTGTTTTAGGAAGACAGGTCATGAAACATGAATTCATCTTCTTAGATCTGATATAACATATAAAAGTACTCAAAACACGTAGTCATCAAAATGATAGTCAAGATAGTGTCAAAGGAGTAATAATTTCCATTGGAAAAGCTTGTATAAATAGAAAAACTCCTTATAAATACTTGGAATTCACAATGAATGAGCTTGAATCTTTGGACCAAAGTTCAACAAACCCTGAGAATTGACAATGAAAAACTAAGGAAAAATTTAGAAAGGTGTTTTACACAATAGGGAATACAGAACTCATAGAAATTGAATGATTCTCAAAGAAATCTTAAATGACTGATAATCTCCATTGAAAGGGCTTGTATAAATAGAAAACTCTGTATAAACACTTGGTAATCACAATGAATGACCTTGAGTCAATGGAAAAAGGAGTATCAAACAGTGAGAATTCACAATGAAAGACTAAGAAAATATTTAGAAAGGTGCCCCAAACAATAGGAATACATATTCAAGGAGCATTAGTATCAGGACATTATTCACTGGAAAAAAGTATTCAAAGAACAGGGACCTGTGTGTGTACTATTTTCTTTTAGTTTTAAGTATAAAGTGAGTTGGCATTTTAGGATGAAAGTTGGTGAAACATGAATTCATTTTCTTAGAGCTGATATAACAGTATAAAAGTATTCAAAATACATAGTCATCTGGATGATAGTCAAGGTAGTGTCAACGGAGTAATAACATCTATTGGAAGAACTTGCATAAATAGAGAGACTCCGTATAAAGACTTGGAATTCACAATAAATGAGCTTGAATCACAAGACAAGTGAATCAAAACTGAAAATTCACAATGAAAGACTAGGGAAATATTTAGAAAGATGCCTGAAACAGTAGGAATACATGTTCAAAGAGTCTTATTATCAGAAGGACACTGTTTAGTCTCTGGGTAAAAGTTTTCAAGGAGAAATGTCCAGGGTGCGATACTATTTTCTTAAGAATTCAATCTAAATGAGTTGGCATTTTAGGAAGAAAGTTTGTGACACATAAATTCATTTTCTTAGAGCTGATATAACAAGAGAAAAGCATTCAAACCTCGTAGAAATTATAATGATATACAAGCAGATCAATGGAGTAATAATTTACATTTAAAGAGCTGGTATATATGGGAAAATGCTGTATAAACACTTGGAAATCACAATGAATTAGCTTGAATCACTGGACAAAGGTGAATCAAAACTGATAATTCACAAAGAAAAACAAGGTAAATATTTAGATAGATGCCTGAGGAATACATGTTCAAAGTAGGAATACATGTTCAAAGAGCCTAATTATCATAAGAAAAATGTTTAGTCTCTGGGAAAAAGTGTTCAAAGAATAATGACCTGAATATGATACTGTTTCTTTTAGAATTAAGTCTAAATGTGTAGACGTTTTGGAAGAAACTTGGTGAAATATAAATTCATTTTCTTAGAGCTGATGTAACAGTATAAAAGTATGCAAAACACGTAGTCATCAGAATGATAGTCAAGGTAGAGTCAAAGGAGTAATAATTTCCATTGAAAGATCTTGAATAATAAATGGAGAAACTCTGTTTAAGCACTTGGAATTTAGAATGAATGAGCTTGAATCACAGGACAAAAGTTTGAAAAACACAGAGAATTCACAATGAAACAATACGGAAATATTTATAAAGGCATTTTACACAGTAGGGAATACATGTTCTTAGAGCATCAATATCTCAAGGACACTGTTCAATCACTGGGAAAATGTGTTCGCCGAGAAAGAACTCAGTTGGATACTCTGTATAAGTGTAATTCAGTCTGAATGTTTGGAATATTTGAAAGAAGGTTGGATAAATATTTAAATTTTCATTTTCATAGGGTTCACATACATGTATTAAATGTGAAAACTCTCAGACCTGAAAATAACATACCATGGAAATTTCTAGGATTGTGGCAGAAACACTTGAAATTCATTTGAAGAACCTTAATATGTGTAGTGCAGTGTTGAAATACCAAGGATTTGTATCCTAAGGGCTGTGAAGGTAGGATAGTCTTTAAAGTAGTAATAGTTGACATTTATAGAGCTGGTATATATGTAAAAATGCCGTATAAACACTAAGAATACACAATGAATGAGCTTGAATAACTGGAAAAAGGGAATCAAACACTGAGAATTCACAATGAAAGAATAGGGAAATATTTAGAAAGTTGTCTGAAACAATGGGAGTACATGTTAATAGACCCTTAGTACAAAAAAGATACTGTTTAGTCACTGGGAAAAAGTATTCAAAGAACAGAGACCTGTGTCTATACTATTTTCTTTTAAATTTAAGTGTAAAAGATTTGGCGTTTTAGGAAGAAAGTTGGTGAAACATGAACTCATTTTCTTAGAACTAATATAACAGTATAAAAGTATTCAAAACATGAACACATCAGAATGATAATTAAGGTAGTGTCAAAAGAGTAAATATTTTCATTGGAAGAGCTTTATGAATAGAAAAAACTCCGTATAAACACTTGGAATTCACAATGAATGAACTTGAATCACTGGACAAAAGTTCATCAAACACTGAGAATTCATAATGAAACAATAGTAGGTTTTATACATTCAAAATATATTTTCTTAGAGCCTTGATAACTCAAGGACACTGTCTCATCACTGGGAATAAGTGTGCAAGGAGAAGGGTACAGGGTGTGACACTGTTTTCTTTAGAATTCAGTCTAAATGAGTTTGCGTTTTAGGAAGAAAGTTGGTGAAACATAAATTCATTTTCTTAGTATAAGGGTATTCAAAACACGATGAAATTGAATGATAGTCAAGGCAGTCTCAAAGGAGTAATAATTTCCATGGAGCTTGTATAAATAAGAAAACTCTATAAACACTTGGTATTCACAATGTATGAGCTTGAATCAATTCAAAGGAGAATCTTTCCCAGGTACTGACATCCCTAAACAACATCTAATTAGCCACCTAAGCCCTCACCCTGGTTTTGGAGACACCGCTCCTGGTAACCAATTCACTGAGCCCCATTGCCTGGGCTTTGTGGCCCCTCATATGGAGTCTGGACTTCCCAAATCACTGTATGTTAAATAAAATGCATAAAACCCAGAGCCCCAGATCACCTTCTTCTCAAATGCTGCTTCTTATCCCGTCAAGAGGGAAGCCTGGTGTCGTTTAAGAAACACATATGAATCCATCTGCCTCGGGACACGTTATCATCTCCAACATGGAAGCATCTCACCATGGATTGGTCTTGGACCCCAATAAAAAGGACTGTGGGCTTTGAAATCAAGGACAGAGATTTTTTAATTCCCAGACTGGCACTTGAACTTCTCCCTGACTACATGAAGAGGTTGGGCCGTTCCTCAGACCATTCAGAAATCACAGGAAACTTCCAGGTATTAATCAGACCCTGGCACCCCTGACCAACAACCCATTGGTCACCTGGTCCTTCCTACTGAAGAATTAAGCCAGTCTTGCTCCTCAGTGACCCCAAATGCCCTGGCTCATGAGACAATATCCGGGTATGCCTAAGGTTCTGGCACAGGTGAGGAACTTCAGGCTGGTACTTAGCCCAGCCCCCTGATGACATGAAGAGTTTGGCTGCCCCCCATACAGACCTTCCCTGACCCCAGTTTTCAGAAATTACAGGCTACTTCCCGCTATTTCCCAGGCCTGGGCACCCCCGAACAACAGCCAATTTTCCACCTAGGCTCTCCACTGGTTTTTGAGATACTGCTCCTGGTTCTCCAGCTCACTGAGCCCCATTGCCTGGGCTTTGTGGTCCCTCAGATGGAGTCTAGACTTCCCAATTATTGGAAGTTGGGTAAAATGCATAAAACTGACAGCCCCAGATCACCATCTTCTCAAAGATTGCCTCCTATCTCATCCAGAGGCAGCCTGGTGTCTTCTAAGAAAGACATGTGGTTCCATCTGCTCCAGGACTTCGAATTGTCTCCAACATGGGGGCATCTCACCGTGAAATAGCCTTGGACCCCAATAAAACAGACTGCAGGCTTTGAAATCAAGGCCAGAGCTGTATTACATCCCAGACTGGCACTTGAATCTTCCCCTGAGGACATAAATAGGTTGAGCTGCCCACGGACAGACTTCACCCCGAATCCACCATTCAGAAATCACAGTAAACTTAGTTATTGCCCAGGCCCTGGCACCCCTGACCAACATCCCTTTGGTTACCAGGCCCCTCCTCATGATGACGTAAGCAGGTCCTGCTTCTTAAGTGACCCCAACTACCCTGGCTCACAAAACAACAACCGGGCATGCCTAAGGACCTAGCACAGGTGACAAACTTCATGTTGATTCTTGGCCCCACCTCCTGATGACATGAAGAGGATTGTCTGACCCCCCGTCTACCCTTTCCTGACCCCACTTTTCAGAAATCACAGGAAATGTTCAGGTATTTCCCAGGCCCTGGCACCCATACCAACCTCCCATTGGTCACCAGTCCCCTCCCCACGATGATGTAAGCAGGTCCTGCTTCTTAAGCAACGCCACCTTCCCTGGCTCAGGAGACAACATCTGGGTATCCCAAGGACATGACACTGGTGACGAACTTCAGGCTGGTACTTTGACAAGCCACCTGATGATATGAAGACAATAGGCTGCTCCCAGACGGCCCTCCCCTCGTCCCACATTTTAGAAATTACAGGATACTTTCTGGTATTTCCCAAGCACTGGCACCCTGAACGTAATCTTATTGGCCACCTAGGTTCTCAGTCTGGTTTTTGAGACACCGCTCCTTGTTTGCCAGCTCACTGGACTTCTCAAATCGCTGAAACTTGGGTAAAAGGCCTAAAACCCACAGCCCCAGATCACCATCGTCCAAGGCTGCCTCAGATCCCATCTAGAGGGCAGCCTGCCATCTTCTAAGAAAGACATGTGGTCCATCTGCCTCGGGACTTCATATAGTCTCCAACATGGGGGTATTTCACCATGGTATGGCCTTGGAACCCAACAAAATAAACTGCAGGCTTTAAAATCAAGTCCAGAGCTGTGTTAAATCCCAGACTGGCACTTGAACCTCCCCCCTGAGTACATGAAGAGTTCTGGCTGCCCTGAAGACCATAACGCTGAACCCAACATTCAGAAATCACAGGAAACTCCCAGGTATTTTCCAGGCACTGGCACACCTGACCAACATCCCATTAGTCACCTGACACCTCCCCATGATGAAGTAAGCAGGTCCTGCTTCTTAAGCTACACCACCTGCCCTGGATTAGGAGACAACATCCGGGTATGCCAAAGATCTGGCACAGGTGACCAACTTCAGGCTGGCAATTGGCGCCGCCCCCTGATGACATGAAGAGGATTGGCTGCCCCCAGATGGCCCTCCCCAGACAGCACTTTTCAGAAATTAGAGGATACTTCCCAGTATGTTCCAAGCCCCAGCACCCTTGAACAACATCCCATTGGCCACCTAGGCTCTCCTACAGGTTTTTGAGACACTGCTCTTGGTTTTCTGGCACCCTGAGTACCATTGCCAGGGGCTTGTGGCCCTTTGTGTGGAGTCTGTACTTCTCAAATAGCTGGAAGTTGGATTAAAAGCCTAAAACCCACAGCCCCAGATCAACATCTTCTCAAAGGCTGCCTCCAATCCCATCCAGAGAGCAGCCTGGTGACTTCTAAAAAAGACATGTGGATCCATCTACCTCAGGGCTCCGAATCGTCTCCAACATGGGGGCATCTCACCATAGAATGGCCTTGGGCCCCCACAAAAAAAGACTGAGGGCTTTGAAAACAAGGCCAGTGCCTTGTTAAATCCCAGACTGGCTCCTTTTTTTAAAAATTAAATCTTTATTGTTCAGATTATTACATTTGTTTCTTTTTTTTTCCCAACAGCTCCCCTTCATCCCACTTCCACTCCTCCTTCTACCCTTACCAGTCCCCCATTGACCTCATCCATAGGTGTATGATTTGTGTCCAGTATCTCCCTGCACTCCCCTCACACTTTTCCCTCTGAGAATTGTCAGTCTACTCCCATTCTATGCTCCTGATTCTATTATACTCACCAGTTTATTCTGTTCATTAGATTAATTCACTTAATTTTTAGATTCACTTGTTGAAAGATATATATTTGTTGTTCATAATTTTTATCTTTACCTTTTCCTTCTTCTTCCTCTTCTTAAAGTAACTTTCAGCATTTCATATAATACTGGTTTGGTGTTGATGAACTCCTTTAGCTTTTTCTTATCTGTGAAGCTTTTTATCTGCCCTTTAATTCTAAATTACAGCTTTGCTGGATAGAGTATTCTTGGTTGTAGGTTCTTCCTGTTCATCATTTTGAATATTTCTTGCCACTCCCATATGGCCTGCATAGTTTCTGTTGAGAAATCAGCTGGAAATTGTATGGGTGCTCCCTTGTAAGTAATTAACTGTTTATCTCTTGCTGCTTATAATATACTCTTTTTGTCTTTTGCTCTTGGTATTTTAACTATGATGTGTCTTGGTGTTTTCCTCTTTGGATTCCTTTTATTTGGGGTTCTGTGTGCTTCCTGATTTTAAGTCTATTTCTTTCACCAGTTGTGGAAAGTTTTCCATTATTATTTCTTGAAATAGGTTTTCAGTATCTTGATCTCTTCTTCTGGCACCCCCATAATTCTGATGTTGGTACACTTGAGGTTGTCCCAGAGGCTCCTTACATTATGTTCACATTTTTGGATTCTCTTTTCTTCTTGCTTTTCCACTTGAGGGTTTTCTGCTTCTTTATATTTCAAATTTTTGACTTGGTTCTTGTGATCCTCTAGTTGTTGTTAGGTTCTGTATAATATTTTTTATTTCAGTCAGTGTATGTTTAATTTCTAGTTGGTCCTTTTTTATCTCCTCTTGGGTCTCGCTAAGTTTATCTATCTATCTTTTCTAGGAAATCCTTGAAAACCCTTATAACTGTGGTTTTGAACTCTATATCCAGTCGTTTGTTTTCCTCCATTTCTTTTGTTTATGATCTGTTCCTTTGTCTCCACATTTCACTATGCCAGAACTTCTGTGTTGGAATTAGCCTTATGATGCAAGACTTGCAAAACTGCAAAAGCCTCTCTGTTGAGCTTGGGTGGGGTGAACACTCAGGACTTATCGGACCACCTTGCCCTCCAGTCAGCCCGCCATATGCCGCTCCTGGGTCTCACGTGTCTCTCAGTAATCCCTGGAGTCATCTCTGTGCACAAGCATCCTCCTGCCTCTTGACCACTGCCTTTCTGGTTCCCCTGCACTCAGGGACCCGTATGAATCTGGGTCCCCAGGGTCTTGCCCAAAACTGAGGATCAGTGGAGTTAGAAGTGGTGCAGTTGTGAGGCTCTATCTCCCATCCACCAGAGAAAGCCAGCAGTACAATAAGCAGTCCATCTTCTATGCACTGTGGTGTGTGTGCCCCTAGATTTCTGCCTTTTCACAGATCCCCTCAATTTCCATGCAATTCTCCATTTTCACAGTCCAGACTTTCCCCGTATGATTCTCACCTGGACCTGAGGTTAAGTGCCATAAGATAAGGGGTTCAGTGAAGTTGGGAGTCTCCATCTCCCTCCTGCCAGAGGAAGCCAGCCAGGCACTTGGGCTCCAGATCTTTCCATGCACACGTCTCTGTACCGCAGCTTTCTGCAGCTCCTCTGAGTCTCCATGAGCCCACCTCTTCACTTAGTTGTAGAATTTCCACTCAGCCAACTTTCCTGTGGTTCTGAATGATGTCCATTCTTTTAGTTGTAGTTTTGAAATTGTTGTATGAGTCAGCAGTTTAGGTGTTCACCTATGAGGCCATCTTGGTTTCTCCACCTAGGCTGGCTCTTGAACCTCCTCATGGTGACATGAAGAGGTTGGATCCCTCCTCAACCCCCAGACAGCCTTCACCCCAACCCCAACTTTCAGAAATTACAGGAAACTTTTGGGTATTTCCCAAGCCATGGCACCCTGATCAACAACCCATTGGTTACCTGGCCCCTCCCCATGATGACCTAAGCAGGTCCTGCTTCTTAAGTGACCCCACCTGCCCTGGCTCAGAAGACAACATCCAGGTATGCCCAAAGACCTGAAACAGTTGACCAAATTTGGGCTAATACTTGGCCCCACCCTGTGATAAAATGAAGACAATTGGCTACTCCCTGATGGCCCTCCTCTGACCCCACTTTTCAGAAATGACAGGATACTTCCCAGTATTTCCCAATCCCTGGCCTTGTACTACATCCCATTGCCCACCTAGGCTTTATCTCTGTATATTGAGATACCATGCCTGATTCGCCAGTGCACTGATCCCCATTGCTTGAGCTTTGTGGCCCTTCATGTGGAGTCTGGACATCCAAATAACTAGAAATCGGATTAAAGGCAAACCCAAATCCCCATATCACCATCTTCTCAAAAGTTGCCTCCAAACCCATCGAGAGGGCAGCCTGGTGCTTCTAAGAAAGACATGTGGGTCCATCTGATTCCGGACTCTGTATTGTCTCCAACATGGGGGCATCTCATCGTGGAATGGCCTTAGACCCCAACAAAATGGACTGAGAGCTTTGAAATCAAGGCCAGAGCTGTGTTAAATCCCAGACTGGCACTTGAAACTCCCCCTAATGACATGAAGAGGTTGAGCTGCTACCCGAATGGCCTTCACCGCAAATCCGCCATTCAGAAATCACAGCAAACTTCCTGAAATTTCCCAGGCACTTGCACCCCTGACCAACATTCCTTTGGTCACCTGGCCCCTCCCCCTGATAATATAAGCAGGTCTTGCTTCTTAAGCCACCCCACCTGCCCTGGCTCATGAGATCACATCCTAGTTTGCCCAAGAACCTAGCAAGGTGATGAACTTCAGGCTGATACTTGGACAAGCCCTGTGATGACAGGAAGAGGATTGGCTCCCCCAGCCCCAGAGGGCCATCCACTGACCCCACTTTTCAGAAATTAGAGGATATCCCAGGCCTTGGCACCCCTGAACAACTACCCATTTTCCACCTAGGCTCTTCCCCCATTTTTTGAGACACTGCTCTTGGTTCTCAAAAAATGGGGGAAGAGCCTAGGTAGAAAATGGGTAGCCTGGAATTTCATTGCCTGGGCTTTGTGGCCCCTCATGTGAAGTCTGAACTTCCCAAATCACTGGAAGTTGGGTAAAATGCCTAAAACCCACAGCTCCAGATCACCACCTTCTCAAAGGCTGCCCCCATCCAATCCAGACACAGCCCTGCTTCTTCTAAGAAACACATGTGGGTCCTTCTGCATTGAGCCTCCATAGAATCTCCAACATGGGGCATCTCACATTGGAATGGCCTTGGAACCCAACAAAACGATTGTGGACTTTGAAATCAAGGCAAGAGCTGTGTTAAATCCCAGGCTGGCAATTGAACCTCCCCCTGACAACATGAAGATGTCAGAAGGCCTTAACCCTGACCCCACAATTCAGAAATAACAGGAAGTTTCCAAGTATTTCCCAGGCCCTGGAACCCGTGACCAACATCTCATTGGTCAACTGCCACATACCCTTCACTCCCCTTGAGGACATAAGCTGGTTCTGATTTTTAAATGAACCCAACTACCCTGAATCACTAGACAACATCCACGTATGCCCAAGGACCTGACACAGGTGACCAACTTTAGGCTGATTCTTGGCCCTGCCCCTGATGACATGAAGAGGATTGGCTGCCCCCAAGACGGCACTCCCCTAACCCACTTTTCAGAAATTACAGGATACTTCCTGGTATTTCCCGGTCATGGACCCCTAAAGAACATCCCATTGGCCACTTAGGCCCTCTCCCTGATTTGTAAGGCACAGCTCTTGGTTCACTGGTGCATTGAGCCCCATTTCCCGAGCTTTGTGGCCCTCTTGTAGAATCTGGATTTTCCAAATAGCTGTAAGTTGGTTTAAAGGCCTAAAACCCATTGCCCCACATCACTATCTTCTCAAAAGATGCCTAAAAATCCAGTCCAAAGAGCAGCTTGGCATCTTCTCAAAAACACATGTGGGAAGATCTGCACCGGGCCTCCATATAATCTCCAACATGGGGGCATCACAACTTGGAATGGCCTTCGACCACAAAAACAGACTGCAAGCTTTGAAATTAAGGCAAGAGCTGTTTTAAATTCCAGGCTGGCACTTGAACCTCCCCATGAGGACATGAAGAGGTCAGACCGCACCTTGGACAGCCTTGACCCCATCCCCAAAGTTTAGAAATCACAGGAAACTTCTGGGTATTTCCCAGGCCCTTGCACCCCTGACCAACATCCCATTGGTCACCTGGGCGGTCCAATGATGACATAAGCTTCTTCTTCTTTTTTTTTTTACCATTTTTTTATCCTGTTATAAGTATACATATTTCCCCATTGCCCCCCCTCGAGACATACCTCAACCCCCCAGTGTCTGTGTTCATTGGTTATGCTTATATGCATGCATACAAGTCCTTTGATTGATCTCTTATCTACCCCACCTCTCCTTAAACTTCCTGCTGCAATTTGACAGTCTGTTTGATGCTTTACTGCATCTGTATCTATCCTTTTGTTCATCAATTTACAATGTTCTTTATTATCCACAAATGAATGAGATCATGTGGTGCTTCTCCTTCATTGAGTGGCTTATTTCACTAAGCATAAGGCTTTCCAGTTCCATCCAGGTTGCTGCAAATGGTAAGAATTCCTTCTTTTTAATGGCAGCATAGAATTCCATTGTGTAGATGTACCATAGTTTTCTGATCCACTCATCTGCTGATGGGCACCTAGGCTGTTTCCAAATTGAGCTATGTAAATTGTGTTGCTATGAACATGGGGGTGCATAAATCCTTTCTGATTGGTGTTTGTAATTTCTTAGGATAAATTCTTAAGAGTGGGATTGCTGGGTCAAATGGGAGATCCATTTGACGTAAGCTTCTTAATCGACCCCACCTGCCCTGGCTCAGGAGACAACATCCGGGTATGCCCAAAGACAAGGAATAAGTGACCAAATTTAGGCTGGTGCTTGACACCGCCACTTGATGAATAGTATTGGCTGCCCCCAGATGGCCCTTGCTGACCCCACTTTTAAGAAATTATAGGATACTTCCCAGTATTTCCCAATCCCTGGCACCCTTGGACAATATCCCATTGCCCCTAGTCTCTATCCATGGAATATGAGACAACACTACTGATTAGCCAGCACACTGAGCCCAATTGCTCGGGCTTTGTGGACCCTCATGTGGAGTCTTGACTTCCAAATAACTAGAAATTGGTTTAAAGGCCTAAAACCACAACCCTGAGATCACCATTTTCTCAAATCTGTCTCTGATCCGGTCTAGAGGACAGCCTGGTGTCTTCTAACAAAGACATGTGGGTGCATCTGCCTCCAGACTCTGTACTGTTTCCAACGTGGGGGAATCTCAACATGGAATGGCCTTGGACCCCAACAAAATAGACTGTAGGCTTTGAAATCAAGGCCAGAGCTGTGATAAATCCCAGACTGGCACTGGAAAATCACCTGACGATATGAAGAGGTCGAGTCGCTTTCTCAATGGCCTTCACCCTGAACCCACCATTCAGAAATCACAGCCCCAGATCACCATCTTATCAAAGAATGCTTACAATCCACTCCAGAGGCCAGCCTGGAATCTTCTAAGAAACACATGTGGGTCCATTTATACCAGGCCTCCATATAATCTCCAACATGGGAGCATCACAACTTGGAATGGCCTTGGACCCCAACAAAATGGATTGCGAGCTTTGAAATCAAGGCATGATCTGTGTTAAATCCCAGGCTGGCACTTGAACCTCCCCATGAGGACATGAAGAGGTCAGACCAGACCGGTGCCAGGTACTGGGGCTTACCCGGATGTTGTCTCAAGAGCCGGGCAGGTGGAGTCACTTAAGATCCAGACTTGATTACATCGTCAGGGGGAGGGACCAGGTGACCGATGGGATGTTGGTCAGGAGTGCCAGGGCCAAGGAAATACATGGAAGTTTCCTGTGATTTCTGCATGGATCGAGGTGAAGACACTCCAGGGACGGCCTGAAATCTTCATGTCGTCAGGGTGAGGTTCAAGTGCCATCCTGGGACTTAACAAAGGTCTGGCCTTGATATCAAAGCCACATTTCGTTTTGCTGGGTCCCTGGCGATTCTATGGTCAGATGCCCCCATGTTGGAGATGATATGGAGTCTCGAGGCAAATGGACCCACATGTGTTTCTTAGAAAACCCCAGGCTGCACTATGGACTGGATCAGGGGCAGCCTTTGAGAAGATGGTTATCTGAGGCTTTGGGTTTTAGGCCTTTACCCTAACTTCCAAATATTTGGGAAGTCCAGACTCCACATGCAGGGCCAAAAAGACTGGGCAATTGGGCCCAGTGCATCTGTGAACAAGTTGTGATGTCTCAAAAACCAGGGTGAGGGCCTAGGTGGCCAATGGTATATTTTTGAGGGGTTCCATGGCCTGGGAAATACCTGGAAGTATTCTGTAATTTCTGAGAAGTGAGGACAGGCTAGAGCCATCTTGGGGGCAGCCAGACCATTTCATGTCATCAGGAGACAGGGCCAAATACCAGCCTGAAGTTGGTCAACTCTGCAAGGTCCTTGCACATACCCAGATGTTGTCTCCTGAGCCAGGCCAGGTGAAATCATTTAAGATCAGGACTGGTTTATGTCCTCAAGGAGAGGGGCCAGGTGACCAATGGAATGTTGGTCAGGGGCTACAGGGACTGGGAAATACCTGGAAGTATCTTGTAATTTCTAAAAAGTGGGATCAGAGGACGGCCATCTGAGGGGCAACCAGATCTCTTCATGTAATCTTGGGCCGGTGCCAACTACCAGACTGAATTTGTTCACCTGTGCCATGTTCTTGGGCATACCCAGAGGTTGTCTTGTTAGCCATGGCAGGTGGAGTGACTTAGAAACAGGACTGGCTTTTGTCATCAGTTGGAGGTACCAGGTGACCAATGGGATGTTGCTCAGAGGTCCAGGGCCTGGGAAATACCAGAGGTTTCCTGTGATTTCTGAATGGTAGGGTTGTGGAAACCTCTTTCTATGTCCCACGTGGTTCAGGGTTCCCGGTTCAGGGTTCGGGTTCTGAAGGAGACCGCAAGCAAACAAAATGAGAGACTAGAAAATATTAATTTGGCCATATTGGGAGGCCAGGTGGGAGCCTTCCTCTAGTGGAAAAGACTGCCACTTGCTATGGCCTTTTTCTCCCTTTTATTAAGGCTTTGGGACACACCCCTAGCCTTTAGGCAGGAAATAACAAAACAGAAATTAACATGAAACACACAGGTAGAGGCTGCTTTAGCTAACAATGTTTTCATCTAAACAGTGAGTAATTAGCTCTTACCTTTCAGAGCAGTTAAGGTTGACCAGCCTTCTGGCCTCCTGTTTACATCCATTTAGTGAGAACAATATTTGGTTTCTGACATCTCCCCTGTTTTCTTTCCTCTAAAAAATCTTGCATCTGCAGACTAGAAATAAATATTAAGAACAAAAATAAGCAACAATGGCTATGCTAAGAGGTAAATGAGTAAGTTTGTAGTAAATTTCTTTCTGGGCCAACGGTCATTTGAGTCCCAGTTTCAATGTCCAACAGTTTTTTGAGTGTACATGTTAGCAATGATATGTCAGTTCTGGATGGTGGACAAATGGTGGCAATGCAGGAACAACCCTCTCTGGTTTGGTCCTGGGCAACCTGCATCAATGCACAGTTGCTGACTGCTAGTATGGCAAGGTGTCATCAGCATCTTCCATCTCTGGACTGTTTCTCCTCTCGTCTTCATAGCTGGAGCATTCTCTGTTGTAGGAATTCATATGGTCTTGGAGCTGTTTTTCTGAAAATATATAAACATTCTCGACCAAAAGTTAGTAAAGGAATTTTTTCTATAAATTTGACTTTGGATCCTTTTTATTTTTGCCCAAATGATTTTCTTTTGGCTTATTTTTATACTGTGTATGTTTTTCATGGGTGTCTTGATGTTAAGTAAAAAAAATTTTTTTTTGCTTACAAGATACTTTTCCTTACATAATATTACTGTACTATCCCCCCTTTTTTATTTAATTATGAGGCTTTTGGAAAATTTTTATAATGCAAATATGACTGCTTTATGTTTATTGCATGTTAAGTAATTTTACCATGCAATGAACTACCAATAGAAATTTAGTTAATACTTTAGGAATAACTTTTTTTCCAGTACAATTAAATTTTCTTGAATATTCATCTATTTCAATTAACCAATTAAATTAATTTGAAAATTTAACTACTATTTTTATTGTTAAATTTAATATTCTAACAACAATCTTAGTTTTATCCTATAAATATTAGTGGAAAGGATTATTTGCATTCTTCAGTAGGCCCTGAGCATTCCTGGTGGTAAGTTAGATTTAGAATATAGGGCAGCTGTCAGCCAAGTCTGTCTGTTGCTGGGTCCCAATCTGAGCTGCACCAAATCTTTGTCTGTCATCTGTGTCCCGAACGGAGCTGGGCCAAGTCTCTGTCTTGTCACCTGGGTCCCAATCGGAGCTTGGTGTGGGAAGTGAAGTAGCCATGGGGCAGACCTCCCTCAGAAGGGGCGAAGGTTCAAGCCCCTGCAATGTTGGGGGGGTGAGGATTTGTGCCTCACCTCTGTTGATCCCCAAGTTCTCTCCTGATGGCCTCTCTGCAACTGTGCCTGTCTTAAGTTGTTCCTTCCCTGAGGAATCTTTTTTTTTTTTTACAGAGAGGAAGGTAAGAGAGATAGAGAGCTAGAAACATCAATGAGAGAGAGACATCGATCAGCTGCCTCCTGCACGCCCACCACTGGAGATGTGCCTGCAACCAGGGTACATGCCCTTGACCGGAATCGAACCTGGGACCCCTCAATCCGCAGGCCGATGTTCTATCCGCTGAGCCACACCAGTCTCGGCTCCCTGAGGAATCTTACCCCTCTCTGGCTAACCAGCCATCCTCCGGGGCCAAGCAGGATGAGGTGAAGTTCAGTTCTGTTTCCTTGGTAGCCCATGCCCTTGTGGTCTCCACGCCCAGTACCTGCCTTGGGATCCCCTCGCCTGCTGGCAGAGTCCCAGCACTGATCTCATATCTTGGGGAACCCAGGTTTCTTCTCCAGGAAGGGCCCAGCTCACACCACTGGGTGAGAGACAGATTCATGGTACCAGCCAATACGAGGCTTCAACCTCAGCATGAACAGAAAGCTCAGGCGACAGCTGTGGGAGGGTCCTTCTTGGCAAAAAGAGCAAGAAAAGCCAATATAGAATGCTCAAGTGCCTTCTCACTGCCTTAATTCCTTTTATGTTATTTTTTTAAATTGCTACCAAATATTCAGAGAATTAGATTGTAAGTTTGTTTGGGATATTTGTCAAAAAATTTATAATGACATTGTAGAATAATATTATGTAAGGATATTCTTTTGTTCTAGGCCATGGCAATTCAATTTCAAACTGGCTATCAGTTTCTTTTTGTATAGACAAGGTCTAAGTTACTTTATTAGAATACTTAATCAAATTGCTTACAAAACATTGGCTCTTTATTTAGCTGAAAACCTTGATTTTTATTTAAAAAGCTAATTTATTAATTAAAGTAGGTATCTTCATTTAAAAAGCAAAGCAAATTTAGTAAATGTTTATGTCTGATTCACAAGCCACAAATGTTGCCCCGCCTCTAGCTTAAGTATACAGGCAGCTATGGGCTTTCTGTCATTTTAAATTCTAATGTTGAAATTTTAAGAAATATTTAGTAACTTAATTTTGCCCTTCTTAGAGACTACAAGAAACAGGGGAATCAGTACTTTTAAGGGTTCTTACCCATGAAGGGTCAGGAATGTAAGTCAAAAATACTTCCCCATGTGCCCCAGGTAATATTACCATACAGCTGGTAACTGTTGGTATTGCCAGAAATACGTTCTTAGGAGTCTGTACCGTCCTCTTTACCATGATCCTGGTGGTCTTCAGGTTGTTTGTTGTTCTGCTTGTCCTCCTCCTGATCCTCTTCTTCAGTGGATTGCTTGGAGTCATTGCTCTCTGTGGCTGAGGTAGCTGATTGTCTGCAGCTGCATGGTGTGGCTCCAGGTGCAAAATCTTTATTAAGTCTGACTAGTTTCTCTCTTGGATCCCTGTTGCAGTTTAATATTTCTAGCAGGAATCCACACGGGTTTGGAAAATTTTTCTGGAAATATACAAGCATACCCTCTCCCAAAGGTTAATAATGGATCGGGTCCCTTCCATAAACCAGATTCGGGATCTTTCCATTTAACTAAACCATTTCCTTTTGTTTTATCCTGACACCAGTGTAGTTCCATTAGTGTCTGTCCATTAGCATCACGAGTGAAAAAATTTAAAGTAATTAAGGCTTGGTGCAGCCTACCCACAGGTGAATTCTCCATCATCCCCTCTTTTTGTTTTTCAAGTTGAGATTTTAGTCGCTGATGCTGTTGTTCAATAATGGCCTGTCCTTGAGAATTATATGGTATTCCTGTAATGTGCTGAATTTTCGACCTTTTACAAAATTCCTGGAATTTACAGCTTATGTAAGCAGGCCCATTATCAGTTTTAATAATTTTTGGAACTCCCATGACTGCAAAAGCAGCTAGGCAATGATTAATAACCTGTTTTGCCGTTTCTCCTGTAGATGCAGTAGCCCATATTAATTTTGAAAAGGTGTCTACAGAGACATGTAATACCCCAAGGCGTCCAAAGGAAGTATAATGCGTTACATCCATTTGCCAGATATGGTCTCTTAGCAAACCTCTAGGGTTGACTCCTGTGCTAGGCCCTTGAGGTAGATGTAACATACAAGTGGGACATTCCTTAATAATCTGTTTTGCCTGCTGTCCAGTGATTGAGAATTGTCTAGATAGCATTTTGGCAGGCTGATGTAAAAGCTGATGAGATTCTAAGGCTTCTTTTAATAAAGCTACCAATTGATCAGCATGTGCATTTCCTTTTGTTAAAGGACCAGGTAAAACACTATGAGCCCTGATGTGAGTGATATAAAAAGGATATTGTCTTTGTTGTACAATTTACTGAACTTGTTTAAATAATAAAAATAAACTTTGGTCACTAAGCCATTTCAACTGGGCAGTTTCAATTCTATTCACTAAGTTCGCAGAGTAAAAGGAATCAGAGATGATATTAAGAGGTTCTTGGAAATCCTGCTTACTTCAGGGGAAAGCATCAGTAACAGATCTGGCCGAATTTCTTTTCATGCTTAAAAGATAAAGACAGATCTTAAATTCTTTCTTTCTTTTTCGCTTTCTGAAGTAATAACTAGCACCTAATTTGGCCAAGATTAGCATTTCCCTGCAAGTTCTCCTATAATTTTTAAATAAAACCTTCAGTAATCTCATTGCAGGAGAGCAGAGAGCCTTGCCCTCTCCTGCCACCTTTGAATTTCTCCACACCAGAGGCGGTTTCAGCAGTGGAGTTTCACTTATTACAGATTTCAGATTCCAAATGCAAACTAAGATTTTAATTTGAACAAGAAACCACATTATTTAAGCATGCAAACCAAAAGTCTATAATAAAATTTACTTTATATTTATAACCTAATTCTTCCCCATTAGCCTGACTGAAAAAGACGTTCCCACCCTAGTTACAGATCTTGATTCTGCAGTTAATCTGTGGGCTTTGCGTACATTGAATTCCCCTCACCTTTTCCTAAGTGAATTTTCCCTCACCATTTTCCTTCCTTCACTCTTAGGCAAATAATACCTTCTTCTCCAGACGTCCTGCAGTCAGGCGCCAGATGTTGGCACCTCTTTTCAAGTCCCCTGTTGGGCGCCAGATGTGGGAGCCCCTTTCCTCATCCTGCGTGGTTCAGGGTTCCCAGTTCTGGGTTCGGGTTCTGAAGGAGACCGCACGCAAACAAAATGAGAGACTAGAAAATATTAATTTGGCGATATTGGGGGGCTAGGCGGAGCCTTTCTCTAGTGGAAAGGACTGCCACTTGCTCTGGCCTTTTTCTCCCTTTTATTAAGGCTTTGGGACACACCCCTAGACTTTAGGCAGGAAATAACAAAACAGAAATTAACATGAAACAAACAGCTAACAATGTTTTCATCTAAACAGTGAGTAATTAGTTCTTACCTTTCAGAGCAGTTAAGGTTGACCAGCCTTCTGGATTCCTGTTTACATCCATTTAGTGAGAACAATGTTTGGTTTCTGACATAGGGTCAGGCTAACGGCACTCTGTGGGGCGGCCAGACCTCTTCAAGTCTTCAGTTGGGAGGTTCAAGTGTCAGCCTGGGATTTAACAAAACACTGGCCTTGATTTCAAAGCCCACAGTTGATTTTGTTGGGCTACAAGACCATTCCATTGTGAGATGTTCCCTGTTGGAGACGATACAAAGTTCTGAGGCAGATGGATCCATATGTGTTTGTTCAAAGATACCAGCCTGTCCTCATGACTGGTTCAGATAAGTGTTTAAGAAGTTGGTGTATGGGACTGTGGGTTTTAGGCCTTTACCCCACCTTCCAGCTATTTGGGAAGTCCAGACTCCACATGAGGGGCCACAAAGCCCGAGCAATATCACTCAATGCACTAGTGAACCAGGAGTGGTATCTTGAAAACAAGGGGGAGGGATTAGGTGGCCAATTGGATATTGTTGAGGGGTTTCATGGCCTGGGAAATACCCGGAAGTATCCTATAATTTCTGAAAAGTCAGGCTAGGGCCATCTAAGGGGCAGCCAGACCTCTTCATGTCATCAGGGGGTGGAGCCAAGCACAAGCCTGAAGTTGAACACCTATGCCAGGTCCTTGGGCATACCAGGATGTTGTCTCTTGAGCCAGGGCAGGTGGAGTCACTTAAGAAGCAGGACTGGTTTATGTCATCAGGGGGAGGGGCCCGATGACCAATGGGATGTTGGTCAGGGGGGTCAGGGCCTCGGAAATACCCAGGAGTTTTCTGTGATTTCTGCATGGTGGGGTTGGGGTGAAGACACTGCAAGGCACGGCCTGACCTCTTCTTGTCATTGGCGGTGTTCAAGTGCCAGCCTGTGATTTAACAAAACTATGACCTTGATTTCAAAGTCCACAGTCCATTTTGTTAGGGTCCAAGGACATTCCACAGTGAGATGACCCAATGTTGGAGGCAATAGAAAGTCCCAAGGCACATGGACCCACATGTATTTCTTAGAAGACTCCAGGCTGCCCTCTTGACTGGATCGTGGGCAGCCTTTGAGAAGATGGTGATCCTGGGCTGTGGGTTTTAGGCCTTTACCCCAACTTCTAGCTATTTGGGAAGTCCAGACTCCACATGCAGGGCCAAAAACCAGGAGCAATTGGGCTCAGTGGGTCAGTGAACAAGGAGTGGTATCTCATACACAGGGGGAAAGAGTAGGTGGCCAATGGGACGTTGTTGAGGGGTTCCATGGCTTTGGAAATACCTGGAAGTATCCTATATATTCTGAAAAGTGGGGACAGGCTAGGGCCCTCTTGGGGTCAGCCAGATCTCTTCATGTCTTCAGGGGCAGGCCAAGTACCAGCCTGATATTGGTCACCTGTGCCATGTCCTTGGGTATAATTGGATGTTGTCTCTTGAGCCAAGGCAGGTGGAGTCACATAATATCTGGACTGGCATATGTCATCAGGGGGAGGAGCCATGTGACCAGTAAGATGTTGATAAGGGGAGCCAGAGCCTGGGAAATACCAGAAGTTTCCTGTGATATCTGAATGCGGGGGTCGGGCTAAAGTCACTCAATGGGACAGCCTGACCTCTTTATGTCTTCAGTTGGGAGGTTCAAGTGCTAGCCTGGGATTTAACAAAGCTGTGGCCTTGATTTCAAAGCCCACAGTCCATTTTATCGGTGTCCAAGGCCATTCCACAGTGAGATGCCCCCTGTTGGAGATGATACAGAATCTCGAGGCAGATGGATACACTTGTGTTTCTTAGAAGACACCAGGCTGCCCTCTGGACTGAGTCTTTGAGAAGATGGTGATCTAGGGCTGTGGTGCTTAGGCCTTTAACCCAACTTCCAGCTATTTGGAAAGCCCAGACTCCACATGAGGGTCCACAAAGCCCAGGAAATGGGGCTCAGTGGACCAGTGAACGAGGAATGCTGTTTTACAAACCAGGGGGAGGGGCAAGGTGGCCAATGTGATGTTGTTCAGGGGTTCCAGAGCCTGGGAAATACCTGGAAGTATCCTATAATTTCTGAAAAGTGTGGTTAGGGGAGGGCCATCTGGCTGCAGCCAGACCTCTTTATGTTATCAGGCGGGACCAAGTACCAGCCTGAAGTTGGTCACCTATGCCAGCTCTTTGGGCTTACCCAGAATTTGTTTCGAGAGGCAGGGCAGGGGGGTTCATTTAGAAGCAGGACCGGCTTAACTCATCAGAGGGAGTGGCCTGGTGATTAATGGGATGTTGGTCAGGGCTGCCAGGGCCTGGAAAATACCCGAAAGTTTCCTATGATTTCTGAATGCTGGGGTCGGGGTGAAGGCAGTCCCGGGGGCAGCCCAACCACTTCATGTCGTCATGCGGAGGTTCAGGTGCAGCCTGGGATTTAACAGAGCTCTAGCCTTGATTGCAAAGCCCGCAGTCCATTATGTTGTGATCCAAGGCCATTCCATGGTGAGATGCCTCCATAGGAAGTCCCGAGGCAGATGGACTCACATGTCTTTCTTAGAAGATTCCAGGCTACCCTTAGGAAGGGATAGGAGGCAGCCTTGGAGAAGATAGTGATCTGGGGATGTGGATTTTAGTTGTTTTATTCAACTTCCAGCGATTTTCGAAGTCCAGACTCCACAGGAGGAGCCAAAAAGCCTGGGCAAAGGGGTACAGTGTGCCCACCAACCAGGAGCAGTGTCTCAACACCAGGGGGAGGGCCTAGCTGGCCAAGGGGATGTTGTTCAAGGATTCCAGGACCTAGGAAATACCCAGAAGTATCCTGTAATTTCTGAAAATTGGGGTCAGGGGTGGCCATCTGGGGACCAGCTAATCCTCTTAATGTCATCAGGGGGCAGGGCCATGTACCAACCTGAATTTAGTCACCTATGCAGGTCCTTGGGCATTCCTGGATGTTGTCTCATGAGCCAGGACAGGTGGGGTTGCTTAAGAAGCAGGACCTTCTTATGTCTTCATGGGGAGTGGCCTGGTGACCAATGGGATGTTGGTCAGGGGAGCAAGGGCCTGGTAAATACCTGGAAGTTTCCTGTGATTTCTGAAAGGTGGGGTCCAAGTGAAGGTCTTCCGGGAAATGGCCCCACATCTTCATGTTGTCAGGGAGAGGTTCAAGTGCCAGCCTGGGATTTAACACAGCTCAGGCCTTGATTTCAAAGCCCACAGTCCATTTTGTTGGGGTCCAAGTCCATTCCACGGTGAGATGACCCCCAAGTTGGAGATTGTATGGAGTCCGGAGGCACATGGAACCACATGTGGTTCTTAGAAGATACCAAGCTGCCCTCTGGACTGGATCAGGGGCAGCTTTTGAGAAGATGGTGATCTGGGGCTGTGGCTTTTAGGACTTTTACCCAACTTCCAGCTATTTGGGAAGTCCAGACTCCACATGAGGGGCCACAAAGCCTGGAAAATGGGGCTCAGTGCACAGGTGAAGCAGGAGTGGTGTCTTAAAAACCAGGGTGAGGGCCTAGGTGGCCAATGGTATATTGTTGAGGGGTTCCATGACCTGGGAAATACTCAGAAGTATCCTGTAATTATGAAAAATAGGGTCAGGGGAGGGATATCTGGGGGGCAGTCAGACTTCTTCATGTCATCAAGAGGCAGGCCTAAGTACAAGCATGAAGTTGGTCACCTGTTCCAGGTCCTTGGGCATACCCAGATGTTGTCTTCTAAGACAGGGCAGGTGGAGACACTTAAGAAACAGGACTGGCTTAAGTCATCAGGGATAGAGGCCAGGTAACCAATGGGATTTTGTTCAGGGGTGCCAGGACCTGAGAAATACGTGGAATTATAGTATAATTTTTGAAAATTGGGTTAGGGGAGTGCTGAGTGCTGTATGGGGGGGGGGGGACAGCGAATCTTCTTAATGTCATCAGGAGGTAGGGCCTGAAAGGAAATGAACTCCCCTCCATCTTGTCCTATAGGGCTGGGACCCCTGCCTAAAACCCCTCCCTTTTCTGGGAGTGGCCACAGGTGTGCCAGCAATGTCTTAACTTCCCCGACCCCCACCCAAATGGACCAATGAAGCTCCAGGGACACAGCTAAGGTCCTGATTAGGCTTAACCACAGAAAGACCCCAATTCAAGTGACCAATCTCTGCATCACTTTCCCAAGCCCCCTAATTATCCTACCCCATAAAACTCATTGTTCCCACCCGGTCCGCTCTCTCGCCTCGCTGCTGCATCAGAAAGAGGCTGAGAGCCAAACCCGGGTTTGAATAAAGACTCTTTGCTTTTGCATCGGAAAAGGCTCCTTAGTGGTGGATTATTGGGGACCCCGAACTCTGGGCACAACAGGCCATGTACTAACCTGAAGTTAGTCACCTATGCACGTCCTTGGACATACCAGGATGTTGTCTAGTGAACTAGGGCAGGTAGGGTCGCTTAAGAAGCAGGAGTTTCTTAAGTCTTCATGGGAAGGTGTCTGGTGATCAACAGAATGTTGATCTGGGGTGCCAGGACCTGGGAAATACCTGGAAATTTCCTGTGATATCTGAAAATGGGGTCTAGGTGAAGGCCTTCTTGGGGGCGGCCCCAAATCTTCATGTCAGAGGGAGGTCCAAGTGCCAGCCTGGGATATAACACAGCTCTGGCCTTGATTTCAAAGCCCACAGTCCATTTTGTTGTGGTCCAACTCCATTCTTCAGTGAAATGCCCCCATGTTGGAGATTATATGGAGTCCCAAGGGAGATGGACCTACATGTGTTTCTTAGAAGATGCCAGGCTGCCCTCTGGATTGAATCAAGGGCAGCCTTGGAGAAGATGGTGGTCAGGGGCTGTGGTTTTTAGGCCTTTAACCCAAATTTCAGCTATTTGGGAAGTCCAGACTCCACATGAGGGGCCACAAAGCCCGAGCAATGGTGCTCAGTGCATCATTGAACAAGGACCAGTGTCTTACATATCAGGTGGAGGGCCTATGTGGCCCATGGGATGCTTTTCAGGAAAGCCATGGCCTAGGAAATACCCGGAAATATTCAGTAATTTCTGAAAAGTGGGGTCAGGGGAGGGACATATGGGGGCAACCAGACCTCTTCATGTCATGAGGAGAAATGGCCAAGTAGCAGCTTGAAGTTGATCACTGTGCCAGGTCCTTATGCTGACCCGGGTGTTGTCTCATGAACCAGGGCAGGTGGATTCACTTAAGAAGGAGGACTTCTTTATGTCTTCAGTGGGAGGGTACAGGAGAACAATGTGATGTTGGTCAATGGTGGGAAGGCCTGGGACATACCTGGAAGTTTCCTATGATTTCTGAATGGTGGGGTCAGAATGAAGGTACTCTGGGGGCGGCCTGACCTCTTCATGCCATCAGGTGGAGGTTCAAGTGCCAGCCTAGGATTTACAAAAGCTCTGGCCTTGATTTCAAAGTCTGCAGTCCATTTTGTTGGGGTCTAAGGCCATTCCACAGTGAGATGCCCCCAAGTTGGTGATGATAAGGTGTCCTGCACAGATTGAACCACATGTGGTTTTAGAAGAAGCCAGGCTGCCCTTTGGACTGGATCAGGGGCAGCCTTTGAGAAGATGTTGATCTGGGGGCTATGGCTTTTAGGCCTTTAACCCACTTTCCAGCTATTTGGGAAGTCTAGACCCTACATGAGGGGTCACAAAATCCTGGAAATGGGGTTCAGTGCATCAATGAACCAGGAGCATGGTCTTACAAACCAGGGGGAGGGACAAGGTTGCCAATGGGATGTTGTTAAGGGGTTCCATGACCTGGGAAATATTCAAAAGTATCCTGTAATTTCTGAAAAGTGGGATCAGGGGAGGGACATCTGGGGGGCAACCAGACCTCTTCATCTCATCAGGGGTCCCGGCCAAGTAAAAGCCTGAAGTTAGTGATTTGTCCATGTCCTTGGGCTTACCCAGATGTTGTCTCCTGAACCAGAGCAGGTGGAGTCACTTAAGAAGCAGGACCAGCTTAGGTCATCAGGGGAGGGGCCAGGTGACCAATTGGATGTTGGTCAGGGATGTCAGAGACTGGAGAGACTGGGAAATACCCAAATGTTTCCTCGATTTCTGAATGGTGGGGATGGGGTGAATCCAGCCAGAGGGGGCAGACCAACCTCTTCATGTTCTCATGCGGAGGTTCAAGTGCCATCCTGGGATTTATCACAGCTCTGTTCTTGATTTCAAAGCCAGCAGTGTGTTTTATAGGGGTCCAAGGCCATTCCATGGTAAGATGCCCCCATGTTAGAGTCCATAGGGAATCCCTAAGCAGATGGATGCACATCTCTTTCTTAGAAGACACCAGGCTGCCCTCTGGACAATATAGGAGGCAGCCTTTGAGAAGATGGTGATCTGGGGATGTGGGTTTTAGTCCTTTTACCCAATTTCCAGTGATTGGAAAGTCCAGGCTTCAGAGTGGCTACAGAGCCGGACAATGGGGCTCAGTGCACAGGTGAAGTAGGAGTGGTGTCTTAAAAACCAGGGTGAGGGCCTAGGTGGTCAATGGGATATTTTTGAGGGGATTAATGGCCTGGGAAATACCTGGAAGTATCCTATAATTCTTAAAAGTGGGGTCAGGTGAGAGATATCTGGGGGGCAGTCGGACCTCTTCATGTCATCAGGGGGTGGGCCAATTACAAGCCTGAAGTTGGTCACCTGTTCCAGGTTCCTGGGAATACCCAAATATTGTTTCATAAGCCAGGGCAGGTGGAGAAACTTAAGAAACAGGACTTGCTTACATCATCAGGAGTAGGGGCCCAGTGACCAATGGGTTGTTGGTCAGGGGTGCCAGAGCCTGGGAAATACCTAGAAGTTTCCTGTGATTTCTGAATCGTGGCATCCAAGTGAAGGCTGTCAGGGGAGAGGCCCAACATCTTCATATCGTCAGGAGGAGGTTCAAGTGCCAGCCTGGGATTTAACACAGCCCTGGCCTTGATTTCAAAGCCCTAGTCTGTTTTGTTGGAATCCAAGGCCCTTCCATAGTGAGATACCTTCATGGTGGAGATTATATGGAGTCCTGAGGCAGATGGACTCATATGTCTTTCTTAATAAATGACAGCCTGCCCTCTGGAGGAAATCAGAGGTAGCATTTGAGAAGATGGTGATCTTGGACTCTCGTTTTAGACCTTTAACCCAACTTCCAGCTATTTGTTAATTCCATACTCCAAATGAAGGGCCAGAAAGCCTGAGAAATGGTGATGAATGCACCAGGAGCGGTGTCTTACAAACCAGGAGGAGGGCCTAGGTTGCCAATGGGATGTTGTTCAGGGATTCCATGGTCTGGGAAATACCAGGAAGTGTCCTGTAATTTCTGAAAAGTGAGTTCAGGGGAGGACCATCTGGGGGCAGCCAATTTTCTTCATGTCATCAGTGGGCGGGGAGAAGTACCAGCCTGAATTTGGTCACCTGTGCCAGTTTTTTGGGCATACCCCCATGTTGTCTCCTCTGCCAGTGCTGGTGGAGTCACTTAAGAAGCAGGAACAGCTTATGTCATTAAGGGTAGAGGCCAGGTGACCAGTGGAATGTGGGTCATGGGATATTCCTGGAAGTTTCCTGTGATTTTTGAAAGGTGCCGTTCCAGTAAACGCAGTACAGGGTAGGCTCAACCTCTTCATGTTGTCAAGGGGAGGTTCACGTGCCAGCCTGGGATTTAACACAGCTAGGGCCTTGGTTTCAAAGCTGGCAGTCCATTTTGTTGGGGTCCAAGGACATTCCACAGTGGGATTCGCCCATGATCGAGACAATATGGAGTATCAAGGCAGATGGAACACATGTCTTTCTTAGAAGATGCCAGGCTGCCCTCTGATGGGATAGCAGGCAGCCTTTGAGAAAATAGAGATTTGGGGTTGTGGGTTTTAGGCTTTTTACCAAACTTTCAGAGATTTGGAAAGGGGCCACAAAGCTCAGGCAATGGGCCTCATTGCACTGTGAACAAGTAGTGTGTTTCAAAAACCAGGGGGAGTGCCTAGGTGGCAATCGAAAGTTTTTCAGGAGTCAGGGCCTGAGAAATTCCAGAAATTATCCTATAATTCCTGAAAAGTGGGTCAGTGGAGGGCCGTCTGTGGGGCAACCAGTCATGTCATCAGGGGATGTGGTCAAGTACCAGCCTGAAGTTCATCAGTTGAGCCAAGTCCTTTGTATACCGGGATGTTGTCTCTTGAGTCAGGGCAGGTAGAGTCACTTAACAAGCAGGACTGGCTTATGTCCTCAGGGGGAAGGGCCAGATGACCAATGGAATGTTGGTAAGGGTGCCAGGGCCTGGGAAATACCTGGAAGTTTCCTGCGATTTCTGAATGGTGTGGTATGGGTGAAGGCAGTACGGGGGAGGCCCGACCTGTTCATGTCCTCAGGGAGAGGTTCAAGTGCCAGCCTGGAAGTTAACACAGGTAGGGCCTTGATTTCAAAGCCCACAGTTTGTTTTGTTGTGGTCTAAGGCCATTCAATTGTGAGATTCCCCCCTGTTGGAGATTATATGGAGGCTCGATTAAGATGAACCCACATGCTTTTCTTAGAAGAAGCCAGGTTGCCCTCTTAACGGGTTCAGAGGCAGCCTTTGAGAAGATGGTGATCTGGGGCTATGAGTTTAAGGCCTTTTATCCAACTTCCAGATATTTGGGAAGTGAGACTCCACATGAATGGCCATAAAGCCCATGCAATGTGGCACAGTGAGCCCACGAACCAGGAGCAGTGTCTTACAAACCAGAAGAAGGGCTAGGTGGCCAATGTGATGTTGTTTAGGGGTTTCCTACCTGGAAGTATTCTGTAATTTCTGAAAGTGGGGTCATGGGAGGGCCATCTGCTGGGCTGCCAGACTTCTTCATGTCATCAAAGGGCGATTCCAAGTACCAGCCTGAAGTTGGTCACCTGTGCCAGTTCCTTCGGCATACCCAGATGTGAGTCAGGGCAAGTGGGGTCATTTAAGAAGCAGGACTTGCTTATGTCATCTAGGGGAGGAGCTAGGTGACCAATGGGTTGTTGGCTAGGGGTATCAGTGCCTGGGAAATACCAGGAAGTTTCCTCTGATTTCTAAGGGTGGGGTTGCCGTTAGGGCAAGCCGGGAGGTGGCTTAACCTCATCATGTCTTCAGGAGGAGGGTCAAGTGCCAGGCTGAGATTTAACAAAGCTCTGGCCTTGATTTCAAATCCTGCAGTTCATTTTGTTGGGGTCCAAATCCATTCCACAGTGAGATACCCGCATGATGGAGATTATACAGAGTCCCTAGGTAGATGGACCCACATGTCTTTCTTAGTAAATGCCAGACTACCCTCTGGACAGGATCAGAGGCAGCATTTTAGAAGATGGTTATCTAGGGTTGTGGGTTTTAGGCCTTTAACTCAACTTCCAGCTATTGGGAAGTCCAGACTCCACATAAGGGTGAAGAATGCCCGGGCAATTTGTCTTAGTGTGCCAGTGAACCAGGAGTGGTGTTTGCAAACATGGGGAGGGCCTAGGTGGCCAATGGGATGTTGTTTAGGGTGCCAGGTCCTGGGAAATACCCAGAAGTTTCCAGTGATTTCTGAATGGTGGGGCCGGGTGAAAGTAGTCCTGGAGGCCTCCCAACCTCCCTCTTCCTCTCGGGGAGATTCAAGTTCCAGCTTGGGATTTAACACAGTTCCTAACTTTCAAAGCCCTCAGTCTATTTTGTTGGGATCCAAGGCCATTCCCCTATGTTGAAGATGATACTGAGTCCCGAGGCAGATGGACCCACATTTGTTTCTTAGAAGATGCCAGGCTGCCCTCAAGATGGAATCAAAGGCAGCATTTGAGAAGATGGTGATCTGTGGCTGTGGGTTTTAGGCCTTTTATCCAAATTCCAGCTATTTGGGAAGTCCAGACTCCACATTAGTGGCCACAAAGCCAGGGCAATGGGGCACAGTATGACCACGAACCAGGAGTGATATCTCAAAAATCAGGTAGAGGGCTTAGGTTGCCAATGGGATGTTGTTCAGGTCTGCCAGGGCCAGGGAAATACTGGGAAGTATCCTCTAATTTCTGAAAAGTGGGGTCAGGCTAGGGCTGACTGGAGGGCAACCAATCCTTTTCATGTCATCTTGTGGTGAGTCCAAAAACCAACCTGAAGATGGACACCTATACCAGGTCCTTGGGCATACCCTGATATTGTCTCTTCAGCCAGGCCAGGTGAGGTCACTTAAGAAGCAGGATCTGCTTACATCACCAGGGGGAGAGGCCAGGTGACCAATGTGATGTTGGCTAGGGCTGCCAGTGCCTGGGAAATACCTGGAAGTTTCCTCTCATTTCTGAAAGGTGGGGTCTGGTAAAGGCCTTCTGGGGGCGGCCTGACTTTATCATGTCTGAACCTCATGAGGGGAGGTTCAAGTGCCTGGCTGGGATTTAACACAGCTCTGGCCTTGATTCCAAAGCCCATAGTCTATTTTGTTGTGGTCCAAGGCCATTCCACGGTGATATTCCCCCATGTTTAAGATTATACGGAAGCCTGATGCAGATGGAACCACATGCTTTTCTTAGAAGACACCAGGCTGCCCTCTTAAAGGGATTGGAAGCAGCCTTTGAGAAGACGGTGATCTGGGGCTGTAGGTTTTAGGTCTTTTACCCAACTTCCAGGTATTTGGGAAGATAAACTCCACACGAGTGGCCACAAAGCCCATGCAACAGGGATCATTGTGTCCGGGGACCAGGAGCAGTGTCTTACAAACTAGTGGGAGGGCCTAGGTGGCCAATGGGATGTTGTTTAGTGGTTCTCAGGCCTAGGAAAAACCCAGAAATATTCTGTAATATTCTGGGGTCAGCAAGGGTCATCTGCAGGGCAGCCAGACCTCTTCATGCCATCAGGGGGCAGGGCCTAGTAGCAACCTGATGTTGGTCATCTGTGCCAGTTCCTTGGGCATACCTGGATGTTGTCTCCTCAACCAGGGTAGGTGGAGTCACTTAAGAAGCAGTACCGGCTTACATCATCTGAGGAGGAGACAGGTGACCCATGGGATGTTGTTCAGGGGTTCCATTGTCTGGGAAATACACAGAAGTATCCTGTAATTTCAGAAAAGTGGGGCCAGAAGAGGGCCATTTGGGGGGCAGCCAGACCTCTTCATCAGTGGGCAGGCCCATGTACCAGGCTGAAGTTGGTCACCTGTGCCAGTTCATTGGGCATACCCGGATGTTGTCTCCTGAAGCAGGGCAGGTAGAGTCACTTAAGAAGCAGGACTGGCTTAAGTCATCTGGGAGTGGGGCCAGGTGACCAATGGGATGTAGGTCAGGGCTTCCAGGGCCTGGAAAACACCCAGAAGTTTCCTGTGATTTCTGAATGGTGGGTCAAGGTGAAGGCCATCCTGGGGGCTGCCCAACCTCTTCTTGTCATCACTGGGAGGTTTAAGTGCCAGCCTGGGATTTAAGACAGCTCATTCCTTGATTTCAAAGCCCGTAGTCCATTTCGTTGGAGTCCAAGGCCATTCTACGGTGAGATGCCTCTTTGTTGAAGATGATACTGAGTCCCGAGGCAGATGGACACACATGTGTTTCTTAGAAGATGCCAGGCAGCCCTCAGGACAGGATCTCAGGAAACCTTTGAGAAGATGGTGATCTGGGGCTCTGGGTTTCAGGCCTTTTACCCAACTTCCAGTAATTTGGGAAATCCAGACTCTACATGAGGGGCAAAAACCTAGGCAATGCAGCCTATTGCGCCTGCACACCAGGAGCTGTGTCTCAAAAACCAGTGGAAGGACGTAGGTTGCCAATACAACGTTGTTCAGGGGTGCCAGAGCCTCGGAAATACCCAGAAGTATCCTGTAATTTCTGAAAATTGGGGTCAGGTGAGGTCCATCTGGGAGGCAGCCAATCCTCTTCATGTCATCAGCGGGCGGGGATATGTAACATTCTGAATTTGGTCACCTGTACCAGTTCCTTGGGCATACCCTGATGTTGTCTCCTGAGCCAGGAATCACTTAAGAAGCAGGACCTGCTATGTCATCAAGGGGAGGGGCCAGGTGACCAATGGGATGTGGGTCAGTGGTGCCAAGGCCCGAAAAATTCTGGGAATTATCCTAAAATTTTTAAAAGGTGTGTCAGTGGAGGGCCGTCTGTGGGGCAGGCAATCTGCTTCATGTCATCAGGGTACGGGGCCAACTACCAGCCTGAATTTTATCACCTGTGCCAGGTCCTTTCGCATACCTGGATGTTTTCTCCTGAGCCTGGGCAGGTAGAGTCATTAACAAGCAGGATAGTCTTGTGTCATTAGGGGGAGGGTCCCGGTGACCAATGGAATGTTTGTCAGGGGTGCCAGGGTCTGGAAAATACCTGGAAGTTTCCTGTGATTTCTGAATAGTGGGGTCTGGGAGAAGGCAGTTCAGTGGGGAGCCTGAGCTGTTCATGTCCTCATGGGGAACTTGAAGTGCCAGCCTGCAATTTAACACATGTCAGGCCTTGATTTCAAAGTCTGCAGTCTGTTTTATTGTGTTCCAAGGCCATTCCACAGGGAGATTCCCCCATGATGGAAATTATATGGAGGCCCGATGCAGATGGACCCAAATGTATTTCTTAGAAGACGCCAGGCTGCCCTCTTAGCAGGATCAGAGGCAGCCATTGAGAAGACTGTGGGTTTTAGGCCTTTTACCCAACTTTTAGCAATTTGGGAAGTGAGACTCACATGAGTGGCCACAAAGCCCATGCAATGGGGCTAATTGCACCAGTGAACCAGGAGAAGTGTCTTACAAACCTGGGGGAGGCCTAGATTGCCAATGGGATGTTGTTCAGGGGTTCTATTACCTGGGAAATACGCGGAAATGTCCTGTAATATCAGAAAAGTGGGGTCAGGGAAGGACCATTTTGGGGGCAGCCAGACCTCTTCATGTCATTGGGGGCAGGACCATGTACCAGCATAAAGTTGATCACCTGTGCCAGTTCCTTGGGCATACCCAGATGTTGTCTCCTGAACTACTGCAAGTAGAGTCACTTAAGAAGCAGGACTGGCTTACGTCATCTGGGGGAGGGGTCAGGTGACGAATGTTATGTTGATTAGGGGTGCCAGGGCCTCTGAAACAACCAAAAGTTTCCTGTGATTACTGAATGATGGGGTTGGGGTGAAGGTAGGCCTGGGGGCGGCCCGACCTCTTCATGTCGTTACTGGAACATTCATGTTCAAGCCTGGAATTTAAGAAAGCTCATGCCTTGATTTCAAAGCCTGCAATCCATTTGGCTGTGGTCTAAGTCCATTCTATGGTGAGATGCCCCTTTGTTAAAGATGATACTGAGCCCTGAGGCAGATGGACCCACATGTGTTTCTTAGAAGACGTCAGGCGGCCCTCATGACAGGATCACAGGAGGCCTTTGAGAAGATGGTGATCTGGGGCAAAAAAGGTTTTAGGCCTTTTACCCAACTTCCAGAGATTTGGGAAGTCCAGACTCCATATGAGGGCCCAAAAGCCCAGGCAATGGGGCTCAGTGTGCCCGCCAACCAGGAGCAGTGTCTCAAAAACAAGTGGACTGACCTAGGTTGCCCATGGGATGTTGTTCAGGTCTGCCAGGGCCAGGGAAATACTGGGAAGTATCCTCTAATTTCTGAAAAGTGGGGTCAGGCTAGGGCTGACTGGAGGACAACCAATCCTTTTCATGTCATCTTGTGGCGAGTCCAAAAACCAGCCTGAAGATGTTCAGGGGTGTCAGTGCCTTAGAAATAGCAGGTAGTATCCTGTAATTTCTGAAAAATAGATTCAGGAGAGGGCTATATGGGGGCATTCAATCTTTTTCATGTCATGAGGGGGCAGGGCAAAGTACCTGTCTGAAGTTGGTCACCTGTGCCAGGTCTTTGGGCATACCCACATGTATTTTGAGCCAGGGCAGGTGGGGTCGCTTAAAGAGCATGACCTGCTTATGTCATCAGGGGGAGTGGTCAGCTGACAAATGGGATGTTGGCTAGGGGTTCCAGTTCCTGGGAAATACCTGGAAGTTTCCTTTGATTTCTGAAGGGTGGGGTCAGGGTGAAGGCACTTTGGGATCAGCCTGACCTCTTCATACCATCAGGGGGAGATTCAAGTTCCAGCCTGCGATTTAACACAGCTCTAGCCTTGATTTCAAAGCCCACAGTTTTGTTGAAGTCCAAGGCCATTCCATGGTGAGATACCCCCATGATGGAGATTATACAGAGTCCTGAGGCAGATGGACCCACATATCCTTCTTAATAAATGCCAGGCTGCCTTCTGGATGGGATCAGAGGTAGCATTTGAGAAGATGGTGATCTCGGGCTATGGGTTTTAGGCCTTTAACCCAACTTCCAGCTATTTGGGAAGTCCAGGCTCCACATGAGAGGCCAGAAATCGTGGGCAATGGGGTTCAGTGCACCAGTGAACCAGAAATGGTGTCTTACTAACCAAGTGGAGGGTCTAGGATGGCAAATGGGATGTTGTTTATGGGTTCCATGGCCTGGGAAATACCAGGAAGTATCCTGAAATTTTCAAAAAGTAGGGTCAATGGAGGGATGTCTGGGAAGCAGCCAATCCTCTTCATGTCTTCAGTGGGCAGGGACAAGTACCAGCCTGAAGTTAGTCATCTGTGCCAGGACTTTGGGCATTCCTGCTGTGGTCTCCTGAGCCAGGGGAGATGGAGTTACTTAACAAGCACTACCTGCTTATATCCTCAGAGATAGGGGCCAGGTGATGAATGAAATGTTGGTCGGGGCTGCCAGGGCTTGGGAAACACATGAAACTTTCATCTGATTTCTTAATGGTGCAGTCGGGTTGAAGGCAGTCTAGGGGGTGGCTGGACCTGTTCATGTCCTCAGGGGGAGGTCCAAATGCCAGCATGTAATTTAACACAGCTCAGGCCTTGATTTCAAAGCTCTCAGTTCATTTTGTTGGAGTCCAAGGCCATTCCACGGTGATATTTCCCCATGCTTGAGATTATACGAAGTCCCGAGGCAGATGGACCCACATGTCTTTCTCTGAAGACACCAGGCTGCCCTCTGGACTGGATTGGAGGCAGTCTTTGAGAAGATGGTGATCTAGGACTGTGCATGTTAGATCTTTTGCCCAACTTCCAGCTATTTGGAAGTCCAGACTCCACATTGCCACAATGCCCGGGCAATGAGACTCAGTGCATCCAACAAAATGAACTATTGGCTTGAAATAAGTGCCAGAGCTCTGATAAATCCCAGGGTGGCACTGGAACCTTTCCATGATGACATTAAGAGGTCGGATGCCCCCCACTACCTTCACTCGACCCCACTGTTCAGAAATCACAGGAAACTTCTAATTATTTCCCAGGTCCTGGCATCCCTGACCAACATCCCATTTGTCACTTGGCCCCTCCCTATGATGACATAAGCAGGTCCTGATTATTAAGCGACCCCCACTTCCCTGGATCATGAGACATCTGGGTATGCCCAAGGACCTGCATAGGTGACTAATTTCAGGCAGGTACATGACACCGCCTCCTGATGACATAAAGAGGATTAGCTGACCTCCTGTGATTTCTGAATGGTGGGGTCGGGGTGAAGGCCATCCAGAGGTGTCAGACCTCTTCATGTAATCAGGAGGAGGGTCAAGTGCCAGCCTTGGATTTAACACGGCTATGGCCTTAATTTTAAGGCTCACAGTCTGTTTTTTGGTGTTCAAGGCCATATCAGTGTGAGATGCCACCATATTAGAGATGATACAGAGTCCTGAGGCAGATGGACCTATATGTCTTTCTTAGAAGATGCCAAGTTGCCCTCTAGATGTTTTCCGAGCAGCATTTGAGAGGATGGGGATCAGCACCTGTCGGTGGTAGGCTTTTACCCCACTTCCAGTGATTTGGGAAGTCCAGACTCCACATGAGGAAGCACAGAACCCGGGCAATGGGGTTCAGTGCGCCCAACAAAATGAACTATTGGATTTTAAATAAATGCCAGAGCTTTGTAAAATCCCAGGCTGGTACATGAACTTTCCCTTGATGACATGAAGAGGTCAGAGTGCCACATTGCCTTCACATGACACCACCATTCAGAAATCACAGGAAACTTTCTAGGTATTTCCAGGGCCCTGACACTCCTGCTTCTCACTTTGGAATTGCCTTGAACCTCAATCAAACAAACTGCGGGCTTTGAAATCAAGGCCAGAGATTTGTTAAATCCCAGGCTGGCACTTGAACCTACCCGGACGACATGAAGAGATCACACAACCACATGGAGTGCCTTCACCAGACCCAATCATTCAGAAATGCACCCCTGACCAACATTCCATTGGTCACCTGGCCACAACCCATGATGATGTAAGCCAGTCCCACTTTTTAAGTGACTCCACTTGGCTCAGGAGACAACATCTGGGTATGCCCAAGGACCAGGTAAGTTGATCAACATCAGGCTGGTATTGGCCCTGCTCCCCGATGACATGAAGAGTTCTGGTTGCATTCCAGATTGCACTCCACTGACCCTACTTTTCAAATATTACAGAATACTTCCATGTATTTCCCAGGCCATGCAACCCCTGAATAACATCCCATTGACTACCTTGGCCCTTTTCCTGGTGTGTAAGACAGCACTACTGGTTCAATGGCACACAGAGCCTTTTTGCTTAGGCTTTGTGGCCCCTCATGTAGAGTCTGGATTTCCCAAATAACTGGAAGTTGTGGTAAAGACCTAAAACCCACAGCCCCAGATCACAATCTTCTCAAAGGCTGCTCCTGATCCAGTCCAGAGGGCAGCCTGACTGCCGGAAACCAAACATTGTTCTCACTAAATGGATGTAAACAGGAGGCCAGAAGGCTGGTCAACCTTAATTGCTCTGAAAGGTCAGAGCTAATCACTCACTGTTTAGTGGAAACATTATTAGCTAAAGCAGCCTCTACCTGTTTGTTTCATGTTAATTTCTGTTTTGTTATTTCATGCCTAAAGGCTAGGGGTGTGTCCCAAAGCCTTAATAAAAGGGAAAAAAAGGCCAGAGCAAGTGGCAGTCCTTTCTACTAGAGGAAGGCTCCTGTCTGCCCCCCCAATATCCCCAAATTAATTTTTTTCTAGTCTCTCATTACGTTTGCTTGCGGCCTCCTTCAGAACCTGAACCCTGAACCGGGAACCCTGAATGATGCAGGATGTGGAAAGGGGCTCCCATACCTGACGTCTTCTAACAAGCACATGTGGGTCCATGTGCCTCGGGACTCCGTATCGATCAAACATGGGGGCATCTCACCGTGGAATGTACTTGGACCCAAAAAAACGGGACTGCGGGCTTTTAAATCAAGGCCAGAGCTTTGTTAAATCCCAGGCTGGCACTTAAACCTCTGAACTGAAGACAAAATGAGGTCAGGCTGCCCCACAGAGTGCCTTCAACCCAACCCCACCATTCAGAAATCACAGGAAATTTCTGGCATTTTCCTGGCCCTGGCACCCCTGACAGACATCCCATTGGTCACCTGGCCCCTCCCCCAGATGACGCCAGCCAATCCGGCTTCTTATGTGACTCCAGCTGCCCTGGCTCACAAGACAACATCCAGGTATGACCAAGGACCTGGCACAGATGACCAAGTGTAGGCTGGTACTTGGCCTCACCCCCTGATGACAAGAAGAGGTCTGGGTGACCCCAACAGGGCCCAGCCTGACCCCACTTTTCAGAAATTACAGGATACTTGTGGGTATTTCCCTGGCCATGAAACCCCTCAACAAAGTCCCATTGGCCACCTAAGCCCTCTCCCTTGTTTTTGAGACACTACTCCTGGTTCACTGATGCACTGAGCCCCATTGCTCAGGCTTTGTAGCCCCTCATGTGGAGTCTGGACTTCCCAAATAAATAAAAGTTGGCATGCTCCAGATCACCATTTTCTCAAAGGCTGCCCCCAATCCACTCCAGAAGGCAGCATAGCGTCTTCTAACAAACACATGTAGGTCCATCAACCTTGGGACTTCGTATCATCTCCTACATGGGGGCATCTCACCATGGAATAGCCTTTGACCCAACAAAACAGACTGCGGTCTTTGAATTCAAGGCCAGAGCTTTGTTGAACCCCAGGCTGGCACTTGAACCTCCCCCTGACAACATCAAGAGGTCAGACTGTCCCTCGGAGTGTCTTCACCTTGACCCCGCAATGCAGAAATCACAGGAAACTTCAGGGTGTTTCTGAGGCCCTGGCTGCCCTGACCAAAATCTCATTGGTCACCTGGCCCCTCCCCCTGATGAGATAAGCCAGTCCTGCTTCTTAAGTGACTCCACCTGCCCTGGCTCATGAGACAACATCCGGGTATGCCCAAAGACCTGACACAAGTATCCAACTTCAGGCTGGTACCTGGTCCTACCCCCTATGACAGGAAGAGGTCTGGCTGCCCCCAAGATGGCCCTAGCCTGACATTGCTTTTCAGAAATTACAGGATACTTTTTGGTATTTCCCAGGCCATGGTATCCCTCAGCAAAGTCCCATTGGCCACCTAATCCCATCCCCTGGTTTTTGAGACAACACTCTGCTTCACTAGCACACTGAGCCCCTTTGCTGGGGCTTTGTGACCCCTCATGTAGAGTCTGGACTTCCCAAAAATCTGAAAGTATGGGTAAAGGCCTAAAATCCACACCCAGATCACCATCTTCTTAAAGGCTGCCTCCAATTCAGTCAAGAGGACAGCCTGGCGTCTTCTAACAAACACATGTGGGTCCATCTGATACGGGACTCCCTAAATCTCCAACATGGGGGCATCTCACTGTGAAACTGCATGAGACCCCAATAAAATTAACTGTGGGCTTTGAAATCAAGGCCAGAGCTTTGTTAAATTCAAGGCTGGCACTTAAACCTTTTAATTGAAGACATAAAGAAGTCAGTCCGTTCTATAGAGTGCCTTCAGCCTGACCCCACCATTCAGAAATCACAGGAATCTTCCGGTATTTTCCTGGCCCTGGCACCCCTGACCAACATCCCATTGATCACCTGGCCCTGATAACATAAGCCAGTCTAGCTTCTTAAGTAACTCCACCTGCCCTGGCTCATGAGACAACATCCGGGTATGACCAAGGACCCGGCACAGGGGACCACCTGCAGGCTGGTACTTTACCCCACCCCTTGATGTCATTAAGAGGTCTGTTTGTCCCACAGTCGCCATAGCCTGTCCCCACTTTTCAAAAATTACAAGATACTTCTGGGTGTATCCCAGGCCATGGAAACCTTCAAAAAACATTTCATTGGCCAACTATGCCCTCCCCCTGTTTTTTAAGGCACCACTACTGGTTCACAGACACACTGAGCCCCATTGCCTGGGCTTTGTGGCCCCTCATGTGGAGTCTGGACTTCATAAATAGCTGGAAGTTGTGGTAAAGGCCTAAAACGCACAGCCCCACAGCACCATCTTCTCAAAGGATGCCTCCGATCAAATCCAGAGAGTAGCCTGGCATCTTCTAAGGAAGATATGTGGGTCCATTTGCCTTGGGACTCCGTATTGTATCCAACATGGGGGCATCTCACCGTGGAATGGCCTTGGACCCCACCAAAACTTACTGTGGGCTTTTAAATCAAGGCGAGAGAATTTTTAAATCCCAGGCTGGCTATTGAACATCCCCTGACGACATGAAGAGGTCAGACCATCCCCATGAGTGTCTTCAATCCTACCATGCAGAAATAACTGGGTATTTCTGAGGTCCTGGCCCCCGTGACCAATATCCAATGGGTCAACTGGGCCCACCCCCTGATGACATAAGCTAGGCCTGCTTCATAAGTCACTCCACATGCCCTGGCTCAGGAGACAACATTCGGTTATGCCCAAGTATCTGACACAGGTGACCAACTTCAGGCTGGTACATGGCCCACCCCTGATGACATGAAGAAGTCTGGCTGGCCCCAAGATGGGCCTCGCCTGACCCCACTTTTCAAAAATTACTGGATACTTCCGGGTATTTCCAAGGCCATGGAACCCCTCAACAACATTCCATTGGCCACCTAAGCTCTCCCTCAGTTTTTTGAGACATCAGTCCTGGTTTACTGATGCATTGAGCCCCATTGCTTGGGATTTGTGGGCTCTCATGTGGATTCTGGACTTCCCAAAGAGCTGGAAGTTTTGGTAAAGGCCTAAAATCCACAGTCCCACATCACCATCTTCTCAAAGGACGCCCCGATCCAGTCCAGAGGGCAGCCTGGCATTTTCTAAGAAACACATCTGGGTCCGTCTGTCTCAGGACTCCATAACATCTCTGACATGGGAGCATCTCACTATGGAATTGCCTTGGATGCCAACAAAACAGACTGTGGCCTTTGAAAACAATGCCAGAGCTCTGTTAAATCCCAGGCTGACACTTGATCCTTCTTGATCCTCTTGTGATGACATCAAGAGGTCAGGCCGTCCCGCCGAGTGTCTTCACCCTGACCGCACCATGCAGAAATCACAGGAAACTCCAATGTATTTCCCAGACCCTGGCACACCTGACCAACATCCCACTGGTCACCTGGCCCCTCACCCTGATGACATAAGCCAGTCCTGCTTCTTAAATGACTCCACCGGCTCTGGCTCACGAGACAACATCTGGGTGTTCCCAATGACTTGGCAAAGGTGACCAACTTCAGGCTGGTACTTGGCGCCACTACCTGATGACATGAAGAGGTCTGGCTGTCCCCCAGACACCCTTACACTGAACCCACTTTTTCGAAATTACTGGATACTTCTGGGTATTTACAAGGTCATTGAAACACTGGACAATATCCTTTTGGCCCTCTAAGCCCTCCGCCCGTTTCACAAGACAGCGCTCCTTGTTCACTGGTGCACTGAACCCCATTGCATGAGCTTTGGTCCCTTTCATGTGGAGTGCGGACTTGCAAATAGCTGGAAGTTGGGGTAAAGGTCTAAAATCCACAGGCTCATATCACCATCTTCTCAAAGGCTGCACAAGATTCAGTCCAGAGGGCACCCTGGCATCTTCTAAGGAACAGATGTGAGTCCATCTGCCTCGGTAATTTGTATCATTCCCGACATGGGGGTATCTCACTGTGGAATGGCCTTGGGCCTCAAAAAAGGCCTGCAGGCTTTCAAATCAAGGCAAGAGTTGTGTTAATTCCAAGGCTGGAACTTGAACCTCCCCATGACAACATGAAGAGGTCGTGCCGACCCCCATACTGTCCTCACCCCACACCATAGTTCAGAAATCACAGGAAACTTTTGGATAATCCCCAGGCCCTTGCACCCCTGACCAACATCCCATTGGTCACCTGGTCCCTCCCCCTAATGACAATATCACACTCAGGTTGCTGTTTTTGATCACTTTTTCCCAGTAAGTAAAGAGTGTTTTTCTGATAATAAGGCTCTTTGATCATATATGCCTACTTTTTCAGGCAACTTTCTAAATATTTCCTTTTAATTTAATACTGAATTATCAGTTTTGATTAACCTTTGTCCATTGATGTAAGTTCATTCATTGTTATTTCCAAGTGTTTATAGAGCACTTTCCAATTTATACTAGCTCTTTCAATGTAAATTTAATTACCCCTTTGATCTGCTTGTATTTCATTATAACTTCTATGAGGTTTGAATGCTTATCTCTTGTTATATCAACTCTAAAAAAATGAATCTATGTTTCACAACTTTCTTCCAAAATGCTAACTCATTTGACTAAGTTGTAAAGGAAACAGTAACGAATCTTGTTCTCTTCTCCTTAAATACTTTTTCCTAGTGATGAAACAGTGTCCTTGAGATATTGAGGCTCTAAGAACATGTATTCCCTACTGTGTAAAACAAATTTCTAAATATTTTTCTATTGTTTCATTATGAATTCTCAGTGTTTGATGAACTTTTGTCCTGTGATTCAAGCTCATTCATTGTGAATTCCAAGTGTTTATATGGAGTTTACATTTATACAATATAAATTCTACATATTTATAAAATATTTCTATTCTTCCAATAGAAATTATTACTCCTTTTATACTACCTTGACTACCATTCTGGTGACTATGTGTTTTGAATACATTTATACTGTTATATCATATCCAAAAAAATGAATTCATGTTTGACCAACTTCCTTCCTTAAAATGCCAACTCATTTACACTTAAATCTGCAAGAAAATAGTACACACACAGTTCTCTTTTCTTTGATCACTTTTTCCCAGTGAATACCTTCCTGATACTAACACTCTTTGAACATGTATTCTGTACCATGTAAAACACCTTTCTAAATATTTCCTTAGTCTTTTCTTGTGCATTCTCAGTGTTTGATTCTCCTTTGTCCATTGATTCAAGCACATTCATTGTTATTGCCAAGTGTTTATATGGAGTTTTCTATTTATATAAGCTCTTTCCATAGTGTTAGTCAAGGCAGTCTCAAAGGAAATTATTACTCCTTTGAGACTGCCTTGACTATCATTGAATTTCTATGAGTTTGAATACCTTTATACTGATATATCATCTCTAAGAAAATGAATATATGTTTCACCAACTTTCTTCCTAAAATGCCAACTCATTTAGACTGAATTATAAAGAAAACAGTAATGAGCCCTGGACACTTCTCCTTGAACTCTTTCCCAGTGATAAAACAGTGTCCTTGAAATATTAAGGTGATAAGAACATGTATTCCCTACTGTGTAAAACACCTTTCTTAATATTTTCCTATAGTTTTCTTGTGAAATCTCTGTTTGATAATCTTTTGTCCAGAGATTAAAGCTCATTAAATGTGAATTACAAGTGTTTATATAGAGTTTTTCTATTTATACAAACTCTTCCAATAGAAATTATTACTCCTTTGACACTACCTTGACTATCATTCTATTGACTATGTGTTTTTGCATACTTTAATACTGTTATATTAGCTCTAAGAATATGAATTCATGCTTCACCAAATTTCTTCTTAAAACGCCAATCTAAAATACTTTTTTCCAGTGACCACTATCCTGATACTAATTCCTTTGAACATGTATTCCGTACTGTGTAAAACACCTTTCTATATATTTCCCTAGTTTTTCATTGTGAATCCTCAGTGTTTGATTCACTTTTGTGCAGTGATTCAAACTCATCCATTGTGATTTCCAAGTGTTTTGATAGCATTTTCCCATGTATACTAGCTCTTTCAATGTAAATCATTACCGCTTTGATCTGCTTGTATATCATTATAATTTCTACAATGTTTGAATACTTTTCTCCTATTAAATCAGCTCTAAGAAAATGAATTTGTTTCACCCCTTTTCTTCCTAAAATTCCAATTCATTTAGACTGAATTCTAAAGAAAACAGTAACAAACCCTGGACTCTACTCCATCAGCTCTTTTTTCCAGTGATGAAACAGTGTCCTACAAATATTGAGGCTCTAAGAACATTTATTACCTACTGTGTAAAACACCTAAGTATTTTCCTATAGTTTCATTGTGAATTCTCAGTGTTTGATGAAGTTTTATCCTGTGATTCAAGCTCATTCATTGTGAATTTCTTGTGTTTATAAAGTTTTTATATTTATAAAAGCTCTTCCCACTGATATTATTACTCCTTTAACACTACCTTGACTGTCATTCTGATGACTACGTGTTTTGACTACTTTTATACTGTTATATCAGCTCTAAGAAAATGAATTCGTTCACCAACTTTCTTCCTAAAATGCCAACTCATTTACACTTAAATCTAAAATAAAATAGTTCACACACAGCTCTCTGTTCTTTAAATAATTTTTCCCAGTGAATACTGTCCTGATACTAATTCTCTTTGAACATTTATTCCTATGGTTTTGGACACCTTTCTAAATATTTCCCTAGTCTTTCATTGTGAATTCTCAGTGTTTGATTCTCCTTTGTCTATTGATTCAAGCTCATTCATTGTGATTACCAAGTGTTTATACAGAGTTTCCTATTTATACAAGCTCTTTCAATGGAAATTATTACTCCTTTGAGATTGCCTTGACTATCATTGAATTTCTATGAGTTTGAATACCTTTATACTGTTATATCAGCTCTAAGAAAGTGAATTTATGTTTCACCAACTTTCTTCCAAAAACAACAACTCAATTAGACTGAATTATAAAAGAAAACAGTATCACAATCTGGTTGCTGTTCTTTGAACAATTTTACCCAGTGTCTTAACTGTCCTGATAATAAGGCGCTTTGATCAAATATTCCTACTGTTTCAAGCAGCTTTCTAAATATTTCCCTTGAATTTAATTGTGAATTTTCAGTTTTGATTAATATTTGTTCAGTGATTCAAGCTCATTTTTTGTGGTTTCCAAGTGTTTATACAGCATTTTCCAATTTATACTAGTTCTTTCAATCTAAATTCTTACCCCTTTGATCAGCTTGTATATCATTCTAATTTCTATGAGCTTTGCATACTTTTCTCCTGTTATATCAGCTTTAAGAAAATGAATTTATGTTTCACAACTTTCATCAAAAATGCCAACTCATTTAGACTGAATTCTAAAGAAAACAGTAACAAACCCTGGACTCTTCTCCTTGAATTCTTTTTACCAGTGATGAAACAGATATTAAGGTTATAAGAACATGTATTCCCTACTGTGTAAAACACCTTTCTTAATATTTTCCTATAGTTTTCTTCTCAAATCTCAGTGTTTGATTATCTTTTGTCCAGTGATTCAAGCTCATTCTATGTGAATTACAAGGGTTTATATGGGGTTTTTCTATTTATACAAACTCTTCCAATGGAAATTATTATTTCTTTAACACTACCTTGACTATCATTCTATTGACTACCATTTTGTCTACTTTTATACTGTTATATCAGCTCTAAGAATATGAATTCATGTTTCACCAACTTTCTTCCTAAAATGCCAACTCATTTACACTTAAATCTAAAATAAACTAGTTCACACACAGCTCTCCATTCTTTGAGTACTTTTTTTCAGTGATTACTGTTCTGATACTCATGCTCTTTGAACTTGTACTTTGAACTGTATAAAACATCTTTCTATATATTTCCCTAGTCTTTAATTTTGAATTCTCAGTGTTTGATTCACCTTTGTGCAGTAATTCAAGCTCATACATTGTGATTTCCAAGTGTTTTGATAGCATTTTCCCATTTATACTAGCTCATTCAATTTAAATCATTACCCCTTTGATCTGCTTGTGTATCATTATAATTTTTATGAGGTTTGAATTCTTTTCTCTTGTTATATCAGCTCTAAGAAAATGAATTTGTTTCACCCACTTTCTTTCTAAAATGAAAAATTATTTAGACTGAATTCTAAAGAAAACAGTAATGAACCCTGGACTCTTCTCCTTGAAATCTTTTCCCCAGTGATGAAACAGGGTCCTTGAGATATTGATGCTCTAAGAACATGTATTACCTACTGTGTAAAACACCTAAGTATTTTCCTATTGTTTCATTGTGAATTCTCGGTATTTGATGAACTTTTCTCCTATAATTCAAGATCATTGTGAATTCCAAGTGTTTATATGGAGTTTTTCTATTTATACAAGCTCTTTCCATATAAATTATTACTCCTTTAACACTACCTTGACTATCATTCTGATGACTATGTGTTTTGAATGCTTTAATACTGTTATATCTGGTCTAAGAATAGGAATTCATGTTTCAACAACTTTCTTCCTAAAACGCCAATTCATCTACACTTACATCTAAAGGAAAATAGTACACACACAGGTCTCTGCTCTTTGAACACTTTTTCCCAGTGACTAATAATATACTTTTTATACTAAGTGTTTATGTACATGTATTCCAGCTGTTTCAGGCACATTTCTAAATATTGCCCTAGTTTATTATTGTGAATTATTAGTGTTTGATTCTCCTTAATCCATTGATTCAGGCTCATTCAATGTGATTACCAAGTGTTTATACAATTTTCTATTTATGTTTCACCAAGTTCTTCTGAAAACAACTCATTTAGACTGAATTCTAAAAGAAAACCGTATCACACTTTGGTCATTGTTCCTTGAACACTTTTTCCCATTGACTAAATGCTGTCCTTCTGATAATAAGGCTCTTTGATCATGTATTCCTATTCTATCAGAGAGCTTTCAAAATATTTTCCTTGAATTTAATACTGAATTATCAGTTTTTATTAACATTTTTTCTGTGATTCAAGCTCATTCATTGTGATTTCCAAGTGTTTTTGCAGCATTTTTTCATTTATGTTAGCTCTTTCAATGTAAATTATTACCCCTTTGATCTTCTTGTATATCATTATAATTAATATGATGTTTGAATACTTTCCTCCTGTTATATTAACTATAAGAAAATGAATTTATGTTTCACAAGCTTTCCTCCTAATATGCCAACTCATTCACACTTGACAAAAGTGAATAAAAAACCGAGAATTCACAATGAAACACGAGGGAAATATTTAGAAAGGTGCCTTAAACTCTAGGTATACATGGTCAAAGAGTCTTAGGATCAGAAGTACAATGTTTAGTCACTGGGAAATATTGTTCAAAAAGCAGAGACCTAAGTGTAATATTCTTTTCTTTAGAATTCAATCTGAATGAGTTGGCACTGTAGGATGGAAGTTGGTGAAACATAAATCCATTTTCTTAGAGCTGTTATAACAGTATAAAAGTATCCAAAACTCATAGATATCATAAGGATATACAAGTTAGTGATTAAAGAGTAATAGTTTACATTGAAAGAGGTGGTATAAATAGGAAAATGCTGTAGAAACACTAGGAATTCACAATGAATGATATTGACTCTCTGGACAAAAGTGAATCAAACACTGAGAATTCACAATGTAACACTAGGGAAATATTTATAAAGGTGACTGCAACATTAGGAATATATATTCAAAAAACTAGCATCAGAAGGACAATGTTTAGTCACTGGGAAAAAGTATTCATAGAGCATTAACTAAAGTGCCACAATTTTCTCTCTTTTTTTTTTAGATAAAAAAAGTAGTAAACGTTTTTCTTTCTTTATTTATTTTTCCCTATTGCCCTCCCCACCACTCAGTACATGCCCTCATCTGTCTCCTCCCCTGCCCGCCCCCCATTGCCCTGTATCTACTGGCTATTCCTACACACACATGCAGGCACCTCCCCCCAAATCTCCTCTGCCTTCCCACTTTAGCACGACAGTCTGTTCATTGCTTCCTTGCCTCTGCATCCGCTTTCCCCCCACCCCCTGATTCTTGTCTTTAAAAACATCTTACCTCTGTAGGTTAGAAATAAACCCACAAGAGCAAAAGAAAAATGTTTGAGTCCCAATTTCAAAGTCTGATAGCTTTGAGTCCAAGTTTCAATGTCAAACAGTTCCTTATGTGTACATAACATCAATGTTATCTGGATAGTGGACAAATGGTGGCAATGCCATTCTGACCCTCTCTGGTTTGGTCCTAGGCATCCTGTAGCGATGCACTGCTGCTGACTGCTCACATGTCAAGGCATCATTCACGTCTTCCATCTCTGGACTGTTTCTCCCCTTGACTTTGTGGTTGGCACAGACCTGTCATTTCCTCTCTGTTGCAGGAGTCCACTTGGTCTTGGAGTTGTTTTCTGAAAGTATATAAACATATTCTCGAACAAGAATTAATAAAGGAATCTTTTCTATAAAATTGACTTGAGATCCTTTTTATTTTTGCCTATCTGCTTTTCCTTTGGCTTATTTTGACACCATGTGTGTTTTTTATGGGTGTCTTGCTGTTAGTATTACAAATGGAAATTAATTTTCTAAAGTGAAGATTTTTCTAAATGTAATTTACTTACCAGATATTTTTCATTATATGATATTATCCTATTCTCCCCCCTCCTTTTTTTGATTAATGGAGAATTTGGTAAAAATTTTAATGCAATTTTCATAACATTAAATTGTAATTTTTTGCACACAAATATGCCTGTTTTATGTTCATTACATATTAAGCAATTTTATCATGAGATGAGCTATCAAAAGAAATTTTAATTAATACTTTATAAACAGCTTTTTGTCTAGGACACTTAAAATTTTTTGGGTGTTCGCTTATATCAGTTTGCCAATTTAAATTAATCTGAAAGCTCAATAACTCTTTTATGTCAAATTTAATACTTTACCAACAATCGTAGGTTACCCTGTATATATTAGTGGAAAGGTTTATTTGCGATCAAGCACTGAGCATTCCTAATGCTAGGCTGAATTTAGATATAGGGCAGTGGCTGTTGGCATGTTTCTGTCTGTTACCTGGGTCCTGATCTGAGCTGGACCACGTCTCTGTCTGTTATCTGGGTCCCGGCCTGTGCTGAGGGTGGGAAGCAAGGTATCCATGGGGGCAGGAGACCTCCTCAGAAGGGGTGAAGGTTCAGACCCCGGCTAGGTTGGGGGGGGGTGGTGGGTCTGTGCCCTACCTCAATTTACCCCCAAGTTCTCTCCTGATGGCCACTCTGTGACTGGGCCTATCTTAAGTTGTTCCTTCCCTGAGGACTCTGACCCATCTCTGTCTAACCAGTCATCCTCCGGGGCCAAGCAGGGTGTTGTGAGGTTCAGTTCTGTCTCCATGGTAGCCTATGCCCTCGTGGTAGCCTCTACACCCAGCACCTGTCTCAGGGATCCCCTCACCTGCTGGCAGGGGCCCCGGCACTGATCACTAAACAGGCAGTCAGTCATCCCTCTCACAATCCATAACTGCTGGCTCCCAACTGCTTGTCTTCCAGCCTTCCTTATTGCCTCAAACCACTTCTGCCTGCCAGTCTGATCATTGCGAACAACTCCCCTGCTAGCCTGATCAATGCCTAACTGCTCCCCTGCTGGCCCGTTGCCCCTAACTCCCCTCCCCTGTCAGCCTGGTCACCTCCAACTGCCCTCCCCTGCAAGCCTGGTCATCCCCAGCTGCCATCCCTTGCAGGTCTAGTCACTCCTAAATGCCCTCCTTTTTCTTCCTGGTCACCCCAACTGCCCACCTCTACTGGCCTGGTTGCCCCTAATTGCCCTCTCATGCCATCCTGGTCATCCCCAACTGCTCTTCTCTACAGGCCTGGTAGCCCTCAACTGCCCTCCCCTGCAGGTCTGGTCCCCGGCAACTGCTCTACCCTGCAGACCTGATTCCCCTCAAAGGCTCTCCCCTGCCGGCCCAATTTCCCCGAACTGTCCTTTTCTGCCAGGCCTGATCACCCCCAAATCCCCTCCCCTGCAAGCCTGGTCTCCCCCACCTGCCCTCTCCTGTAGCCCTGGCCGCCCCAAACTACCCTCTCATGCAGGCCTGGTTCCCTCCAACTTCCCTCTCCTCCAAGCTTGGTCACCCCCAACTGCCCTCCCCTGCAGTCCGGGTCTCCCCCAACTGCCCTCCCCTGCAGTCCTAGTCACCCCTAACTGCCCTCCCCTGATTATCTGGTCACCCCCAATTGCCCTGCCTTGCAGGCCTGGCCTCTCTCAACTGCCCTCTGCTGCTGGCCATAGGTGGCGGCCATCTTGTGTCCACATGGGGGCAGCCATCTTTTTCAAAATGGGTAGCCATCTTGTGTTTTAGAGTGATGGTCAATTTGCATATTACATCTGCATTATATAGGACTAGAGGCACTAAAGTCATGCAAGGGGCTTGGCCCTAGCATCCCTGGCTGCCTCGGCCAGCCCTTGCAGCTCCTCGCAGCCTCAGCTGACCCTTGCAACCCTGGCTTCATTGGGAAGTCATCCAAACGATTGTTCTGCTGTTTGGTCTAATTAACATATTAGTTCTTTATTATATAGGAACTAGAGGCCAGTTTCAGGAAGATTCCTGTAATAGGGCTTCCTGTGGCAGTCTCCACTGCCCCGCCTGCTTCCCTCCCTTCTCTGCTCTCCTGCCTGCTTCCCTCCCTTCTCCCCTGCCGCTCCTACTTCCCTCCCTTCTCCCCTGCCTCACCTGCTTCCCTTCCTTCTCTGCTGCCCCACTTGCTTGCTTCTCCATAGCTTCGCTTCCTTCTGCAGCACTTAGCTTCCTTCAATGCTGTCTTCAGTCTTCAATCTGTGCCTGTATATGTAAATTAACCTCCATCTTGGTTGGATTAATTTGCATACTTGCTCCCGATTGGCTGGTGGGCATGGCTTGTGGGTGTGGCTTGTGGGCGTAGCGGAGGTATGGTCAATTTGCATGTTTCTCTTTCATTAGATAGGCTAGAGGACTGGTTCATGAAAATTTGTGCACTGGTGGAGGTGGGGGTGGTCCCTCAGCCCAATCTGCCCTCTCTCCCAATCCAGTAGCCCTCAGAGGATGTCTTACTGATAGCTTAGCCATAGTCTAGCCTCCCTCTGCAGGAGGCGCCTGACTTATCATGGGAAGGCACTGCCCCCATAACCTCCTTGGTGCTGCTGCCTCTGGCCTTCCTCTGTGGGAGGCAACCAGGATGATCAGGGGAAAGTGATGCCCCCATCATGCCACTCCTGCTGCCTGCTGCGGCTGCCTGAGCCTCAGGCTGGTCTTCACAGCAGCAGCCATCTTCTGCGGCTGCCTGAGCCTTGGCTCAGCCCTTGCAGTAGCAACTGCCATCCGTGACTTACCTGAGCCTTGGTCCTGTCCTTGCACCAGCAGCAGCTGCTGAAGCTTTGTCTGGAAGATGTCTGGTCTAATTAGCATATTACCCTTTTATTAGTATAGATTGCTATCTACTTACTGTTTATTTTTTTCCAGCAGCTCTCAGCTGGGTTGGTACATCAGTAAATTCAGCCAATATGGGGATTGGCTGGATGACTACAGTGGAAAGACAGGGTACAAAACAAATTGAAGGTAGTTTTTTAATGAGAAAACACTAGAATAGGAAATAAGTAGAGTAGCTGACTGATTGAAAAAACAGGAATGGAGATATTAAGACGTTGTAATTCAATTAAAATGTATTTTTTAAAAGTTGTATTATTCAGTTGGAAAATCAGGGTTTTAACAAGGATTATTACTAGCCTAAGAATTTACGAATATTTTATATATTTTTCCTTTTCTTTAAAATGGAAGGATCCAGGTGTAGTAGAGAACTCAGTATTTCAGATGTCAAGGGAAAGAGTAAATATTCCAAGTCAGAATTGTTTAGTTCCTGCTCCAAAAGGTAAATTCTTATTAAGATTTGATAATATATAATTTGTTTATTTACATTTCTTTCTCCATTTTTTTTTACATATAGGAGAGAAAGAGGACCATTATATCTGAGTTACATAGTTTTTTAAATACATTTTTTATTTGAAATTGACAAAAAGCAATTTGTGATTTAGGCAGATAGGAAAGTATCTATAAAATAAGTGAATTAATAATTTTTTAAAACTTTTGTGAAGGTGACCAGCAGCAATCGCTAAGTTAGTCACTCTGTTAAATTACCACTATAGGTTTGTTTAGCACATCAGTGAATTATTAATTTTTAATCCCCTGTCTTTCTACTATATTTTTCCTATTTCTTTCGCATAGGAACTAAGATCTACCTTCTGGATTTTTTGTTGAAACTTCAGAAGAGCTTTATGAATTTGAGGAGATGAAAACTACCATTTTATTAGGTAGTTTGACAAAAGCACTTTTTGCTCATCTCAGTTCTTTCTTTTCTGTTAGTGGAAATAAGATGCAATAAAGTCATTTATGGAGAGTATTATATTGTAGACTAGAAGGGGATATTTGAATAAAACACATAATCCCCTCTGATCTTAACTTAAATCTGTTAATGTTATAAGTTTCATGTAGATCTGAATATTTGGCTTTTGTTGTATTTTCCACCATCATTATTGGCTGGATAACCTCAAGTCTGAGTTTCTGTTAGCTGTTTCACCAATAAAGTCCTCAATTCTGTTAATTGTCTTCTATAATTAAAACCTGTCTGCATTGAGCACAGAATCAGGACTCATCACTTTCCTCTCAAATATCAAATCTTACAACTCTGAACTGACCAGGAAACTACTTAACAGCTCTATTAGGTGGACCAGATCAGGTTAAAGGACAAAGAAATAATAATAATGAGGACATGATAAAACTAAAAACAACCAACATATATATTAATTACATCCAGTGTATATATACTTATCTTGTAACTGACTATTTTAGGGACTTTGTTTGTACTAACATTTTATCCAGTGAACTAGATTGTATCTTTATTTCTGTTTTCCAAATGGAGAAAGTGAGGCATAGAGGACCATAACAAATATGTGGCAGAATGGGTATTTGAATCTGTGCAGTCTGACTGTAGAACCCATTGTACATAGGCGTTTAATATACTTTTTCTACACAAAATTTACAAAATTTTTCATTGTGGAAGATTTATATTATTGCCTCTTAGCTGCTTATTTCATTACATCGAAAGTGTTTTATTTGATAAGATTGGTTTCTTCTTTGTTCTAGTTTTATGTTTTAATTGAATTGAATTCAGAATTGAAATGATTACTATTTTTGAATGGATTACTTTTTCAAATTTATTTTAATAATAGTAATAACTGCATTTTGCATAGTAAATGCATATGATTATGAACACAGAATACTTTGACTTTGAATGGTGGGCACACAGTGCAACATACAGATCATGTATCATAGAAATGTACACTTGAAATCTATATGACCCTAAAAACCAGCTTTACCCCAGTAAATTTAATTTTTTAATCACCTTTATTGTTCAGATTATTACATATGTTTCTCTTCCCCATCCCATAGCGTCTCTCTATCAGGTTCCCACCCCACCCCAGGCCTTCGCCCACCTCTGTCCTCGTCCATAGATGTAAGCTCTTTGTCCAATCTCTTCCTGCATGCCCCCCAAAACCCTTCCCCCCAAGAATTGTCAGTCCACTCCCTTTCCATGCCCCTGATTCTATTACATTCACCAGTTTGTTCTGTTCATCAGACTCATTTGATTTTTAGGTTTACTTGTTGTTAGTTAAGTATTTTTACTTTTTCCTTATTCTTCCTCTTCTTAAAGAATACCCTTCAGCATTTTATATAATACTGGTTTGGTGGCAAAACTCTTTATCTGACCTTCAATTCTAAATGATAGCTTTGCTGGATAGAATAATCTTGGTTATAGGTCCTTGCTATGCATCACTTTGAATATTTCTTGCCACCTTCTGGCCTGCATAGTTTCTGTTGAGAAATCAGCTGACAGTTGTATGGGTACCCTCTTGTAGGTAACTAACTTTTTATCTTGCTGCTTTTAATATTCTCTTTGTCTTTTGCCCTTAGCATTTTAATTATGATGTGACTTCCTGTGGTCCTCTTTGGATTCCTCTTGTTTGGTGTTCTCTGCGCTTCCTGGACTTGTAAGTCTATTTCTTTCACCAGGTAGGGGGAGTTTTCTGCCATTATTTCTTCAAATAGGTTTTCAATATCCTGCTCTTTCTTCTTCTGGACCCCCATAATTTGAATGTTGATATGCTTGAAGTTGTCCCAGAAGCTCATTATACTATTTCATATTTTTGGATTCTTCTTTGCTTTTCCAATTGGATGTTTTTTGCTTCTTCATATTTCAAATATTTGACTTGATTCTTGGGATTTTCTAGTCTGATGTTGAATCTCTGTATTATTCTGTATTATTCTTTATTACCTCTGTGTTATTCTTTATTTCAGTCACTGTATGCTTAATTTCTGACTGGTCCTTTTCTATTTTTTTGGCATCCTCACTAAGATCCTTAAAGATTTCACTAAGTTACTCAGAGGTTTCTAGAAGACTCTTGAGTAACATTATAACTGTTGGTTTTGAACTCTATATCCAGTATTTTGCTTTCATCCATTTCTTTAATTTGTGACATGTTTCTTTGTCTCTGCATTTTGGCTACTTCCCTGTGTTTTTTTTCTTCCCTTATGTATTGGGTAACTGATAAGTCCCCTTGAGTTGATAGAGTGGCCTTATGTGGTAGGTATCCTATAGGGCCCAGTGGCTCAGCCTTTCCAGTCACCTTGGTGCACACCTTTGTGGGGTGTGTGCACTGTCTTGTTGTAGTTAACCCTTGATTGCTGTTGATATCACTGGGAGGAATTAACCTCCAGGCCAATTGGAAGAACTGCTGTAAAGGAGACACCCTTATGGAGCAGTACTTACTTCAGTTGGGCTTTGGTGCTCACTGAGCCTTCCCCTTGACTTGTCACTTATGGATGTGAAGATTTGTAATCTGGTATGGTCTCACACTGACCACTGTGTACACTAGGTCTTGGATCTCCAAGAAGGTGCAAAATCAACCACTGCCTGGGGATTCCCAGCAGGAGCTAGAGAGAGAGATCTGCAGAATCCTCCTCTTTGTGTTGGGTTTAGAAGTGTCCAGATTAGGTCCAACTGTGTAGAAAGGCAGGCTGCCACTGCTGGTTAAACAGGTGTTAGGCTGAGAAAGGACAGGCCATTCATGCAAAAGTCACTGTGCACAGCTTGGGTAAGGTTGTAAATTGGGTGGGGGGGATCCTCAAGGAATCACCAGGGCAGAGCAACCAGCAATGGCTGCCAGTCAGCCCTGCCCAGGAGAGCTCCCCACTTCCTCACTTAGGAACAATGATGGCTGCAAGCACCTCTGAAAGAAAGCCACCCTCACGTTCCTATCCTGATGCCAGACAGTCCAGTTTCTCCGTGTATATGTCTGGGTCCCCCAGAGTCTCACTTGGAACTGGAGTTCAGAGCAAGCTGGAGCTTGTATCTCCCTCCGGATTAAAAAAGCAGCACACCTGGGTGCCAGCACTTTTTGCACCTCCGCACCTCCTACCAGTCTCAATGAGCTTTCTTCACCTCTCTAGTTTGGAACTGCCACTCAGCCAGCTTTTCCATGGTTCTGGATGATAGTAGTTCTGCCTTTTAGTTGTAATTTTGTTGTGGTTGTGAGAGACGGCAAGTATAGGTGTCTACTTATGCTGCCATCTTGATTCTCTTCAATAAATTTTAATTTTTAAAAAAAGAAAACACAATGTTTGTAGAAAATTTAACTTTCATTTGTCAAAGTTTTACTTTAATATTTTTCAAAATATAAATTGGGAAGGATGAAAAGCATTTATATTGCATTTGTTAAACATGTTTTTATTAATAATTTTGTTTTGGATTGATAAAAAATTGGATATATTTAATTTTAGAAGAAAAACTGCTTTCCAGTATATTGAAATTAGTGATTCAGAGGAAACTGAAACTAGTGAATGAAAATGAAAGATAATATGAAATGGATTTGATTTGATGCTGTGTCCTATATTCTAATTTCTTTGTGTGAGCATTTTTGCATTTGGTTATTTGTAGGAAAACTGGGATCTGCACAATCAGAAACTAAAAGCAGAATTAAAAGTCTGTATGCACATTTCACTATCTGTAATCTACACTTCAAATTATTAAAGAAAAAAACTTGATTAAGATCTCTCAAACTTAGAATTCTTTAGTTATAGGTCTTAAACTTGACTGCAGTTTATATATGAACTATTCATGGAGCTTACCAGGGATATTAATTGAATGAGGCAAATTGAAAGAATAGTTTCAAAATAAAATGTAAGAGAAATTATTTAAACCAGTTTTAAATCAGACAAAATGATTTTTTTACTTCTTATAAAATTACTTTGATAAAGCCTTATTCATATCTGTCTAAATTGTAATTTCAAAAGTATGGTGGAAGTATGTTCTTGGAAATAGTACATTCACATTATTATACAAATGTATGAATAACCAATGATTATTTTTACTTTTTCCTTTATTTTTAAAACATATTCTTTATGTTCTTTTTTGCTAAATAAGATCTTATTGTTTCCTAATTACCTGAGAAATTGCATTTGGAAAATAACTCATTACTATTGATTAACCTGAAAATTTGGCATCCTTATTAGAAGTCAGATACCTGTTTTCTTGAAAAAATTCTTCTTCCACCTGGGAGTTGAATCACTTTGCATATGGCTGCTTCTACTTTTACATCTCTCCCTCAGGAAGATATGCTTAGTGTCTGTCAGAAGAGGCAATTTTGGTTACCAGACATTATTTTAATTCCTTTTTAATAATATAAGCTCTTAAGGTAGTATAGCAATGGTATTCTATTTTCTATTCTATTTCTATGCTTAGGCATAGGTACTTTATTAATGATTTTATAGTTTTTAACTTCAGCAGGATCTTCTAAGGTTAAAGAAGATACAGAGTTTGCATGTGCACTTACTTCATCTACTCTTGCAACAAAAAATAAAATGTTGAAAAAGGGTCAGTAAATCTGCAGGGTTTTGAGCTTTTGCTTGCTTTTTTTTCAGTGAAAAATACTTAAATAACAAAAAGTTAGAAAACCATATTATAAGAAATTTAGAAAGTAGAGAAAGAAAAAAGATATAATCCCATTTTAAAAAGTTATGTTTTCTATACAGTATCTTTTGTATTTTATTTATTTTAGTTAGGTCAGAAGTTGATGGGAGGAGGTCCCTTACTCATCTGATTAGCAGGGATATTTCTTCTAGTGAAGGCACAGATCAATTTATGTCTCCTTTAAAAACTTAATTTAATTTAAATTATAATAAAGGTTTACTACTTGGTATAAGTAGAATCTGCTTTTTACTTAAGAATGTTAGTGATTTTTATTATTTATTGTAATTTTGTTTTTTTAATTGATAGGAAATCGACACTGCTTAGAAATCTCAATATTGGAGATGGAAAGAGATTGAACTAGGTAGGATTAAGGAGATTTGAGACAATTTATATCTCTGTATCTTAGTTTCCTCTATTTTACATGTTGCAGATATAACAGACAAAAGTGTATTTTCATGGAACTTATGCCTAATTATGGCAGAAACATAAAACTAATAAACATAATTATAGACAATAAATGTTATGAAAAAATAAAGGAAGATGATAAAATAAAGATTGACTGAAGGAGTCTGGGTGATATTTGAGCTAAAACAGAATGATGAAGAAGAACTAATTTTTTGCCTAAAAACATACAATTAGGAATAGAAAATGTAGCCATTTCAGATAGATTATTTTAAACCCCAATTTTAAGAATTTTAAGAAATGCTGAATTTAGTTGAGATGTGATTTAAATAGAATTGAGATAGAATTAAGGTCACAAAAGAAGTTCTTCTATGTTCCAGACACATAGTGGTAATATAGGAGAGAAAGTTAAAAAAAATCATAGCTGATCTAAAATCCAAATAAAGATATTTCTGGAATACAAACAGAATAAAAACAAAAATCAGTGTATGGAGATAGAAGCCATGCATTGTGGTAAATAGTGATTTAAAAAAAATAAGACACACAAAGGCATAGAAAAAGATTAAATTCAACATTTCAAATTTTCATGCATCAATAGGTACAATAAATATTAAAAAATATTAAGGCTGAAGAAGATATTTGTGATTAAATGTAACTTAGAAAGGATTGATATCTAGAATATGTAAAGAACCTTCTCTTATCATTTCTAAAAAGATAGTACAGTAAGGAAATAGCCAATAAGAATATAAATGAATAGTTCTAAGAAAGAAAACCCAAATAACCAATAAATATAAGAAAATATATGCAGATTCATTAATTGGGAAAATTCAAATTAAGGGAACAGTGAGATACTGCCTCACCCATCATATTTACAAACATTTAAAAATCTTAATGCCAGGAGGAATCCAAGATGGCGGCATAGGTAAACACCTACACTGCTGCCTCGCACAACAATTTCAAAACTACAACTAAAAGGCAGGATGGACATCATCCAGAACCACGGGAAAGCTGGCTGAGTGGAAGTTCTACAACTAGAGGGAAAGAGAGGTGCTCACGGAGACCCAGAGGAGCTGTAAAAAGCTGAGGTGCGGAGACGCATGCGAGGAGAGAGCGGGTGCAGGAGTACCTGGCTGGCTTTCTCTGGCAGGAGGGAAACAGAGACTCCCAACGGCATTGAACCCCTTATCCTACGACACTAAACCCCAGATCCAGCCGAAACTCATACGGGGGGAGTTTGGACTGTGAAAAGGGAGAAGTGCACGGAAATTTAGGGGAGTCACAAAGGATCAAAGGTCTGGTGGCATGCACGGCACTGCGCGAAGGACAGACTGCTGATTGTGCCGCTGGCTTTCGCGAGTGAGCGGGAGACGGACCCTCCCAACTGTGCCACTTCTAACTTCACTAAACCCCTGTTTCGGACGAAACCCTGGAGACCTAGACTCGTGTGGTTCTGGTGTGCAGGGGAGCCGGAGGGCAGCGGTTAGAGGCACTGCGGGCGTGCGCATGGGGACTCCAGCCATTACCCAGTCACGTGAGACTCAGGGGCCGTGGAGGGCGGGGCCGACTGGAAGGCAAGGTGGTCCCTTAAGCCCTGAGACTCCACCCTTCCCAAGATCAACAGAGGCTTCTGCGGCTTTGCATGTCTGGTATCATAAAGCTGAATTCAACACAGAAGTTTCTCCGGCATAGTGAAAATGCCGAGACAAGGGAAGGGATTACAAACAAAAGAAATGGAGGGGAAAAAACGACTGGATATAGAGTTCAAAACCACGCTTATAAGGTTTTTCAAGAATATGCTAGAAAAGTTGGATAAATTTAGTGAGACCCAAGAGGAGATGAAAACGGACCAACTAGAGACACTGACTGAAATAAAAAATATTATACAGAGTCCTAACAGCATACTAGAGGATGGCAAGAATCAAGTCAAAATTTTGAAATATAAAGAAGCAGAAAACATTCAACTGGAAAAGCAAGAAGAGAAAAGAATCCAAAAATGTGAAGATAATGTAAGGAGCCTCTGGGACAGCTTCAAGCGTACCAACATCAGAATTGTGGGGGTGCCAGAAGAAGAGAAAGAGCAAGATACTGAAAACCTATTTAAAGAAATAATGACTGAAAACTTCCCACATCTGGTAAAAGAAATAGACTTACAAGTCCAGGAAGCACACAGAGCCCCAAATAAAAGGAATCCAAAGAGGACAACACCAAGACACATAATAATTACAATACCAAGAGCAAAATACAAAGAGAGAATATTAAAAGCAGCAAGAGAAAAACAGTTCATTACCTACAAGGGAGCACCCATACGACTGTCAGCTGATTTCTCAACAGAAATGATGCAGGCCAGATGGAAGTGGCAAGAAATATTCAACGTGATGAACAGCAAGAACCTACAACCAAGAATAATCTATCCAGCAAGGCTATCATTCAGAATTGAAGGCCAGATAAAGAGCTTCACAGAGAAGAAAAAGCTAAAGGAGTTCATCAACTCCAAACCAGTATTATATGAAATGCTGAAAGGTACTCTTTTAGAAGAGGCAGAAGGAAAAGGTAAAAGACAAAAAATTATGAACAACAAATACATATCTATCAACAAGTGAATCTAAAAATCAAGTGAATTAAAAATTTGATCAACAGAATAAACTGGTGAATATAATAGAATCAGGAGCACAGAAAGGGAGTAGACTGATAATTCTCAGGAGGACAAAAATCATAAAGCATCAAGCAGACTGTGAAATTACAGCAGAAAGATTAAAGTTAGGTGAGGTAGATAAGTGATCAATCAATGGACTTGTATGCATGCATATAAGCATAACCAATGATCACAGACACTGGGGGGGTCGGGGTATTCCTGGGAGGGGGGGGCAATGGGGAGATATGTATAAAAAAATTAATAAAAATTAATAAAAAAAATCTTAATGCCAAGTATAGGCAAGATTGTGAGCAACAGGATGTCTCATGCACTGCAAAAGGGAATGTAAATTACTGTGGAGATCAGCTAGACCACATGTAATGAAACTAAAAATAGACCACATAGAACTCTATGGTTGTGTACAAGGAGAGATAAAAAAAAAAAACAGTTTTCATCGATGCCTTATTTAGTGAAATATTGGAAATAATGTAAATACTGCCCAAAAGGGAATCTATATTAATAAAAGAGTAATATGCTAATTAGACTGGACATCTTCCAGATGTCCATGCATTCAAGGCTACAGTAGCTGTGAGGGCCAAGGGCCAATGGCACAAGAGAAGGAGAAAAGCCATCCACCCCATGGTCCCAGGTGCCAGCACCTACAGCTATGGCCAAGGAGAAGGAGAAAAGCCACCTGCCCCATGGTCCCCTGTGGCTGTGGCTGGCCTAGGTGAAGCCAGCCTGGGTCCTGGGTGCCTGCAGTTCTGGCCATCCTGGGTTCTGGTTGCCTACAGCCAGCTAGAGGGAGGGAAGCCAGGATCCTGAGTACCTGCAGCTGGCTGGATGAGGGAATCCAGGGCCCCAGGTGTAGGACCTAGGCAGAGGTGGTTAGGGTCAATCAGGCAGGCAAACAGAATGGGTAGGGGTGATCAGGCAGACAGGCAGAGGGATTGGGGTGATCAGGCAGGCAGGCAGGCAAGTGGTTAAGAGCCAGTGGTCCCATATTGCAAGAGGCATATCCAACGGATCCCGGATTGGAGAGGGTGCAGGCCAGGTTGAGGGATCTCTCCCCCATTCACAAATTTTGTGCACCAAGCATCTAGACTATAATAAAAGTGTAATATGCTAATTTGACAGACGTGCTTTGGACATACTTCCGGACGAAGACAGGGCTGCGAGGGAAGTCTGGGTCCAGAGTGCATGACAGTGGCTGGAGGGAAGCTCAGTTACCATGTTCCTGCCATCAGCCAGAGGGAAGCCTGGGTTCTGGGTGCCAGAGGGAAGCCAGTGCCTGCAGCTGGGGGAAGGAAGGCCTACTCTTGCATGTATTTTGTGCATCAGGCCTCTAGTGGAAAATAAAATTGGAAGGTGTTTTTTCATAGGCTGTCTGAATATCTTTACAACATGGCAGTTGGCTTCCCCCAGAGAAAGTGATTAGGGTAAGAGAGAGCAGCTCAGGGAGAGAAGCAGCATTTTTTATAAATTAGTCTCAGAAGTGACTATAGATTCCCTTTTGGGCAGTATTTACATTATTTCCAATAGTTTACTAAAGATTCCCTTTGGGGAAGTATTTACATTATTTCCAATGTTTCACTAAAGATTCCCTTTGGGACAGTATTTACATTACTTCTAATATTTCACAGACAAACCTCAGTGAAGTATGGGGTGATACTACACAAAGTTGTGACTATCCGGAAGTGGATTATCATTGGGGGCCATCTTGGTATCTGGCTACCACATTAACCATAGTCCAAATTCAGAGAATTGCATAAAAAAAATGTTCATCCTAATGAATAATTTAATGAATATCTGTGGGTATTTGAAACTTCCTTTTTGTCCCCTAGTCATAATCCTCTACCTCCCCCATGAATAGTCACTGTCTAGGTATTGAGCTGTGTAAAGTGGCAAAGTAAAAATCTAGTTACCATTACTTCTTCAAAGCTGGAAACAGACATCCATCTGCTTCATTTTAGTGTCCCCCATCAGTGCACCAGGCCTCTATCCTATCTAATAACAGAGTAATATGCAGATTGACCATCACTCCAACACACAAGATGGCTGCCCCCATGTGGTCAAAAGATCCTGCCCCCATGTGGACACAAGATGGCCACCACAAGAGGGCCAGCAGGGGAGGGCAGTTGGGAGGGACCAGGCCTGCAAGGGAGGACAGTTGGGAGTGATCAAACCTGCAGGGAAGGGCAGTTAGGGGTGACCAGGCCAGTAGAGGAGAGAAGTTGGGGGTGACTGGGTCTGCAGGGGAGGGCAGTTGGGGGTGACCAGGCCTGCAGGAGAGGGCAGTTAGGGGTGAACAGGCCCACAGGGAAGGACAGTTAGGAGCAAACAGGCTGGCAGGGGAGCAATTAGGCATCAATCAGGCTGGTAGGGGAGTGGTTAGGGGGTGATCAGGCTGGCAGGCAGAAGTGGTTAGGGGCAATCAGAAAGACAGGCAGGTGAGCAGTTGGGAGCCATCAGTCTTGGATTGTGAGAGGGATGTCCAGTTAAGGGGTTCCAGATTGAAAAGGGAGCAGGCTGGGCTAAAGGACATCCCCTCTCCAGCCCCCGTGCATGAATTTTATGTACTGGGCCTCTAGTCTAATTATAAAATTCTATGGCTTTTTAAATTTCTTCTTGACTTTATGTAGCCTTGCTTTCTTTGACTTATCTTTCTCGAAAAAATATATTCTTATTGATTTTTGAGAGGAAGGGAGAAAGTAAGAAAGAGAGAAACATTGATCAGTTGCCTACCACACATACCCTAACGGAGGATTCACAAATCATGACTGGGGATCAAACCTTCAACTTGGGCATGTGCCCTGACTGGCAATTGAATCAGCGACCTTTTGGTGCATGGGTCAACATTCAACCAACTGATCCATGCCAGCTAAGACAGCTTAGCTTATATTTTTATTGTTGTTGTTTTTTTTTTTAAATTAGACCTTCTCCTATTTAGTGTGCCAATTTTCCTCTTAGCACTGCAATGAATTTTGCTTTTCTGTTGCTCTTTTTTTGATTCCAACAAAATTATGCCTTTTCTTTTTCTTTTTTTAAAACATATTTTATTGATTTTTTTACAGAGAGGAAGGGAGAGGGATAGAGAGTTAGAAACATCGAGGGGAGAGAAACATCAACTAGCTGCCTCCTGCACACCTCCTACTGGGGATGTGCCTGCAACCAAGGTACATGCCCTTGACCGGAATCGAACCTGGGACCTTTCAGTTCGCAAGCCATTGCTCTATCCACTGAGCCAAACTGGTTAGAGCAATGCTTTTTCTTGTGATGTGTTTTCCATCATGGGAAGGACAGTACATGAGTATTTGAATGGCATTTTCAGGAGGAGGTTTCCAAATATTAATGGAGATATAAACATCTGAACTGATTTATTTTTCTTTATATATTTTTATTGATTTCAGAGAGGAAGGGAGAAAGAAAGAGAGATAAAAACATAAATGGTAGCAAAGAATCATGATCAGCTGCCTCCAGTACACCCCTGGGGATTGAGCCTGCAATTTGGGCCTGTGCCCTGATCAGGAATCGAATCGTGACCATCTAGTTAATAGTTTGACACTCAACCAATGAGCCACACCAGCCAGGCCAGAACTGATTTCTTAATTGCTTGGAGTATGGATATGTATTTTAAAAATGAGTACTCAGCGTGCTGAACCACAACATAATATACAGATGGATGTGTTATGGAATTGTGTATCTGAAACTTGTATAATTTTGTTAACCAATGTAACCCCAGTAAATTCAATAAAAGTGGGAAAAAGGAGGAAGGTTGAATTCATTCTAAAAAAAATTAAAATTAAAATTAAATAAAATTGGGTACTCAGTGTTTTATTAAAATTTTATATTTTGAAAACAAAAGTTTTGGTAATGAAAACTTCAGAAAGAACAACTTGGCAAAATCTTACCTACTGATGTGTAAAAACTGATATTTCTAAAAATATTAAGGAATGGTTGGGCATATAGGGATTCCTAGCCAAGAATTAAAATTTTATAATCTTTCAACAAACTATTGTCTTGCTGGCCCCCAAATAAATGACCTGGCACCCTAATGAGCAGGCTAGAACTACCTTATTTCCATTTCTTTTTCTTCAAACATGAGCAATAATCTAGTTTAAGAATTAAGATACCAATATCACTTCTACCACTCACTTTTTTTTATATTCATATTAGTAACTCGTCCTCCCACTGTGAAATTAAATAACATCTATTTCATTCATACATTCATACACATAGTCATATAATATAGCACAGTGGCAAGAAATTCAGTATTAGCATTCTCTTTCTCCATTAAAGTTAGTTTGTTTCTATTTCAAGTTTAAAACTTCCACAAATATGCTGTGTTCAATTTCAAGGCAATTACACTTATTTTTCTCACACTGGATTCATTTTCCACCAGATTTTTGGTAAAATTTCCTGTGTTTTCACCTTTACTCTTTCATGTTTTATCCTCTCTTCTCTTTTTGCCGACACTGTTTCAGGTTTCATTTTCTTTTCAAGCCCACAGTAGTTTTGTATTTGCTCCCACCATCTCTAGAAACTCTTTGTGAAGGCCTTCACAAACTCATTGTTGCCCTGACTAGCCAGTTCTCTTTTTCTTTTCCTTATTTGCATTGTTTTTGAAAGTTGTTGTAAGGAGAGGGAATGAACATAAGGTAAAAAATTTTAAGTTATTTTGTATTTCTTCTTGAAACTTTGATATTCTTTGGCCTCTCCCAAAATTTTGTTTTCTACACCATATTTCTGACCACTATTTTTCTCTACTTCTATTTTTCTCCTATGGTTTCTATGTAGTCTGCCATGCCCTTCCCCCTTAAAACATGATATATATCTTTAAACATTATGAATAATGTTAATGAGATATTTATTTACTCAAGATTCAAAAATTTCAGAATTTGCTTTGTTATTATTGTTTTGCTAGAATATTCTGAATCATAACCCAGAAACCATGTCATATCTCTCAATAGAAGCATAAGCCTGCTCTTTATTTTTAAAAGTAAGATACAGAATTTATTTATTTATGTTACATAAAGCAAGTCCAGAGGCCTGAAAATCATAGCTTATATGCTATTCTTATGTTATTTCATTATCACGTCACCTCATGGTCCTAAGATGGTTAAAGCAACCCCACCATTGCATTACATATCAAGAGGGAAGAAAGGAAAAGGGCTGAAGGGGACTCCTTCCAGCTAAGAGCTTTCCAAGAATTCCACAGAATTATATTTTACATCCAATTGGCCACTTGTATCATCAAGGCAGAGTGGGAAATGTGGCTTTGTATGCTAGATAATGTTGCCACAGCCCTCACTACAGGATTCTGTTTATAAGGATGACAGGAAAAAATATGACTCAGATCTCCACTACAACAGATAAGTTCCCTGTTCTCAAGAAGTTCATGTTTCAGCCAGAAAAACTAGACAACCAATAATAAAACAAATTAAAAAGGTAATTCCAAATGTGATAACCTCTGTCAAGAAAACAGAATATAGTGTTAAAATATAGAAGGTGGTAGGAAAGTGGTGGGAACCCAATGTGAATCGTGAAGACAAGATATTCTTGAGAAGAACAAGTTTAAAAACCCTTCTAATTTTGACATTTGATGTAACTGAGCAATCTCCTCCAACCCCATCAAAGAGAATGATAGTTTTTTTATAAGCAAAATAGATCCTCTTTTTCCAAACTCTTAATTCCTCTTATTTTCTTTTTTAATATATATTTTATTGTTGATAATGTTATAGATATCTCCCATATTACCCCTTTTATCCTCCTCCTTCATCTCCCCTCCATGGTCTTCACTACCCTATTGCCTGTGTCCAAGGGCTATGTATATACATATATAAGTTCTTTGGTTTATCTCTTCTCGTCCCTCCATTGAGGTATGTCAGTCTGTTCCATGCTTCCATACTTTGGGTCTTATTTTATTGCTCAATTCATTTTTTCATTAGATTCCACAAATAAGTGAGATCTTGTGATATCTGTCTTTCTCATTTTGGCTTATTTCATTTAATATAATATTTTCCAGATCCATCCATGTTCTCCCAAAAGGTAAGAGATCCCACTTTTTACAGTTGCATAGTATTCCATAGTGTAAATTCCCACAGCTTTTTAACCCATTCATTTACTGATGGGCACTTGGACTGTTTCCAAATTTACCTATCTTGTTGCTTGTCTTCTCTTTGTTGAGTTGTATGAGTACTAACAACATAATGTATTTATCAATGACCTTTTTAAATAAAGTCTATACAACTATCCCATATAATAAAAGCCTTTTTAAGGATGTCTATCTGTCTACAGGGAATATCCTAATTAGCTGGACATCATGACTATTCAGGAGGAGGCTGCATCTTGACTGCTCAGGAGGAGCTGCGTTCACAGAGAGGCGGGAGAGGACTGTGCACCGCCCCTAGGCCCAGCAGCCACGGGGAAGCTGGGGCTGTGGGCGGGCCAGAGCGGAGACACAACACAAAGCAGCGCCTGCCCCCACCCTGTAGACACAACACGGCAGCTGGCATTATGTAGGTCATGTACAAATCACTGCTCCCTCACCCCCATACCCCATGGGTGCCTCCTCATTGGGCAGGAGGTGGGGCGCCTCCTTATGTGATTTCTATTGGGTGCTAGACCTCTAGTTGTAAATAATGCTGTTATGAACATAGGGGTTCATATATTATTTTTGATGTTTGGGGGTTTTTAGGATATATTCCCAGAAGTGGGATCACTGGGTCAAACTGAAGTTCCATTTTTTTATTTTTTGAGAAACCTCCATACTGTTTTCTATAGTGGCTGCACCTATCTGCATTCTCACTAGCAATGAACTATGTTCCCTTTTCTCTACCTCACTAGCACTTGTTTGTTGATTTTTTTTATTTTTTATGATAAGCCATTCTGACAGGTGTGAGATGATATCTCATTGTGGTTTTACTTTGTATTTCTCTGATGATTAGTAACTTTGAGCATTTTTTCATATGTCTCTTGGCCATTTGTATATCCTCTTTGGAGAAATGTCTATTGAGGACTTCTTCCCATTTTTAAATTGGGTTCCTTGTCTTCTCTTTGTTGAGTTGTATGAGTACTTTATATAGTTTGGATATTAACCCCTTATCAGGGGTATCATTGGCAAATATGTTCTCCCATACAGTGAGTTCCCTTTTCATTTTGATGGTGGTTTCTTTTGCTGTGCAGAAGCTTTTTATTTTGATGTAGTTCCAATTTGGATGTCTTTTATCTCTTCTTCACTCTATTTCCAATTTATTTGCTTCTTAGTTTTTTGGGGTTTTTTTTTGCCCTCCCTACTTGATGTATTTGTAAACAGATTGCTATGTGAGATGTCTGAGATTTTACTGCCAATGTTCTTCTCTAAGATTTTTGTGGTTTCATGCCTTATATTTCAGTCTTTTATCCATCTTGAGTTTAATTCTTAAGTATGATGTAAGTTGGTAGTCTAGTTTCATCTTTTTGCATGTGTCTGTCTAGTTTTCCCAGCACCTTATGTTGAAGAGACTACCTTTACTCCATTGTATGTTCTTGCCTCTTTTGTCATATAGTAATTGACCGTAATGGTAGGGTCAAATTTCTGGGGTCTCTGATCCATTGGTCTATAAGTCTATTCTTGTGCCAGTACTAGGCTGTTTTGGTTATAATGGCTTTGTGGTATAGTTTGATATCTAGTATTATGATCACTCCCACTTTGTTCTTCTTTCTCAACATTGCTGCAGCTACTTGGGGTTTTTTATGGTTCCATATAAATTTTTGGAGTATTTCTTCTAGCTCTGTGAAATATGCCATTGGTATTTTAATAGGAATTGGGTTGCATCTATAAATTGCTTTGGATAGTATAGATATTTTACTGAAGTTAATTCTTCTAATCAATGCACATGGTATATGCTTTCATTTGTTTGTATCTTCCTCTATTTCTTTGTTCAATGTGCTATAGTTTTCCAAGTACAGATCTTTTGATCTCCTTGGCTAAGTTTATTCCTAGGTCTTATTTTTGTTGTTGCGTGGTAAATGGGATTGATTTTTTGCTTCTCTTTCTAACAGTTCATTATTGGTGGATGTTGATTTTTGTATCCTGCTACCTTGCCAAAATAATTTAAGTCTAGTAGTTTCCTGGTTGAGACTTTAAGGTTTTCTATGTACAATATCATGTCATCTCTGAATAATGAGAATTTTGCTTCTTCCTTTCCAATTTAGATGCCTTTTATCTCTTCTTTTTGTCTGATTGCTGTGATTAGGATGTTTAGCACTATGTTGAATAAGAGTGGTGAAAGCAAACATCCTTATCTTGTTCCTGTTCTTATGGGAAACACTTTTAGTTTTTGCCCATAGAGTATTATGTTGGCTGTAGGTTTGTCATATGTGGCCTCTATTATATATGATCCCTCTATTCCCACTTTCCTGACAGTGTTGATCAAAGAACAATGCTGGGTTTTGCCAAATGCTTTTTCTGCATCTATTGATATGATCATGTCGTTTTTATCTTTCAATTTTTAAAATTAAACTATGTATTTTATTATTTGAATCATTTTTATTGATAACTAAACATAAATATTCTTTGAAAAATCAGAAACTGACTTTCCTAAGACAACTAACAACATAATGTATTTATCAATGACCTTTTTAAACAGAGTCTATGCAACTATCCCATATAATAAAAGCCTAATATGCTAAGTGTCTGGTTATCTGTTCAACCAATCAAAGTGTAATATGCTAATGATATGCTAAGGCCACTCAACCATTTATATGATGTGCACTGACCACAAGGAGGCAGACACTCCAACTGGTAGGTTAGCTTGCTGTTCAGGTCTGGCTGATCAGGACTGAGTAAGATAGGCCAGACATGCTCTGGAGCCCTCCCGTGGTTCTTCTCTAGATGGCTAACCTCCCGCATTTCTCCCTGGCCCCAGTCATACACTGGTGGGGTCCTCGACCTGGCCCGTGCTCTCTTGCAATCCAGGACCTCTTGGGGGATGTCAGAGAGCCAGTTTGACTGGTCGCTATGACATGGACTGACCACCAGGGGGCAGACACTCAATGCAGAAGCTGCCTCTGGTGGTCAGTGCACTCCCACAGAGGGACTATCATTCAACCAGAAGCCAGGCTCACAGCTGGTGAGTGCAGCGGCAGTGGCAGGAGCCTCTCCCACCTCCAAGGCAGAGCTAAAGGATTTCTAACTGATGACTTAGGCCTGCTCTCAAGCCATCAGTCAGACATCCCCAAGGGCTCCCAAATTGCAAGAGAGCACTGGCTGGGTTGAGGGACCGCCCTTCCATCTCCCCGCCACCACCCCTTCCCCCCGTGCCCAGTGCACTAATTTCATGCACCATGCCTCTAGTTTCTTCTAATGTTTCCCACTAAGCCATATTAGTTTATCATTCTTATTATCCACTGTATAATACAGCCTATTCATCCTCTTTAGGACAATATGACATACTACAACTGTATAACAGTTCATTTGTGATTTTGCTCTTATTTATTCTAAGTGTTCCCTTATGACAATTTTCCTTTGTTGTGAACTGCCTGTTCATATACTTTTCACATTTCTATTGGTTTCAGGATCATTTTATTGATTTGCAAAAGAACTTTATATTAGCATTTTGTGTGTGCTTTTGACTGTGGTACATCTACACAATGGAATTCTATGCTGCCATTAAAAAGAAAGAATTCTTACCATTTGCAGCAACCTGGTTGGAACTGGAGAGCCTTATGCTTAGTGAAATAAGCCAGTCAATGAAGGAGAAGCATCACATGATCGCACTCATTGGGGGATAATACAGAACTTTATAAACTGATGAACAAAAGGATAGATACATAGGCAGTAAAGCTTCAAACAGACTGTGAAATTACAGCAGGAAGATTAAAGTTAGGTGAGGTAGATAAGAGATCAATCAAAGGACTTGTATCTATGCATATAATCATAACCAATGAACATAGACACTGGGGGGTTGGGGTATGCCTGGGAGGGAGGGGGGCAATGGGGAGATATGTATAAAAAAATTAAAAAAAATAAAATAAAATAAAAACATCTTGCCAAAATAAATAAATAAATAAATAAAAATAAATAAATAAATAAAAAATAAAAAACATTTTATTATTGATAGTATTATAGCTATATCTCCTTCCCTCTCCTTACCCCTTCTTCCTCCCAGTCCTTACCCCTTCTTCCATGTCCTCATTATCCTATTGCCCATGTCATGGCCATGGGCTTTGTTTATAAGTATACTAATGGCCTGGTGCACAGATTTGTGCATATTGAAAGGAAATTAATTAGAAGATATATTTTAACAGGTGAGAACCCAAGGATCAAAAGTAGAGACCTTGTAGAGACTGTTAGGAGAGGCATAGGTGAAAAGGCTGGCCAGGTGCTCAACACAGGAATTGGTTCCTGGGAGATAACTCAGCCACTGAGATTTATGGGATCTAATCCCCAAACTGGGCGTCCTAGCAGAGAACAGAAGTGATAAGGGTACCCACATAACATCTGACTGTGAAAAATAGCATATTGCTGCCTGCTAGGGTCTGACAGCCAAAAATTCGGGCACTCTCTTGAAGGGCTAATGCACAAAATTCCCTGTGAAGCCACCCACCTTGTGCTCTGGCAGAAGGAGGACAGAGTGGACTTGAGGTGTGTGACCTGAAACCAGGATTGGAGATTCAAAGGAAAGAGTTCAGAAGACAGACATCCCCAGTTTCCTGTGCTGAGTCATTCCTTCAAACAGCAGAAGACATATATCCCACACAGACATTTGTGTTGCCTGGGAGGAGACAGTTGACCCACCCTATTGGAAAACACTTTACCCTGAGGCCACTTAAGATACTAAAAATAAAAATTAGCCTCCAGGTAGAAGAAACTGCCACACTCTGTTAAAAAACAAAACAAAACAAAAAACAACAACTCTTGCCACACCTGAGGACAATTACCTGAGGGCAATCAAAGTCAGAATCCTACTAGTCTGTAGGCAGAGGTGGTCTCTGGAGGCTTTGAGTTTTAGCCTTATTTAAGTAGTCAAAAACAGTGTTTGACACTGTCCTGCATTAGAGATTGAGAGGCCTAGAGGATCTACCAAATACAGAGTCACAGATCCAAACAGGCAGCCAAAATGAGGAGACAAAGACCACCCCCAAATGAATCAGAGAATTCTCTAGAAGAAGAGATAAATAAAGCAGATATTTTAAAAAAATTATCTGAGTCCTTGCTAGTTTGGATGAGAGGATAGAGTGTTAGTCTTCGGACTGAAATGTCCCAAATTCAATTCCACTCAAGGAGGCATGCCTGGGTTGCAGGTTCAATCCCCAGTAGGGGATGGGCAGAAGGCAGCCCATCAATGATTCTCTCTCATCATTGATGTTACTAACACTCTCTCCTTCTCCCTTCCTTTCTGAAATCAATAAAAATATACTAGGAGTAATGATGGTAAAGATGCTCAATACTACTTATATTCAAAACAAAAATAAAGAATGACATAGCAAAAAGAACACATTGGAAGGAATACACAGCAGATTAGGAGAAGCTGAGGATCAAATCAATGAATGAGAAGACAGGGTTAAAAAACCACTCAATAGGAGAACAATTTTAAAAAAGGTGGACAGCTTAAAGCAGCTATGGCATGACATGAACCCAACTATTAAAATAGTATGGTGCCAGAATCCTTGCCAATACTTGTTGTTTGTTGATTTGTTGATGATTGCCATTCTGACAGGGGTGAAATGGTATCGCATTGTCATTTTGATTTTCATCTTTCGGATAATTAGTGACTTTGAGAATGTTTTCATGTGTCGCTTGGCCTTCCTTCTGTCGTCTTTGGAAAAGGTTCTATTTAAGTCCGTTGCCCATTTTTTTGTTTGTTTAGTTTATCTTCCTGTTATTAAGTTGTATAAGTTGGCTGTAGATGTTAGAGATTAAACCTTTATCAGTGATAACATTTGCAAATATGTTCTCCCATAGAGTAGGCTTTCTTGTAGCTTTGTTGATTGTTTCTTTTGCTGTGCAAAAGCTTTTTATTTTGATGTAGTCCCATTTGTTTATTTTCTCTTCAGCTTCCATTGCCCTTGGAGAAGTATCAGTAGAAGTTCTTTCGGGAGGAGAACCAAGATGGCGGCATAGGTAAACACCTACACTGCTGCCTCGCACAACAATTTCAAAACTACAACTAAAAGACAGAACAGACATCATCCAGAACTACAGGAAAGCTGGCTGAGTGGAAATTCTACAACTATAAGGAAAGAGAGGGGCTCACAGAGACCCAGAGGAGCTGCAAAAAGCTGAGGTATGGAGATGCACATGTGGAGAGAACAGGTGCCAAAGTACTTGGCTGGCTTTCTTTGGCAGGAGGGAAACGGAGACTCCCAATGGCATTGAACCCCTTATCCTACAACACTAAATCCCAGGTCCAGCCAAAACTCATACTGGGGGAGTTTGGACTGTGAAAAGGGAGAAGTGCACGGAACTTTAGGAGAGTCACAAAAGGGCAGAAGTAAGTTGGGCAGGGCGCACAGCACTGTGCAGAAGACCAACTGCTGATTTTGCCTCTGGCTTTCACAAGAGAATGAGAGACAAAGCATCCCAACTATGCCACTTTTAACGTCACTAAACCCCAGATTCAGGTGAAACTCTGGGGACCCAGATTCATATGAACATAGAGCGCAGGGGAGTTGGAGGGGCAGCAGCCTAGAGGCACTGTGAGAGAGTGCACACACAGAGAGACATCTCCAGTGATTACCCAGTCACATGAGACTCTGGGGCTGTGCAGGGCAGGGCCCAGTGGAAGGCAAGTCTGTCCTTTAAGCCCAGAGACTCCACCTATCCTAAGCTCAACAGAGAAGCTTTTGCAGTTTTGCAAGACTGGTATCATAAGGCTGAATCCAACACAGAAGCTCTCCTGGCATAGTGAAAATGCTGAGACAAGGGAAGAAATCACAAACAAAAGAAATGAAGGAAAACAAATGACTGTATATAGAGTTCAAAATCACACTTATAAGGTTTTTCAAGAATATCCTAGAAAAATTGGATAAAGTAAGTGAGAACCAAGAGGAGATGAAAAAGAACCAAGTAGAAATGGAAAAGATCCAATTAAAAATTAAACATACACTGACTGAAATAGAAAATATTATACAGAGACCTACCAGCAGGCTAGAGGAATGCAAGAATCAAGTCAAAAATTTGAAATATAAAGAAGCAGAAAACACTCAACTGGAAAAGAAAGAAGAGAAAAGAATCCAAAAATGTGAAGATAATGTAAGGAGCCTCTGGGACAGTTTCAAGTGTACCAACATCAGAATTATGGGGGTGCCAGAAGAAGAGAGAGGGCAAGATACTGAAAACCTACTAAAAGAAATAATGACTGAAAACTTCCCACATCTGGTAAAAGAAATAGACTTATAAATCCAGGAAGCACACAGAACCCCATATAAAAGGAATCCAAAGAGGACTACACAAAGACACATCATAATTAAAATACCAAGAGCAAAAGTCAAAGAGAGTATATTAAAAGCAGCAAGAGAAAAACAGTTAATAACCTACAATGGAGCACCCATACCACTGTCAGCTGATTTCTCAACAGAAATGATGCAGGCCAGATGGGAATGGAAAGAAATATTCAACGTGATGAATAGCAAGAACCTACAACCAAAAATACTCTATCCAGCAAAGCTATCATTCAGAATTGAATGGCAGATAAGAGCTTCACAGATAAGAAAAAGCTAAAGGAGTTCATCAACTCCAAACCAGTGTTATATGAAATGCTGAAAGGTACTCTTTTGGAGGAGGAAGAAGAAAAAGGTAAAAGAAAAAAAACTGAACAACAAATACATATCTATCAACAAGTAAATCTAAAAATTAAGTGAATTAATTATTTTTAAATATATTTATTGATTTTTTACAGAGAGGAAGGAAGAGAGATAGAAAGTTAGAAACATCAATGAGAGAGAGACATTGATCAGCCGCCTCCTGTATGCCCACAGTGGAGATGTGCCCCCAAGCAAGGTACATGCCCCCAACCGGAATCGAACCTGGGACCTTTCAGTCCGCAAGCTGACACTCTATCCACTGAGTCAAACCGCTCTCAGCTGAATTAAAAATTTCATCAACACAATAAACTGGTGAATATAATAGAATCAGTAGCACAGAAAGGGAGTGGACTGATAATTCTCAGGGGAAAAGGGGTGAGGGGTGTACAGGGAGAGACTGGACAAAAATCATACACCTATGCATGAGGTCAACAAGAGAGACGAGGGTTGGGAGCCGGTTGGAGGGGAGTTATGGAGGGGAGAAAAGAGAAACAAATGTAATAATCTGAATAATAAAGATTTAATTTAAAAAATAAAATAAAATTTCATAGATGAAATTTAAAAAAAAAGTTCTTTCGGCATGTGTCTGAGATTTTGCTTCCTGTGGATTCCTCTAGTAATTTTATGGTTTCCCGCCTTATGTTTAAGTCCTGTATCCATTTGGAGTTTATTTTTCTCTATGGTGTAAGTTCTTGGTCTAGTTTCATTTTTTTGCATGTATCTGTCCAATTTCCCCAACACCATTTATTGAAGAGGCTATCTTGACTCCATTGTATCTTCATGCCTCCTTTGTCAAATATTAATTGAGCATAGTGGTTTGGGTGGATATCTGGATTCCGTGTTCTATTCCATTGGTCTATGTGTCTGTTCTTGTGCCAGTACCAGGCTGTTTGAGAACAGTTGATTTGAAATATAGCTTGAAATCTGGTATTGAGATCCCACCTACATTATTCTTCTTTCTCAGGCTTTCTGTGGCTACTCGGGGTCTATTTTTGTTTCAGATGAATTTTTGGAGAGTTCTTTCTAGGTCTGTGAATTATGGCATTGGTATTTTAATGGGTAGTGCATTTAATCCATAGATTGCTTTGGGGAGGAGGAGAAGGAGGAGGAGGGGAGGAGGAGGAGGAGGGGGAGGAGGGAGGAGAAGAAGAAGAAAAGAGAAAAAAGTAAGAGGGAAAAAAAAGAGAATAAGAAAGAAAGCAGGAACTAATTATATATATGAGGAGAAAACTCCAATAGAACAGCCACTAATCCCAATAAATGCCAGCAACAATCACCTGGAGATTAATAGAAATTACAAATAAAAACTAATATCAAGGGAGGTGAGGGAAAACAGAGGTAAAAAAACAAAGCAAACAAAAAGAAAAATATAACAAGTAGAATAAGCAAAAGCAATCTCACAAAAAAGTATAAAAAGTCGATATAATCAAATTTCAAACAATCAACAATAAAAGGACATAGAGAAAAACTATTTTTTGGATAGTGAAGACAGAGAAGAGAGAGGTGTGTATGGACTTGGAGTAGGGGATTAGAAATTATATATATAAGTTGGGTAAAGTTTTAACCAGGTAAAAAGAAAGAATAGGGAAAATCTAAAGTTGGAAAAGGGTAAGAGAAACAAGACAACAAAATGGGAAAAATTAGGAGGAGAGTGTTGGAATAAAGGTAGAGTTGAGATAGAGTAAAATGATGCCAAAGAAAGATGAAAATAGAATGTAAAACTGCAATCCCAAAATAAAATAAAGAGAATATAAAATGACACTTCTTTTTTCAAAAAGGTAAAATAGTAGTAGTAAAAATACTGGTTGAAAATAAAAATGTGATCATTAAAAAGGTAAAATCAATTGAGGAAAAAAGGGAAAAATTAGTTTTTTAATTAAAAGATGAAAAAATAAATTAAAAACAAAAGAAGAGAATGGGTAGTAGTGGAGGTCATTCACTTCCTCTATTGTTCTGTTTGGCACACCTGTTCCCCAGTCAGGAAGATATTGCAGTTCCCTGCATTCCACTTCTGCTCAGTGCTGAAAGCCAGTCCTTGTTTTTAAGCAGGCCGTGTGCCTTAATCTCTTTATTCTTTTGTGATTACTCGAGAGTCATTTTGTGAGTCATTCCTTGGGCTTTCACCTGATTTCTTATCAGAAACTCCACAAGCCAGTATGAATGGCATGAAGAACTCAAGGTAAAGGAAAGCAACTATCTGAAACCAAGATTACTATATCCAAGCAAAGCTTTCTTTCACAATAGATGGTCAAATAAAAAGCTTCCCAGACAAAAAGAAAGAAAAAAAAGGCTAAAGGAATACATCACCACCAAGCCAGCACTGCAAGACATGCTAAAGGGACTGATGTAATGAGAAGAAACAGGGAGAAACCAGATGTACCGAATTCAAAAACCTTGAATAACTGCAGCAATATTGAGAAAGAAAAACAAAGTTGGAGGAATCACAATACCATATTTCAAGTTCTACTACAAATAGTGCTGCCACAAGAATATGCATGTAGATCAATGGAACAAAACAGAGAACCCAGAAAATGACACAAGCCATTCCATTCCATTAATATTTGACAAAGGAGGCAAAAGTGTACAATAAAGACAGTTTCTTCAATAAGTAATGTTGTGAAAATTAGACAGATACATGCAATAAAATGAAACTAGACCACCAACTTATACTATACACAGAAAAACTTCAACTAGGTAAAAGACTTAAATGTACACCAAGAAACCATAAAAACACTAGAAAAAAAACATACACAGCAAGATCTTAGACATATCTCTTAGCAATATGTTTACAGATACATCTTGTAAAGTAAAGGAAACTAAGGAGAAAATAAACAAATGGGACTATATCAAAATAAAAAGTTTAAGCACAGCAAAAGAAATCATCAATTCAATGAAAAGAGACACACTGGATGGGAGAACAAATTTGGCAATGATACATTTAATAAAGTGTTAATATCCAAAATATGTAAGAAACTCATACAATTTAACAAAAGGAAGACAAACATTCCAATTAAAAAATGGACAAAAGACATACATATGGCCAAGAGACATGAAAAAAGCTCCAAATCTCTCATCCTCAGAGAAATAAAAATTAAAACAATAATGAGGTATCACCTCACACCTGTCAAAATGGCTACCATCAAACAATCAACAAATGACAACTGATGGCAAGGATGTGGAGAAAAGGGATCCCCAGTACACTGCTGATGGAAATGCAGACTGGTGCAGTCATTATGAAAAACAATATGGAGTTTCCTCAAAAAATTAAAAATTGAGCTCCCATTTGCCTAGTAATGCCACTTCTAGGAATATATCCCAAGAAATCAGAAGCACCATTCACAGAGAATGTATGCACTCCTATGTTCATAGCATCACAGTTTACAATAGGTAAGATCTGAAAATAGCCCAAGTGCCCATTTATATATATATATATAAAAGCCTAAGCAACTGTTCGACTGTTTGACCAGTAGCTATTACCTGCACTGACCAACAGGGAGCAGACACTCAACTCAGAAACATGGAAATAGAAAATACTGATAAATATCAGAGGAAAAGGTGGGAGGAGAGCAGGAAGAGATTAACCAAAGATCTTATATGCATACCAGAGGCACGGTGCACGGATTTGTGCACCGATGGGGTTCCTTGGCCTGGCCCATGGGGATTGGGCTGAAACTGGCATTCCGACAACCCTTAGGGGTCCCATATTGCGAGAGGGCACAGGCCAGGAAAGGGACCCCACTGGTTCACAGATCCATTCACTGGGTCTCTAGTCCGTAGATAAATGAATAAAAAAGCTGTGGTACATTGATACAATAGAATACTATGCAGCAGTAAAAAAAAATCTCTTACTCTTTGAGACAGCATGAAGAGACCTGGAGAGTATTATGCTAAATGAAGTAAGTCAATCAGAGAAAAACAAGTATCACATGATCGCACTCATATGTGGAATCTAATTAACAAAATAAAATTGTGCATGGAGTGAATTGAGAGACAGAGAAGCATAAAAAAGAGTGTGGAATCTCAGAGGAAAAGCATCGGAGGGTGGTTAGGTGGGAAGTAATCAACCAACAACCTTGTATGCATATATGCATAACCCATGGACACAGACAATAAGGTGCTGAAGGTTTGGAGTGTGGATAAAAGCCCAGACTGCAGTGGTCAACGGGGGAAGAAGGGAAGAAAGGGAACATATGTAAAACTTTCAACAATAAACATTTTTTTTAAGTAGACTAGATGAAGTGGAGGTTAAATCAGCTATTTGGAATAAAAGGTAGAAATAAGTACCCAATTAGAGCAGCAAATAGAAAAAAAATAATTAAAATTAGGAAGAGAGCTTTAAGGGAGCTCTGGGACAACATAAAATGTAATAACATCCACATTACAGGAATATCAGAAGGGGAACAGAGTGACCAAAATTCAGAGAACCAGTTTAAAGAAAAGCCAGAAAACTACCCTCAATTGGTGAAGGAAAATATCAACCAAGATCAGGAGGCACAACGAGTCCCAATGAAAATAAACCCAAAGAGACCCACACCTAGATACATCATAGTTAAAATGGCAAATGTTAAAGACCAAAAAGAATCTTAAAGGCAGCAAGAGAGAGATACAAAATTACCTACAAAGGAGTTGCAATGAGAATGTTGCCTGACTTCTCAAGAGAAACACTTCATGCCAGAAGGGAGTGGCATGAATTATTAAAAGTAATGAAAAGCAAGGGCTTTAATCCAGGACTGCTGGATCCAGCAAGGCTATCATTTAAAACTGAAGAAGAAATAAAAAGCTCTTTAGACAAAAAAAAAGGAGTACATTACCACCAACCCAACAATGCAAGAAATTTTAAAGGCACTGCTTTAAGAAGAAAAGAAGAAAAAGAGAATCATAGGCATAAAGAAAATTAAAATGGCAATAATTCATACCTACCAACAATAACCTTAAGTGTAAATGGATTAAATGATCCAGTCCAGTGGTTGGCAAACTCATTAGTCAACAGAGCCAAATGTCAATAGTACAACGATTGAAATTTCTTTTGAGAGCCAATTTTTTTAAACTTAAGCTTCTTCTAAACCATTTCTTCAAAATAGACTCGCCCAGGCCATAGTATTTTGTGGAAGAACCACACTCAAGAGTCGCATGTGGCTCACAAGCTGCAGTTTGCTGACTCCAGCTCCAGTCAAAAGACATAGGATGACAGAATGGCTAAGAAAACATAACCATTATATGTTCTACAAGAGACTCTCTCAAAACAAAAGATACAGAATGAGAGTGAAGAAATGTAAAAATATATTCCATGCGAATGGATAGGGAAAAAAAGCTAGGGTAGCAATACTCATATCAGACAAATAGACTTCACAACAAAGGCCATAACAAGAGACAAAGAAGGCCACTTCATAATACTAATGGGAATGATTCAACAAGAAAATATAACTGTTGTAAACATATATGCATCCAATATAGGAGCACCCAAGTACATAAAAAACAAAAATGACAAAAACTTCTTGATGGACTTTAAGGGAGAGATTGACAGCAATACAATCATAGTAGGGCACTTTAACACACCACTGATATCACTGGATAAATCTTCCATACAAAAAATAAATAAATAAACAACAAGGAAACAAAGGTCTTAAGTGACACACTAGATCATTTTGATTAATTAATATTTACACAACATTACATCCCAAAGTGGCAGAATATACATTCTTCTCAAGTGCACATGGAACATTCTCAATGATAGGCCACAAACAAGTATATACAAATTCAAGAAGATTTATATAATGCCAGCATCTTCTCAAATCACATTGGCATGAGCTTAGAAATCAGCTACAAAACAAAAACAAAACAAACAAACAAAAAAACCACTCAAATACAGGGAGGCTAACTAACACTCAAATACAGGAAGGATAAATGAATGGATTAGCAATGAGATCAAGATAGAAATTAAAAACTTACTGGAAAAAATGAAAATGAACACACAACCACCCAAAACCTATGGGACATGGTAAATGCAGTCCTGAGACCAAAATTCCTAGAACCTCAGGCCTACCTCAGGCAACATGCAAAAGCACTAATACACTATCTCACCCTAAAACTTAATGAATTAGAAAGAAAACAGCAAAAAAACAACAACAGATAAAGTAGAAGGAAAGAAATTAAATAAAGATCATAACAGAAATAAGTGACAAAAAAGACACACAATAAAAACAGTATTAAAGACCAATAAGTCCAATAGATGGTTCTTTGAAAAGTAAACAAGATTGATGAACCCCTGTCCAGCCTCATCAAGAAACAAAGAGAGATGGAAAAAAAATGGCGGCAGAATAGACGGACGCCTCTGGAGCTTTGTAGCTGGGCAGAGGGAGAGAGAACAGCTGAGAGTCGCACGGGGAGTGTTTGTTGGCAAGGTAAGAGTCAGTTATCCTCCAGTGGAGGTGGGGAACTGCTGGACGAGGCTCTCCTAGCCAGGCAGCCCCACTGCCATTGGGTTTTTGTCAGCCAGAGCCACCAGCACGAACGTGGAGACCGCGCCATCTTGCAGAGGAAGGTGGATGTCTGCAGCGGTCTGAAAGCTGCTGCTGGCTGAAACACCCACCGAATAGCTGGAGACACAGAACACTGCTCTCCAATCAGCACAGACACGCGGAGGATTCAGAGATCCACACGGCACACGGAAGGGTGGGATAAGGTGAGGTCTCCTACCCCTGCACAACAGAGACACACACACTGTGGGAACTGGGCTGTGGGAAAGCTGCCTCTGGAGAGGTCCGCAGAGGTGGTCAGGGCATGATTCCTAAGTGTGGAGGCAAACTCTCTGAGCTGTTGACAGAGGGGAGCTCTGGAAAACGACTCGTTTTTTTCTGGGGCAGAGGGACAGCCTGGGAGTTATTAGTGTCCCAGCTGCAAAATCCCCACAAACTGGCTTTGAGAACCACAGAGTAGCAGGATCTGAGCACAGCCTAAAGAGGTCCTGTGCTTTGTCTCAGAGATCAATTCCGAAACACTGCCACCCAGTGGATGACGCACAAATTGACTCTCGCATAACCACAAAAGAATAAAGAGATTAAAACATCGACAGTGGAACACAGGGAACTGCAATACCTCCCCTACTGGGAAACAGGAGTGTCAAGCAGAATAATAGTGGAAGTGAATGACCATTCTATTTTTTTTCTTTTTTTTTTAATTTTTTTTCATTTTTACATATTTTAATTAAAAGACTATTTTTTTCTTTCCACTTCAATTGAGTTTACCTTTTTAATTATTACATTTTTGTTTACAACTAGTATTATTACTACTAGTATTTTACCTTTTTGGAAAAAAACAAGTGTCATTTTGTTTTCTCTTTACTTCAGGATTAGAGTTTTACATTCTATTTTCATCTTTCCTTTAGCATAATTTTACTCCAAATTACTCTACTTTTATGCCAACACTTTCCTCTTAACTTTCCCCATTTTGTTGTCTTGTTTCTCTTTCCCTTTTCCAACTTTTGATTCTCCCTATTCTTTCTCTTTACCTGGTTAAAATTTCACCCCACTTATATATCTAATTTCAAATCTTCTACTAAAAGTCCATACAAACCTCTCTCTTCTTGTCTTCACTATCCAAAATATTGTTTTTTCCTATGTCCTTTTCTTGCTGTTTGCCTGAACAGTGAATATATCGATTTTTATACTTTTTTGTGAGATTGTTTTAGCTTATTCTACTTGTTTTATTTTGCTTTTTGCTTACTTTGTTTTCTACCTCCCTTTTCCCTCACCTCCCTCAATACCAGTTGTTATTTGCAGTTTGTATTAATATCTAGGTACTGGTTGCTGGCCATTATTGGGATTAGTGACTGTTCCATTGGAGTTTTCTCCTGACATCTATATTTTGTTTCCCTTTTCTCTCTTATCGGCTTTCTTTTCTCTCTGACTTTGTTTCTCTTTCTCTTTTCTTTTAATTATTCTCCTTTTTATTTTATTTTATTTTTTGTTCATTTAGTTATTTATTTTTTTATCCTTCTCCCAATCTGATTTTGGCAGTTCTTTCCTTTCTTTTTCCCTCATTTATCTCTTCCTCTTTCTCTACTTACCCCTAATTTGTTAATAATCACCTTATTGGTGATCATTAACATTGTGAATACATTTCTCTTCAGTGCTTTGTGTGCTGTACTGGAAAACGAGTCGTTTTCCAGAGCTCCCCTCTGCCACATCAGTGAGCCAGAAGACCCGGTAGGAAAAAATACCCAAGTAC
>JAAGEH010000286.1:52650175-52689132 GCA_011751065.1 Lasiurus cinereus | reverse complement strand
AATAATGACAGAAAATTTCCTCAATATAGGAAAGGAAAAACCCACACAAATCCAAGAAGCTCACAGAGTCCCAAGCAAAATGAACCCCACAAAACCGACACCAAGGCACATTATAATTAAATTGGCAAACAGCAACAACAAAGCAAGAATATTAAAAGCGGCCAGAGAGAAACAGAAAGTTACCTACAAAGGAATCCCATGAAAGACTAGCAACTGATTTTTCAACAGAAACTCATCAGGCCAGAAGAAAATGGAATGAAATATACAAAGTCATGCAAAGGAAGGGTCTGAATCCAAGAATACTGTACCCTGCAAGGCTTTCAATCAAAATTGAAGGTGAAATCAGAAGCTTCACAGACAAAAAAGGACTAAGGGAATATATTACCACCAAACCATCAATGCAAGAAATGTTAAAGGGTCCGCTGTAATAAAAAGAAATAAGAAGCGAAGGAGGAACTCTGGACTAAAGACTAAAAATGGCGACAGATAAATACCTATCAATAATAACTTTAAATGTGAATGGATTAAATGCTCCAATCAAGAGACATAGGGTAATCGATTCAATAAGAAAACATGATCCACATATCTGCTGACTACAAGAAACCCACCTCAGAAAAAGAGATGCACACAGATTGAGGTTGAAGAGATGGAAGATGGTATGTCAGGCAAATGGAAATGAAAAAAAAAACTGGAGTTGCAATATTTATATCTGACAAATCAGATCTCAAAGTGAAGGACATAACAAGAGATAAAGAAGGCCACTCCATAATACTAAAGGGAACAATCCAACAAGAAGATATAACTCTGGTAAACAAATACACACCCAATATAGGAGCACCTAAATACATAAAAAACTCCTGGAGGGTATTAAGGGAGAGATTGACAGCAATACAATCATAGTAGGATACTTTAATACCCCACTGTCACCACTGGACGAATCCTCTAAACAAAAAATCAGCCAAGAAACATCTATCCTAAATGACTCACTAGACCAGATGCAATTAATTGACATCTTCAGAACATTTCACCCCAAAGCCACAGAATATACATTCTTCTCCAGTGCACAGGGGTCATTTTCAAAGATAGATCATATGTTGGGTCATAAGAAAAGTCTCTTCCAATTCAAGAACGTAGAAATCATATCAAGCATTTTCTCAGACCACAGTGGCATAAAACTGGAAAACAATATAATAAAAATAATAGAAAGAAATCAAACATATGGAGACTAAACAGCATGCTATTAAACAACTGGGTAACCAGAGAGATCAAGGAAGAAATAAAAAACGTCCTGGCAACAAATGACAATGAGAACACAACAATACAAGATTTATGGGACACAGTGAAAGCAGTCTTGAGAGGGAAGTTCATAGCCCTACAAGCCTACTGCAAAAAACAGGAAACAATGGTAATAAATTACCTAAACCTACAACTCAAAGAGCTAGAACGAGAGCAACCAGAAAAGCCCAGTGTACTCAGAAGGAAGGAAATAGTGAAGATCAGAGCGGAGATAAACAACTTGGAGACCAAAGAAACAATTCAAAAGTTCAACAAAACAAAGAGCTGGTTCTTTGAAACGATAAACAAGATTGATGGACCCCTAGCCAGGCTCACCAAGAAGCAAAGAGAGAAGACCCAAATAAACAAAATCAGAAATGAAAGAGGAGAAATAACAACAGACCCTGTGGAAATACAAAGGATTGTTAAAAAATACTATGAACAACTCTACTCCAACAAATTGGTCAACCTGCAAGAAATGGACATTTTCCTAGACAAATATAACCTTCCAAAACTCAACGAGGAGGAATCTAAACATCTCAATAGTACAATAACTATGGAAGAAATTGAAGCAGTCATCAAAAAGCTTCCAGCAAATAAAAGCCCGGGACCAGATGGCTACACAGGAGAGTTTTACCAAACATTCAAAGAAGAATTAAAACCTATCCTCCACAGACTATTCAAAAACATTCCAGAAGAAGGATCACTTCCAAACACCTTCTATGAAGCCAGCATCACCCTAATACCAAAACCAGATAAAGACAACACAATGAAAGAGAATTATATGCCAATATCTCTCATGAACAAAATCTTCAACAAAATTCTACCAAATTGGATCCAGCAGTACATCAGAAAGATCATACACCATGACCAAGTAGGATTCATCCCAGGAATGCAGGGATGGTACAATATCCGCAAATCAAGAAACGTGATACATCACATAAACAAATTGAGAGATAAAAATCACATAGTCATATCAATTGACGCAGAAAAAGCATTTGACAAAATCCAACACCCTTTCTCGATGCATACCTCAACATCATAAAAGCCATATATGATAAACCCTAACATCATACTCAATGGGCAAAAACTAAAACCATTTCCCCTAAGAATAGGAATAAGACAGGGATGCCCACTCTCACCTCTCCTGTTCGACATAGTACTGGAAGTATTAGCCATTGCAATTAGACAAGAAGAAGAAATGAAAGGCATCCAAATTGGAAAAGAAGAAGTAAAGCTGTCCTTATTTGCAGATGGCATGATACTGTACATAAAAAACTCAAAGGACTCCATTCCAAAACTAATTGACTTAATTAATTAATTTGGCAATGTAGCAGGATCCAAAATTAATGCTAAGAAGTCTGTGGCATTTCTATCCACTAATAGTGAAATTACAGAAAGGGAGACTCAAAGAGCAATTCCATTTACCATCACACCAAAAAACATTAAGATACCTAGGAATAAACCTAACTAAAGAGGTAAAAGACCTATATGTAGAAAACTACAGGACACTGAAAAAAAGAGATAGAGGAAGATGGTAACAGATGGAAGAGCATACCATGCTCATGGATTGGGAGAATCAACATCATTAAAATGTCCATACTACCCAAAGCAATCTATAGATTCAATGCACTACCGATTAAAATACTAACGACATATTTCACAGACCTAGAAAGAATTCTTCATAGTTTCATCTGGCACAAAAAAAAGACCACGAATAGCTACAGCAATTCTGAGAAAGAAGAATACAGTAGGTGGGATCTCAATACCAGATTTCAAGCTCGATTACAAAGCAACTGTTCTCAAAACAGCCTGGTACTGGCACAAGAACAGGCATATAGACCAATGGAATAGAATAGAGAACCCAGATATCCACCCAAACCACTATGCTCAACTAATATTTGACAAAGGAGGCATGAACATTCAATGGAGCCAAGATAGCCTCTTCAATAAATGGTGTTGGGAACATTGGACAGATACATGCAAAAAAATGAAACTGGACCACCAACTTACACCAAATACAAAAATAAACTCAAAATGGATACAGGACTTAAACATTAGAAGGGAAACCATAAAAATACTAGGGGAATCCACATGCAGCACAATCTCAGATATATGCTGAAAGAACTTCTTCACTGATACTGCTCCAAAGGCAATTAAAGCTAAAGAAAAACTAAACAAATGGTACTACATCAAAATAAAAAGCTTTTGCACAGCAAAAAAACCATCAACAAAACAACAAGAAAGCCCACTGTATGGGAGAAAATATTTGCAAATATTATCACTGATAAGTGTTTAATCTCAAAAATCTACAGCCAACTTATACAACTTAATAAAAGGAAGGTAAACGATCCAATAAAAAAAATGGGCAACGGACCTAAATAGATCCTTTTCGAAAGACTACAGAAGGAAGGCCAAGAGACACATGAAACATGTTCAAAATCACTAATCATCCAAGAGATGCAAATCAAAACAACAATGCGATGCCATCTTACACTAGTCAGAATGGCAATCATCAACAAATCAACAAACGACAAGTGTTGGTGAGGATGCGGAGAAAAGGTACCCTTGTGCACTGTTGGTGGGAATGCAGACTGGTGCAGCCACTGTGGAGAACAGTATGGAGTTTTCTCAAAAAACTAAAAATGGATCTCCCATTTGACCCTGTAATCCCACTCTTAGGAATTTATCCTAAGAAATCACAAACACCAATCCGAAAGGATTTATGCACCCCTATGTTCATAGCAGCACAATTTACAATAGCTACAATTTTGAAACAGCCTAGGTGCCCATCAGCAGATGAGTGGATCAGAAAACTATGGTACATCTATACAATGGAATTCTATGCTGCCATTAAAAAGAAGGAATTCTTACCATTTGCAGCAACCTGGTTGGAACTGGAGAACCTTATGCTTAGTGAAATAAGCCAGTGAATGAAGGAGAAGCATGACATTATCTCACTCATTTGTGGATAATAAAGAACATTATAAACTGATGAACAAAAGGATAGATACAGAGGCAGTAAAGCATCAGACTGTGAAATTACAGCAGGAAGATTAAAGTTAGGTGAGATAGATAAGAGATCAATCAAAGGGCTTGTATGCATGCATATAAGCATAACCAATGAACATAGACACTGCCGGGTTGGGGTATGTCTGGGAGGGATGGGGAGCAATGGGGAGACATGTATAAAAAATTAATTAAAAAAAGAAACAAAGAGAGGGGACCCATATAAATAAAAACAAATGAAAAAAGAGATATAACAATGGACACCACAAAAACGCAACGGATTTTAAGCAAATACTATGAACAAGTATATGCCAACAAACTAGACAACCTTGCAAAATGGATAAATTCCTAGAAACATGCAATCTTCCAAAACTCAATTAGGAAGGATCATAAAACCTGAGTAGGCCAATAACAAGTTGAATTAGTAATTTAAAAGCTTCCAGCATTTAAAAGTCCATAGATAAGATTCATGGAATATTACCAAACATTCAAAGAAGTACTAACACATATCGTCCTACAACTACTGCAAAAAATTCAATAGTCAGGAACACTTCCAAGTTCTTTTTACAAAGCCAGCATTATCCTAATTCCAAAACACTACAAAGAAAGAAAATTATAGGCCAATATCCCTGATTAACACAGATGCTAAAATCTTCAACAAAATATTAGCAAGGCATATCCAACTATATGTTAAATTCACAGAACAAATACAGTGGTACCTCGAGATTCGAGTGTCCTAACATACGAGATTTTTGAAATACGAGCCGTTGAGCGAGCGATTTTTGCTTCGAAATACGAGCAATAGTTGAGATACGAGTAATCGCGGGGATTGGCGGGCTGCACACGACCCACCAGTTTACCGTGACTCGAGCGTCTCATAGTTTCCCACGCCTCAAGGTTACGGAACGAATTAAACTTGTATCTCGAGGTACCACCGTACTTCTAAAATTTATATGGAATCATAAAATATCCCAAATAGCTACAGCAATCTTGAGAAAGAAGAAGGAAGTAAATTTATCACAATGCTGGATATCAAATGGGATGATCAAATGGGATTTATGCCAGGGATGCAAGGCTGGTACAATATTCACAAATCAATAAATGTGATACATCATATAAACTAACTGAAAGATAAAAACCACATGACCATACAATAGATGAAGAAAAAGCATTCAACAAAATCTATCACCATTTTTAAAAATATATATTTTATTCATTTTTTACAGAGAGGAAGGGAGAGGGATAGAGAGTTAGAAACATCGATCAGCTGCCTCCTGCACACCTCCCACTGGGGATGTTCCCACAACCAAGGTACATGCCCTTGACCAGAATCTAACCTTTTTAGTCTGCAGGCTGATACTCTATCCACTGAACCAAACTGGTTTTGGCCAGCACCATTTTTTAATAAAAACTCTCAGTAAAGTGGGAATAGAAGGATCATACCTCAACATAATAAAGACCAAACCTGCAGCCAACATAATACTCAATGGGCAAAAACTACAAGTGTTTACTTTGATAACAGGAACAACACAAGGATTTCCATTTTCACCACTCTTACTCAACATAGTACTGAAAGTCCTATCAAAAAAGAAGAAAAGATAAAAGGCATCCAACTTAGAAAGGAGAAAGTAAAACTCTCATTATTCGGAGATGAGATGATATTGTACATAGAAAACTCTAAAGACTTCACCATGAAACTACTAAACTTAATCAATGAATTCGGCAAAGTAGAAGGATACAGTTAACATTCTCAAATCAATGGCATTTTTATACACCAATAATGAACTCTCAGAAAGAGAAGCTAAAAAAGCAATTCCATTTAACATTCAACAACAACAACAAAAACAAAAAGCAGATACCAGGGCAATGGGGGAATAATGCCACATATGGACTACCTCATCAGTTGTTATTGGCCTACTCAGGTTTTCTAATTCTTCCTGATTGAGTTTTGGAAGGCTGCATGTTTCTATGAATTTTTCCATTTTGCCAGATAGTCTAGTTTGTTGGCATATGTTTGTAAATGGAATTGCTTTTTTAGCTTTTTTTTCTGAGAGTTCATTATTGGTGTATAAAAATGCCATTGATTTGAGAATGTTGATTGTATTCTTCAACATTCAACAACAACAATAACAAAAAGAAGATACCAGGGCAATGGGGGGATAAGGACACATATGTACTACCTTAATAAAAAAAGAAGAAGAAAAAAAGTAGATACCTAGGAATAAACTTAAGCAGGAGTTAAAAGACTTGTACTTGGAAAACTACAGAATATTGAAAAAATAAATATTTGAAGAAACCAATACACAGAAATGTACTCCATGTTCATGGACTAGAAGAATTAACATCCATTAAAATGTATATACTATACAAAACAATGCACAATTTGTTGAAATCACAGTTAAAATATCAAAGGCATAATTCACAGAGCTAGAATAAATTCTCCAAAAATTTGTACGGAACCATAAAAGACCCAAAATAGCTGCAGCAATCTTGAGAAAGAAGAAGGAAGTAAAAACAATCACAATCCTGGATAACAAACTACTAGTGGCCCAGAACACAGATTTGTGTAAATTGAAAGGAAATTAATTAGAATATATATTTTAATACAGTGGTACCTCGAGATACGAGTTTAATTCGTTCCGTAACCTTGCTCATATATCAAGTTGCTCATATCTCAAAGCAAATTTCCCCATTGAAATCAATTGAAATGCCGTTAATCTGTTCCAGCCCCCAAAATGCCACCCCAGTTGTTCTTGTTACGTGTTTTTGAATAAGAAAAATGTATTTCTAAATGACAAATATTGTATAAAAACATAATAAAAGAGAATGTAAAGGAATAAACTGGTTTTATAAAGTGTATTTACCTACTCGTTATACTCTTAATGCTAGACTTTATCCCTAAACTGAATGTAACTTAACTAATCTTCACTGAACTTAATTGCTACGGGTCTTTGCATTTTTTGGCCGATTAAAAAAAAACGTGTCCAACGAGGTTTGCCTCTTCCTCCCTTTCAGAATGTTTCTGAAATGGGTGAGGCAAGTTTCATTGAACAGCTCTGATGCACGACCAGTAGCAACTTTTTCGAGGTGTTTCTTTTCCACAAAGTATGACACCCTCTCCCACATTCCTAAGATCTCCTTTATCTCACTTGTAGAGATCTCCTCCACTTCTGGCTCCTCCTCGAAACCAATTTCTTGGAGAACCTCCACATGTTGCTGAGACTGCAACTCTTGTAACTCCTCCATGGTGAGTTCCAGAGAGTGCTCCTCGACGAGCTCATTCACGTCTCTCTCATCCACCTCCAGGCCCATGGATTTTCCCAGAGACACTATCTCCTCCTCCACTGGCACCTCGGATTCGAATCCTTCGAAGGTCCTTTAGGGTACGGCCTCAGGCCACAGCTTCTTCCAGGCAGAGATCAAAGTCTTGTTGTAACATCCAGCCAGGCCTGATCAATAATTCTGAGGCATATCACGATGTTAAAGTGGTTCTTCCAGAACTCTCGAAGGGTGAGGTTTGTGTTCTCCGTCACCTCAAAGCGGCGCCGGAACAGGTGCTTGATGTACAGCTTTTTAAAATTAGAAATCACCTCTTGATCCATGGGCTGCAGGATAGGAGTGGTGTTGGGAGGTAGGTAGACAACCTTTATAAAGTTGAACTCTTCGAGGAGTTCATCTTCAAGGTTCAGTGGGTGAGCAGGAGCATTGTCGAGGACGAGGAGGGCTTGCATGGTTAGGTTGTTTTCCTGTAGATATTTCTTAACAGAAGGGCCGAAAACCAGGTTTACCCACTCCACAAAGAACTGCCTGGTGACCCATGCCTTCAGGTTTGCCCTCCAGATAACTTGCAGTTTATCTTTAAATCGCTTGTGCCTTCTCGCATATGATGCCCTGTGTTAATGTATATCCTTTAAGCTGCTTCTCTGTCACCCACAACATCAGTAGATTCTCCATCTTTTCATGGAGAGAGCTACAGAGCTTAGAAATTATTGTAACGCCCTTAGCTGGCTCTATACCCTTTATCGACTCCTTCTGTTTAAGCACAGTGCATATCGTTGAAGTACTATGCCCGTATTGCCTCGCCAAGTCAGCCACTCGCACACCTTGCTCATATTTTTCTCTGATTTCATGCTTTAATTCAATAGACATTATCCTCTTCTGAGCACTGACCTTTCCACTCGCTTTCTTCAGACCCATGGTTATAAAAAGAAATGTGATAAAGTGTGTCAATGCACAAAAGATGCTGCAACAACGAGGTAAACAAGTACACTGACTGAGGCGTGGGAAACTGTGAGACGCTCTAGTCGCGGTAAACTGGTGGGTCGTGTGCAGCCGGCCGATCCACGCAATCACTCGTATCTCAAATGTTGCTCGTATTTCAAAGCAAAAAATCACTTGCTCCATGGCTCGTATCTCAAAAATATCGTATATTAGGGCACTCGTATCTCGAGGTACCACTGTATTGTTATTTGCCCTTTCTCTATAATAGAAGTGTCAGAGATGAAAGAAAATTAGTAAAATACATATGAAAATAAGATATAAATTGATTAATAACAACATAATATAACAATGAAGACACTGATATAGAAACATTGATAAAAGCAATGACTGATACATTGATTAAACTTATTCTAATATATCCTTGTATACCACATTAAGAGAAAAAACACTTTCAGAGTGCTTGACTAATTTTCCTTATAATGAAGTATTTACAACTTTAACATCACACACTCTTTGAACTCAAGAGAAAACAACATGTAACTGACCATGGCTGAAAACATGTTCAGGTAGGAATATTTCTATTCTGTCTAGAGTTTGTCCTTTGATTTATTAAAAGTCATCATAAATGCTGGCATCATGGGAAACTGTCCTTGAATTAATTTAAATAGGAGGCCAGTGTCAGATGGGGACAAATCAATTCTTGGATTCAGAAAATCCTCTCCTTCCACAGAGCCTGTTTAATATTTCAGCTTCAATTATGTTAGGTTGCAGTCTTGTGATAATAAATCTAGTACCATTACAAATACCCCAATTACTATTAAGATTTCTCAGTAGCATGATGATTGCACCCACTTTCAATTTTAATTTATGACATGGCATTCCCAAAGGAGTAATACTATTAAGAAATTCGGTACTCACTTCAGCAGCACATATACTAAAATTGGAACAATGCAGAGAAGATTAGCATGGCCCCTGTGCAAGGATGACATGCAAATTTGTGAAGCATTCCATATTTAAAGAGAAAGAAAGGAAGGAAGAAAGGAAGGAAGGAGAAAGAAAGAAAGAAAGAAAGAAAGAAAGAAAGAAAGAAAGAAAGAAAGAAAGAAGGAAAGAAGAGAAATTTGGTGAGAAAATTTTCCTTTTCAACATCATCTGTTGAGTCAATGGAATCATCACTCAAATATGTGTGAAAATCTCCATCAAGTATATCCAAAATTTCTTCATTTAATTTATGGACATGTTCATTTTTAGGACAAAGAATCACACATTTAGATACATTTTTAATATTATCTATAGATATGCTATGCCAAAGGTAGCTTCAATAATAGATCTGTTACAAATCATTTCACTTGGGATTTCAATAGTATCCATTTCTAAATGAAAATTGCTGTCAAGTTTGCCATATCCACGTTTTATTGACCATTCTCTATAAGCAGAATCCTCTGATCTCATATTTAAGAGACAATTGTGTGAAACATCCCCAAACACTACAGTACTTTAAACTCCTTTTACTATGACCAATTGCATAGAAAGCAGCACAACACTGAGACATTGTCAAAAACCCCTCTGAGAAGGAGAACTTTCCCACCAAATGAAGTATTCAAATTTATAATTCCTTTTAGTAATCTATCTATGGTGTTTATAGTATAACTGGATGCCATGGTGCATTCATCAATAATGAGAAGTTAGGACTTTTTAATGGTTTCGGCAACTTCACTCTTTATATCGAATCAAGAAATTGAAGATTCATTTCAAGGAATTAGTAATGTATATTTGGAATGAAAGGTTCTTCCACCAAGAAGTAAATTTTCAGCAATTCCTTTAGACACTGTGGGTAAAATAGTACCACCCCAACCTCTAATATAATGTATTTAAACTTTATAAAGATACTAGAGGCCTGGTGCATGAAATTTATGCATGGGTAGGATGTCCTTCAGCCCATCCTGCTCCCTCTCCAATCTAGGACCTCTTGAGGAATGTCTGACTGCCCATTTAGGTCTGACCCTACCTGGATTGGGCCTAAATGGGCAGTCGGACATCCCTCTCACAATCCAGGACTGCTGGCTCCCAACTGTTCACCTGCCTGTCTTCCTGATTGCCCCTAACCACTTCTGCCTGCCAGCCTTATTGATTCCTAACTACTTCCCTGCCAGCCTGTTGTCCCCTAACTGCCCTCCCCTGTGAGCCTGGACACCCCTAACTGCCCTCCCCTGCAGGACTGGGTCCCCCACAACTGCCCTCCCTTGCAGGCTTGATCAACACCAACTGCTCTCCCTTGCAGGCCTGGTCTCTGCCAACTGCCCTCCCCTGCTGGCCATCTTGTGGTGGCCATATTTTGACCACATGGGGGCAGTCATCTTGTGTGTTGGAGTGATGGTCAATCTGAATATTACTCTTTTATTAGATAGGATAAAGGCCTGATGCACAGGTGGGGACCAGCTGGTTTGCCTGAAGGGTGTCCAGGATCAGGGTGGGTGTTCCCTTGGGGTGTGGGGTGGCCTGGGTGAGGGGCCTCTGGTGGTTTCCAGGCCTACCATGCCCCCTGTGACCCAAGTGGAGGCCCTGGTATCTGGGATTTATTTATCTTCTACAGTTGAAACTTTGTAGCCTGGAACAGAGCCAAGCCTTCTGCTGCACAGCCATTGAAACTTTGTTGCCTCATCTGGCCAGGGTTTGTGGAAAGCTTGGCTTCCTTCATTGCCAGAGGCAACTGAAGCCTCCCTCCTGCTCGCTCTGTGACCATAGCCATCTTGGATGGGTTAATTTCCATACCTGCTCTGATTGGCTGGTGGGCATGGCTGGTGGGTGTAGTGGAGATATGGTTGATTTGCATATTACTCTCTTATTAGAATTTCGTGCACTAGCAGGAAGGGGGTGGTCCCTCACACCAGTCTGCCCCCTCTCACAGTCCAGGGTCCCTCAGGGGATGTCCTACTGATGGCTTAGTCCTGCTCCATTTTGGGAGCAGACCTAAGCTGCAGTTTGGCCTCCCTTTGCGGGAGGCAACTGGGCTGATCAGGGGAAGGTGCCAGCCACATCACCCAACTGCTGCTGCCATTGCCAGCCACCACAGCCACCAAGATGTTTTCATCCACACGGACTCCAGTTCCTTCACCATGAAAATATAACAACTTTCTTTAAGCATTTTCAAGATGTCTCTTTCATAGGATATGACATTTCCTTTTATCTTTTTTTTTTTATTATCCTCACATGAGGATATGTTCCCATTGATTTTTAGAAAATGTGGAGGGAAAAATAAAATATGGTGGCTGGCAGAACGGAGGTAAGGGAGAGGAAATGAGTAAGGGGACAAAAGGAAAGTGTGTAGGTGTGTGTGGTGGGTGTGTGATTGAGTGAGGGACAGTTGAATCTCACAGGAGCAGTGGAGGCAGGCAGTCCAGACCCTTTTGGACAAGGAGATACTGCCATCATGGCTAGAACTCCCTGGACTGGGGGACTCGGGCAAGGAGCCCATGCCATCTTGAAGGGGAAAATGACCTTTCTTTGGGAACTCATCAGCATCATCAACCAGACAGGCCATGGAACTGCCCTGCGACCCAGCAGCCACTCCAGCCAAAATCCTGTTACCACAGCTGCAGACCCACAGACCCTGGGACCTCCGTTTCTAAAGCAGTGAGAGAAACCTCCACCTCCCTGGTGACATCAACACGGGTGTGGTCCCAGAAACTCCTGAGTTACCACATTTGTGTGCACTGTGCTTTCCCAGTCTATGAAGTGCCCTGATCCATGTGTCTCGGGTCCTAGTCACCCCATCTGTGGCACCCTAGTCCCAGTGTTTGCACATCCTGGTGGCCCCGTCTGTGGCATGCCCTTCTCTCTGGTTTATGGTGACTGCATTTGTTGTGCTCCCTCATGGACGGCACACTTGGGGATTTACAGAATGCCCTAGTCCACAGCATGTTTACAATCCTCCCAGGTCTGCATATTCACAGTGCACCTTAGTCACCAAGTTTACAGTAAGCCCACATCAGTGTGTTTACAATCCACCCTCAGCAGCGTGTTTCTGGTGGTCCACTCCCTAGGGCCTAGGCAGTGCCTGGGAGCCTGTGGGATCTCCCGTGAGGGTAATTTTGTAACTCTGGGCACCACAGTCATGCCTTTCCAGGGTGTAGGCCCACTGAAACACATCACCCCAACAGATGGGTCCTTGGTGCCACTTTGTATTCCCTCTGGACAAGCGGGATCTCAATTAAAGGTGCAAAACAGCAAAAAATAGGAACACTTCTCTCCACAGCTGTGACTTCTAGAAACCACAGTTGTGCTTCTCAAGCTAGCAGATCTACATCAAGAGAACCTAAATAGCTCAAGTAGGGAACTACAATAGATTAACAAGCACAGGAGAACTGAGAGAATACACCAGTAGCATCATCCCCAAAAAAAACTTGGGTAGAAAAGCAATTGGATCTACAATTAAAATATTACAGGAAAACACGGAAAGACATAAAAGCAATCTCCAAAGGAAAGAAAAAGAAGAATCACCAGAAAGGGAGTTAGATGAAATTGAAGCCAGCAGCCTATCAGAGAAAGAATTCAGAATAATGGTTTTAAGGATGTTTAAATGGATGCGAGACAAATAAACACAACTCAAGGACAAATACACACAACTCAATGGGAACTATAAGGAACTGAATGAGAATGTCACCAACATGAAAACAAACCAAGAGGAGATGAAGAATGACATAGCTGCAATAAGGAACACAATGGAAGACCGAAACAATAGACTAGAAAAGGCTGAGGACCACGTCACCAAATTAGAAGACAAGGTAGGGAAAAAACACACTAACACCGCAGCAACTGGAAAAAAGACGTAGAAAACAAGAAGAGAGCCTAAGAGAGCTTTGGGACAGCACAAAACAAAACAACATTCACTTAATAGGGATACCAGGAGAAGTGGAAGAGAAAAAAGGAATAGAAAACGTATCTGAAGAAATAATGACAGATAACTTCCTTGATATTGGCAAGAAAAAAACTATGCAAGTCCAAGAAGTACACAGAGACCCAAACAAGCTGAACCCCAAAAGACAGACACTAAGACATACCGTAATTAAATTGGCTAACACTAATGACAAAGTAAGAATTTTAGAGGCTGCCAGAGAGAGACAGAAAGTTACCTACAAGGCATCTGCTATTATAATATTAACTGATTTCTCAACAGAAACACAGAAGGCCAGAAAGGAATGGAATGAAATATATAAAGATGTGCAAAACAAGGGTGTGAACCCAAGAGTACTATACCCAGCAAGGCTATCATTCAAAATTGAAGGTGGAATCAGTTTCACAGACAAAAAAGGGCTACCTAGCCAACAATGCAAAAGATGCTAAAGGGACTGATGTAAAAAGAAGAAAGAGAAAGGCAAGAAGAAACACAAACACTAAGGGAAAACATTACAACAAACTTGTTGTCAATAATATCATTAAACATAAATGGGTTAAATGCACCAATCAAAAGACATAGGTTAGCTGAAAGGTTAAGAAAACATTTCCCATACATTTGCTGTCTACAAGAGTCCCATGTTAGAGCAAAGGATTCACACAGACTAAGAGTGAAGGGATGGAAAAACATTTTTTTTCAGGCAAATAGAAATGAGAAAAAGATGGGATGGTGATGCTTACATCTGATAAAATAGACCTCAAAGTAAAGGCTATAACAAGAGATAAGGAAGGCCACTAAATAATATTAAAAGGAGCAATTCATCAAGAAGATATAACTCTGGTAAACATATAAGCACCTAATACAGGAGCCCCTAAATACATTAAAAAAAACCCTCCTGTAAAATACCAAGAGAGAGATCGACAACAATACAATCATACTACGGGAATATAATACACCACTGACATCTCTGGACATATCCTCTAGACCCCCCCAAAAAAAATCATCAAAGAAACAGCAATTCTAAATAACTCACTAGATCAGATGGACTTAATTGACATCTTCAGAGCATATCACCCAAAAGCCACAAAATATACATTCTTCTCAAGTACACACGGGACATTTTAAAAAATAGACCACATATTGGGTCACAAGCAAAGTCTCCCCAAATTCAAAAAGATTGAAATCATATCAAGCATTTTCTCAGACCACAAAGGCATAAGATTAAAAATAAACTAGAATAAAAACATTCCAAAAAATTCAAACACTTGGAAGTTGAATAGCATGTTACAAAACAATGATAGGGTTATAAGTGAGATCAAAGAAGAATTTAAATATATCCTGGAAACTAATGACAACGAAAACACAACACAAATGCTATGGGACACAACGAAAGCAGTGCTCAGAGGGAAGTTTATAGCTCTACAGGCCTATCTCAAAAAATTGGAAAAAATAGTAAGAATCAACAAACTCAACAACTCAAAGAACTAGAAAGAGAGCAACAAGGAAAACCCACTGTGAGCAGAAGGAAGGAAACACTAAAGATTAGAGCAGAAATGAATGACATAGAGACCAAAAAAAAAAAAATCAACAAAACTAAGAGCTGGTTCTTCAAAAGAATAAACAAGGTTGATGAACCTCTAGCCAGGATCACCAAGAAGCAAACAGAGAGGACCCAAATAAACAAAATAAGAAATGAGAGAGGCGAAATAAATATGCACCCCGCAGGAATACAAAGGATTGTTAAAAAAATATTATGAGCAACTCTACTCTAACAAATTATACAACCTAGAAAAAAATGGACACATTCCTAGAAAAATACAATCTTCCAAAATTCATACAAGAAGATTCTAAAAATCTCAACATGCTGATAACTATGGGAGAAATTAAAGGAGTCATCAGAAAACTTCCAACAAATAAAAGCCCAGGGCCAGAAGGATTCAAGGGGAATTTTACCAAACATTCATAGAAGTAAAACCCATTCTTCTGAGACTATTCCAGAAAATTCAAGAGGAAGGAACACTTCTAAACTCCTTCCATGAAGCCAGCATCACCCTTATACCAAAATAAGATAAAGATAACACAATGAAAGAGAATCACAGACCAATACCCCTCATGAACATAGACGCCAAAATTCTCAACAAAATTCTAGCAAATCGAATCCAGCAGTACAGCAGAAAGATCATACCACATGACCAAGTAGAATTAACCCAGGGATGCAAGGATAGTGCAATATTCACAAAACAATAAACATGATACATCCCATAAACAAATTGAGAGATAAAAATCACATAGTCATATAAGTTGATGCGGAAAAAATTTGACAAAATCCAACACCCTTTCTTGATAAAAACTCTCATCGAGGTGGGAATAGAAGATTCATACCTCAACATAATAAAAGCCATATATGACAAACCCACAGCCAACATCATACTAAAAATGAAAAAATCTAAAACCATTTCCCCTAAAAACAGGAACAAGACGAGGATACCTACTCTCACCACTCCTATTCAACATAGTTCTGGAAGTACTAGCCATTGCTAGCAGACAAGAAAAAGTAGTAAAAGGCATCCAAATAGGAAAAGTAGTAAAACTATCCTTATTTTCAGATGACATGATACTGTACATAGAAAACCCTAAAGACTCCATCAAAAAATTATTAGACGTGATGAGTGAATTCAGCAATGTAGCAGGATACAAAATTAACACCAAGAAATCTTTGGCATGTCTATATACCAATAATGAACTTACAGAAGGAGAGACTAAAAATGCAATCCCATTTACCACTGCATCAAAAAAATTAAGATACCTAGGAATAAACTTAATTAAGGAGGTAAAAGACCTATACACAGAAAACTACACAACTCTAAAAAAAGAGATAGAGGAAGACATAAACAGATGGAACAACATACCGTGTTCATTTATTGGGAGAATCAATATCATCAAAATGTCCATTATACCCAAAGCAATCTATAAATTCAATGCAATCCCCATGAAAATACCAAAGGCATACTTCACAGACCTAGAACGAACTTTTCAAAAATTCATCTGGAATAAAAAAAGACCCTGAATAGATGCAACAATCCTTAGAAAGAAGAACAAATAGGTGGGATTTCAATATCAGATTTCAAACTGTATTACAAAGCTACTATTCTCAAAACTGCCTGGTACTGACACAAGAACAGTCACATAGATCAATGGAATAGGATAGAGAATCCAGATATTTACCCAAACCATAATGCACAATTAATATTTGACAAAGGAAGGCATGAACATACAATGGATTCAAGACAATCTCTTCAACAAATGCTGTTGGGAAAATTGGACAGATACATGCAAAAAAAAATGAAACTAGACCACCAACTTACACCATACACAAAAATAAACTCAAAATGGATAAAGGATTTAAACATACAATGGGAAACCATAAAAATACTAGAGGAATCCACAGGCAGCAAAATCTCCGGCATATGCCAAAGAACTTCTTCACCAATAAATACAGCTCCTTGGGCAATGGAAAGTAAAGAAAGAATGAACAAATAGGACTGCTTCAAAATAAAGAGCTTTTGCACAGCAAAGGAAACCATCAACAAAACAACAAGAAAGCTCACTGCATGGGAGAACATACTTGCCAATGATATCAACGATAAGGGTGTAATCTCCAGCATTTACAGAGAACTCATACAACTTCACAAAAAGAAGATAAATAACCCAATTAAAATGGGCAACTGATCTAAATAGGCACTTCTCGAAAGAAGACAAAAGTAAGGCTGAGAGACATATGAAAACCTGCTCAAAGTCACTAATCATCAGAGAGAAGAAAATCAAAACAACAATGCAGTACCATCTCACACCTGTCAGAATGGCTATCATCAACAAATGGACAAACAACAAGTGTTGGTGAGGTTGCGGAGAAAAAGGAACCCTCGTGCACTACTGGTGGGAATGCAGATCAGTACAGCCACTGTGGAAACACTATGGAGTTTCTTCAAAAAACTAAAAACGGAACGCCCATTTGACCCAGTGATCCCACTCCTAGGAATATATCCCAAGAAACTAGAAACTCCGATCAGAAAGGATATATGCACCCCTATGTTCATAGCAGCACAATTCACCATAGCTAAGATTTGGAATCAGTCTAAGTGCCCATTAGCAGATGAATGAATTAAAAAACTATGGTACATATATATAACGGAATACTACACTGCAGTTAAAAAAGGAGCTCCTACCATTTGCAACAACATGGATTGAGATGGAAAGCATTATGCTAAGTGAAATAAGCCAGGCAGAGAAATATTACTATCACATGATCTCACTCATCTGTGGAATATAATGAATGACATAGACTGATGATCAAGATCAGATCCAGACAAGGAGAAACATAGATCAAAACATCAAACCTCGGTAAAGGTGGGGATTGGTGGGAATAAGGAAAAGAGATCAACAGAGGGACTTTTGTACATGCATATGAGCAAAATCATTGGACACAGACAACGGGGTTAGAGGATGGGGCATGAGAGGGAATGGGGGGTGATAATGGGAGAACAAGGACACAAGTAAAAAAATTAATTAATTTTGAAGAAAAATTATTGTGGTTAGGCATTGAATCTGATCCATACAGTGGTCACTATGACCTTAGGAGAGGTTGTTTCATGTGACAAAGATTTTCAAATGAAACTCTGTAGCATGAAAATCATTAGGGGAGGAAATAAAGAGAAGTTTCCTTCAAATGTCGTAAGGACTGTAATTGAAACTCAATATATTTGGCCTCTTGAGCAAAGGTAAGTAATCTGTGTTGTTGCCTCCCTGAAAAAGTTTAAATAAAGTTACAAAACGAAATTGACAGCCAGTTTGAAATTGAATTGCCATGGCCTAGAGTAGAGCAAAGAATATCCTTACATGGTATTATTCTACAATGTCATTTAATTTTTGATATTTCACAACAGCATATTGTACAATTATCCCAAACAAAATTACAAACTAATTCTTTCAATGTTTAGCAGCAATTTTTTTTAAAAAAAGACATAAAAAGATTTAATCCTTTTCAGAAGGAATTAAGACACTGGGAAGGCACTTGAGCATTCTATACTGGCCCCTCTTAACTCTTTTGCCAAGAAGGACCCTCTTCTCACAATCCAATGGCCCTCAGCTGTAGCCTGAGCTCTCTATTCACACTGAGGTTGAAGCCTTGAGGTGGCTGGTATAAAGGATCTGTCTCTTGCCAAATGTGTGAGCTGGGCCCTCCCTGAAGAAGGAACCTGAATTCCCTGAGATAAGTGATCAGTGCCAGGGCCCTTGCCAGCAGGTGAGGGGATCCCTGAGACAGGTGCTGGGTGTAGAGGCTACCACGAGGGCATAGGCTACCATGGAGACAGAACTGAACCTCACAACACCCTGCTTGGCCCTAGAGAATGACTGGTTAGCCAGAGATGGTTAAGATTCAGTCGCAGAGGGGCCACCAGGAGAGAATTTGGGGGTCAACAGAGGTGGGGCACAAACCCTCATCCCCCCTCAACCTTGCAGGGGTCTGAACCCTCACCCCTTCTGAGGGAGGTCTCCTGCCCCCATGGCTACTTCACTTCCCATGCTCAGCACAGATTGGGACCCAGGTAACAGACAGAGATGTGGCCCAGCTCAGATCAGGACCCAGGTAACAGACAGAAACTTGCTGACAACAGCTGCCCTATATCTAAATTCAGCCTAGTACTAGTAATTCTCAGTGCCTAATCAAGATTGCAAATCAACCTTTCCACTAATTTTTACAGGGTAATCTTAGATTGGTGGTAGAGTATTAAATTTGACAGTAAAAGAGTAATCAAGCTTTCAGATTAATTTAAATTGGCGAACTGAAATAAGCGAACACCCAAGAAAATTTAAGTGTCCAGGACAAAAAGTTTTTTCTAAAGTATTAATTAAAATTTCTATTGATAGCTCATCTCATGGTAAAATTGCTTAATATGTAATGAACACAAAACAGGTATATTTGTGTGCAAAAAAATTAAAATTTATCAAGATTGCATTTAAAAAATTTAGAAAATTCTCCATTAATCAAAAAAAGGGGGAGGGACAGTAGGATAATATCATGTAAGGAAAAATATCCGGTAAGTAAATTACATCTAGAAAATTCTTACTTTAGAAAATTAATTTTCATTTGTAATACTATCAGCAAGATACCCACAAAAAACACACATGGTGTCGAAATAAGCCAAAGAAAAATTGGGTAGGCAAAAATAAAAAGGACCCCAAGTCAATTTTATAGAAAAAATTCCTTTAGTAACTTTTGGTCAAGAATATGTTTATATACTTTCAGAAAACAACTCCAAAACCAAGTGGACTCCTGCAACAGAGAGGAACTGACAGGTCTTTTCCAACCATGAAAACAAGAGAAGAAACAGTTCAGAGATGGAAGACGCTGACAACACCTTGCCATGCGAGCAGTCAGCAGCTGTGAATTGCTACAGGATGCCTAGGACCAAACAAGAAAGGGTCTGACCTGCCTTGCCACCTTTTGTCCACTATCCAGATACCATTGATGACGTGTACACATAAGGAAATGTTTGACATTGAAACTGGGACTCATAACTATTGGACATTGAAATTGGGTCTCAAACATTTTTCTTGCTCTTATAAGTTTATTCCTAGCCTACAAAGGCAAGACATTTTTAAAGACAAGAATGGGGGCAAAGAAGCAATGAACAGACTGTCATGCTACAGTGGGAAGCCAGGGGAGGTTGGGGGGGGGAGGGGCTGTAAGAGATCAACAGAAGGACGTGTATGCTTGTATGTAAAAAAGAAAAGGAGACATATGTACTACTATTTACAATACTTTAAACAGTAAATATATATATATATATATATATATAATATATATTTTTTTAATGTGGAAGAGAGAGGGGAAGACTGAGAGAAACATCAATGTGAGATGGACACTTCAATTGGTTGCCTCCTGCATGATCCCTGACCTGGGTCCCAGCCAGGGAGTCAGCCTGCAACCTAAGTACATTCTCTTGACCAGAATTGAACCTGGATCTTACAGTTAGTAGGCAGAGGCATTATACACTAAGCCAAACTTGCTAGGGCAGGATATGACATTTCTTAGCAGCAGACCTTCTTTTTTCCTCCAGGAGTGTGATGGAAAAACCTTAGATCATCTTTTTGGATTCTTATTACCCAAGTTACTAATAACATTACCAGTGGCATACAGGCAGCTTAGCCAATGAGTGGTCAGAAAAAGTGTTTCCTCTGTAGATTACATGCAGAGACAGGACCGCTGGAAAGCCAAAGCTGGCCTTCTATAGCCTTCCCAACTGCTCAAGCCTCCACCAAGGCTTGGGCAGGGCACCCCCCATCCCCTGCTCAAGCCTCTGCTGTGGTTTGGACAGGGCCCCCTGGCTTTGCTCTGGCCCTGCTCAAGCCTCTGCCGCCCTGTGCTCAGCTGCTCAGTGCCAAGGCCCACAGGCCAGGAGTGGGCCTACAGGCTCTGCATGACCTGGTTCCCAGGACCCAGGCCACTGGATGCCTGCATATGCAAATCAATCCACCATCTTTGTCAGGTTAATTTGCATATGCATCCCTCATTGGCAGGTGGGCATAGCGGAGGTATGGTTAATTTGCATCTTTCTCTTTTATTAATATAGATGTTTTCCCACTACCACCTGGACCACCCAAGAAAAAGCATTTGGGGAGTACAGTTTGATCTTGGATGGCTGAAGTTATAGTCTGAAAGGCTGTCAACTGTTCATCATTCAGAGAATTGATCCAAACCTCTGCCCATTGTCATTTAATAGGATTCATCATATGTATTTGTATTCATTTATAAAGGATAGAACAGAAGTTTTAAATCTGAATATTTGATTCCATGCAATATGAATACTTCTTGAATTTTGTTAAGGGCATGTATTTCACAGTTCACCTAGGAACCTTCTTTCCAGTGTAATTTCCAACAAATATCCTCCTTAAAATGAGATTTATTCTCATCCCATAATTTGTCTGCATCACAAGGACATCCAAACATGCAGATATATGCAAAAAGTTGCCATAGTTGTTTGGGTATATTAAGGATAATTGCATTTTCAATTGCATCTCTCCACATAATGTCCAAAAACAATCAAATTCATAATTGACAATGACAGATGGAAACACACATGTGCAATTGGCACCAATAAGAGCTTTCTATGCACTATGCATGTTCAAGTCAAGTTTTATTTTTAAATTGCCAGTGCATGTCATAGGTACCAGCCAATCAATTAGATGGGTCAGGCACTTAGCCATAAATATATATACTAGAGGTCTGATGCACAAAAATTCGTGCACTTGGGGGTGCCCCTCAGCCCAGCCTACATTCTCTCACAATTTGAGACCCCTCAGGTAGGGTCCCTAGGTCTGGCCTGAGATCAAGGCCTAGTGGGGTTTTCCTTCCCCTAGTTGCAGGTAGCTGGTCCCACTCCCGCTGCTGTCAATGCTTGCCACCTGTGCAATGCTGCCCCCCTACCCTGCTACCAGTGGCCTCCCTCTGCAGGCAACAGGCTGGGGTGCCATGGCTTAGCTGGCCTGGGCCTCCCTGTTTCTTTGCTAAGGGACGGAGACAGCCCTGCAAGAGGCCATCTGCTTATGTGATTGCCCCTAACTGCTTGCCTGCCTACCTAATCACCCTTAACCACTTGCCGACCTACTTCATCACCCCTAACTGCTTTCTGGGGTGGGGCCAACCCTGCGAGAGGCTGTCTGCCTACCTGATGGCTCCTAACTGCTGGTCTGCCTACCTGGTTGCCCATAATCACTCTGCCTGATTGCCCCTAACCACTTGCTTAGGAGTGAAGCCAGCCCAGCAAGGGGGCCATCTGCCTACCTGATGGCCCCCACCTGCCTGCCCATCTGGTCACCCCTAACCACTCTGCCTGCCTGTCTAATTTCCCCTAACCACTTGCTTGGGGGCAGGGCCAGCCCAGCAAGGGGCTGTGGTGGTATGATCTCTGGTCATTCCAGTTGAGATGCCTGGCCTTTTATTAGTAATAGATACTACAAAGCCATTATAACCAAAGCAGCCTGTTACTGGCACAAGAACAGGCATATATACCAGTGGGTGAGAATAGAGACCCTAGAAATGACCCGCAATTATCGTCAATTAATATTTGATAAATGAGGCTACTGTGGTTTAAGCCATTTCAGCTTATAAAAGGTTTCATAGGAATACTATACTTTAGGATAACGGGGAAACCTGTATATCTTCTGAAGAACACTTATAATAGTCTCAGAAACAGAAATAAAATACATGTAGAAACATGAATAGCCCTAGAGGCCTTTGGGACAACAGCAATAATGTTCAGAAAGGGAAAAGGAAAAAGAATATTTGAAGAAATAATAGCTAAAAACTTCCCAAACTTCATTAAAAACATTAACCTACATATTTATGACATTAAATGAATTCCAAGTAAAATAAACTCAAAGAGATCTAAACCCATGCTCTACCCAGTTTGGCTCAGTGGATAGAGTGTCAGTCTGTGGACTGAAGGTTCCTGGGTTCACTTCTAGTCAAGAGCACATGCCTGGGTTGTGGGTTTGATCCCCAGTAGGGGAGGTGCAAGACGCAACTGATTAATTATTCTTTGTCATCATTGATGTTTCTATCTCTCTCTCCTTCTTCCTTCCTGTACAAAATCAATAAAAATAATTTTTTTTTAAGAGGGAGATCTAAATTACACCATAATTAATCTGTGGAAAGAATCTTGAAAGCAACAAGAGAGAAGCAATTCATTAAATAGAGGGGGTTCTCAGTAAAATTAATATCTGACTTCTCTCATCAGAAACCATTGAAGCCAAAAGACAGTGGAATAAATTGTCAAAATGCCAAAAGAAAAAATTCAAACAAGAATTTCATATCTGGCAAAACTATCCTTCAAAAATAAGGGAGAAATAAAGACAGTCCCAATAAACAAATACTTTTAAAAAATCTACAATTCGCAGACCTGTCCTGTAAGAAATATTAAAAGGAAACCTTCAGGATAAAATTTAAAAAAACAGTAGACAGCCAAAACCGGTTCGGCTCAGTGGATAAAGCGTCGGCCTGCGGACTGAAAGGTCCTGGGTTCGATTCCGGTCAAGGCACATCTCCAGTAGGGGGCGTGCAGGAGGCAGCTGATTGATGTCTCTCTCTCTCTCATCGATGTTTCTAACTATCCCTTTCCCTTCCTCTCTGTAAAAAAATCAATAAGGCCCGCCTGGCCACCCGGTGTCGGCGCGCGAGCCCTTCTCCGCCCGCACTGCTACTCCTTCTCCTGCTGGAGCCCAGCTGCAGACAGCGTGGCCGCCCGAGTGCTCGTTGTTGGCGGCGGAGGCAGGGAGCACGCGCTGGCCTGGAAACTGGCGCAGTCGTCTCAAGTCTAGCAGGGAACGCAGGCGGGGACCTGGCGGCCGCCGGCGTGCGGTGCTTCGGCCCCAGCGCCCAGGCGGCTCAGCTCGAGTCCAGCAAACGGTTCGCCAAGGAGTTCATGGACCGGCACGGCATCCCAACCGCCCGCTGGAGGGCCTTCACGGCGCGGGACGAGGCCCAAAGCTTCATCCTGAGTGCAGACTTCCCCGCTCTGGTCGTGAAGGCCAGCGGCCTGGCCGCTGGGAAGGGGGTGACCGTGGCAGAGAGCAGAGAAGAGGCCTGCAGAGCCGTGCAGGAGATCATGCAGGAAAAAGCCTTTGGAGCCGCTGGAGAAACGGTTGTCATTGAAGAGCTTCTGGAAGGAGAAGAGGTTTCTTGTCTGTGCTTCACCGACGGCAGGACCGTGGCTGCCATGCCGCCCGCGCAGGACCACAAGCGGCTGCTGCTGGAGGGGGATCGCGGCTCCAACACGGGGGGCATGGGGGCCCCGCAGGTCTCTAAGGATTTGCTGCTGAAGATTAAAAACGCCATCCTTCAGCGGACCGTGGACGGCAGTACGCAGGTGTCCTCTATGCGGGTGTGATGCTGACCAGGGATGGCCCGAAGGTTCTGGAGTTCACCTGCCGCTTCGGGGACCCGGAGTGCCAGGTGATCCTCCCGCTTCTCAAGAGCGATCCCTATGAGGTGATTCAGTGCGCCCTGGACGGCCTGCTCTGCGCAGCGCCCCCTGTTTGGCTGGAAGACGGGGCGGCCATCACGGTGGTCATGGCCCGTCAGGCTATCCCGGCGACTACGCCAAGGGTGCGGAGATAACAGGCGTCGCCGAGGCCCGGGCCTCAGGCTGGAGGTGCTCCAGGCCGGCACCGCCCTGAAGGACGGCAGAGTGGTGACCAGCGGCGGGCGCGTCCTCGCGGTGACCGCCGTCCGGGACACTCTCGGCGCAGCCCGCGAAGGGGCCCGGCAAGGACTGGCTGCCATCAAGTTCGAGGGCGCTGTCTACCGGAAGGAAATCGGCGGCCGCACCATCGCGCGGTCCTCCAGCAGCCCAGGGGCCTGACGTACAAGGACTCGGGGGTAGACATTGCAGCTGGAAATCTGCTTGTCAAGAAAATTAAGCCTTTGGCCAAAGCCACCTCCAGACCAGGCTGTGACGTGGATCTGGGAGGTTTCGCTGGTCTTTTTGACCTGAAAGCAGCGGGATTCAGAGATCCTCTCCTGGTCAGCGGAACAGATGGCGTTGGCACGAAACTGCAGATTGCCCAGCAGTGCAACCAGCACGGTGCCATTGGCCAAGACCTGGTAGCAATGTGCGTGAACGATATCCTGGCACAAGCGGCGGAGCCCCTCTTCTTCCTCGACTACTTTGCCTGCGGGAACCTCGACGTCGCACAGCTGCAGCCTTTGTCGCCGGCATCGCCGAAGCGTGCAGGAGAGCGGGGTGTGCCCTCCTTGGAGGGGAAAGGCGGAAATGCCGGACATGTACCCCCCTGGGGAGTACAACCTGGCAGGGTTCGCTGTGGGCGCCGTGGAGCGGGACCAGCGGCTCCCCTGCCTGGAGAGCATCGCCTAGGGGGATGTTGTTATCGCAATAGCATCCTCTGGTCTCCACAGCAACGGGTTCAGCCTGGTGAGGAAGATTGTGGCGTACTGGTCCCTGCAGTACTCCTCTCCGGCACCCCTCGGCTGCGGCGACCAGACCCTAGGGGACCTACTTCTGACCCCGACCAGGATCTACAGCCGCTCCCTGTTGCCTGTCTTGCGTTCAGGCCGGGCCAAGGCCTTTGCCCACATCACCGGCGGGGGGCTGCTGGAAAACATCCCCCGCGTCCTCCCTCCGAGGTGCGGGGTGGAGCTAGACGCCTGGGCCTGGCGGGTCCCCGCCATCTTCTCGTGGCTGCAGCGCGAAGGACGCCTCTCGGCGGAGGAGATGGCCAGGACCTTCAACTGCGGGCTCGGGGCCGCCCTGGTGGTGGCGGAGGACCTGGCGGAGCAGGTGCTGAGCGACCTGCGGCAGCACCAGGAGGAGGCCTGGCCGGTCGGCAGGGTGGTGGCCCGCCCTGAAGGGTGTGGAAATGAAGGCTGCCCCGGGTGACAGTCCGGCACCTGCTGGACGCCCTGCGGCTGCGCGGGCCCGCGCTGCACAACGGCTCCGCGACCCGGCCCGTCGCCGCCCCGGCCAAGGCCAGAGTGGCCGTCCTCATCTCCGGGACCGGGACCGGCACGAACCTGCAGGCGCTGATGGACAGCACCCGGGAGCCCAGCAGCGCCGCGCACATGGTGGTGGTCATCTCCAACAAGGCCGCGGTGGCCGGGCTGGACCGAGCGGCGAGGGCGGGCATCCCCACCCGGTGCTTAGTCACAAGTCGTATAAAAGCCGGGAGGGGTTTGACGCGGCCATCGACCAGGTCCTGGAGGAGTTCGCCGTGGACATCGTCTGTCTGGCCGGCTTCATGCGGATCTTGTCCGGCCCCTTCGTCAGGAAGTGGCACGGGAGAAGGCTCAACGTCCACCCGTCGCTGCTGCCGTCCTTCAAGGGCGCCAACGCGCACGAGCAGGCCCTGGCTGCCGGCGGCGCGGTGACGGGCTGCACCGTGCACTTTGTCGCCGAAGACGTGGACGCCGGGCGCATTGTTTTACAAGAAGCCGTGCCGGTGCGGCGGGGCGACACGGTGGCCACCCTGGCCGAGCGGGTGAAGGGGGCGGAGCACAGGGTCTTCCCCGCCGCCCTGCAGCTGCTGGCCAGCGGCGCCCTGAGGCTGGGCGAGGACGGCCGGCTCTGCTGGGCGCAGGAGGAGTGACGCCGCCGCCACGGCAGGAAGGAGGGCGGCCGCCCGCGCGGTCCCGGGGCTCTTACCGCGTCCTCAGCCCGGAAACCCGCCGTTCCCTCTGGCCGTTTTCTAACACACCGATTGGTACAGGCAGGGCTATGGCACCCCGGGACAGGGAGGTGTTGCCTCAGGGGGTCTGTAGGGTTACCTGTTCTCCACCTTGTTTGGGGTTCAGCGAGGCATTCGGAACTACTTCCGCTGTCAGCCAGACAAGACACCAGCTCTGCGCCTGCCTGCGTCCTCTTTCTGCCAACGTCAACTCTGGGAGGCTCCCCGGGCCGGGCAGCTGGCGGCCACACTTCCCTCCCGACGCCTGGACAGAGATCCCACACTCGGGTCCCTCGCTTAAGGACTGCTGGCCCTTAGGTTCTGGAGATTTTGCTCGATACCAAGCCGAACCCTGGCCTGTGAAGTTCGCAGAGAAATAATCTCCTGCTTTAACGGTGGAGGCCAGTGCCGAGAGGGAAATCAGACCAACGTAAGCCTCAGACTCGGGAATAACTCCCAGCTCGCTCTGCTGCAGCCCGCCACTCAAGGGACCCTGGTTCCCGGGGCACCGCCAATTCCGTGTCTTGGAACAGGATGAACCAAAATGTGTGTGAGCGTCGGATTGCCAGAAACCAAGCACACGCCTGGAACTAGCGGGGCGCTAGGACAAGCAGCCGTCGGCCTAACAGCCGTCCTGTGTGTGTGAGTACTGTGTGCACATGTTAAATGTGTTCATACAGATGCAGAGGAAAGGTCATGTGAGCTATGACGAAGCCATAACAAGAACGGATAAAAAGGTCAACATTTTACTGGCGCAATAAACACGGACATTTTATTATAGATGTCTTTGTGTAGGCAGGAATGAAACATCAAACCCTGAGCACACTGCTCAGGTAGGAAGATAGGGAGACAAGGCTCGGGGGATGGGGGGGGGTGCCCCCATCATCAGTGAGCCCTGCAGGTTACAAGCAGTCAGAGAGAAAGGATTCAGGTGAGTTCAGATTCCTCAAGAGGAATGTTACTTATTTCTAAGAGCGATTTCATCTACATGTTCCCTCTCAGTTTTGTTTTTGTTTTTTTAATATATATTTTTATTCATTTTTTACAGAGAGGAAGGGAGAGGGATAGAGAGTTGGAAACATCGATGAGAGAAACATCGATCAGCTGTCTCCTCCTGCATGACCCCCACTGGGGATGTGCCCGCAACCAGAATACATGCCCTTGACCGGAATCGAACCTGGGACCTTTCAGTCCACAGGCCGACACTCTATCCACTGAGCCAAACCGGTTTTGGCCGCTCAGGTTTTTACTGCAGTTTTTAAATCCTTACCCAAGGATATGTTTTTATTGATTCAAGAGAGAAACATCTATCGGTTGCTTCCTACACACACACACACACACACACACACACCAGGGATTAAACTTGCAAACTAGTAAATACACAGACTGGGCATCAAGACCGCACCCTTTTGGCACACGGACACAATGCTCCAACCACCTGCGCCACCTGGTCAGGGCAATGCTTGGCTACCTTTAACTCAGTGGTTCTCAACCTATGGGTTGCGACCCCTTTGGGGGTCGAACAACACTTTCACAGGGGTCGCCTAAGACCATTGGAAAACACAGATACGATTCATAACAGTTGCAAAATTACAGTTATGAAGTAGCAACAAAAATAATGTTATGGTTGGGGGTCACCACAACATGAGGAACTGTATTAAAGGGTCGCAGCATTAGAAAGGTTGAGAACCACTGCTTTAACTGCTGTACCAACTTTTAAATAAGTACAATATAGTAGTGTTTGGTTATACTACGTTTAAAAAAAATCAATAAAATATATTTTAAAAAATAAATAAAAATAAAAAACAGTAGACAATAACTTGAATCTACATGAAGATAAATACATAAAGAGCACTCGTAAAGATAAATACAAAAGACCATAATTTTTTCTTGATGGTGACTTTGCTCCCCTATCTCATTTAAAAGGACACAAAACAAGCATTATAAATCTGTGTTGAGGAGCATATAATATATGTAAAGATGTAATCTGAGACCTGGCCACATGGTTTCATTGTTTAGAGCATTGTCCTATGCACCAAAAGGTTTTAGATTTGGTTCCTGATCAGGGCACAGGTTGTGGAATAGATCCCCAGTTGGGGCATGTACAAGAGGCAACCGATTGATCTTTTTCTCTCACATTGATGTTTCTCAAACCCTAAAGTCAATTTGAAAATACATTTATATAGATAGATAGATATGTAATTTGGTAATAATGCCAAGGAGTAGAAAAGAGAAAAAGAGCACTATTTACAAGAAAAGGTTTTATAAAATATTGATATTAAGTTGGCACTAACCCTAAACTAGAATCTTATAAATTAAGATACTAACAGTAATTACCAAAGGCAACTACTGAAAAAAAAACACAAAATATAGTTTATTAAAAACGACAACAAGTAATTAAAATGGTAAAGGGTCACATATTATATGATTCCATTTATATGAAAGGTTCTCGAGTAGGCAAATTAATGGAAATAGAAAATAAATTAGTGAATGACAGAATTTGAGGGAAGGGAGTAATTAGGTGTCATTAATAATAAGTACAGAGTTCTGTTTGGATGGTGAGGATGGTCACATATCCTTGTAAATATTCAAAACTACTTAATTGCATACTCTAAAACGATAAATTTTATGGCATGCAATTTACTTCAACTTTTTTAAGATACAAGAAAAGCTGTTTTAGACCTCAACTAGATGAACTTCAAGGTGGCGTCAGAGGAATGGCAGAAAGAGAGATCCCCTTGGCCTCTGCCCCTACAACTTCATCAAGTTCATCAACTGTAACTCAACAAAGGATTCCCTGCTCAACATAGAAGCATCCTGAGAGATCCTTGCACTGAAGGATCTAAAGGTGAGCAAAATATGAAAAAACAGGGAAGGTAAAAAGGGAGGAGAGCTAAGACAGCCACAAACACAGCCCGTAGAGGGGAAAAAAAAAACAACCATAGAAGGTACATCTGTCTGCTGGGAGGAGTAGAGAATCTCCGTGAGCACTCTTTTAGAAGTGAGAGTGTTAAAAACTGTGCTCAGCCCAGTTGCCTGGGCAAGGACATAGTGCAGAAGTTTTGCACATTGTAGGGTGGTCCCAAGCTCCAAACAAACAAATGGAGCCACAGAATCTTATCACACCTTAAACTCTTATAACTTGGCTCTTGAGAGAGAGAAATGGCAGCGGAATAGACGGACATGTCCCGAGCCTTCTTCCTAAGCAGACAGAGAGAACACCTGAGGGTCGCAGAGGGAGTGTTTGTTGGTGATTTAAGGGATACTATACTCCAGGATAAGGTGGGGGACTGCTGGACAGGACTCCTCTGACCAGGCAGCCCCCACTGCTGCCAGGTTCCCTGCCTGAGCCACCAACTCGGACATGGAGACCGTGCCATCTTGAAGGGGAAAGTGGATGTTTATGGAAGCCTGAAAATCTACAGCTGCAACACCCACCGAACAGCTCCAAGACCCAGAACACCGCTTCCCAATCTGCATAAACACTCGGATTCAGAGGAGCGCCACAAAATACATGGAAAGGTCAGGTTTCACCTGGGATAAGGTGAGGTCTCTGGTCCTGCAGAACAGAAAGTTGCGCACTCTAGGAACTGGACTTGGGGAAATCTGCACCTAGAGAAATCCATGGATGTTGGGCAGGGTGTGATCCCTGAATGTGGAAGGGGGCCCTCAGAGCTGTTAACAGAGGGGATCTCTAGAAAGCAACCCATTTTGATCTGATGCAGAAGGACAGCCTGGGAGTTATTAAAGTGTGCCAGCTGCTTGGACAGGAGCAGGGAAAGGCGACTGTGCAGACTTGCGCTATTTCCTCTTCAGATCTGATTGCTAAGCCCAATACAAAGGGTCACCCACTTGGGGACACCCTGTGAGACTGCAAGGGAAAGTTGTTTTTCTGGAGCCTGGGGATCAGAGCAGGGAGTGACCATTGGAGAACCAGCTCTGCGGCAGGCCACTCCCACAAAACGGTATTGAGTGCCAAAGGGAAAGCAGGATCCAAGCACAGGCTAGAGAGGACCTATATTCTCAGAGGTCAATTCCAAAACATTGCCACCCAGGGGCTGACTCACAAATTGACTCTTGTGTAATCACAAAAGAATAAAAAGATTAAGACACACCATGGCTTAAAAACTAGTGGAACTCAGGGAACTGCAATATTATCTTGACTGGGAAACAGGCTTACCAAACAGATCAATAGAGGAAGTGAATAACTTTCACTATTGCAAACTCTAGTTTTTTATTTTTTTATTTTTTTCATCTTTTACTTAAGACACTATTTTTTTTCTTTTTTCCTCACCTGATTTTACTTTTGTAATTATTACATTTTTATTTTCAGTCAGTATTATTACTACTATTATTTTACCTTTTTAGAAAAAAAGTGTCATTTTATTTTCTCTTTATTTTACTTTGGAATTAGAGTTCTACATTTTAATTGCATCTTTCCTTTAGCATCATTTTATTCTATCTCAACTGTACCTTTATTTCTTCACTCTCTTCCTAACTTTTCCCCAATTGTCATCCTGTTTCTCTTGCCCTTTTCCTACTTTAGATTTTTCCTATTTTTTCTTTTTGTCCTGTTAAAATTTCACCCCACTTATATATCTAATTTCTAATCCCCAGCTCCAAGTCCATAGACACCTTTCTCTTCTCTGTCTCACTATCCAAAAAAATATTTTTCTCTCTGTCCTTTTGTTGTTGTTTGCTTGAATATTGATTATATCAATTTTTATACATTTCTGTGAAATTGTTTTGCTTATTCTTATTTTGTTTTGTTTTTTATTTGCTTTGTTTTTATTTCTTTTTTACTTCTGTTTTTCCTTGCCTCCCTTGATATTAATTGTTGTTTGTAGATTGTATTATGCTCCAGGGACTTGTCACTGACATTTGTTGGGATTAGTGCTATTCTATTGTAGTTTTTCTCCCCATATATATAATTTGTTCCCCTTATCTTTCTTACTCTCTTCCTTTTCTCTCTTATTTTTTTCTTTTCTCTTTTTGCTTTTTCTTTTTTTTTCCCTTCTCCCAATTTCATTTTGGCACTCCTTTATTTTTTTCCTTTCTTTTTCTTCTTCTTTTCTCTCTTTTTCTTTCTCTCATATCCCCTAATTTGTCTCTCTCTAGTGGTCACTTTTATTTGTGGCTATTAACATGAATACATTTTTGTTCAGTACCTTGTGTGTTGTCCCTTGTTGTGTTGTTTTTGTGCCTTTAAATTATCACAGGAGAGAGAACTACATAACCAGACAACCAGAGAACAGAGACCATGGGCAGACAAAGAAACAGCCCACATATGAAAGAAAAGCAGGCATCACCAGAAAAGGAAGTACAGTGGTACCTCGAGATACAAGTTTAATTCGTTCCGTAACCTTGAGGCATGGGAAACTATGAGACGCTCGAGTCGCGGTAAACTGGTGGGTCGTGTGCAGCCGGCCGATCCACGCAATTACTCTTATCTCAAATGTTGCTCGTATTTCAAAGCAAAAATCACTCACTTGACGGCTCGGCCCGTATCTCAAAAATCTCATATGTTAGGGCACTCGTATCTCGAGGTACCACTGTAAATGAAATGGAAGCAAGCAACCAGTCAGAGAAAAAATTCAGAGAAATGGTCATAAGGTGGCTTAAAAGAATGGAAGACAAATTCTACAATATGTGTAAGAACCAAGAGAAAATGAAGAAGAATCAAGAAGAAATGAAAAACGGCATCTCTAGCATAAAGAACTCAATAAAAAGCCAAGGGCAGAATTAGTGAGCTAGAAGACAAGGTAAGAAAAAATACCCAAGCAGATCAGCATCTAAAAACAAAAAATTTAAAAAGCAGGAGGAGAGCCTAAGGTTACTTTGGGACAGCAGAAAACGAAACAATATCCACATAATAGGGGTGCCAGAAGAAGAGGAAACTAAGTGAGGAATAGAAAACCTGCTTAAAGAAATAATGACAGAAAACTTCCCTAATATTGGAAAGAAGAAAAAACTCATACCAATCCAAGAAGCTCAGAGTCCCAAATAAAATGATCCTCAAAAGACTGATGCCAAGGCACATTATAATTAAATACCAGTGAAAAAGTAAGAATCTTAAAAGCCAACTAGAGAGAGACAGAAAGTTTTCTACAAAGGATACCTCATCAGACTAGTGATGGATTTCTCAACAGAAACACATCAGGCCAGAAGGGAATGAAATGAAATATACAAAGTCATGCAGAGAAAGGGTCTGAATCCAAAAATACTATACCCAGCAAGGCTAACAATCAAAATTAAAGATGAAATCAGGAGCTTCACAGACAAAAAGGACTAAGGGAATTTATTATCATCAAATCAGCAATGCAAGAAATGCTAAAAGGTTTGCTGTAAAAACAAAGAAATAGAAAGTAAAGAAGGAACACAGGGGGAAAGAATGAAAATAGCAACAAAAGAGTAATATGTCTAATAAAAGAGAAATATGCAAATTTACCATGCCTCTGCTATACCCACAAGTCATGCCCACCAGCCAATTAGGAGCAAGTATGCAAATTAACCCCAACCAAGATGGTTGCAGCTACGGCACAAGGAGGAGGCTTGAATTTCCCTGATAATGGAGGAAGCCAAGCTTTCCACACACCTTGACCAGACTAGGCCTCTGATGAAGGCTACAAAGTTTCAATTATAGAAGATAAATAAATCCCAACAAAAATGGATAAGGCCATGAAGCAAGCAGGAGGCATGGATTCACTCAAGTTTACAAAGTTTCAGTTATAGAAGATAAATAAATACCAGATACCAGGGCCTCTGCTTAGGCCACCGAGAGGGCCACAGCCAGCCTGCAAACCACCACAGGCTCCTTCCCCAGGCCTTCCCATCTCCCAAGGGAACCCCCACCCTGATCCAGGACATTTGACAGGGCAAACCAGCTGGCCACCACCTGTGCAACAGGCCTCTATCTTATCTAATGAAAGAGTAATATGAAGATTGACCATCACTCCAATACACAAGATGGCTGCCCCCATGTGGACACAAGATAGGTACCACAAGATGGCCAGCAGGGGAGGGCTGTTGGGAGGGAACAAGTCTGCAAGGGAGGGCAGTTGCAGGCGATCATGCCTGCAGGGGAGGGCAGTTAGGGATAACCCGGCTGGCAGAGGAGGGAAGTTGAGGGCAACTGGGCCTGCAGGGAAAGGCAGTTGGAGGGGACACAGGCTACCAGGGGAGAGCAGTTGGGGAATCCAGGATTTCAGGGGAGGTCACTGAGGGGTGACCAGGGAGGCAGAGGAGGGAAGTTAGGGCAAACAGGCTGGCAGGGGAGCAGTTAGGCATCAATCAGGGTGGCAGGAAGAAGAAGTAAGGGGCAATCAGGAAGGCATGCAAGCGAGCAGTTGGGAACCAGCAGTCCTGGATTGTGAGAGGGATGTCCGAATGCTCATTTAGGCCCGATCTAGTTAGGATCGGGACTAAACGAGCAGTCGGACATCCTTTTAAAGATCCCAGATTTGAGAAGATACAGGCTGGGTTGAGGGACACACACCCCATGCACGAATTTTTGCACCAGACCTCTAATCAATAATAACTTAAAATATAAAGGAATTAAATGCTCCAATCAAAGACATAGGTTTGCTGAGCTATATATCTGCTGATCCCACCCATTTGCTACTGTTAATGAATCATAATGTAAATATCTGTGTTTTTCCAATGGTTTTAGGCTCTACAGTAGCGATTCTCAACCTGCTAGCAGGGTTGACAAAGACCATCGTAAAACTCAGATATTTACATTTTGATTTATAACAGTAGCAAAATTACAGTTATGAAGTATCAACAAAAATAATTTTATGGTTGGAGATCACCACAACTTGAGGAATTGTCTGAATGAGTCATACCATTAGAAAGCTTGAGAACCACTGCTCTAAACAAAAAATCAGCAAAGAAACATCAATCCTAAATGACTTACTAGATCAGATGGAATTCATTGACATCATCAGAACATTTCACCCCAAAGCCACGGAAAATATATTCTTCTCATGTGCACATGAGTCATTTATAAAGATAGACCATATATTGGATCACAGGAAAGGTCTCTTCAAATTCAAGAAGATAGAAATCATATCAAGCATATCCTCAGATCACAATGGCATAAAACTGGAAATCAACTACAATAAAAACAATACAAAAAAACTAACAAACCTGGAGACTAAAAAGCACACTATTAAACAATGACTGGGTTACCAGAGAGATCAAAGAAGAAATAAAAAACATCATGGCAACAAACAACAATGAAAACACAACAATCCAAAACCTTTGGGACACACAGAAAGCAGTCTTGAGAGGGAAGTTCATAGCTCCACAAGCCTACTGCGAAAAACAAGAAACAATTGTAGCACTAACCATTTTCACTCAGTGGATAGAGTGTTAGCCTATGGACTCAGGGTCCCAGGATCAATTCCAGTCAAGGGCATGTACCTTGGTTGCAGGCACACATACAGTGGGGAGTGTACAAGAGGCAGCTGATCAATATTATTCTCTCATCGATATTTCTAGCTCTCTATTCCTCTCCCTCTCTGTAAAAAATCAATATAATATATTAAAAAATAAAACAATGGTAATAAATTACCTAACCCTACAACTCAAAGACTTAGAAAAAGAGCAAAAGAAATGTCCAGTGTAAGCAGAAGTAAGGAAATAATAAAGATCAGACTCGAGAAAAATGACATAGAGGCAAAAAAAAAAGAAAGAAAGAAAGAAAACAATACAAAAGATCAACAAAACCAAGAGCTGGTTATTTGAAAGAGTAAACAAGTTTGATGAACCTCTAGCCAGGCTCACCAAGAAGCAAAGAGAGAGTACCCAAATAAACAAAATCAGAAATTAAAGATGAGAAATAACAACAGACCCCACAGAAATACAAAAGGTTGTTAATAAATAATATGAAGAACTCTATTCCAACAAACTGGACAACCTGAAGAAAATAGACATATTCCTAGAATAATACAACATTCCAAAATTCAATCAGGAAGAATCTGAACATCTCAATTGGTCAATAACTATGGAAGAAATTAAAGCAGTCATCAGAAAACATCCAGCAAACAAAAGCCCAGGGCCAGACAGCTTCACGGGGGAATTTTACCAAAAATTCAAGGAAGAGCTAAAATCTATCCTCCTCACACTATTTCAAAATAGTCAAGAGGATGGAACACTTCTAAGCTCATTCTATGAAGCCAGCATCACTCTGATATCAAAACCGGATAAATACAACACAATGAAAGAGAATTACAGACCAATATCCCTCATGAACATAAATGCCAAAATCCTCAAAAAAATTCTACCAAATCGGATCCAGCAGTATATCAGAAAGATCATACACCATGACCAAGTAGGATTTATCCCAGGAATGCCAGGATAGTAGAATATCTGCAAATTAATAAACGTGATATATCACATAAACAAATTGAGAGATAATAATCATATAGTTATATCAATTGATGCAGAAAAAGCATTTGACAAAATGCAATACCCATTTTTGATAAAAATTCTCAGCAAGGTGGAAATAGAAGAATCATACCTCAACTTAATAAAAGTCATATATGACAAACCCACAGCCAACATCATACTCAATGGGCAAAAACTAAAACCATTTCCCCTAAGAACAGGAACAAGACAGGGATGCCCATTCTCACCTCTCCTGTTTGACATAGTACTGGAAGTATTAGCCATTGAAATTAGACAAGAAGAAGAAATAAAAGGCATCCAAATAGGAAAAGAAGAAGTAAAACTGTCTTCATTCGCACATGACATGGTATTGTACATAAAAAACCCTAAAGACTCCATCAAAAAACTATTAGACTTAATAAATGAATTCAGCAAGGTAGCAGGATACAAAATTAAGGCCAAGAAAAATATGGCATTTCTATACACCAATACTGAACTTACAGAAAGAGAGACTAAAAGGCAGTCCCATTTACCATAACACCAAAGAATTAAGATACAGTGGTACCTCGAGATACGAGTGCCCTAACATATGACATTTTTTAAATATGAGCCATCGAGCGAGCGATTTTTGCTTTGAAATATGAGCAACATTTGAGATAAGAGTAATCGTGAAGATTGGCCAGCTGCCCACGACCCACCAGTTTACCGCGATTTGAGCGTCTCATAGTTTCCCATGCCTCAAGGTTACGGGACGAATTAAACTCGTATTTCGAGGTACCACTGTACCTAGGAATAAACATAACCAAGGAGGTAAAAGTCCTATACATGGAAAGCTACAGCACACTGGAAAAAAAGATAGAGGTAGAGATAAACACAAGGAAGAACATACCATGTTAATGGATTGGTAGAATCAACATCATTAAAATGTCCATACTACACAAAGCAATCTATAGATTCAATGCACTACCCATTAAAATACCAATTACGTATTTCACAGATCTAGAAAGAACTCTCCAAAAATCATCTGGAATAAAAATATAAAAACCTGAATAGCCACAGCAATTCTGAGAAAGAACAAAGTAGGTGGTATCTCAATACCAGATTTCAAGCTGTATTAAAAGCCACTGTTCTCAAAACAGCTTGGTACTGACACAAGAACAGACATATAGACCAATAGAATAGAATATAGAACCCAGATATCAACCCAAACCCATATGCTCAATTAATATTTGACCAAAGAGGCATGAACATACAATAAATGAGCATACAATACAGTCTCTCCAATAAATGGTGTTGGGAAAATTGGACAGATAGATGGGTAAATTAAAGTAGACCACCAACTTACACCATACACAAAAATAAACTCAAAATGGATAAAGGACTTACATGTAAGACAGGAAACCATGAAAATACTAGTGGAATCCACAGGTAGCAAAATCTCAGACATATGCTGAAGCAATTTCTTCACCAAAACCACTCCTGGGGCAATAGCAGCTAAAGAGAAAATAAAGAAATGGACTACATCAAAATAAAAAGCTTTAGCACAGCAAAAGAAACCAAGAAAAAAACAAGAAAACCTACTGTATGGGAGAACATATTTTCAAATGCTATCACTGATAAAGACATTTGCAGGAAACTCATACAACTTAATAAAAGGAAGATAAATGATCCATTAAAAATATGGGCTATGGACCTAAATAGATATTTTTTGAAAAAAGATAGAAGAGAGGCCAAGAGACATATGAAAACATGCTCATAGTTACTAATTATCCAAGAGATGCAAATCAAAACAACAATGTAGTACCATCTCACACCTATCAGAATGGTATCATCAACAAATTAACAAACAACAAGTGCTGGAGAGGATGCGGAGAAAAAGCAACCCTCATGCACTGCTGGTGGGAATGCAGACTGATGCAGCCATTGTGGAGAACAGTATGGGGTTTCCTCAAAAAACTAAAAATGGAACTCCTATTTGACCCAGTAATCCCACTTCTAAGAATATATCCCAAGAAACTAGAAACACCAACCAGAAAGGATATATGCATCCCTATGTTCATAGCAGCACAATTCACCATAGCTAAGATTTGGAAACATCCTAAATGCCCATCAGCAGATGAGTGGCTTAGAACACTATTGTGCATCTACATAATGTAATACTATGTTGCTATAAAAAAGAAGGAATTCTTACCATTTGCAGCAGCATGGATGGAACTGGAAAGCATTATGCTAAGTGAAATAAGCCAGACAATGAAAGAAAAAAAGTAATGATCTCACTCACTTAGGGAAAATAAAGAACATTATAACCTGATGAACAAAAAGATAGATACAGAGGCAGTAAAACATTGAACAGATTGTCAAATTACAGGGGAAAAGTTGGGCAGTATTGGGGAGGGGGGGAGAGATTAACTGAAGGACTTTTATGCATGCATATAAGCACAACCAATTAACACAAGACACTGGGGGGGGGTTGGGATGAGGACATGAGACAGGGGTAGGGGAGGCTGGGGGAAGGTCAACCGGTGGAGGGAAGGAGATATATGTACTATTATGTCTGATACTTTCCTTAACATAAAAAAATACAGAAAAATAAAAAGAAAATAGACATTTATGAGTTGATTTTTTTTTGACCCTGTGCTCTATTCAGATGTACCTTTTGAGTCTCCAAACCTCTTCTGCATGCATTTCCCTCTAACCAGAATGCCCCATCTTCTGAAAGCTGCATCTTTCCTTCAAGTTCAGGTTTGCCTATGCCCTACTGCAGTGATTTCCAACTGGTGTGCCACAAGAACTCTTAAAACATGGAATACCTGACTAGTAGGGGCACTGACCTCTTTTCCCTTAGGTTGTCAAATAAAAAAATGACAACAACCAACACAAAGAAGAAGAAGAAGAAGAAGAAGAAGAAGAAGAAGAAGAAGAAGAA
>JAAGEH010000286.1:52608322-52650165 GCA_011751065.1 Lasiurus cinereus | reverse complement strand
AGAAGAAGAAGAAGAAGAAGAAGAAGAAGAAGAAGAAGAAGAAGAAGGGAAAAGAAAGAAAGAAAGAAAGAAAGAAAGAAAGAAAGAAAGAAAGAAAAAAGAAAAACAGCAAGGTTACTTCTGTAGGTGAGAAATGTCTGGAAGGCAGGCACCCCCTTAAAGAGCCAATATACAAAATTTTGTGTGCAGCCATTCACCTTAGACTCCAGCAGGGGGAGGGCAGAGTGGACTGGATGTGGAGCTCGAAGGTCAGCCACCACCATTTCCTGTACTGAGTCATTCCCTCGGATAGCAGAGGACATCTTTCTCAGGCAAACCATTGCAATACAAGCAGTTTTGGCCAGAGTGGGCAGGGGGAAGAGAGGAGAGAAGAAGCAGTTGTAAGACCCCTCCACTCATATAGTGATCAATAGCCTAAGGTTAATCAAAATGAGAGTGTCAATGGAACTACAAACAGAGCTGTGTCTTTGGAAACTTTGAATCTTTACCTGATAAATTCCAGGGAATGGGGTTAGGAAAGGAGGCCCTTGAGCACATCTTGGTCCTTTCCAAAGGCACTTACCCCAGCAGAGGTAGCCACAATCAGTGGATTGCTGATAACTCAAAACAGGATATTCAGGGCCAGTCAGAAACAATATCTGATATTGCCCTGCTCTAGAGATTGGGAGTCGTAGCACATCTACCTAATACACAAAAACAAACATGCAGCCAAATGGAAAGATTTAAAATAAAACACCGAATCAAAAAACAAGAAAATTCTCCAGAAGAGCTAAATGAAATGGATATAAGAATTTACCAGAAAAATGATGCCAAAGATGTTCAAGAGCATGAGAAAAGATATAGTAACTATGAAGAATGATATACCAGTAATAAAAAACATGAAAAGATTACACATCAGATTAGGGGCAGCCAAATATCAAATCTGTGGATTAGAAGACAGGGTAGAAAAATCATTCAATCAGAAAAACTAAAATAAAACACAATTTCAATTTAAAAACAGAAAGATAGCTTAAAGCAGCTGTGGGACACCATGAAATGTAACAATATTTGCATAATTGGTATACCAGAAGAAGAAACTGAGCAAGGAATACAGAATGTGTTTGAAAAAATAATGGCAGAGGGAATCCAATATGGCAGCATAGGTAAACACCTACACCGCTGCCTCACACAACAATTTCAAAACTACAACTAAAAGACAGAAAGGACATCATCCAGAACCACAGGAAAGATGGCTGAGTGGAAATTCTACAATTAGAAGGAAAGAGAGGGTCTCACGGAGACCCAGAGGAGCTGCAAAAAGCTGAGGTATGGAGATGAGTGTGTAGAGAGAGCGGGTGCTGGAGTACCTGGTGGGCTTTCTCTGGTGGGAGGGAGACAGACACTCCCAACTGCATTGAACCCCTTATACTACAGCATTGATCCCCAGGTCCAGCCAAAACTCATACGGGGGAGGTTTGGGCTGTGAAAAGGGAGAAGTGCATGGAAATTTAGGGGAGCCGTGAAAGGGCAGAAGTCTGGTGGCGCACACAGAACTGTGTGCAGAAGATGAACTGCTGATTATGCTGCTGGCTTTCATGAGTGGGCGGGAGACAGAGCCTTCCAACTGAGCCACTTCTAACTCCACTAAACCCCAGTTTCGGGCAAAACCCTAGGTACCCAGACTTATATGGTCCCAGAGCGCAGGGGAGCCAGAAAGGCAGCGATCTAGATGTACTTTGTGTGCACACAGAGACTGTTCCAGCTATTACTCAGAGATACATGAGACCCAGGGGCCATGGAGGGCGGGGTCGACTGGAAGGCAAGGTGGTCCATTAAGCCCTGAGACTCCATCTATCCCAAGCTCAACAGAGAGGCTTTTGCAGTTTTGCAAGTCTTGTATCATAAGGCTGAATCCAACACAGTTCTCCCAGCATAGTGAAAATGCAGAGACAAAAGAAGAGATCACAAACAAAAGAAATGGAGGAAAACAAATGACTGGATATAGAGTTCAAAACCACAATTAAAGTATTTTCAAAAATATCCTAGAGCAGACGGATATATTTAGTGAGACCCAAGAGGAGATGAAAAAGAACCAACTAGAGATGAAAAAGGACCAACTAGAAATTAAATATACACTAACAAAAATAAAAAATATTATACAGAGACCTAACAGCAGACTAGAGGAAGGTAAGAATCAAGTAAAAAATTTGAAATATAAAGAAGCAGAAAACACTCAACTGGAAAAGCAAGAAGAGATAAGAATCCAAAAATATGAAGATAGTGTAAGGAGCCTCTGGGACAGCTTCAAGTGTACCAACATCAGAATGATGGGGGTGCCAAAAAAAGAGAGAGAGCAAGATACTGACAACCTATTTCAAGAAATAATGACTGAAAACTTCCCACATCTGGTGAAAGAAATAGACTTACAAGTCCAGGAATCACACAGAACCCCATATAAAAGGAATTCAAAGAGGACTACAACAAGACACACCATAAATAAAAGACCAAGAGCAAAAGACAAAGAGAGAATATTAAATGCAGCAAGAGAAAAACAGTTAATTACCTACAAGGGAGCACCCATACGATTGTCAGCTGATTTCTCAACAGAAACTATGCAGGCCAGATGGGAATGGAAAGGAATATTCCAAGTGATGAATAGCAAGAACCTACAACCAAAAATACTCTATCCAGCAAAGCTATCATTCAGAATTGAAAGGCAGATAAAGAACTTCACAGATAAGAAAAAGCTAAAGGAGTTCATCAACTCCAAACCAGTAATACATGAAATGCTGAAAGACACTCTTTTTTTTATTTGTTTTTTTCTTTCTTTTTTTTTAATTATTATTATTTTTTATTATTTTTTTATTGTGTTACATGTATATGTATCTCCCCATTGCCCACATCCTCCCAGGCAGTGGTTCTCAACCTGTGGGTCGCGACCCCTTTGGGGGTCGAATGACCCTTTCACAGGGGTCACCTAAGACCATCGGAAAATGCAGATATCTACATCACAATGCATAACAGTAGCAAAATTTCATGGTTGGGGGTCACTACCACAATGAGGGTCAAGGCCTTAGGAAGGTTGAGAAGCACTGCTCCCAGGCATACCTCAACCCCTCGGTGTCTATGTTCATTGGTTATGCTTATATGCATGGATATAAGTCCTTTGACTGATCTCTTATCTACCTCACCTAACTTTAATCTTCCTGCTATAATTTGACAGTCTGTTTGATGCTTTACTGCCTCTGTATCTATCCTTTTGTTCATCAGTTTACAATGTTCTTTATTATCCACAAATGAGTGAGATCATGTGGTGCTTCTCCTTCATTGACTGGCTTATTTCACTAAGCATAAGGCTCTCCAGTTCCATTCAGGTTGCTGCAAATGGTAAGAATTCCTTCTTTTAAATGGCAGAATAGAATTCCATTGTGTAGATGTAACACAGTTTCCTCTATGCACCCCTATGTTCATAGCAGCACAATTTACAATAGCTACAATTTGGAAACAGCCTAGGTGCCCATCAGCAGGTGAGTGGATCAGAAAACTGTGAAAGATACTCTTTCAGAAGAGGAAGAAGAAAAAGGTAAAACATAAAAAATTATGAACAACAAATACATATTTATCAACAAGTGAATCTAAAAATTAAGTGAATTAAAAATTTGATCAACAGAATAAACTAGTGAATATAATAGAATCAGGAGCACAGAAAGGGAGTGGACTGGTAATTATCAGAGAAAGGGGTGAGGGGGATGCTGGAAGAGACTGGACAAAAATCATACACCTAAGGATGAGGTCAATGGGGGGAGGTAAGAGTAGAGGGAGGGGTGGGAGCCGGGTGCAGGGGAGCAATGGAGGGGAAAAAAGAGAAACAAATGTAATAATCTGACTAATAAAGATTTAATTAAAAAAGAGAGAGAAAAAAAAAATACAGTGGGGGAGAATCCAAGATGGCGGCATAGGTAAACACCTATACTGCTGCCTCGCACAACAATTTCAAAACTACAACTAAAAGACAGAACGGACATCATCCAGAACCACAGGAAAGCTGGCTGAGTGGAAGTTCTACAACTAGAGGGAAAGAGAGGGGCTCACGGAGACCCAGAGGAGCTGCAAAAAGCTGAGGTACGGAGACGAGCGGAGTACCTGGCTGGCTTTCTCTGGCGGGAGGGAAACGGAGACTCCCAACGGCATTGAACCCCTTCTCTTACGACACTAAACCCCAGATCCAGCCGAAACTCATACGGGGGGAGTTTGGACTGTGAAAAGGGAGAAGTGCACGGAAATTTAGGGGAGTTGCAAAGGATCGGAGGTCTGGTCGCGCACGGCACCACCCGGAGGACGGATTGCTGATTGTGCCGCTGGCTTTCGTGAGTGGGCGGGAGACAGACCCTCCCAACTGCGCCACTTCTGAGTCCACTGAGCCCCTGTTTTGGGCGAAACCCTGGGGACCTGGACTCCTGTGGTCCTGGTTCGCAGGGGAGCCGGAAAGGCAGCGGTTGGAGGCGCTGCGGGTGCTCGCGCACAAGGACCGCTCCAGCCATTACCCAGTCACGTGAGACTCAGGGGCCGTGGAGGGCGGGGCCGACTGGAAGGCAAGGCGGTCCCTTAAGCCCTGAGACTCCACCCCTCCCAAGCTCAGCAGAGGCTTCTGCGGCTGAATCCAGCACAGAAGTTTCCCCGGCACAGTGAAAATGCCGAGACAAGGGAAGGGATTACAAGCAAAAGAAATGGAGGAAAAAAAACGACTGGATATAGAGTTCAAAACCACGCTTATAAGGTTTTGCAAGAATATGCTAGAAAAGATGGATAAATTTAGTGAGACCCAAGAGAAGATAATAAATACACTGACTGAAATGAATACTATTACGCAGAGTACTAACAGCAGACTAGAGAAAGGCAAGGATCAAGTCAAAAATTTGAAATATAAAGAAGCAGAAAACATTCAACTGGAAAAGCAAGAAGAGAAAAGAATCCAAAAATGTGAAGATAATGTAAGGAGCCTCTGGGACAGCTTCAAGCGTACCAACATCAGAATTGTGGGGGTGCCAGAAGAAGAGAGAGAGCAAGATACTGAAAACCTGTTTAAAGAAATAATGACTGAAAACTTCCCACATCTGGTAAAAGAACTAGACTTACAAGTCCAGGAAGCACACAGAACCCCAAAGAAAAGGAACCCAAAGAGGACTACACCAAGACACATCATAATTAAAATGCCAAGAGCAAAAGACAAAGAGAGAATATTAAAAGCAGCAAGAGAAAAACAGTTTATTACCTACAAGGGAGCACCCATACGACTGTCAGCTGATTTCTCAACAGAAACGATGCAGGCCAGACGGGAGTGGCAAGAAATATTCAACGTGATGAACAACAAGAACCTACAACCAAGAATAATCTATCCAGCAAAGCTATCATTCAGAATTGAAGGGCAGATAAAGACCTTCACAGAGAAGAAAAAGCTAAAGGAGTTCATCAACTCCAAACCAGTATTATATGAAATGCTGAAAGGTACCCTTTTAGAAGAGGAAGAAGAAAAAGGTAAAAGACAAAAAATTATGAACAACAAATACACATCTGTCAACAAGTGAATCTAAAAATCAAGTGAATTAAAAATCTGATCAACAGAATAAACTGGTGAATATAATAGAATCAGGAGCACAGAAAGGGAGTAGACTGATAATTCTCAGGAGGACAAAAATCATAAAGCATCAAACAGACTGTGAAATTATAGCAGAAAGATTAAAGTTAGGTGAGGTAAATAAGTGATCAATCAAAGGACTTGTATGCATGCTTATAAACATAACCAATGATCACAGACACTGGGGGGTCGGGGTACGCCTGGGAGGGAGGGGGGGCAATGGGGAGATATGTATAAAAAATTAATAAAAATTAATCTAAAGCAAAAAAAAATAAAAAATAAAAAAATAAAATAAATAAATAAATAAAGGTAAGTCACTATGGAAAAAAAAAAAATACAGTGGTAGCTTGAGATAGGAGTTTAATTTGTTCCCTAACCTTGAGGCATGGGAAACTATAAGATGCTCGAGTCGCGGTAAACTGGTGGGTCGTATGCAGCCAGCAGATCCGCGCGATTACTCCTATCTCAAATGTCGCTCGTATTTCAAAGCAAAAATCGCTCGCTCGATGGCTCATATCTCAAAAATCTCATATGTTAGGGCACTCGTATATCGAGGTACCACTGTAATGGCAGAAAACTTTCCTAACCTTATAAAGCAAAAAGTCACACAAGTTCAGGAGGCACAGAGAGCTCCATGCAAGAGGATCCCAAACTGACTTATGCCCACAAATCATAATTAAAATGCCAAAAATTAAAGACAAAGAGAATCTTAAAGGCAGTAAGAGAAAAGCAGTTTGTTATGTACAAAGATGCTCCCATACGCTGCTAGAAGATTTATCATCAGAAACTCTACAGGCCAAAAAAATGGTAGGATGTATTCAAGGTAATGAAAATTAAGGATCTGAAACCAAGATTTTGATATCCAGCAAGGCTATTATTCACAATAGATGGTAAATAAAGAGCTTCCAAAACAAAACAAAACAAAAAAAGCAATAAAGGAGTTTATTATCACCAAACCAGCACTGCAAGAAATGCTGAAGGCATTGTTCTAATGAGAAGGAATATGAAGAAAAACAGGCATACAGAATTAAAATGACAATAAATAAGTACCTATCCTATATAATAAAAGGCTAATATGTAAATCGAGCAAACAGCAGAATGACTGGTCACAATGATGTGCACTGACCACCAGGAAACAGATGCTCAATGCAGGAGCTGCCCCCTAGTGGTCAGTGAACTCCCACAGGGAAAGTGCTACTCAGAAAGAATCCAGGCTCATGGATGATGAGCACAGTGGCAGTGACGGTGATGGGATGCTAAGGATGTCCAAATGATGGCTTAGGCCCACTCCCTGCAGGCCTTGCAAGAGGGCACTGGTTGGGGTGAGGACCCCCCCCACCGAGTGCATGAATTTTGTGCACCCAGACTCTAGTCAACAATAATCTGACATGTAAATGAATTAAGTGCTCCAATCAAAAGATATTGGGTACCTAAATGGAAACAAAAACATGAACTATTATATGCTGTCTCCAAGAGACGCACCTCAGAACAAAAGACTCACACAGAAAAAGAGTGAAGGGATGGAAAAAAATTTCCATGCAAATGCAAATGAAAAAAAAAAAAAAACCCGGGGTAGCAATACTCAATATCTGACAAATAGACTTCAAAATGACAATAAAAAAAGACAACAAAGGTCACTACATAATAATAAAGGGATTGATTCAAAAAGAGGATATAACCCTGGTAAACATATATGCACACAGTATAGCAACACCTAAATATATTTTAAAAAAAAAACTTCTAGAGGACTTTAATAGAAAGATCAATAGCAAAATAGTCATAGTTGGGGATTTTAACACCCCAAGGACTTCATCAGACAAAATATTAACAAGAAACAGAGCCTATAAATGACACATTGGATCAGATGGATTTAATTGACATTTTTAGAACATTTTACCCCAAGCAGCAGAATATATGTTCTTCTCAAGTTCACACAGCTCATTCTCAAAGACAGACTACATGTTAGGACACAAAACAAGTCTCTGCAAGTTCAAGAAGATTAAAATCATTTCAAGCATGTTCTCAAATCCCAGTAGAATGAAATTAGAAATCAACTACAGTAAAAACACTCAAAAACATTCAAACACATGGAGGCTAAATAGCATGTTATTAAACAATGAATGAGTTACCAATGAGATCAAGAAAAAAAAATCAAAAACTTCCTGGAAACTAATGAAAATGAATACAGAACAACCCAATATCTCTGGGACACAGAAAAAATGACACAAACAGAGATAAAGACAAACAATGGGAAGAAAAATTGGTAGACAGAGTCTTAAAGAAAAAAAAAATCTAAAAATAGACAATTCCCCTATCTAGTAAGAGTTATCTTCCTAAATTAAAAATATTAAAATGTAGCCCAACCAGTGTTACTCAGTGGTTGAGGGCACAGATTGATTCCTAATGAGGTCACAGATGGATTCCTAATCAGTCAAGGCACATGCCCAAGTTGCAGACTCAATCTCCAGAAGAGGCATGCAGGAGGCAGATTCTCTCTCATCACTGATGTTTCTATTCCCCTCTCCCTCTCCCTTATCTGCTCTAAAATTAATAAAGCCATATATTGTTTTTTTTAATTAAAGTGTAGAAATGTGCTGAGGGGCAGAAGAGAAAGCAATGGACTGACTTGGTAATCATTTTATAAATGTACATTATAGTTTTTGTGCCTTTAGGGCAAATCATGTAACCCTCCTCACCTTCAGTTCTTTAGTTACAGAAAGGAGATAATAGATGCCCTATATACCTGAATCAATGTAGCCATCAAATGAGACCACACAGAAAAACATGCTTAGTATAAGTATGATATAAATGTAAAGGAATATTAGTCATTAGATATTTAACTCTTGACCATATATACTTCAATTACTTAAAGTATAAACAAAATTAGCCCTAGCTGATTTAGCTCAGTGGATAGAGCATCTGTCTGTGGACTGAAGGGTCCTCAGTTTGATTCCAGTCAAGGGCACATGCTGGGGTTGTGGGCTAGATCCCCAGTAGGGGGCAGTCTCTCTCTCCCTCTCCCTTCCTCTCTGAAATCAATAAAAATATATAGTAAAAAAAAATTTTTAGTGCACATATCACCATCTAATTTTTATTTTCTAGGTTAATACCATAAATACATCACATTTTAACTTAATGTCTAAAACCTTAGACATTATTCCGGTGTAATAACATAGTCCAACTACATGGCTTCTCAAAGTTCCAAATGAAACTGAATCTAACTCCTCATCACTAGTTAGGAAGTCATCTGGAGGGATAATATCTCAGAATTCAAAAGGGGGAAAGAAAGTTAGATATGAGAGGCGTGGAAAATTTCCATGGACTCCGCTATATTAGACAGTCTGCAAGTACTTCCAAATAGGATCTCTATTTAAAAAAAAAAAGGCAGAGAAAAAAAATTAAATCAAGTATTTCTCAAAGACCATACCATATTCATAGGCCAATTTCTCACACTTTATTTCAACAAATTAATTCTTATGTGGGAATTTCTGTATAAGATTAAGAAAATGTTACACTAGCTCAGTGGATGGAGTGTCAGCCTGCAGTCTCCAGGGTCCCAGGTTTGATTTCGGTCAAGGGCATGTACCTTGGTTGAGGGTACATCCTCAGTAGGTAGTGTGCAGGAGGCAGCTGATTGATGTTTCTCTCTCATTGATGTTTCTAATTCTCCTTCTTCCTTCCTCTCTGTAAAAAAAAATCAATAAAATATGTTTTTTTAAAAAAAGAAAGTGTCTAGTTAAAGCAGAATTTGAATCAGTTGGGGAGGAAACCTACCTATTCAGTAATGCCTTTTCTAACCACAGATATTTAAAATGAAAAACCCAGAAAGGGTTCACAAATCTTTTTCCTAGTGATTATCTATTTAAATTAAAATGTATGTGATATCTGTAACTTTATATGCCAAAATTTCAATGGAGATTGAGCTAGAAAAAACTTGCAACTATAGAACTATTATTATATATGAAGCAGTTTACATAATTACACATTCAGCATCTATTACTTTAATTCCTTCCTTTCCTTACTCAGGTATTCAAACCATGCCACCATCAGAGGCTGACTGACATAAAAGCCTCTCACTCCCATTGATTTAAGGGTAACTTTAATACCATTATAAATAACTGTTTCAGGACTTCGGGTGTAAACCAATTTTGGATACTGAAAAGTAAGGGGGAAGTCAGCTGGGGGGCTTCCAGGATGTTTCCACTCTCCTAAGACCAGATGAAAGGTACTTCCCCTACGTTTTCCTTGCAGGCCATGCAAACCTCTTTTGGCTCCTCTGCAAATATATATTTGCTCGTCAGTGTATGCACATTAACTGTGAGCTACTTAGGATCAAGGGCTGTCCTACTAGGCCCTTTACTCTGAGCACAATGCCTAATGTACAGTGGGTTTCTAATGGGTATTTTGCTGAATAAAGCACAATAAAGATCCCTGATAAGGATTGGAGCTTGTGCCCCAGAACCCCCCCACTACCTACAGCCCTTGACAGAGATTTCTCCAAGGTCCTGGCACCAGACTCACCTGAGGAGCCTCTCCTCACCAACCAAGATTATGTGTTTACTTCTACTGAAGATATATGAGCCACCAGCAAAACAAATGCATGCACCCATGAACCAGCAATGAAATGAGATATCAAATTTGCAGTATTTTATTACTTCCTTTTACTAAACAGTAGGAAGATGAAGACTGGTATTTCAAATTATTTTCATTACTGTACTTTCTTCTGGAAGTGTTATGAGGCAAATGGAAATATAGTTCAATTTTTGATATGCTAGACTCTAAATAAGTTCTTAAAAAATATGCCAGAAAATGCCCTGATTGGAAATGTTCTGTGTGAAGTTAATGAAGAAGCCATGTTCATTAGACTAAAAGATAAAGTTCCAAATGTGGAACTACGTACAAAACTTGAGACCTATGTGCAATTACTGTCCCATCATTAAAGATCCCAGATTTGAATGACATAAAAATGTACCATTTAATGTCAACATTTTTGTTCATCTAGTCACTACTTAATATCTGAGATCTAGCTGCTGAACTTGAACACTTTTTCACTTAATCATTCTTTTTTATAAATGAAGTTCAGTTTGTACTAGTTTGGTTAAAATGTTACAATAGAACTATCACACTAGATAATATATTCAGCAAAATGAACATTTGTAACTGAAAAAAAAAGTGGAAACTATAGAGTGACCTGTTTTGGACTATTGTGTAAGGAAGATGGTGAGGAAGATTATAGTCAGATTACATAGAAATTAATGGTTTATGGCAGAGTTTGTATTTCATTTTAAATGCAATAGAAAGCCATTGAATGCTTTAAGCAGGGCAATGACAATCTGAGTTAGCTTTAAAAAGTCACTCAGGCAGCTCTGGAGAATGTATTATGGGAACAAGAATGGAGGCAGAAAGACTAGTTAGTTGATAATTAGGAAACAATTGTGTCCAGATAAGAGATGATGGTGTGGAATGGGGTGGTGATGAAATTAAAAGAACCAACAGAGTTTACAGATGGATTTTAATGTGGGTGTTGATGGTGGGAAAGAAATAAAAAAATTCCTCGAGAAACCCACCTCCTAGTCCCAAACATTTTTTTCTCATACTCTCCCACTTTTTGCAAATTAATCATGTCACTTCCTGCTTGATGTATGTGAACATGAAATCAAAGAATGGTATGTGTGGCTCTATATAATCTTCCCCCTACCTTCCATTCCTGTCATTTCCCAACCCACTCTGCTTAAAATGGTCTTCACTAACTTCTTTAAAAATTATGAATGTTTTCATATGTTCCCCCAAGGCCATTTTCAAATCCAACAAGATTAATAAATCAATCCTTGGTATCTTCTAATAACTAGTTCATAATCAAGTTTTCAGTTGTTTCAAAAAGAGTTCTTTTATAATTAGTTAACAAAATAGAATTTTGAGGACCTTGACAAAAATCAATCAATCAATCAGAAAAGCAAAAGATTTTAAGAATCTATATTTCCAAAAGAAAGAAAGAAAGAATTTCCAAAAGTCTGCCTTCAATACAAAAACCTCTATGTTTTTGACATAATGTCCCAGAATTTCTCTAAAGACGCAAGCACAGGTGGCCAAGAGTATCCTCTGCCAATAGAATGGACTTATACGGATGACTCAAGGCACTTATTAAATATTGGCCAAGCACAAATTACACAGGAGACAGGCAATGCACAAATCACACGCGGTTTATTTACCAGAGTCCTGGTGGTTTCCAGACTTCCGCAGGCCACCCAGAGATCCGCGCTAACAGACACATACATTGGACGTTAGATGTTGCAGCTGCGGCTCTGCATCTTGTAGAGGACTCGGCTTGTGGCTCACGGTTCGGACCCAGGGTCCACCGCAGAACGCAGAGCTCAGGTAGGATGCAGGAAGGGGAGCAGAGAGCGACCGTCTGTGGAGGGGCAGACAAGCTGCTCTAATCTCCTTCGGAGCTTGCTCTCTCTTTATGTGTTCAAGCACACAACTTCAGTGTGTCTTCAGTGTGTCTTATCAGCAGGTCCCAGATGTTCTGTTATCTGGTCTTACATGTGGGGTACAAATTTTTTTTATCACTTATATGCACATCTCTTTTAAGGACGTTCACACTTCATTCCACTCTCTAATATGTCACACCCAATTCTTATTCTATATTTATATTTTATCATTATTATTACTATAACACATAACTAATAGATTCTGGGAGAATATATGATACTATAAGAATTTGTTTGTTTGTTTGCTATCCCCACTCCAAAGGAGACTGAGACAAAGTTCGAAGGAGAATTTTCAGAGTACATCTGTAAGTGAGTCTTATGGAAAGGGCCTAGAAAACCAATACTTTGAGCCAAGAGTCACAAAGGGGAGCATCAATCAGACTGTCAAACCTCAGAGGGAAGGTACCAGAAGGTGGGGGTAAGGGGGAAAGATCAACAAAAGTACCTGTAGGCATGCATATAAGCCTAACTAATGGACACAGACAACAGGAGGATGAGGGCATGAGTGAGGAGGGGAAGGAGGCAATGGGGCAATAAGGACACATATGTTATACCTTAATCAATAAAGAAAAAAAGGGGAAAAAACTGCAAAAAAATTCACATTTCTCAAAGATAAAGAAAAAATAAAGCATTCAAATAGATTTTTAGAGGAATTTTATTTTTTTATTATTGATTTTTTTTTAGAGAGAGAGAGAGATCTATGTGAGAGGAAAACATCAATTAGTTGACTCCTCTCATATGCGCCCTGACCAGGGATGGAACTCATAACCTGGGTATGTACTCTGACTACGAATAGAATGCATCTTTGGTGTATGATGCTCTAACCCACTGAGCCACACCAGTCAAGGCAGGAATTTTACCTCTCGATGTAATAGAATTGAAAATGTTAAGAGACTCAAGTTCATAAACAGAGGAAAATTTTAGGATCAGGATATATTAATATCTTGTTTAAATTGCTAATTTTGTAATATTTACAAATCCGATTTCCATTTCTCAAATATTTTTGGGTAAAGTTTTGAGTAAGAAAGCAATTAGGTAAGATGTAGCCCCAAATGAATATCACTTAGGAAAAAAAGCATTGATGACCTAGGTTAGCACACTAAAGTCAACACAACTCTATAAATATTCAGAAAATTGAGCTTATCAGGAAACATCAATATGGGCTACATTATAAATTTGTGAAAAAGAAAGGTAATTCAAAGGACAAGACAAATATTTTGATCCATAAAATTAATATTGATTTTTTTAAAAGGATGAGAAACACAGCTGCATGGTTTTCTAACAGGGGTTTATTCAGATTCTATGGTAAGAAATAAATCACCATACACTTGTTCAAAAATTACTATTTATGTGCAGGAAAATTTGAATTTAGGAAAGAAGTAGCAATAACTAGTACATACATTAAAAAAAATTTTTTTTACTACGTTCCAGAGAATAATTCTCAATATTTTCTCAAGAACACCTTACATATTAAAAAATGTCTAAAACTTAATTAATTTACTCAGGCTTCTAATCAAGTTTCTGTTGTAGTCAACGGGAACAGCACCAGCAGTTAGACAGATGAGGTTGGATCAGCCCTGGGTTCAGCAATCTTGGTACTTGAGTTCTGGCTAGGAAAAAATTCACACCCAACACTCAAACTATAAAGAGAACATTTATATATAAAATCACAGAGGTAGAAGAAGTAATTCATAGAATAAATGGGCTGAAAAAACAAGTTATAGAGGCCAAGGAAGGGCCCCAGGAGCTTGGGAGTGAGGAAGTAAAGGTAACTTGCTTAGGGAGGAGGAGGAGAGGGAGGGAAAGGAGAGGGGGAAGGAGAGGGAGACTTCTGGGAGGAAGAGAACACTGGGTCCTCCATATTAAGAATTTTAAGGGTGAAGATTTTAGGGGAAGTCCCAGGGTAAGAATTTAATAGAATATTTAGCAGCTTTCCAGGTGCTTCCCTTCAGGGTCAGCATCTCCAATGATGACTGGTCAGAGCCAGAGCAGGGGATCATTATCCAATGCAGTTGGTCTTAGTCAGTCATAGGGTCCCTGGACTGGTTTTGTTGCTATTTTGGTCCTGGAGGTGAAACACAACTTAGGCCTACATGTTTTCTTTAGGGATGAAAGGTCAGGGGGTCCAAACTGCATGACTAGCATATATTAGTGGAGAAAAGATCACTCTAGCGGGGAGGTCTTACCCTACTGTTGTCCTTTATTAAGCATCCAGGGCTTTCTGAGCTAGTGACTTTCTGCATCTGGCCCATTGTCCTTGCTCTGCACATATCTGTCTTACTGGGTACCACATTTCTAATTAGTTTTAACAAACTTGAAATTTTATATTTTGAAAATAATTTTTAAAAGTTTTGTTAAACCTATACATCTTAATTGAAAGAATATGTTTAATTTTTTATCCTGAAATAGGTGATAAATATTATTACCTTTGCCAGTGGTTCCTGGCCTCAGGCTGGAATTACAAAGTTATATGAGCCAGTGTATGTACACATACAAACAAAAATGAGTAGTGCATGGCCATTAAGTAAATATAAATGATGAGTAATATATGGTCTCTTAATATACAAAATAAAATAATGCATGTCTTACATGATTTACAATGCAGCAAGGTATACAAAGGAAAAATACAAATTTCCAAAATGCAAGGCAGATTAAGGTAACAGATATAAAAAATACACTGTGTTCTGAGAACTAGGGAAAAGATATTCAGAAGATTCATGAACTAGGTAGCAGCTAAGAAGGAAGAGGATGATAATTGGATTTCAATGGATATGTTTCAAAAGGGTCTTCAAAGCTGGGAGGAATATCCAAGTCACAGATAAAGTCCAGTCAAAAGATAATGGAACAGAAAAAAAATGGCGGCATAATAGACAAACATGTCTGGAGCCATGTTGCTGAGCAGACAGAGAGAACAGCTGAGGGTAGCACTGGGAATGTTTGTTGGCAAGTTAAGGGACAGTTATCCTCCAGGAGAAGGTGGGGAACTGCTGGACAGGGTTCCCCTGACCAGGCAACCCCACTGCAATGGAGTTTTTTCAGCCCGAAGCCACCAGCACAAATGTGGAGACCATGCCATCTGGCAGGGGAAAGTGGATGTTTACGGCATCCTAAAAAGCTACAGCTGCGGGCAGCACCCACCAAACAGCTGGGGGACCGAGAACACCACTCCCCATTCAGCACAAACACTTAGATTCAGAGGAGCTCCACACAGATTTCGCCTGGGATAAGGAGAGAGAACTACATAATCAGACACCTGGAGAAGGAAGACCATGGTCAGACGAAGAAACAGCCCACATATGGAAGAAAAGCAGGCATCACCAGAAAAAAAAATATATAGAAGCAAACAACCTGCCAGAGAAAGAGTTCAGAGAAATGGTCATAAGGTGGCTGAAAACAATAGAAGATAAATTCAACAATATGACTAAAAACCAAGAGAAAATTATAAAGTATCAAGAAGAAATGAAAAATGACATTGCTGCTGTAAAGAACTCAATAGAAAGTATCAAAAGTAGACTAGAAGAAACAGAGAACTGCATCAGTGAGCTAGAAGACAAAGTAGGAAAAAAATACCCAAGTACAGCAGCTTCTAGAAAAAAAGATTAAAAAGCAAGAGGAGTGCCTAAGGGAACTTTGGGATAACACAAAACAAACAACATCCCCATAATTGGGTTCCAGAAAGAGTAGCGACTGAGCAAGGAATAGAAAACCTGTTTGAAGAAATAATGACAGAAAAATGTCCGGATATGGGAAAGAAAAAACCCACACAAATCCAAGAAGCTCACCGAGTTCCAAGCAAAATGAACCCCAAAGACCAACACAAAGACACATTATAATTAAATTGGCAAACACAAATGACAAAGTAAGAATCTTAAAAGTGGCCAGAGAAAGACAGAAAATTACCTACAAAGGAACCCCCATCAGGCTAGCAACAGATTTATCAACAGAAATGCATCAGGCCAAAAGGTAATGGAATGAAGTATACAAAGTCATGCAAAGGAAGGGTCTGAATCCAAGAATACTGTACCCAGCAAGGCTTTCAATCAAAATTGAAGGTGAAATCAGGAGCTTCACAAACAAAAAAGGACTAAGGGAATTTATTACCACCAAACCAGCAATGCAAGAAATGTTAAATGGTCTGCTGTAAAAAAAGAAATAGGAAGCGAACAAGGAACAAAGGGGTAAAGTATAAAAATGGTGACAGATAAGTAACCATCAATAATAACTTTAAATGTAAACAGATTAAATGCTCTAATCAAAAGACATAGGGTAACGGATTGGATAAGAAAACATGACCTATACATCTGCTGTCTAAAGAAACCCATCTCAGAAAAAGAGATGCATACAGACTGAGGGTGAAGGGATAGAAGATGGTTTTTCAGGCAAATGGAAATGAGGGGAAAAAAAGCTGGGGTTGCAATACTAATATTTGACAAATTAGATCTCAAAGTGAAGGACATAACCAGAGATAAAGAAGGCCACTTCATAATACTAACAGGAGCAATCCAACAAGAAGAAATAACTTTGGTAAACATATATGCACCCAATGTAGGAGCACCTAAATACATAAAAAACTCCTAGAGGATATAAAGGGAGATATTGACAGCAATACAATCATAGTAGGAAACTTTAACACCCCACTGTCACCAATGAACAAATCCTCTAAACAAAAAATCAACAAAGAAACAATCCTAAATGACTCAAGAGACCAGATGGAATTAATATCTTCAGAACATTTCACCCCAAAGTCACAGAATATATATTCTTTTCAAGTGCACATGGGTCATTTTCAAAGATAGACCATATGATGGGTCATAGGAAAAGTCTCTTCAAATTCAAGAAGATAGAAATCATAACAAGCATCTTCTCAGATCACAGTGGCAAAAAACGGAAAATCAACTACAAAGAAATCAAACACATGGAGATTAAACAGAATGCTATTGAACAACGACTGGGTAACCAGAAAGATCAAGGAAGAAATAAAAAACCTCATGGCAACAAATGACAATGACAACACAACAATACAAGATTTATGGGACACAGTGAAAGCAGTCTTGAGAGGGAAGTACATAGCTCTACAAACCTATTGCAAAAAACAAGAGACAATGGTAATAAATTACCTAACCCTAAAACCTTAGGAGCTACAAAGAAAGCAACAAGAAAAGCCCAATGTAAGCAGAAGGAAATAGTAAAGATCTGAGCGAAGATAAACGACATAGCGTCCAAAGAAACAATTCAAAAGATCAGCAAAACCAAGAGCTGGTTCTTTGAAAGGATAAACAAGATTGATGGACCTCTAGGCAGGCTCACCAAGAAGCAAAGAAAGAATACCCAAATAAACAAAATCAGAAATGAAAGAGGAAAAATAACAACAGATCCTGCCAAAATACAAAGAATTGCTAAAAAATACTATGAAAACTCTATTCCAACAAACTGGACAACCTGTAGGAAATGGACATATTCCTAGAAAAACATAACCTTTTAAAACTCAATCAGAAAGAATCTGAACACCTCAATAGGCCAACAACTATGGAAGAAATTGAAGCAGTCATCAAAAAGCTACCAGCAAACAAAAGCCCAGGGCCAGATGGCTACACAGAAGAGGTTTACCAAACATTCAAGGAAGAATTAAAACCTATCCCCCTCAGACTATTCAAAAATATTCAAGAAGAAGGAACACTTCCAAACACCTTCTATGAAGCCAGCATCACCCTAATACCAAAAAAAGATAAAGACAACACAATGAAAGAGAATCATAGGCCAATATCGCTCATGAACATAGATGCCAAAATCCTCAACAAAATTTAGCAAATCAGATCTAGCAGTATATCAGAAAGATCATACACAATGACCAAGTAGGATTTATCCCAGGAATGCAAGGATGATACAATATACACAAATCAAATTGAGAAATAAAAATCACATAGTCATATCAATTGATGCAGAAAAAGCTATTTGACAAAATCCAACACTCTTTTTTTTTCTTTTTTTAAATTTATTATTTTCCCCCCTATTTCCCTCCCCACACCCCTGTATATGCCCTTATCCATCCCCCTCCCTCCCACCTGCCTTCCCCCATGGCCCTGTATCCACTAGCTATGCCTACACACACATACATACAAGTCCTTCGATTGATCTATACGCCCCTCCTCCCCAACTTCCCCTGCCTTCCCACTGTAGCATGACAGTCTGTTCATTGCTTCTTTGCTTTTGCATCTACTTCCCCCGCCCCCACCACCAGCATGAATCGAGAGCTCAGGTTACAGCTGAGGGCCACTGGGTTGTGAGAAGAGGGTCCCTCTTGGCAAAAGAGGAAAGAAGGCCAGTACACAATGCTCAAGTTCCTTCCCAGTGATTCTTGTCTTTAAAAACATCTTTCCCCTGTAGGCTAGAAATAAACCCACCAGAGCAAAAGAAACAATGATTGAGTCCCAATTTCAATATCCGATAGCTTTGAGACCCAGTTTCAATGTCAGACAGTTCCTTATGTGTACATGTTATCAATGGTATCTGGATACTGGACGAATGGTGGCTATGATGGTCCGACCCTCTCTGGTTTGGTCCTGGGCATCCTGTAGCAATGCTCAGCTGCTAATTGTTCACATGGCAAGGGGTCGTCAGCATCTTCCATCTGTGGACTGTTTCTCCTCTTGCCTTCGTGGTTGGCGCAGACCTGTCAGTTCCTCTCTGTTGCAGGAGTCCACCTGGTCTTGGAGTTGTTTTCTGAAAGTATATAAACATATTCTCGACCAAGAGTTAATAAAGGAACCTTTTCTATAAAATGGACTTGGGGTCCTTTTTATTTTTGCCTACCCACTTTTCCTTTGGCTTATTTTGACACCATGTGTGTTTTTCATGGGTGTCTTGCTATTAGCATTATAAATGGAAATTAATTTCTTAAGTGAAAGTTTTCTTAATGTAATTTACTTATTGGATATTTTTCCTTACATGCTATTATCCTACTTCCCCACCCCCTTTTTTTTTGATTAATGGAGAATTTGGTAAAAATTTTTAATGAAATCTTGATAACTTAAAATTTTAACTTTTTGCACACAAATATGCCTATTTTCTGTTCATTACATATTAAGTAATTTTACCATGAGATGAGCTATCAATAGAAATTTTAATTAATACCTTAGAAACAGCTTTTTATCCAGTACTCTTAAATTTTCTTGGGTGTTTGCTTATTTCAGTTCGCCAATTTAAATTAATCTGAGAGCTTGTTAACTCTTTTACATCAAATTTAATACTCTGCCAACAATCTTAGATTACCCTGTATATATTAGTGGAGAGGTTTATTTGGATTGAGTTGGCACTGAGCATTCCTAGTGCTAGGATAAATTTAGCTATAGGGCAGCTGCTGTTAGCAGGTTTCTGTCTGTTACCTGGGTCCCAATCTGTGCTGAGCATGGGAAGCGAAGTAGCCATGGGGGCAGGAGACCTCCCTCAGAAGGGGTGAGGGTTCAGACCCCTGCAAGGTTGGTGGGGGGGTGAGGGTCTGTGCCCCACCTCTGTTGATCCCCACGTTCTCTCCTGATGACCCTTCTGCGACTGTGCCTGTCTTAGGTTGTTCTTTCCCTGAGGAATCTTACCAGTCCCTGGGTAACCAGTCATCCTCTGGGGCCAAGCAGGGTGTTGTCAGGTTCAGTTCTGTCTCCATGGTAGCCTATGCCCCCGTGGCCTCCATGCTCAGCACCTGCCTTGGGGATTCCCTTGCCTACTGGCAGGGGCCCTGGCACTGTTCACTTACATCGGGGAATTCAGGTTCCTTCTCCAGGAAGGACCCAGCTCACACCATTGGGCAAGAGACAGATCCATTATACCAGCCACCTCAAGGCTTCAACCTCAGCATGAATCGAGAGCTCAGGTTACAGCTGAGGGCCACTGGGTTGTGAGAAGAGGGTCCCTCTTGGCAAAAGAGGAAAGAAGGCCAGTACACAATGCTCAAGTTCCTTCCCAGTGCTTCAATTCCTTCTGAAAGGAATTAAATCCTTTCATGTCCTCTTTTTAAATTGCTGCTAAACATTCAAAGAATTACTTTGTACGTTTGTTTGGGGTAGTTGTACAATATGCTGTTGTGAAATATCAAAAATTAAGTGATATTGTAGGATAATATCATGTAAGGATATTCTTTGCTCCAGGCCATGGCAACTCAATTTCAAACGAGCTGACAATTTCTTTTTGTAACTTTATATAAACTATTTCAGGGAGGCATAAACACAGATTACTTACCTTAGCTCAAGAGGCCAGATATATTGACTTCCAATTATGATTCTCATGACATTTAAAGAAAACTTCTCATTATTGGCTTCCAAAATGATTTTCATGTTACACAGTTTCATTTAAAAATTTTTGTCTCATGAAGTAATTGCTCTTTAGGTTATGGAGACCAGTGTATGGATTCCCTCTCCTGCCACACCTTCCACATTGTCTGTGCCCAATTATTATGCCCATACGCACGTACAAAAGTCCCTCTGTTAATCTCTCCCCCTTATTCCCACCAACCCCCACCTTCCCCGAGGTTTGATGCTTTGATTGATGTTTCTCATTCTCTAGATCTGATATTGATTATCAGTCTATGTCATTCATTATATTCCACAGATGAGTGAGTTCATGTGATATTTGTCTTTCTCTGCCTGGCTTATTTCAATAAGCATAATGCTCTCCATCTCCATCCATGTTGTTGCAAATGGTAGGAGCTCCTTTTTTACCACAGCGTAGTATTCGATTGTGTAGATGTACCACAGTTTTTTAATCCAATCATCTGTTAATGGGCACTTGGGCTGTTTCCACATTATAGCTATCGTGAATTGTACTGCTAAGAACATTGGGGTGCATATATCCTTCCTGATTGAAGTTTCTAGTTTCTTAGGGATATTCCTAGTAAAGTGGGATCACTGGGTCAAATGGAAGTTCTATTTTTAGTTTTTTGAGGAGACTACATAATATTCTTCACTGTGGCTGCACCAGTCTGCATTCCCACCAGCAGTGCACCAGGGTTCCTTTTTCTCCGCATCCTCAACAACACTTGTCGTTTGTTGTTTTGTTGATGATAGCCATTCTGACAGGTGTGAGATAGTACCGCATTGATGTTTTGATTTGCATCTCTCTGATGATTAGTGACTTTAAGCAGGTTTTCATATGTCTCTTGGCCTTCCTTCTGTCCTCTTTTGAGAAGTGCCTATTTAGATCAGTTGCCCGTTTTTTAATTGGGTTTGTTTATCTTCTTTTTGTGAAATTGTATGAGTTCCCTGTAAATGTTGGAGATTAAACCCTTATCATTGATATCATTGGCAAATATGTTCTCCCATGCAGTGGGCTTTCTTGTTGTTTTGTTGATGGTTTCCTTTGCTGTGCAAAAGCTTTCTATTTTGAAGAAGTCCAATTTGTTTATTTTTTCTTTAGTTTCCATTGCCTGAAGAGCTGTGTGGGTGAAGAAATTCCTTCTGCATATGTCGGAGATTTTGCTGCCCGTGAATTCCTCTAGTATTTTTATGGTTTCCCTTCTTATGTTTAAGTAGTTTATTTATTTTGAGTTTATTTTTGTGTATGGTGTAAGTTGGTGGTTTATTTTCATTTTTTTGCTTGTTTCTGTCCAATTTTCTCAACACCATTTGTTGAAGAGACTGTCTTGAATCCATTGTATGTTTGTGCCTCCTTTGTCAAATATTAATTGAGCATAGTGGTTTGGGTCAATTTCTGGGTTCTCTATCCTATTCCATTGATCTATGTGTCTATTCTTATGCCAGTATGAGGCAGTTTTGCTAACAGTGGCTTTGTAATACAGCTTGAAATCTGGCATTGAGATCCCACATACTTTGTTCTTCTTTCTAAGGATTGCTGCAGCTATTCGGGGTCTTTTTTATTCCAGATGAATTTTTGGAAAGTTCAATCTAGGTCTGTGAAGTATGCCTTTGGTATTTTCATGGGGATTGCATTGAATTTATAAATTGCTTTGAGTAGAATAGACATTTTGATGATATTGATTCTCCCAATCCATGAACATGGTTTGTTCTTCCATCTGTTTATGTCTTCTTCTATCTCTTTTCTTAGAGTTGTGTAGTTTTTGGCATATAGGTCTTTTACCTCCTTAGTTAAGTTTATTTCTAGGTATCTTAAATTTTTGTGCTATGGTAAATGGGATTGTTGGTTTAGCCTCTCTTTCTGTAAGTTCATTATTGGTATATAGAAATGCCAAACATTTCTTGGTGTTAATTTTGTATCCTGCTAATTGCTGAATTCATTTATCAAGTCTAATAATTTTTTGATGGAGTCTTTAGGGTTTTCTATGTACAGTATCATGTCATCTGCAAATAAGGATAGTTTTACTTCTTCTTTTCCTATTTTGATGCATTTTATTTCTTTTTCTTGACTGATAGCAATGGCTAATACTTCCTGCACTATGCTAAATAGGAGTGGTGAGAGTGGACATCCCTGTCTTGTTCTTGTTTTTAGGGGAAATGGTTTTAGTTTTTTGACCATTGAGTATGATGTGGGTTTGTCATATATGACTTTTATTATGTTGAGATATGATCCTTCTATTCCTATCTTGCTGAAAGTTTTTATTAAGAAAGGGTGTTGGATTTTGTTGAATGCTTTTTCTGCATCAATTGATATGACTATGTGATTTTTATCTCTCAATTTGTTTATGTGATGTATCATGTTTATTGATTTGCGAATATTGTACCATCCTTGCATTCCTGGGATAAATCCTACTTGGTCATGGTGTATGATCTTTCTGACCTATTGCTGGAATTGAATTGCTAGTATTTTGTTGAGGATTTTGGCATCTATGTTCATGAGGGATATTGGTCTGTAATTCTCTTTCATTGTGTTATATTTATCGCGTTTTGGTATTAGGGTGATGCTGGCATCATTGGAGGAGTTTGGAAGTGTTCCTCCCTCTTGAATTTTCTGGAATAGTCTGAGAAGAATGGGTTTTACTTCTTCTATGAATGTTTGGTAAAATTCCCCTGAAGCTCTCTGGCCCTGGGCTTTTGTTTGCTGGAAGCTTTTTGATGACTGCTTCAATTTCTTCCTTAGTTATCAGTGTGTTGAGATTTTTTAAACCTTCCTGTGTGAGTTTTAGAAGTTTGTGTTTTCTAAGAATCTTTCCATTTCCTCCAGGTTGTGAAATTTGTTAGAACAGAGTTGCTCATAATATTTTTTAACAATCCTTTGTATTTCTTTGGGGTCTATAGTTATTTCCTCTCTCTCATTTCTGATTCTTTTTTACTTAGGTTCTCTCTCTCTGCTTCTTGGTGAGCCTGGCTAGAGGTTCATCAATCTTGTTTATCCTTTCGAAGAACCAGCTCTTTGTTTTGTTAATTTTTTGTATCATTTTTTTTTTTGGTCTCTATGTCATTCATTTCTGCTCTGATCTTTTTTATTTCTTTCCTTCTGCTCACAGTGGGCTTTCCTTGTTGCTCTCTTTCTAATTCTTTGAGTTGTTGAGTTAGGTGATTCATCACCATTTTTTCCTGTTTTTTCAGGTAGGCCTGTAGAGCTATAAACTTCCCTCTCAGCATTGCTTTCATTGTGTCCAATAGCATTTGCATTATTGTATTTTTATTGTCATTAGTCTCAAGAAAATTTTTAATTCTTTCTTTTATCTGATTTATAACCCACTCATTGTTTAGTAACATGCTATTCAACTTCCAAGTGTTTGAATTTTTTGGAATGTTTTTACTGTGATTTATTTCTAATTTTATATTATTGTGGTCTGAGAAAATGCTTGATATGATTTCAATCTTTTTGAATTTGGAGAGACTTTGCTTATGACCCAATATGTGTTCTATTTTTGAGAATGTCCCATGTGCACTTGAGAAGAATGTTTATTCTGTAGCTTTGGGGTGAGATATTCTGAAGATGTCAATTAGGTCCATCTGATCTAGTGAGTTATTTAGAATTGCTGTTTCTTTGCTGATTTTTTTCTAGAGGATTTGTCCAGAGATGTCAGTGGTGTATTAAAATCCCCTACTATGATTGTATTGCTGTTGATCTCTCCCTTGATATCCTCTAGGAGTTTTTTTTATGTATTTAGGGGCTCCTATATTAGGTGCATATATGTTTACCAGAGTTATATCTTCTTGATGAATTGCTCCTTTTAGTATTATGTAGTGGCCTTCCTTATCTCTTGTTATAGCCTTTACTTTGAGATCTATTTTATCAGATGTAAGTATCACTATCCCAGCTTTTTCCTCATTTCTATTTGCCTGAAAAATGTTTTTCCACCCCTTCACTCTCAGTCCGTGTGAATCCTTTTCTCTGAGGTGGGTCTCTTGTAGACAGCAAATGTATGGGTCCTGTTTTCTTAACCATTGAGCTACCCTATCTCTTTTGATTGGTGCATTTAACCCATTTACATTTAATGATATTATTGACAAGTTCATGTTTCTTGTCATATTTTTCCTTAGTGTTTGTTTTTGTTTGTTTCTTTTTTGTTTACTTTTTGCCTTTCTCTTTGTTCTTCTACAGCAGTTCCTTTAGCATTTCTTGCATTATTGGCTTGGTAGTGATAAATTCTCTTAGCCCTTTCTTTTCTGTAAAGAAGATTTCGCCATCAATTTTGAATGATAGCCTTGCTGGGTATAGTATTCTTGGGTTCAGACCCTTGTTTTGCATCACTGAGAAAGAAGGATAAAGTAGGTGGGATCTCAATACCAGATTTCAAGCTCGATTACAAAGCTACTGTTCTCAAAACAGCCTGCTACTGGCACAAGAACAGACACATAGACCAATGGAATAGAATAGAGAATCTAGATATCAACCCAAACCACTATGCTCAATTAATATTTGAAAAAGGAGGCATGAACATACAATGGAGTCAAGACAGTCTCTTCAATAAATGGTTTGGGAAAATTGCACAGATATATGCAAAAAAGTGAAATTAGACCACCAACTTACACCATACACAAAAATAAACTCCAAATGGATACAGGACTTAAACATAAGACAGGAAACCATAAAAATACTAGAGGAATCCACAGGCATCACAATATCAGACATATGCCGAAAGAACTTCTTCACTGATACTGCTCCAAGGCAATGGAAGCTAAAGAGAAAATAAACAAGTAGGACCCCATCAAAATAAAAAGCTTTTGCACAGCAAAAGAAACAAAAAAAGAAAGCCCACTGTATGGGAGAACATATTTGCAAATGTTATCACTGATAAAGGTTTAATCTCCAACATCTACAGCCAACTTATACAACTTAATAAAAGGAAGATAAATGATCTGATTAAAAAATGGGCATTGGACCTAAACAGAACCTTTTTTGAAAGATGACACAAAGAAGGCCAAGAGACACATGAAAACATGCTCAAATTCACTAATTACCTGAGAGATGAAAATCAAAAGACAATGTGATACCATCTCACACCTGTCAGAATGGCAATCATCAGCAAATCAACAAATGACAAGTGTTGGCGAGGATGCAGAGAAAAGGAATCCTCGTGCACTGCTGGTGGGAATGCAGACTGGGGCAGCCACTGTGGAAAACAGTATGGAGTTTCCTCAAAAAACTAAAAATGTATCTCCCATTTGACTCAGCAATCCCACTCTTAGGAATATATCCTAAGAAACTAGAAACACCAATCAGAAAGGATTTATGCAGCCTTATGTTCATAGCAACACAATTTATAATAGCTACAATTTGGAAACAGCTTAGGTACCTATCAGCAGATGAGTGGATCAGAAAAGTATGATACATCTACACATTGGAATTCTATGCTGCCATAAAAAAGAAAGAACTCTTACCATTTGCAGCAACCTGGATGGAACTGGAGAGCATTATGCTAAGTGAAATAAATCAGTCAATAAAGAGAAACACCACATGATCTCCTCATTTGTGGATAATAAAGAACATTATAAACTGATGAACAAAAAGATAGATACAGAGGCCGCAAAGCATTAAACAGACTGTCAAATTACAGCAGGAAGGTTAGGGAGAGGTGGGATAGGTAAGAGACCAACGAAGGACTTGTATGCATGCATATAAACATAACCAATGACACAAGACACTGGGGGGTTAGGGTATGCCTGGGAGGGGTGGCAATGGGAAGATATCTATATATGTAATACTTTAATAAAAAATTTAAAAAGATTTTAAAAAGGATAATGGAATGTCTTATTTTAGGTAAAAATCAAAACCAAACAATGTCTAATGACAGACTGTATAAAAAAATGAAAATTTCAATCAACTAAGTCTATATAGAATATAGAATTCAATAGAACCTGAGGTGGCCTACAAAAAATAACAAAAGGATAAATGTTACCTAAGTACTAAGGCTTGATATTACATCTTATTAAAGATTAATTAGCCTTAATAAAAGGGTGATTATCCTGCTGTCCAGCATGCATCCCAGGATCCCTTACAATCAATACCACCTTGAGCAAGAATCTTCCTTAATGGATAACTGTATATCCCAAACTCAAACTAAAATACAAAATGAACAAAAATCCAAAACAAAACTAAAGGAGATTGAAGCATACTAACCTCCATCTTGGGTAAAAACTGCTGTTTAAAATTTTATTCTGGCCTCTGTAAACATTTGCTTGCTAAAGTAATAGGGAAAAATAAGACTATTCCCATTCCAGAGAGGCCATAAACTATGCTCCAGACAGAGTTGTTAGTGCTGTTGCCAGGCCAGGCTTTGAGATACGGTCTCACAGCCTATCCCAGCACACAGGACTTTTTCTCAGAAGATCTAGAAGTCTCATTCCAAATTTTCAAAACAAAGATCTGAAAAACATATAAATAAGGGAGACTTCTACCATACTGGGCTCTAGAATTTGAGAAGCAAGATTTCCTCTGGGCCCACTAGCACTAGTGAAATGAACAGGACTCCAAATAAATTTGGCTTCTTAATTAAACTGTCTTCTGATTTACAATATAATAAGACCATCACAGCAAGCTTTAACCTTTCTCTCTACTTCTCTTTAAATTATCAAGCTGGATTACTCTCTACTTAGGAGGCATCTCTTGTTTCCAGGTGCCATCATTCATGAACAGACACACTAAAAATTCTTTAGTATTTAAGGATCACTCTTAAATGTTACATCTTCATTACAAGTTTACTGTCTAAGCAGTTTCCTTTCAGAAACTAAATCAAGAGAGGTTATACTACTACTCAAGAGTACATAGTGAAGAGAAACAGATGTCACAGAGTGTAAGGAGTGAGGAGCTCAGATCCTACAGCAGTCATCTAGCTTTATTCTTTTTTTTTTTTTAATTTAAAATCCTAGATCAGTATATTAAGAAACCTACAAAGTTCTTATGGAAATTTTGCATCAACTGCTTTGGTGTCAAATGAAAAAGATGTCTTCCAGAATTTGATTCTCCTGTAGGTCATCGGGGGTCCTGCCTGCCCCCATCTTCTTCCGGGTTGGTTTCAGAGAACTGAGTCGGTAAGTGCTGTGATTCCAGGCCCTGGCTTCTCTGCAGAGATGGGGCTGAAGTTTAGAAGCAGATTTTGGACTCAGAGATTGAACTAAATCCAACAGAGATGTCTCATACCGGGAGGATTCGTGTTGGAATGACGATGTGGTTGAGCTTAGAATGTCCTTTTGGCTTTCTGTTGTCATAGGAGATGTAGACACATCTTTTCTAACTCCCATCACTGTCCCTCTATGGGGTTGATATGTATCTGTCTTTTGACATGTCCACAGGGCATCATCTTCCATAGGTGACTGAAACCCAACTGTCTTCTTCTCTCTTCTAGTCTCTCCACTGTTACTGGACTCTTAATGCTTTTTGATGGATGATGATGTTCCAAGCCACCAACCATCACATGCTGACTTCAACAAACTTGGTCCAGAGTCACTCCCATTCATATCCAGGTTGAGTTCTCGGGGCTTAGTAAGCTTGTTACAGCAATCAGTTCTTTTGAGTTAAACACACCTTGAGTTCTTAACCATCTGTAGTCCAAATGAGACTGATGAAGCTGCTACTGTTTTTAGGAGAAGCTTTGTCTCCTGCTTGGCCAGCAGATGCTGAAGGCGCTCCTTTTCAATTTCCAGCTCCATTTTCTGAAGCATAAGTTGCTGCCTTCTATCTTCTGATAGCTGCTTTTTAAAATCAATTTCACTGGGCTGCAGTACTTCTTGGCCATGCATCAGAGATGCCCAGGAACGCCCACAATAATAGCATGATTCCGGGTGTGTCTTGGAATATTGAGGGGCCATGTCTACAGGATGGCCAACAGGAACATGATCTGCATTTTCAGAAAGTCTATCAGCACAACACAGTCTAGCTTTATTCTTTTTGCCCTTCCCAGTCTAACATGTGCATTTGTGTAAATGCAATCCAATTAGTGCCATTTGCCAACCACACCCCAGGACAGACAAATTAAGAGAATAAATCTCATTTTGGTATATCAGCATAAAACTTATGAATATTCTATTGATCCTACCCTAAGACCAACTCTACACACCCAGTCTTTAAAATCCCTGTAAACAAAGGTCCCAGCTCACTCTTCCTCCATGGAGCACCTATACCATTACTTTCCCTCTTTCATTCCCTCACAGGGATGCATCTCCTAACCTCTAAGGGACCCCTGAGACTTGCAACCAGAAGAACAATGGGCAGGAGCCACTCATTCCAGGCTAAACCCCTGAACATGTATCGAAGGCCACCTTTTGTCTAACTTCCCAGTGAGCCAATGCAGTCCAGTCTAGGCTGGAGAGTTCATTCTAGGTCTGTGAAATATGCTATTGGTATTTTAATGTGGATTGCATTGAATCTATAGATTTGTTTGGGTAGAATGGACATTTTGATTATGTTGATTCTACCAATCCAGGAACATGGTATGTTCTTCCATCTGTTTATATCTTCCTCTATCTCTTTTTTCAGTGTTCCATAGTTTTTGCATATAAGTCCTTTACCTCTTTAGTTAAGTTTATTCCTAGATATCTTAATTTTTCTGATACGATGGTAAAAGGGGTTGCTTTTTTAGTCTCTCTTTCTGTAAATTCCCTATTGGTGTATAGAAATGCCACAGAATTTTTGGCATTAATTTTGCATCCTGCTACATTGCCAAATTAATTTATTAAGTCTATTAGTTTTTGGATGGAGTCTTTAGGGTTTTCTATGTACAATATCACGTCATCTGTGAATAAGGACAGTTTTACTTCTTCTTTTCCAATTTGGATGCCTTTTATATCTTCTTTTTTTCTGATAGCAATTGCTAGTACTTCAAGTACTATGTTGAACTGGAGTGGTGAGAGTGGGCATCCCTGTCTTGTTGCTGTTCTTAGGGGAAATGGTTTTAGTTTTTTTTTCCATTGAGTATGATGCTGGCTGTGGGTTTTTATGATGTTGAGGTATGATCCTTATTCCTACCTTGCTGAAATTTTTTATCAAGAAAGGGTGTTGGATTTTGTCAAATGCTTTTTCTGCATCAATTGATAAGACTATGTGATTGTTTTCCCCTCAAATTGTTTATGTGATGTATCACGTTTATTGATTTGTGGATGTTGTACCATCCTTGCATCCCTGGGATAAATCCTGCTTGGTCATGGTGTATGATCTTGCTGATGCACTGCTGGATCCGATTTGCTAGGATTTTGTCATTATGTTTATGAGGGATATTGGCCTGTAATTCTTTTTCATTGTGTTGTCTTTATCTGTTTTTGGTACTAGAGTAATGCTGGCTTATAGAATGTGTTTGGAAGTGTTCTTTTCTCTTGAATTTTTTGGAATATTCTGAGGAGGATAGGTTTTAGTTCTTACTTGAATGTTTGGTATAACTCTCCTGTGAAGCCATCCAGGCCTGGGCTTTTGTTTTCTGGAAGCTTTTGATGACTGCTTTAATTTATTTCATAGCTATTGGCCTATTAAGATTTTTAGAATCTTCCTGATTTAGGTTTGGAAGGTTATATTTTTCTAGGAATATGTCCATTTCCTCTAGGTTGTCTCATTTGTTGGAAATGAGCTGTTCATAGTATGTTTTTTTTTTAACAATCCTTTGTATTTCTGTGGGGTCTGTTGTTATTTCTCCTCTACATTTCTGATTTTGTTCTTTTGAGTTCTCTCTATTTCATTATTCGTGATCCTGGCTAGAGGTTCATCAATCTTGTTTATCCTTTCAAAGTATCAGCTCTTGGTTCCATTGATCTTTTGTATTGTTTTTTTTTTTTTTTTGGTCTCTATGTCATTTATCTCTGCTCTAACCTTTATTATCTCCTTCCTTCTGCTCACACTGGGATTTTCTTGTTGCTCTCTTTCTAATTATTTGAATTGTAGCCTTATATGATTTACTACCATTTTTTCTTGTTTTTTGAGGTAGGCCTGTACAGCTATAAACTTCCCTCTCGGGACTGTTTTCATTGTGTCCCATAGGTTTTGGATTGTTGTGTTTTTATTGTCATTAGTTTGCAGAATGTTTTTAATTTCTTCTTTGATCTCATTGGTAACCCAAGCAATATTTAATAACATGCTATTGAGCTTCCAGGTGTTTGAGTGTTTGGATTTTTTTTTATTGTAGTTTGTTTCAAAAATTATGCCATTGTGGTCTGAAAAGATGCTTGGTATGATTTCAATCTTCCTGAATTTGGGTCGACTTTGCTTGTGATCCAGTATGTGGTCTATTTTTTAAAATGCCCCATGTGCGTATATTCTGCAGCTTTGGGGCAAAATGTTCTGAAGATGTCAATTAAGTCCATTTTATCTAGTGAGTCATTTAGGATTGTTGTTTGTTTTTGCTGATTTTTTATCTAGAGGACTTATCCAGTGATGTCAGTAGTGTATTAAAGTCCCCTACTATGATTGTATTGTTGTCTATCTCTCTCTTGATATCTTCCAGGAGACGTTTTATGTATTTGGGTGCTCCTGCATTGGGTGAATATATATTTACCGGGGTTATATCCTCTTGTATCAATCCCTTTAGTATTATGAAGTGGCTTTTCTTATCTCTTGTTTTGTTCTTCACTTTGAGGTGTATTTTGACAGATATAAATATTACTACCTCAGCTTTTTTTTTTTCATTTCCACATGACTGAAAGATATTTGTCCATCTTTTCACTTCAGTCTCTGTGAGTCCCTTGTTCTGAGATGGGTCTCTTGCAAACAGGATATATGGGTCATGTTTTTTTTTATCCATTCAGCCATTCCATGTCTTTTGATTGGAACATTTAGTGGGTTTATGTTTAAAGTTATTATTGAAAGGTTCTTGTTTGTAGCCATTTTTATTTATTGGGGCTGTGTTCCTTCTTACCTTTTTTGTTTCTTCTTTTTACAGCATTCCCTTTAGCATTTCTTGCATTACTGGTTTGGTAGTGATAAACTATATTAGTCTTTTTTTGTCTGTGAAGCTCCTGATTTCCCCTTCAATTTTGATTGGTAGTCTTGCTGGATAGAGTATTTTTGGATTGAGTCCCTTGCTTTGCATCACTTCGTATATCTTCTTTCTTTTCCTTCTAGCTTGATGTGTTTCTGTTGAGAAATCATTTGATAATATGATGAGGGATCCTTTGTAGGTAACTCTCTGTCTCTCTCTTGCAGCTTTTAATATTCTCTCTTTGTTGATACATTTGCCATTGTAATTATGGTGTGTCTTGGTGTGGGTCTTTTGGGATTCATATTGCTTGGAACTTTTTGTACTTGAGTAACTTTTTTCTTCCCCATATCAGGGTAGTTTTCTGTCACTATTTCTTCAAATAAATTTTCTAATTCTTGCTGGTCTTCTTGTCCTTCTGCAGCCCTATTATATGTATGTTACTTCATTTTGTGTTGTCCCAAAGCTCCCTTAGGCTCTCCTCCTGCTTTTTATTTTTTTTCTCTAGTTGTTGTTCAGATTGGGATTGTTTCTGTACCTGATCTTCTAACTCGCTGATTCAGTCCTCTGCTTCTTCTCGTCTACTGTTGAAGCTTTCAATGATGTTTTTGACTGTAGCTATATCATTTTTCATTTCTTCCTGATTTTTGCATAGGTTGTTGATTTTCTCATCTATCCGGTGTATGAACTGTATGACCATTATTCTGAATTCTTTTTCTGTCATGTCACATGCTTCTGTTTTTCTTATTTCCTTACTTGGTGATTCCTCCTTTTTTTTCCTCTAGGGATTGCTTCTCATTCTAACTATCACCAGAAGGATCAGGCATTGAGTTGCGGGGGCCTGGACCTTGTGCAGTGGGAGTTTTGCACCCACAAGTGTCACTGAAGAGTTTTGATACCAAGACGTGCAGTTACTTTGGATTGGTGGGAACCACGCTCACCCTGGGTCAGAGTCACCGGCACTTAGTGTTGCCTTGTGTGTGAACCTAGAATCAGGGAAGCTGCCTGCACCACATTGAAACAGAGAACCCACTGGCTTGTGCCAAAAATCAAAGTCCCCTATTATATGTCAGGAGTCAAAGGCTCTCTGTGTCCATGCTGAGAATCTAGTATCAGAGTGTCTGTTTTTTGGTGCCACCTCACACTGAGAATCAGGTGCCTGCGTGTACTTGCACCAAGATATGTAGTCACTGGCTCTTAGTGTGAATGTACTGAGAATCAGGGATCTCAGGCACATGTAATGCGGAATGGAGTCTAGTCACTCATGGTCAATTCTGCCTCTTGTGTGGAGACTCAGGGTCCCCTATCTGCTCAGGAGACCAGATTGCTCAGTTGCACTGTGTTGATAGGAGGTCCACTTCTGTCCTGCGGTAAACAACCTTCTATGTGCACTTGCCCTGAATCAAGGTCAGGTGGCACTGCCCCTTGTGTGGGTATGGGATCTAGTCATGTGGGTGTACACTGTGAAAAATAAACTCCCTGTGTCCACGTACCCAGGTTCAAATTCACCACAATCTCTCTAAGGTGCAGGGTCTGATCATGGGAAACTAACTCCTGGAGTTTGCACGCCCAGGCTCAAATTCAGTGCTGTCTCCCTGCATGGGCATAGAACCTGGTCCCAGAAAACAATCACCCCATATTTGTGCAGCTATGCTTACATTCAGGACTGCCTTTCTGCCTGGGTGTGGAGGCGAGTTATGGGAAACAAATTCCCAGAGTTCGCAAGACTGGGCTCAAGTTCAGCGCTGTTTCCCTGCCCTGTGTGGGCATGGGATCTGGTCACAGAAAACCAGCTTCCTAGGAATGAGCAGCTAGGCAGGAATTCCATTCAGTCTCCCTGCCTGAGCATGGGGACTAGTCATGGGAAACAAACTTCCCGTGTCAGACACCAAGGCTCAGTCAGGCAGAGTCACCACTGCTTTGTGGGTGCATAAAGCCTTATTGTGCAGCTGGAATCTGGTAGTTTCTATGTTGCTGCTGCACAGGTGGCAGGGGACGGGGATTGGCTTCGTTACAGAAATCTGCTTCCCAGTGCCTATAGTCCTGGTGTCCCTGGGTCTGCAGCTGTGTTGGCCGGTCTTCTACCAGTGTGGCTGTAGGGTCCTGGTTTGCTTCTGAGACCAGCCTGAGTGGTGGCGAGAATAGGATCCTAGTCTCAAGCAATTGTTTTTCAAGATGGTGTGGTCTCTGTGCCACCAGTGTCCTCCCCGGAGTGTTTGTGGCGGTGTCCTCCCCAGAGTGTTTGTGGTGGCCATGGTGTTTTACCATCTAAGTCTTCCTGGATTGGCAGGTCCCTGAAAGAACTTTAGGGTCTTACTGTCCCTATTTCACTCAGACACACATCCACACACGTCCACACATACCTCTATTGCTCCCTCACTCTCTTACACACTCTCCCTCCCTACCTTCCTGCCGATAGCCATCTTTTGTATCTCTCAAGAGCATTTTAGTCAATTTAGTACTGCCCTGCTACTTTCATAGCTTTATATACATTACTTTGAAAAATAAAACAATATCCTCCCAGGTAAAGGCTTTAATTTATGGAGCACCTTCAACACAGAAGGAAAATGAATCTGTAAATCCAGTAGTTCCCCACATTTACTGCATATTAGAAACTTTAAAAGATGCTGATGTTTGGCACCTGTTTCCACACATTCTGATTTCACTGATAAGGCATACAATGTGGGCATCAGCACTTTTAACCAGTCCCCAGTGATTCTAATGTGCATCAAAATTGGGGAATTGCAGGCTGAAGCCTGCCTCTCAGTTTTTCCTTTTTGTTTGCTTGATATTTTTTGTTAATCCTCACCCAAAGATATTTTTCCATTGATTTTTAGAGAAAGTGGGGAAGGGGGAGAGATGTAGGGAGGGAGGGAGAGAAGAAGGAAGGAAAGGAGAGAGAGAGAGAGAGAGAGAGAGAGAGAGAGAGAGATCACTGTGAGCGAGACCCATCAAATGGTTGCCTCCTGCATGCGCCCCAACCAGGGCCTGGGATTGAACCTGAAACCCAATTATGTGCCCTTTACTGGGAATCAAACCCATGACTCTTCTGTGCTTGTTGACACTCTAGCCACTGAGCAATTCTGGCCAGGGCCGGCTTCTCAGTTTTAACAAAAGAACCGATCTAAACTTTACATGTGTCAACTTCAGAGGAGAAAAGCAGCGGTCCTGGGGGAAGCATTTCTAGGAACATGTTTGATGCAGCTCTAACTTGAGACAATAATAGCACTTACGTGCCATTTAGTATTCCCAGAAACAAGAGCCTCACTAGAGTAACAGGGAATTAAACTTAAAAATAGTAATAGTATATGCTCTTACAATGTGCCAGGTATGTCTTATCCTTAATAGGTTATAGCTCATTTAACCTTCAAAATAAGATGTTAGATGCTATCATTATTTCCATTGCACAATGAGAAAACTGACACACAGAACGGTTAAATAATTTGACCACTATAACACAATACATCTAGTAAATTGCGGGGCCAAGATTCAAATCCAGGTAATCCATCTCCAAGAACACAAATGCTTAAACACTAAGGTATTCTACTTCCTAACCCCCCTGCCAAAAAAAGCAGTGAAATTTATCCATTCCTCCCCATTTGATCTATGTTCCCTCCATTAGAGTTCATCCCTCCTTCATTCTCTACTCTCATCTCCAAGGCCTACATTTCTGGCCATTGTTCATTGTTAAATTACACAGGTTTTATCCTCACACAACACTGTGCTCTGGGGAGATACAGGATGTAACATTTATTTTATCACTATGTGGCAGAATCTTCATTACAAACTTTATGTGTATTATTTTCACATGAGGCTCATAATAACAGTAGTACAAGCAGAAAACAGGCTTGATGAGGTAAAGTAACTTGTTCACCTGATATGGTTTGGTCTCAGGCTCATGACTATATAAAATTCTCTGGTTCCTGCTGCCTAAATTGGGGGAAAGGGTCATGGGTCATAGAAAAATGGCAGAAATAACAATATATCAGAATATAAAAGAAATAGAATGCATGAGCCACCTGCCATGTGCCAACCACCATGTTAAATGCTTTAAATACATTATCTCATTTAATCCTCTTGACCACACTCAGATAGGAAAGGAGGAATTGAAGGCTGTGAGAGTTTAAATAACTATGACTGTAAGGATTCCACTCAATTGTGTCCAAGTTCATTCATTCAGCAAATATATATCAAGCACTTACTATCAGGCAATGTTCTAGGAATTGGAGATATAATTGTGAAGAAGACAAAGTCTCTGCTCTCAATTTGCTTCTTATCTAGTTGTGGAGAAAGACAAACAGGAAACATATATATAATGTGATGTCGATGATAAAAACTAAATAATATAAAAAGTAGGTAGGTGAGTACTGGAGTCTGAGGGTATGTTACATGGAAGTATTATTAAAAAGGACCTAAAATGAAGTGGAGGCAGTAAATCATGGGAAGATGTAGGAACACGTTCTAGGCACAGGGAAAAGCAAGTGCTAAGGTTATAAGGAGAGAATGAGCAGCAACAGAGTTTCTGTGTGTAAGGTGCAATGAAAGAGCTAGCTAAAAGAAAAATGATTTTGGAGTGAGATGATGAGATTGTCTAGAAAATGTAGGGCCTTGCTGACCAAGTAAGAAATCTGAATTATCAAGGAAAGCCCTTGGAAAGTGACACTAGCTCATTTTCCTTCTCTCTCTCTCTCTCTCTCTCTCTCTCTCTCTCTCTCTCTCTCTCTCTCTCATTTTTTAAAAATTTTTATTAACTTTTTAAAATTTTATTTTATTTTTTAAAGTATTACAAATAGTAGTACATATGTCTCCTTTCCCCGCCCCCCATTTACCTTCCCCTGGCCTCCCATACTCCTTACCCCCACACATGCCCTCACTGCCCACCCCCCAGTATCTTGTATCCATTTGTTATGCTTATATGCATGCATACGCATACAAGTCCTTGCATGATCTCTTGCCACCCCCAACCGTCCTAACAGTCCTGCTCTAGTTTGCAGTCTGTTTGATGTTTCTCTGCCTCTGTATCTATTTTTTATTCATCAGTTTATAATGTTATTACCCATAAATGAGTGAGGTCATGAGGTATTATTCTTTCACCCACTGGCTTATTTCTCTTAGCATAATGCTTTCCAGTTCCATCCATGCTGTTGCAAATGGTAAGAACTTATTTTTTACTGCAGCATAGTATTCCATTGTGTAGATGTACCACTGTTTTCTAATACATTCAACTGCTGATGAGCGTTTAGGCTTTTTCCAAATCTTAGCTATTGTAAATTGTGCTGCTATGAACATAGGGATACATATATCCTTTCTGATTATATCCTTTCTGATTGGTGTTTCTGTTTTCTTGGAATATATTTCTAGAAGTGGAATTATAAGTCAAGTGGCAGTTCCATTTTCAATTTTTTGAGAAAATGCCATACTGTTTTCCACAGTGGCTGCACTAGTCTGCATTCTCAACCAGCAGTGAAGAAGAGTTCCTTTTTCTCCACATCTTTGCCAGGATTGGTTATTTGTTGATTTGTTGATGATAGCCATTCTGACAGGTGTGAGGTGGTACCTCATTGTCATTTTTATTTGCATCTCTCGGATGATTAGTGACTTTGAGCATGTTTTCATATGCCTATTGGCTTTCTAAATGTCCTCTTTCAAAAAGTGTCTATTTAGGTTCTTTGTCTATTTTTTGATTGGGTTGTTTACCTTCCTTTTGTTAAGTTGTATGAGTTCCCTATAAATGTTGGAGATTAAACCCTTATCAGAGTTAACATTGGCAAATATGTTTTCAAATGCAGTGGGCTTTCTTGTTGTTTTGTTGATGGTTTCTTTTGCTGTGCAGAAACTTTTTATTTTGATGTAGTCCCATTTGTTTTTTATCTTTAGTTTCCATTGCTCTGGGAGCTGTATCAGTAAAGACACTGCTACAACAAATGTCTGCTATTTTCCTGCCTGTGTCTTCTTCTAAGATTTTTATGGTTTCCGATCTTACATTTAAGTCCTTTATCCATTTTGAGTTTATTTTTGTGTATGGTGTAAGTTGGTGGTCTAGTTTCATTTTTTTTTTGCAACTATCTGTCCAACACCATTCATTGAAGAGACTGTCTCCATTGTATGCTTTTGCATCATTTGTCAAATATTAATTGAGCATACTAGCTTGGTCAATTTCTGGGTTCTCTGTTCTGTTCCACTGGTCTATATGTCTATTCTTGGGCCAGTACCAGAAGGTTTTGAGAACAGTGGCTTTGTAGTATAGCTTGATATCTGGTATTGTGATCCCTAACATTGTTCTTCTTTCTCAAGATTGGTGCAGCTATTTGGGGTCTTTTTTTCATTCCAGATGAATTTTTGGAGAATTTGTTCTAGGTTTTTGAAGTATGCCATTGGTATTTTAATGGGGATTGTGTTGCATTTATAGCTTACTATGGACATTTTAATGATGTTGATTCTACCAATCCATGAACATAGAATATTCTTCCATTTGTTCATATCTTCTTCTATCTCTTCTTTTTTCAGTGTCCTGAAATTTTCTGAGCCCAGGGCCTTTGTCTCCTTGGTTAAGTTTATTCTTAGGTATCTTAATTTTTTGTTACAATGGTAAATGGGATTGCTTTTTAAATATTTCTTTCAGTGAGTTCATTATTGGTGTACAGAAAAGCCATAGACTCCTGGGTGTTAATTTTGTATCCTGCTACAATGCCAAATTCATTTATTAAGTCTATTAGTTTTTTGATGGAGTCTTTAGGGATTTCTACATACAATATCATGTCATCTGTGAGTAAGGACAGTTTTACTTCTTCTTTTCCAATTTGGATGCCTTTTATTTTTTCTTCTTGTCTAATCGCAATGACTAGCACTTCCAGTAATATGTCGTACAGGAGTGATGAGAGTAGGCATCCCTGTCTTGTTCCTGTTCTTAGGGGAAATGATTTTAGTTTTTGTCCATTGAGTATGATGTTGGCTGTGGGTTTTTCATATATAGCTTTTATTATTTTGAGGTATGATTCTTTTATTCCCACCTTTCTGAGAGCTTTTATCAAGAAAGGGTGTTGGATTTTGTCAAATGCTTTTTCTTCATCAATGGCTTTTTCTTCATCTTTATCTCTCAGTTTGTTTATGTGGAGTATCACATTTATTATTTGCAGATGTTGTACCATTCTTGCATCCCTGGGATAAATCCCACTTGTCATGATGTATAATCTTTCTAATGTAATGCTGAATTCTATTTGCTAGAATTTTGGCATCTATGTTCATGAGAGATATTGGCCTGTAATTCTTCTTCCTTGTATTGTCTTTATCTGATTTTGAGAGTAGGGTAATGCTGGCTTTGTATAAAGAGCTTGGAATTGCTCCTTCCTCTTGAATTTTTTTGGAATAGTCTGAAAAGGATAGATTTAATTCTTCTTTGAATATTTGATAGAACTCCCCTTGTGTGACAACCCTCAAGAGACAACCACCAGAGACAGATATCGAAATTTATGAACCTTTATTAAGCTGGCCAGCGACTATAGTTGCAGCACTTCACTGTGGCAAAGGCTGAACTGCAGTGCAGAACACAAGTGTTACAGCAAATTTGTACTACTCAGAAACCACAAGAGGGAGTTAGGACTCTTACAATGACAATCTAAAGGTTACAAAAGTTATTTCAGCCATTTCCAAGAGACTCAGGGCACAGGTACAACACCTGGACATGATTGGCCAGAACATGAACCACTCTCTCCCCGCAAACTCCAACTGACCCATTGTTCAGTGACCTACTCCATTTTCCTCTGTCTTAACACACCCTGCCTCCTGGGGCAACAAAGGAGCTGTGCAATGTTTTCAGCCCAGAACATTATGTTTGCAGCCCAGAACACCCTGTGAAGCTGTCTGGTCCAGGGCTTTTTTTGTTGTTGTTGGAAGTTTTTTGATTACTGCTTCAATTTCCTCCATCGTTATCTGCTTATTCACATTTTTTTATTTCTTCTGGTTAAGTTTGGAAGGTTGTATTTTTCTGGGAATATGTCCATTACTTCTAGTTTGACCAGTTTGTTGGAGTAGAGTTGTTCATATTATCCTATCTAATAAAAGAGTAATATGCAAATTGACCATACCTCTGCTACTTTCACAAGCCATGCCCACCAGCAAATCAGGAGTGAATATGCAAATAAACCCAACCAAAATGGCTGCAGCCAAGAAAAGCAGGAGGGATGCTTGGGTTTCCCTGGCAATGGAGGAAGCCAAGCTTTCCGCCTGCCTTTGCTGGCCCAGGCCTTCACTCAATGTTACAAAGTTTCAATGATAGAAGATAAATAAATTGCAACAAAAATGGCAGCAGCCATGAAGCTAGAGAGAGCAGGAGGCTTGAGTTGCTTCCGGAAATGGAGGAAGCCAAGCTTTCTGCCTGCCCTGGTGGGCCCAGTTCTCTGCTCAAGGCTACAAAGTTTCAATTATAGAAAATAAATAAACCCCAACAGAAATGGCTGCCACCATGGAGATAGCAGGAGGCTTGGCTCTGCTCTAACCTACAAAGATTCAATTGTAGAAAATAAATAAATCCCAGATACCAGGTCTTCCACTTGGGTCACCAGGAGGGGCATGGCCGGCCTGCAAACCACCACAGGCCCCTCGTCTAGGCCACCCCATGATTCAAGGGAACACCCACCCTGATCTGGGACACCTTCAGAGCAAACAAGCTGGCCCCCACCCATGCACCAGGCCTCTATCCTATCTGATAAATAATATGCAGATTGATTATCACTCCAACTCACAAGATGACTGCTGTCATGTGGTTAAAAGATCATGCCCCCATGTGGACACAAGATGGCCATCACAAGATGGCCAGCAGGGGAAGGCAGTTGGGAGGGACCAGGCCTGCAAGGGAGGACATTTGTGGACAATCAGGCCAGCAGACGGGTACAGTTGGGAGGGACCAGACCTACAAGGAAGGGCAGTTGGAGGTGACCAAACCTGCAGGGGAGGGCATTTAGGGGTGACTAGGCAAGCAGAGGAGGGATGTTGGGGGTGACCAAGCCTGCAGGGAAGAGCAGTTGCAGGGGACCCAGGCCTGCAGGGGAGGGCAGTTAGGGGTGACCAGGCCTGCAGGCGAGGGCAGTTAGGGGCATACAAGCTGGCAGGGAAGCAGTTAGGCATCAATCAGGCTGGCAAGGGAGTGGTTAGGGGTTGATCAGGCTGGCAGGCAGAAATGGTTAGGGGCAATCAGGAAAGGCAGGCAGCTGAGCAGTTGGGAGCCAGCAGTCCTGGATTGTGAGAGGGATGTCCGACTGCCCATTTAGGCCTGATCCTATAGGGCAGTCAGACATCCCTTAAGGGGTCCCAGATTGGAGAGGGAGCAGGCTGGACTGAAGGGCATCACCCCCTCATGCACAAATTTTGTGCACCAGACATCTAGTTTTTTAATAATTCTTTGTATTTCTGTGGGGTCTGTTATTTCACACCTTTCATTTCTGATTTTGTTTATTTGGGTCTTCTCTCTTTGCTTCTTGGTGAGCCTGGCTAGCGGTTCATCAATCTTATTTATCCTTTCAAAGAACCAGCTATTGGTTTCATCAATACTTTTTGATTTTTTTTTTTTTTGGTCTCTATACCATTTATTTCTGCTCTGATCTTTATTATTTGCTTCCTTCTGCTCACATTGGGCTTTTCTTGTTGCTCTCTTTCTAATTCTTCATGTTGCATAGTTATATGGTTTATTATTAGTTTTTCTTGTTTTTTGAGGTAGGCCTATGAACTTCCTTCTCTCTCAGGATTGCTATCACTGTGTCCCAAAGATTTTGGATTTTTGTATTTTGATTATTGTTTGTTTCCAGGATGTTTTTTATTTCTGTTTTGATCTCATTGGTAACCCACTCATTATTTAATAGCATGTTATTCAGCCTCCAAGTGTTTGAATTTTTTATTGTTTTTAGTGTAGTTGATTTCTAATTTTATGCCATTGTGATCTGAGAAGATGCTTGATATGATTTCAATCCTCTTAAATTTGGAGAGACTTTGCCTGTGTCCCAATATGTGGTCTATCTTTGAAAAGGTCCCATGTGCACTTGAGAAGAATGTCTATCCTTTAGTTTTGGGGTGGAATGTTCTAAAGATGTCGATTAAGTTCATCTGATCTAGTAAGTAATTTAGGATTGCTGTTTCTTTGCTAATTTTTTTATCTAGAGGTTTTATACAGTGATGTCAATGGGATATTAAAGTATCCTACTATGTTTGTGTTGCTGTCAATCTCTCTCCTGATATATTCCAGAAGTTTTTAAAATGTATTTGGGTGCTCTGCATTGGGTGCATAAATTTTTACCAGAATTATAACCTCTTGTTGTATCGATGCCTTAGAATTATGAAGTAGCCTTTCTTGTCTCTTGTTATGATTTTCACTTTGAGGTCTATTTTGTCAGATATAAGTACTGCTACCCTAGCTTTTTTACATTTTCATTTGCCTGGTAGTTATTTTTCCATCTCCTCACTTTCAGTCTGTGTGAGT
>JAAGEH010000286.1:52544852-52608312 GCA_011751065.1 Lasiurus cinereus | reverse complement strand
CTCCTCCTCCTCCTCCTCCTCCTCCTCTTCCTCCTCCTCCTCCTCCTCCTCTTCCTCCTCCTCCTTCTTTCTCCTCTTCCTCCTCCTCCTCCTCCTCCTTCTTCTCCCTCGTCCTCCTCCTCCTCCTTCTTCTTCTTCTGTCACAAAGCTCTTGACTTCCTCTTCAATTTTGATTGACAGTCTTGTTGGATAGAATATTCTTGGCCTCAGTCCTTTGCTTTGCATCACTTTGTATATTTCCTTCCATTCTCTTCTTGCTTGATGTGTTTTTGTTGAGAAATCATTGATAATCTTAATGGGGGATCCTTTGTAGGTAACTCTGTCTCTCTGTCTTGCAGCCTTTAAGATTCTCTCTTTATCGTTAACATTTGTCTTTGTAATTATGATGTGTCTTGGTGTGGGTCTTTTGGGATTCATTTTGCTTGGGATTCTCTGTACTTGGGTAAATTTTTTCTTTTCCGTATCAGGGAAGTTTTCTGTCATTATTTCTTCAAATAAAATTTCTAATCCTTGCTGGTCTTCGTGTCCTTCTGGCAGCCCTATTATATGTATGTTACTTCATTTTGTGCTGTCCCAAAGCTCCCTTAGGCTCTCCTACTTTTCATTTTTTTTCTCCTGCTGCTGTTCAAATTTGGCTTGTTTCTCTACCTTACCTTCTAAGGTACTTGTTCAGTCCTCTGCTTCTTCTAGTCTACCTTTGTATTCTTCCATGATGTTTTTGATTGTAACTATATCACTTTTGAATTTTTCCTTATTTTTGCCTAGGTTGTTGATTTTCTCATCTATTTGGTGTATAAACTGAGCAACCATTACTCTGAATTCTTTTTCTGTCATGTTGCATGTCTCCATTTCACTTATTTTATTTTATTTTTTTGTGATTCCTCTTTTTCTTTCCTCTGGGGATTATTTTGCTCCCTCCCCATTCTAACTATCACCAGAAGATTCAAAAGCCAAGTTGTGGGCACCTGGACTGTGTGCAGTGGGAGCTATGCGCCACCTGAGTGTTATTGAAGATCTCCAATACCAAGATGTGTGGCTGCTGTGGGTTGGTGGGAGTGATGCTCACCCAGGATCAGAGTCACCAGTGCTCAATGCAGCCTTGTGCATGCACATATAATCAGGAACTCTGCCTGTGTCTTGCTGAAAAAGAGATCCACTGGCATGTGCCGAAAATCAGAGTCACCTAGCACATGCCAGGAGTCAGAGTCCCCCTGTTTCCATGCCAAGAATTGAGTATTAGAGTCTCTCTTGCTTGCTGTGGCCTCACACTGAGAATCAGGTTCCCTGTGTGCACATGTGCTGAGAGTTGGAGTCACAGGCTCTTAAGAGTGTGTGCACTGGGAATCAGGGAACCCAGGTATGCGTGATGAGTCTTCTTAACAGACAAGGTTGCAGAGCCACCCTGTGTCAGTAGGCAGCCCACTCCTGAGCTGTGAAAAACAGATTTTGTGTGTGCTTGTACAGAAGCAAAGTCAGGTGGCACTGCTGCCCTATGTGTGCATGGGCTCTGGTCTCTGTGAAAAACAGATTCCCAGTGTCCCTGTGCCAGGCTTAGATTTGGGTAGCAGAGCCAGAGCCACCCTGTGTGGGCAGGAGGCCTGTTAGCACATGGTGGGACCAGCAGTTCTTTTTTTTTTTTTTTCACTTTTTTTTTTTAATACCTACCATATTTTTTTTTATTAATTTTTTATACATATCTTCCCATTGCCCCCCTCCCTCCCAGGCATACCCCAACCCCCCCAGTGTCTATGTTCATTGGTTATGATTATATGCATAGATACAAGTCCTTTGATTGATCTCTTATTTACCTCACCTAACTTTAATCATCCTGCTGTAATTTCACAGTCTGTTTGAAGCTTTACTGTCTCTGTATCTATCCTTTTGTTCATCAGTTTATAATGTTCTTTATTATCCTCCAATGAGTGCGATCATGTGATGCTTCTCCTTCATTGACTGGCTTATTTCACTAAGCATAAGGCTCTCCAGTTCCAACCAGGTTGCTGCAAATGGTAAGAATTCCTTCTTTTTAATGGCAGCATAGAATTCCATTGTGTAGATGTACCACAGTTTTCTGATCCACTCATCTGCTGACGGGCACCTAGGCTGTTTCCAAATTGTGGCTATTGTAAATTGTGCGGCTATGAACATAGGGGTGCATAAATCCTTTCTGATTGGTGTTTGTAATTTCTTAGGATAAATTCCTAAGAGTGGGATTACAGGGTCAAATGGGAGATCCATTTTTAGTTTTTTGAGGAAACTCCATACTGTTCTCCACAGTGGCTGCACCAGTCTGCATTCCCACCAACAGTGCACAAGGGTTCCTTTTTCTCCGCATCCTCGCCAACACTTGTCGTTTGTTGATTTGTTGATGATTGCCATTCTGACAGGTGTAAGATGGTATCGCATTGTCGTTTTGATTTGCATCTCTCGGATGATTAATGACTTTGAACATGTTTTCATGTGTCTCTTGGCTTTCCTTCTGTCGTCTTTTGAAAAGGTTCTATTTAGGTCCATTGCCCATTTTTTTATTGGATCCTTCATCTTCCTTTTATTAAGTTGTATAAGTTGGTTGTAGATTTTGGAGATTAAACCTTTATCAGTGATAGCATTTGCAAATATGTTCTCCCATGCATTGATCTTTCTTGTTGTTTTGTTGATGGTTTCTTTTGCTGTGCAAAAGCTTTTTATTTTGATGTAGTCCCATTTGTTTATTTTTTCTTTAGCTTCCATTGCCTTTGGAGCAGTATCAGTGAAGAAGTTCTTTCGGCATATATCTGAGATTGTGCTGCCTGTGGATTCCTCTAGTATTTTTATGGTTTCCCTTCTAATGTTTAAGTCCTGTATCCATTTTGAGTTTATTTTTGTATTTGGTGTAAGATGGTGGTCCAGTTTCAATTTTTTGCATGTATCTGGGACCAGCAGTTCTTATGGTACTGCAGCGAGACTGTTGGGAGGGGGATGGGCTCTGTGACTCACAGAAATCTGTGTTGGGATGTCTGGATTATTGGTGTCTGTGGGTTTGCAGCTGTGGTCACAGATCTTTGTCCCTAATGGTGGTAGGGTCCTGGTTTGCATCTAAGTCCAGATTGGTTGGTGGTGAGGGTAGGATCCTAGTCTCAAAACAGTTCTGTTTTTCAAGATGGTGTGGTCTCTGTGCCTGCACTGGTCACCCCTAGAGAGTCCATGGTGGCTGTGGGGTTTCACCATACAAGACTGCCTGTTTTGTCAGTCCCTTGGAAGACCTGAAGGATCTAACTATTCCTAGCTCTCTCTCTCACACACACACCACATGTCTACACACTCCTCTTATCACCCCCACACTCTCTCACACACTCTCCCTCCCTTCCTTCTTGACAGTTGCCATCCTTCAAGCCTCCCTCTCTTATTTTTAACAAATATTTATGAAGTAACTTCTAGGCCACTGATAGTCATACAATGAGCTTTACTTTGCTTCTAAGTAGCAATATGATTTGGGTAGGTCTCATAGCCATTATACTATGTCTTCTGGTCTTAAAATAATTCCACATAGTTCTGGCTGGGGTTAGAAAGTGGTTAGAACTTCGGCCCTCAGGATAGAGGGTCCTCATGGTTCAATTCTGGTCAAGGGCTGGTACCTCAGTTGCAGATGCCATGTCTGAGGTCGAGGCAAATGCAGAAGGCAACCAATCGATGTTTCTCTTTCACATAGACATTTCTCTCTCTCTTTCTCTCTCTCCTCCTCCCCCTCCTTCTCCTCTTCCTCCTCTTCCTCCTCCTCCTCCTCTCTTCCACTCTCTAAAAATCAATAAAAACATATTCTAAGGTGAGGATTAACAAATAATCCCATATATTTAAAGAATATAATTTCTATGTACCCATAAACCATTATCAAAATCAAGATAATAAACATGCCCATCACTTCTAAAAGTTTACTTATGCTTTTTTGTAATCTCTCCCTCATATTGCTGCCCCTAACTAGAAACTAGGCAACCAGTGCTGTCTGTACAGGTTAATTTGTATTTTCCAGAATTTTATATAAATAGAATCATTGCATTAGTATGCATTTTGTCTGCCTTCTTTCATTCAGCATAAGTATTTTGAGTTCTATCCATGTTGTTGCATGTATTAATAGTCTAGTCCTTTTAATTGCTGAATAGTATTTAATTGTATGGATGAAACAAACTTTCTTTATCCATTCTTCTGTTGGTGGATATTTGACTTGTTTCCAGTTTTTAACTATTATACATAAAGCTGCTATGAAAATATGGGTATGATCTTTTAAAGTATATACACTTTTAATTCTCATATGTAAATATCTAGAAGTGGAATTGCTGTATTATACGGCAGATATATGATCAACTACCTAAGAGACTGCCAAACTGTTTCAAAGTTTTTGTACCATTTGACATCCATACTAGTTGCTCCATATCCTCAACAACACTTGTTATGGTCAGTATTTTTCATTTTAGTCATTATAATAAACTAGAGGCCCGAAGCACAAAAATTTGTGCACTTGGGAGGTCCCTCAACTCTGCATCTTCTTGCAGTCTGGGACCCCTCCGGAGGTGTCCACTTGCTGGCGTAAGCCCCTTTCCTGTGGGATCGGGCCTAAGCTGGCATACCTCTGACAGCCCAGGAACCCTTGGGAGTTGTCTGACTAATGGCATAGGCCCACTTCCCATAGGACATCCTTAGTGCTGCCATGGATCCCGGATCCTGCTGCCACCGCCACTACACTGGCTAGCCATGAGCTGGCTTCTGGTTGAGCAGCGCTCCCCCTGTGGAAGTGCACTAACCACCAAGAGGCAGCTCATGCATTGACCATCTGCCCCCTGGTGGTCAGTGTGCATCATAGTGACTGCTGTTAGGGTCAATTTGCATACCGTTTCCCCAAAAGTAAGACATCCCCCGAAAATAAGACCTACTTCCAGTTTTGCCTCTCACTGTAATATAAGGCATCCCCCCAAAAATAAGACCTCCCTGAAAATAAGGCCTCCCCCAAACATAAGGCTTCCCCAGAATATAAGGCCTCAGAAGCTACATAAGGCATCTGACTCCTGATTTAAAGAGACCTCACACTGCCTGAACAGCTCTAGCTGTGCTGCTGCCAATCAGTGAGGTGGTTTGTGATGAGAACTACTACCATACTGTATACAAGTAATAAGTTTTCTTCTTCTTTTTTATTCAACAATAAATGTGTACTGTATTCTTCTTCATGGAAAAATAAGACATCCTCTGAAAATAAAACCTAGTGCATCTTTGGGAGCAAAAATTAATATAAGACAATGTCTTATTTTCAGGGAAATGGGTATTAGCTTTTTATTATACAGGACTAGAGATCTGGTGCACAAAATTCATGCATGGGGTTGGGGGAGTCCCTCAGCCTGGCCTGCCTCCTTTCTAATCTGCAACCCCTTGGGGGATGTCCAACTGCTGGTTTAGACAGACATCCAGGAGCGCTGGCTCCTAACTACTTGCCTGCCTTCCTCATTGCCCCTAACCACCTCTGCCTGCCAGCCTGATGCCCCCTAACTGCTTTCCTGCCTTCCAGATCACCCCTAACCACCTCTGCCTGCTGCTGTCCTGATAGCCCCCGAACTGCTCCCCTGCTGGCCTGATCACCCCTAACTGCTCTCCTGACGGCCTGATTGCCCTTAACTGCCCTCCCCTGCTGGCCTGATTGCTCCCTAACTTCCCTCCCTGCCAGCCTGATCACCTCCTAACTGCCCTCCCCTGCCGGCCTGATCACTCCTAACCACCTCTGCCTTGGCCCCCCCACCCGTGGCTTTCTCTGTAAGGACATCCAGAAGATGTTCTGTCTAATTAACATGTTACCCTTTTATTAGTGTAGATGTGTAATGATTTTAATGTTGGTTTTGACTTGCATTCCTATGACTAATGATGCCAGGCAGGTATTGGAATCCTAAAGCCAAATGTGATAGCGTTAGAAGGTGGTCCTTTGGGAGGTGATTAGGACATGAGTTGAGCCCTCTTAGTTATTTAAAAAACAAAAACAAAACAAAACAAAACCAAAAACAACAACAACAACAACAACAAACACCTATAGTGCTCCCTGCCTCCTTCTAGTAAGTGAGGACACAGAAAGAATTCAGCATTCTGCAACCCTGAAAAGGGGCCTCACCCAACTATGCTGGTAACGACCTAGAACTTCCCAGCCCAGAACTGTGAGAAGTAAGTTTCTATGGTTTATAATATGCCCAGTCTGTGGTATTCTATTGTAGCAGCCCAAATGGATTAAGACAGTGGCCATCTGAAAGCCAATGGAGAAATCAGACCTGTGGACATCTTTATTGATCTTGAATTTCTTGCTTCCAGAACTGTGAAAAATAAATTCCTGTCTAAACCATCCAGTCTGTGGTATTTTGTGATGGCTGCCTTAGCAGATTAACACTGTTGCCCCTGCATTTGTAACAGGAATGCAAATGGGCAGCCCTGCTCACAGCTTCTGACAAAATTAGAAATTAAGCATATCTCCCACATTTCCAGCAAGTGAGAATACAGCAAGAAATCAGAAAATTGGCTGACTATCGTATCTATTTCCTAAAAATCTTAGATAAACCAGTGATAGGGACCCTTCTAGTAAAGGAGAGGTGGCTATTTCTAGAAGGGATTGAGGTTCCAGGCTTTGAGCAAATATTAACCTCTTTCTACAAAGAGGTGAAATTGCCATGAAATTATACTTTTAGTTTTGAAATTTTAATTTAGTACTGAAATTGTAATTTTTAGCCTTGAATGAGAAAATTAATCAAAAAAGGACAATATGACAGATATTGGTGAAGGGAAAGGAGTATGCATGAGTACGATATTTAAAACAAATGAATTATGGGCAGCTAGGCTGGTTGTTTTCTTAGCAAGCTTCTATGAGTTAGTTTTCAGCCTTCTGTGGTTGACCAGAGCAACCTGCTTGTCCACATCTCTGCCTCACTGATTTGATGAGCCTGTTGTCTCCTGGAGTTCCTATTGATTGAGTGAAGAAAACAACATTACTTACTGGTAATTTATACCTCTGGAGGACATAGGAAATGGAGGCAGGTTTAACTTCAATGCAATTGCACTTATTTTGTAAATACTTGGAAGAAATGGCTCATGAGGGGGCTGAACTAGACACCGACTGAAGGAATTTTTGCTTTCTTTCCAGTTGTGTCCCTGCATGCCAAAAACAATTTTCCTCAATCAATACTTAAATACATATTTTCTGAATGAATTGGAAATAGTAACCACAATACCTGCTTCATCTAAATCTGTAAAAGAGAAAAAAAATGGGGGGGAGTTGTTGTGTGTTCTCTTTCCTGGGAGCACACCTTTCCCTTTCCCCTCTGGTGTGCATCTCATAAACTCTAAGAAACTCCAAGAGACTTACAACCACGGAAGCAATAGGCAGTGGCAGCTCATCCCAGGCTCAATCCCTGATTCTGTCTCCAAGGCCCCTGAGATTCCTCTTTTTTTTTTTTTTTCTGACTTTTCAGTAAAGCAATAGCAACCCCACCTTTGCTCTCTTCTGTCACTGTGCCTTTCATTTCTCAGTGAGTCCTCTCTGTCCACCTAGTCTCTCCCTGTTGCTTCTTCAGTCCTTGTTTCACTGTTCCCAGCTTTAAGAAACGTATTTTCAAAAGCGGACTTGTGCTGTGAAATCTTTCCTGCACAAAGTTAAGAATCCACACACTACAGGCTGGTCCAAGGAAGACCCACTCAGGGCCAGGTCCCTGTTTGGATAACAAAAGCAGGAGTAATTTTTCCTTGCTTATTGTGTTCTTGCTGTCTGCATTTGAAACTATGGAGTCATTAGTAGAAGGGCCTGGGTATATCTTTGTGTTGATAAAAAAGAGACAAGAGCCCGGCCAGTGTGGTTCAGTGCTTGAACATAGACCTATGAACCAAGAGATCACAATCTGATTCCTGGTCAGGGAATATGACCAAGTTGTAGGCTTGATCCCCAGTGGGAGCCATACAGGAGACAGCCAATCACACTCTTTCATCACTGATGTTTCTATCTCTCTCCTTCTCCCTAGAACCTCTCTGAAATCAATAGCTCCACTAATAAAAGAGAAACATGCAAATCAACCACCACTCTGCTACACCCACCAGCCAATCAAGAGCAAGTATGCAAATTAACCCCACAAAGATGGCAGTGGCCACAGAGCTGGAGCAAGCAGGAGGCTTGTGTTGCCCCTGGTGATAGAGGAAGCCAAGCTTACCTCCCACTCTGGTTGGCCCTGGCCTCCACTCAAGGCTACAAAAGTTTCAATTACAGGACATAAATAAATCCCAGATACCTGCTTCCAGCTGGCCCTAGCCTCAGCTCAAGAAGGTGCTGAAAAAAAAAAAAAAGAAAGAAAGGAGGGGCTGGGAGCTTGGGTCACTGTGGGGTGTGGTCAGCCTGAAAACAGCCATCAGCCCTTCACCCAGGCTGGCCAAGCACCCTAGTGGGGACCCTCCCCCACACCCTGAAGGGACTGTGGCCAGCTTGCAAACAGCCATCAGCCCCTCACTCAGACTGGTCACACCCATATGGCCCAATCCCTGTAAATGGGCAATTGAATATTCCTTGAGGGGTCCCAGATTGGAGAGGGTGCAGGCTGGGCTGAGGGACACCCCCATCTCATGCACGAATTTTGTGCACCAGGCATCTAGTATAACATATATTTTTAAGAAAGAGAGACCAGAATGGGTGCAGATTATACAACTTCACCATCCCAGCAACGGCTGCGGCCCAGTCCAGGCGCCCGGGGACCCCGTGCCGGCTGCGGAGGGAGGATCACTGACCAGGCCCAAAATGGAGTCATTTGTGCTAAGTTCCACATCACCAAATGGAGACTTAATTTCTAACTTAAGGCAACCTTCTCCAAAAGCAAAATCATAAAGAGTTAATCTGGAATTACCTAATGGGCACTAGTGAGATCATCTGCTTGATAGATCCCTGCCATCTCCTAAAGAAAGGTGACCTTGCCACAAACAACCAGCTCTTTGCTTGTATAACTTTCTGTCCCATCCCCTTCTGCTTATAAAAGTCTATCATTTTGGAAAACTTCTTGGAGATACTTACTATTTGCTAGATGGGATGCTGCCCAATTCGTGAATCATTTAATAAACCCAGTAAGACCTTTAAAATTTACTGGGTTGAATTTTTTTTTTTTCAAACAGTATCCTATGCCACCTTAAAAGGTAGCATAGCATGTCACCCCAAACTAGGCCTCTTGGCCTAAGGATTATTTTGAGAAATAGCAGATACAACAGAAGTTCTGGAAACAGGGAAGTCACCTTTCTGTAGGGACATTTGTCTTTAGAAAAGAAATCTCAAAAGGAAATCTCCCCATGTAAGGTGTCTTCTTCTCTGCACCAGGAAGAAAAGGATGGGTCTAAATCACCAGGACTTCTTATCAATGGAGGAGAAACAAACTTATAGCTAGCTGCATAACTTCCTTACTCTCTTGTTTGTGGGATTATAACCACAGAATCCATGTTTGAGATGTTAGGAATAGATACAGATTACCAGATAGTTTTAGGATTGAGAGCCAGTGAATTTCTGGCCTTTAGTCTTTTTTTTTTTTTTTTTAATTTTCTGGGGCTGAAATTAATCTGTCAAATACCTGGAGTTCAGATGATTTTCACAGATTCTTTCATTCAGCAAACTTTTTTATTTTTGCCAAGCTCCTTCTAGGCATCACTCTTTCCAACTAAACCATTCTAGAATTTAAAATGTTCCCGAGCAGCTCCTCCTGTATTTAATAGCGAGTTGCGCTGTGTGCACCTCACTTCAGTTATTGCAGCCCTACACTCCAGAGGCTCAAGGCTGGGGATGGGGATGGGGGTGGGAGATATTAGTGATGCCCAAGAAGCAAGCAGGAAAGAGTACATGAAAGCAGATGACTAAATGTGAAAACGTAGGCCAGGGCCTAAACTCTCTCCTGGCCAAGGCGGTAACATGAAAAGACGCAGGGAAGTACAGTGGCCCCTCGCCTGCTAACCGCTGGGTACCAGTGCTGGCACCTTGGCCCTGGGCCTCCCCACGCGGGCTGAGGCAGAGCTGGGCAGGCTGGCGGCTGTGGCCACGCCCCCATCCTCAGCCCCGCCCCGCCCCGCCCCGCCCCGCCCCGCCCCGCCCCGCCGCGGCCATTTTAAGAAGCGGAGCCGCGGGCGGCCGGGCTGGCGTTCACGTGATGCGGCAGTCGCTCTCCCTCGCGGAAGGGATCCTCCCTCCGCAGCCGGCGCGGGGTCCCCGGGCGCCCGGACTGGCCCGCAGCCGTGGCCGGGATGGTGCAGTTGTATAATCTGCACCCATTCGGGTCGCAGCAGGTGGTGCCCTGCAAGCTGGAGCCCGAGCGGTTCTGCGGCGGGGGCCCCGACGCGCTGTTCGTGGCAGCGAGCTGCAAGGTGGAGGTGTTCGCGGTGGCCGGACAGGAGCTGTGCCAGCCGAGGTGCGCCTTCTCCACGCTGGGCCGGGTGCTGCGCCTGGCCTACAGCGAGGCCGGTGAGTAGCGATGGGGCTGGGGCTCTTGGGCCCCTCCTTGGGGCTGCCTTCAGCGGACGGAGCGTCTGATGGCCGGCCTGGGAGGGAAGGAGTCTTCGTGCTTCCGGGAACTTTCTAGAAGGTCTTGCATGGCGGGGCGGCTGGTGACTGAAAGTGCGGTGAGCTGTGCTGTTGTCTTGGCAACGACTGGTGAGAGCCTGCTTTCAGAGAGCCAGGGATGCTGACTGCTCCTCCGCGTCCTGTGCTCTAGTCTAGTCAGAAACGCCTGTGGTTGGGTAATTGAGTTCCACTCACTGTAAGAAACACAGACCCTTAAAAAAAATAACAAAACAAACACAGCATTTCAAACACATATAAAAGTAGGGAGAATAGCAACCTGAGCCCCCGAGGTACTCCCAGCTTCAACAATTAGGCCAACGCATGGCAAGCCTGGTTACACCTCTACTTATATCCACTGTCGGTTTTTGGGAGCTCACATTGTATCATGATTTTAAAATCTACGTACGTGGAACTCCCCTCTTAGAACTCCCATCCATCCCTACACTCTAGCCTGTCGCCAACCCCACCCCTGCTTCCAAACAGCTTGGCAGCACCCACTGTTACTTTTCCACTAGAAAAGTGAAGTGTACCAAGGGGGCACTGTGTGGGTGTGCATATCCCTAGTTTAGAAAACTCCAACATTTAATAATAGGTACTTTAGATTGCAAAAGGATTCACCACAGGATTTTTAAAAATTGTCTAAAAACATACACTTAGAATTCGATTCCTCCCTTTCCAGAGAGGTGTAAAGGCGTAAATATTAGTATTATAGTGGAACCACTTCTGTTACTAATAAAGTGGAGAGCATCTAGTCCCTTCTCTATGAGTTCATTGAAACTTTTGGATCTGTTTCTATTAAAAAAAACAAAAACAAAACAAAACAATTGAATCACTAGATTAGTGATTTCCAGGCTTTGGGATTCTGTGGATCAGTAAAATGCTGAGGCTGCCCTATCTGTTCATTTTATCAACTAAGTATCCTATCTAATAAAAGATTAATATGCCAATTAACCATCACTCCACTACACCCACAAGCCATGACCACCAGACACACCATTGCCAATCAGGTGTGAGTATACAAATTCACCCCAACCAAGATGGCTGTGGCCACAGTGCGAGCAGGAGGAAGCCTTGGGTTTCCCTGGCGATGGAGGAAGCCACGCTTTCCACACACCCTGGCAGGCCCAGGCCTCCACTCAAGGCTACAAAGTTTTAATTATAGAAGATAAATAAATTCCAACTGAAATAGCTGCTGCCACAGAATGAGCAGAAGGCTTGGCTCTGTTCCAGGCTACAAAATTTCAATTGTAGAAAATAAATAAATCCCAGATACCAGGGCCTCCACTTGGGTTGCCCAGGGGCGTGGCCGGCCTGCAAACCACCACAGGTCCCTTGCCCAGGCCACCCCATGCCCCAAGGGAACCCCCACCCTCATCTGGGACCCCCTTTAGAGCAAACCAGCTGGCCCCCACCCATGCACCAGACCTCTATCCTATCTGATAAAAGAATAATAATGCAGATTGACCATCACTTCAACACACAAGATGGCTGCCCCCATGTGGACACAAGATGGCCAGCAGGGGAGGATAGTTTGGAGGGACCAGGCCTGCAAGGGAGGCCAGTTAGGGGTGACCAGGCCAGCAGAGGAGGAATGTTGGGAGTGACTGGGTCTGCAGGGAAGGGCAGTTGGAGGGGAGGGGGCCGGGCAGGCCTGCAAGGGAGAGCAATTAGGGGTGACCAGGCCTGAAGGGGAGGGCAATTAGGGGCAAATAGGCTGGCAGGGGAGTGGTTAGGGGTGATAAGGCTGGCAGGCAGAAGCTTTTAGGGGCAGTCAGGAAGGAAGGCAGGCGAGCAGTTGGGAGCCAGCACTCCTGGATTGTGAGAGGGATGTCTGATTGCCCGTTTAGGCCCAATACTACAAGATAGGGTCCAAACAGGCAGTCGGACATCCCTCAAGGGGTCCCAGATTGGAGAGAGAGCAGGCTGGGCTGAGGGACACCCAGCCTGCACCCTTTCCAATGAAGAATCCTTATATTTACTGCCACCATTATTTATAATTATAAAAGTAAAAACAACACCAAATGTTGGATGTCTTTGCTTTATCATCAACTTCCTACACTATAATTGGTTTTTCTTTTTGACTAGTGAAGACATTAACAGGGGCCTGCAATGATTCACAGACCTGATTGAATATTTTTAGATCTGTAAGTTCTCTTTTAGCAGAAGATTCTGATTGAGGTATTTCTTATGAAATAAGTTTCAATCATTTCACAATATTGATAGTTTTTCTCACCCAACCCCCCTTTTAGGCACAGGAGTTCTCACTTTTAAGAGCTCTACTGAGTGTCAGACTCACCAGTTTCAACTTTACTGTGTGTATGAGAGAGGGAGGGAGAGAGGGAAGAAGAGAGAGAGAGAAAGAGAGAGGGGGTGGGGGAGAAATACATTGTTTACATTATTTGCCCCATTCTTCCAAATGGACATTTATTCTAGAATTGAAAGTACATTTTATAAACTTTACACTTTCTTGACTGTCAGTAGTGGTGATTCTAGAGATCCTTGGATGACACTCTTAGTACATAAGAATTACCTGGAGGACACTTTAAAAAATACTGTTAACATAAGAAACATTCAAACCTGTAAAGAACTTTATGAGTTTGAGTCAAACTCTCAAAAATTGCTGGGAAGCAGAATCTCAGGTATTGCGATAATGGTCCAGATAATGGTGGTTTTCACCTTGTTTCACACATTGCAATCTAAGGAGGAGACATAAGTGGGTTATATTGTGGGAACCTCTTTCCACGTCCCGCGTGGTTCAGGGTTCCTGGTTCAGGGTTCGGGTTCTGAAGGAGGCCGCACGCAAACGAAATGAGAGACTAGAAAACATTAATTTGGCGATATAGGGGATGTGCAGGAGGCAGCTGATCGATGTTTGTTTCTCATCAATGTTTGTTGCCACACAGGCGGGAGCCTTCCTCTAGTGGAAAGGACTGCCCTTTGCTCTGGCCTTTTTCTCCCTTTTATTAAGGCTTTGGGACACACCCCTAGCCTTTAGGCAGGAAATAACAACAGAAATTAACATGAAACAAACAGGTAAAGGTTGCTTCAGCCAACAATGTTTCAACTAAACAGTGAGTAATTAGCTCTGACCTTTCAGAGCAGTTAAGGTTGACCAGCCTTCTGGCCTCCTGTTTACATCCATTTAGTGAGAACAATATTTGGTTTCCGACATTATATGAAATCTATTGGTGATAGATTAGAGAGGCAGGAGAAAGCAAAAGGGGGGTAAGGGAGAAAAACTCTGGGATTGGATAAAAAGTAAAATGATAGACACATGCTTCTTTTATTTTTTTTTTAATATATTTTTATTGGTTTTAGAGTGCAAGGGAGAGGGAAAGATAGAAACATCAGTGATGAGAGAGAATCATGGATCAGCTGCCTCCTGAATACCCTTTACTAGGGATTGAGCCCACAATCCCTAGCGTGTGCCCTTGACCGGAATAGAACTCAGAACCCTTCATTCCACAGGCCAATGCTCTGTCCACTGAGCCAAACCCCTAGGACACATATTTCTTGTACATAAGTGGGTACAAGATAGTTAACAGTAAACAATTAATGATAACAATAATGAGGGAGTTTGTGATCTCCATCTTGGAGCCTTGACACATTGGTTGTGCTCTGAGGGGTCTGGAAAAAGGGAAGTTACAAGTTACGCTGACATTCCACACGTATGTTATCTAGATGCAAAAAGATAGTAGGCTCAGTAAAAATCTAAGTGGATTTTTGCCAGGGAAGATATTAGCCTGAGACATGAATACCTACCATAGACTGCTTTTTAATTAAAGTTTTAATTTCAGACCATCCTTTATGGTTACTTTATTTATTTTTTTAATTTTTTTCTTTGTGGTTACTTTAAGTAGCATGAGTTTGCAAGGTTGCCACACAGGCCGTTCCTGAGCTAGTCAGGTTAGCATGTGGTCCCTTTTAGTCCACGATACCAATGCCTGGACCACAACCTAGAAAACCAGTGTCAGTTTTTTGAGGTGTGGCCCCGCATTGGGGTGAGTCTAATATTTAGCCAGGATTGAGAACCACTGACCTAGAGCCATACTGGTTACTATAGGCAGAGAGTAGGATGGTGACCTCATTAATGAGGCCTTGAAATAAAACATGTTTTTTATAATCTGGTTGCTGTCTTAAAGGAAGTTCAGGAGTCATGTGGATTGTGTTAGCATGGCTTATATAGCTCAAGGGTAACTTCCAGTCCATGCTTGAACTTCAACAGCTGGGTATAAATTTTGTTTTTTTTAATATATTTTATTGATTTTTCACAGAAAGGAAGGGAGAGGGATAGAGAGTTAGAAACATTGATGAGAAACAAACATCGATCAGCTGCCTCCTGCACATCCCCTATTGGGGATGTGCCTGCAATCAAGGTACATGCCCTTGACCGGAATCGAACCTGGGACCCTTTAATCTGCAGGCTGATGTTCTATCCACTGAAGCAAACCAGTTAGGCCTGGGTACAGTTTTTATTAGTCTACACATAGCTAACTCCTAGCTATGCGATATCCAGGTAACTTGTCTTCCATGACTCAGCTTTTACTTTTTGGTGTTCTGTCCTCCCATTCACAGTAACTTGGACATAAGGGGATTTATGCTCTAAGCACCCAGTGTCTTCCTCTGTAGGCAAATCCCCCGTCAAAAAACAGAATGAATCTCATATCAACCATTTATATGGGGTGGGCAAAAGTAGGTTTACAGTTATTCATCTGGAAAATACAATAATTAATAATTAATGATACTAGAATAAATATTATTCACCCTATATTTACAGTAAATGCTTTGCAGTCCTCGAACAGTAAACATTTTCAGTTTTATTGTGTTGTATTTTATTTTACTTTTTCTAATTGTGTGCTATTCTCCTTTGATAAGATTTGGGGGTATTAGGGAGAAAGTAGGTAGAAGTTTTAAGTGATAAAACATATTTTGATGCATTGTATATTATTTCTGCCTTACCTTTTTAAAAATACATTTTTATTGATTTCAGAGAGGAAGAGAGAGATTGAAAAATCAACGATGAGAGAGAATCATTGAGTGGATGCCTCCTGCATGCCCCCTATTGGGGACAAAGCCTAAAACCCAGGCATGTGCCCTTGACTGGAATTGAACCCAGGACCCTTGAGTCCACAGGCTGTTGTTCTATCCACTGAGCCAAACTGGTGAGGACTGTCCTGCCTTCTGATGTCAATTTTGTCATTGCAGCATTTTTCTTAACCTGGTATTAGTTTTACCCAGGTTTTATAATCTTACTAGAGGCCCAATGCACAAAATTCATGCAAAAGTAAGCCTTCCGTACGTCCACTGCTGGCACTGGCTTTCTTTTGGCATCTGGGACCTGGGCTTCCCTTGCAGCCCCGGCTTCGCCCGGAAGTTTGTCTGGTCTAATTAGCATAGTATGCTTTTATTATTATAGATTACATAAAAGAGTAGATATGAGATTACATTAAGAGTTGATATGAGAATGATATTTTATTTAAAAATTTTTTTCTTACCTTTTTTGATTTGAGAGAGAGAGCAAAAACATTTGTTGGTCCATTTATTTATGCACTCATTGGTTGCTTCTTGTATGTGCCCTGACTGAAGTTTGAACTCGAAACTTTGGAGTATTGGGATGATGCTCTAACCAAGAGAGCTATCTGGCCAAGAATGGCTTTTTTTAAAAATATATTTTATTGATTTTTTACAGAGAGGAAGGGAGAGGGATAGAAAGTTAGAAACATCAATGAGAGAGAATTGATCAGCTGCCTCTTGCACGCCCCCTACTGGAACATACCCTTGACCGGAATCAAACCTGGGACCTTTCAGTCTGCAGACCAATGCCTATCCACTGAGCCAAACCGGTTTCGGCAAGAATGGCTTTTTAATTTACAAGTAAAATAAAGCCCAGGGCATATACTGCTTTAAAAAGTTTAGTTCTTTTCTCTTATAAAGGACTATAGCCTCTACTGAATCATCTACATTTATATCTCCTTTCTAACATTTTGAAAGACAACGTTATTGGGGAATGAGCATTGACTTTTGAGCTAAACAAATCCATGTTTAACCAGTTAACTGTCACGATATTTTTAATGTAATTAGAAAAGGTCCTCCGCTTGAGTCTATAGTCTCCTATGACATACAAATGGTTAAGTTCCACCTCCATACTTTGTTGAGTGTGTGTTGCCTTAGGCAGGTTATTTAGTTTGTCTGAGCTTCAGATTCCTGAGCAATAAAAGGAGAAAGAGATAATATCTTAACAGTGTGCTGTGAGGATTAACTGAAAAAACTCTAAATCTCTGATTTTATAGTTTATGAGGTAGACAAACTTAGCAAGTTCTAGGTCATCATTTATAAAACAAGGTATTGATTTGAAAACATACAAACCATCACAGGTGCTATATACAGTTTGCAGATTACATATAAACAATTGACATATAGATTTTATTAATGAAATAGGCATATAATTATAAATTCATGAATAAATTTTTTAAAATATATTTTATTGATTTTTCACACAGAGGAAGGGAGAAGGATAGAGAGTTAGAAACATCGCTGAGAGAGAGACATCGATCAGCTGCCTTCTGCACACCCCCTACTGGGGATGTGCCTGCAACCAGGATACATGCCCTTGACCGGAATTGAACCTGGGACCTTTCAGTCTGCAGGCCAACGCTCTATCCACTTAGCCAAATTGGTTTCGGCATGAATAAAATTTTATTATAACTAAAAAAAAAAAATACTCTTAATTTTAAAATTAATTTACTAACTTGAATCTGACACCAGGCCCCCCCAAAAAAATGTATATATATACTTCATCAAAATTAAGTACTGTTGTGTGACATAGGACACTGTCAAAGGATTGAAAAGACAGTCCACAGAAGAGGAGAAAATATTTGCAAAGCATATATCTGATAAGAGATTAATATCCAGAATATTAAAGAACTCCTATAATTCAACAACAGATAAAACATTTCAAAAGTGGGCAGAGGACTTGACAAGCATTTCCAAATGGTCAACAAGCACATGAAAAGATGCTCAACATCACCAATCTTCAAGGAAATGCAAATCAAAGCCACAGTGAGATACCATTTCACACCCATTAGAATGGCTATTATAAAAAAAGTAGAAAATAACTATTGATGTAGAGATTTTGGAACCCTTGTGCATTGCTGGTGGGAATATAAAATGGTAGAGAGCTACTGTGGAAAACAGTATGGTGGTTACTCAAAACAAACAAACATACAAACAAATAATTATCGTGTGATCCCGTAATTTTACTTCTGGGTATACATATAAAATAATTGAAAGCAGAGACTTTGGCAGGTATTTGTACACCAATGTTCATAACAACATTTTTGACAAGGGCTAACAGGTGGAAGCAACCCAAATGTCCATCAGTAGATAAAAAGACAGATAAAATATGTCATCTACATATATTACCCTCAATAATTATAGCATTATTTATAGTATCCAAGAAATGGAAAGTCTTCATTGACAGATCAACAAAACGTGACATCTACATATCCTATATAATGAAAAGATAATATGCTAATTAGACCGAATGCTGAACAAACTTCAGAATGACCAGTGGGTGGAGGGCAGGGCCAGCAAGCCTGCACTGCCAGGCCAGCCATGGTGGGAATGGCATTGGTGTGGGTCCCGGCGCACCCCTTCTGCAGAGGCAACAGGAGAGGTGGTGGCGCTGTCCCAGCATTCTGCAGAGGCAGGATAGGGTGCGACTGTGGTGCCTCAACCTCCCATGGGCCCTCCCCCGACCAGCCAGGCCCCCAGCTGGCACCCTCCAACCAGTGGTGGGGGACAGGGCCAACATAAAGGAGCAGCCTGCCTTCTGATTGAGGAGTACTCTCCTCCCCCTCACCTCTGCTCAGCCAGAAGCTGGGCTCAAGGCTGGCAATGCAGCAGTGATGGTAGGAACCTTTCTTGCCTCCACGGCAGGTGGGCAGGACAGTAAGGGATCCTGGACTGTGAGATGGATGTCTGAGTGCTGGCAAATTTTGTGCACCAGGCCTCTACACACACACACACACACACACACACACACACACACACAGATAGCTAATATGCTAAGCATCCTTCCCACTGTCTGACCAGTTGCTATGATGCACACTGACAACCAGGGGGCTCAACACAGTAACTGCCATGATATGCACAGAGAAATGAGAAATGGCACCATGGACCAGGACCAACAAAGCAACCCTTGGCTTCTCCTAAGTGGGACACAGGTCCTGCCATTACCCCAGAGCAACAGCCCACCAAATCGCAGCTGATGCTGCAATGGAGCAAAATGTGGCCCACAGCCCTGACCAGCCCGCAAATAGTGACTGTGGGCACCAGGTAATGACATCACGTTTTCGTTGACATTCTGAAGCCTAAATTGTCGAGAGAATATGTCTGAAAACCAATTATTGCCACAACGTACCTCTGAAGCCAAAGAAAGTGATGTCATCAACAAAATATGTCTGAAGAACAGTCATTGACAAGTACTGCCAGTACTGGTAGGAACTGCCTTCATAGTGAAAATGATGCACTTACCAAACACAATTGTGATGGAATGACTGTTACATGCCAGTTTTCCCTATCTCTAAATTTATTTGATGAAAAACCATCAGATGGAAAATTGTAGCAAAGGCAAAATTTGTCCAAATGATATACATTTTTCAGAATACCCAGCATATTTTTAAAAATTAATGATAAGTGAAGATTCTGGCAGTAAAAATTTTATGGAAAATATTCATTGTTATATCATGTTGTTATTGTTTATTTATTAATCAATTTATTATTTCTATGTACATTGTACTAATTTTCTTTTACCTCTGATACTTCTATTATAGAGAACTTGAACTGCAGTGTGTTCAAGCAATAGTTATATTAAAATATTTCTTCCTATTAATTTCTTTTCAATGTTTGTGAATTTGTGTACCAGGCCACTAGTAAGAGGATATTATTTAGCCTTAAAAGGGAATGAAAATCTGACACATGCTGCAACACAAATGAACCTGAAAGATATTGTGCTAAATGAAGTAAGCCAGACACAAAGAATAAATATTGTATGATTCAGTTAACATGAGGTACCTAAGGTCATCAAATTCATAGAGACAAAAAGTAGAATGGTGGTTGCAAGAGTTGGAGTTGGAGTTGGGGGGAGGAATGGGGAGTTTAATAAAAATTTTGGGGAAGATGAAAAAGGTCTTGAAAGGGATGTTGGTGACAGTTGCACAACAATTGAATGTACTTAATGCCATTGGATTGTACACTTAAAAATGATGAAAATGGTAAATTTTGTTATGTGTATTTTACCATAATAATTTAACAAAATAATTTAATGAGGTATTTCTAGGAAGATGGAAGCCACAGGCATATTTTAAAAAATATAAACATAGTTTTAACAGTTTGGCTCAGTAAATAGAGCATAGGCCTGCAGACAGAAGGGTCCCATGTTTGACCTCAGTTGCAGGCTCAATCCCAGGTCCTGGTCTGGGGCGGGGGTGCATGCAGGAGGCAATTAATTCATGTGTCCCTCGTGTTGATGTTTCTCTCTGTCTCTCCTCCTCCTTTCCACTCTTTCTAAAAAGCCTATCAAATAAAAGAGTAATATGCAAACCAACCATCACTCCGCAACACCCACATGCCACACCCACCATCCAATCAGGAGTGAGTATGCAAATTAACCCAACCAACATGGCTGTGGTCATGGAGAGAGCAGGATGGAGGCCTGGGTTTCTCTGGTGACAGAGGAAGCCAAGCTTTCCACACACCCTGGCTGGCCCAGAGCTCCACTCCAGGCTACAAAGTTTCAATTATAGAAGATAAATAAATCCCAACAAAAATGGCGGCAGTCACAGAGCTGGAGAGAGCAGGAGGCTAGAGTTGTCCCCCACAATGGAAGAAACCAAGCTTTCCTTACCCTGGCCTGCCTTGGCCTCTGCTTAAGGGTACAAAGTTTCAATTATAGAAGATAAATAAACTCCAATGGAAATCTCTGCTGCCACGGAACTAGCAGAAGGCTTGGCTCTGCTCCAGGCTACAAAGTTTCAATTGTAGAAGATAAATCCCAGATACCAGGGCCTCCACTTGGGTAGCCAGGGGTCATTGCTGGCCTGCAAACCACGACAAACCCCTCACCCAGGTCGCCCCATGCCCCAAGGGAACCCTCACCCAGATCTGGAACACCCTTCAGGGCAAACCAGCTGGCCCCCACCCATGCACCAGGCCTCTATCCTATCAAAGAGCAATATGCAAATTTACCATCACTCCAACACACAAGCTGGCTGCCCCATGTGATCAAAGATCCTGCCCCTATGTGGACACAAGATGGCCACCACAAGATGGCCAGCAGGGGAGGACAGTTGGGAGGGACCAGGCCTGCAAGGGAGGGCAGTTGTGGGCAATCAAGCTTGCAGGGAAGGGCATTTAGGGGTGACCAGGCCGGCAGGGGAGGGCAGTTAGGGGCAAATAGGCTGGCAGGGAGCAGTTAGGCATGAATCAGGCTGACAGGGGAGTTGTTAGGTGGTAATCAGGCTGGCAGGCAGAAGCAGTTTGGAGCAATCAGGAAGGCAGGCAGGAGAGCAGTTGGGAGCCAGCAGTTCTGGGATCAGACCTAAACGGGCAGTTAAACATCCCTCAAGAGGTTCCAGATTGGAGAGAGTACAGGCTTGGCCGAGGGACCTCCTGTGCATGAAATTTGTGCACCGGGCCTCTAGTAATTAAATACAGTGGTACCTCGAGATACGAGTGCCCTAACATACGAGATTTTTGAGATATGAGCTGTGAGCGAGCAATTTTTGCTTTGAAATACGAACAACATTTGAGATAGGAGTAATCAAGGATCGGCCGGCTGCACACGACCCACCAGTTTACCGCGACTCGAGTAGTAAACTCATAGTTTCCCACGCCTCAAGGTTACAGAACGAATTAAACTCGTATCTCGAGGTACCACTGTAAATGGAAAAATATCCTTGTGTGAGGGTTAATCAAAAAAGAAAAAAAATGTGTGTGTGTATGTGTGTGTGTGTATTTTAATAGTATGCTAAGCAAAATAAGCCAATCCAGAAACATTAAAACATGCAACAGACTAATGTATTTTAGAAGGGGAGGGGAGAATGGGAAGCAGCTAAACAAAGAACCTATATGCATACTAGAGGTACAAGAATTCGTGTACTAGTGGGTTCCCTCGCCCTAGCCTGTGCCCTTTCACAATCCAGGACCTATCGGGGGATGTTGTAGACTGGTTTCGGCCCAGTCCCCACAGGCCAAGCCTAAAGATCACTCATGCATTGGACCGGTTTCAGCCTGATTTTTGCAGGCCAAGCCGAGGGACCCCCTGGTGCACAAATCCATGCACTGGGCCTCTAGTATGCATATAAGATCTTTGGTTCATCTCTTTCTATCCTCCTCACTTCCCTTTGAGGTTCATCAGTCTGTTTATGTTTTCAAGCCTGTGCATTGAGCATCTGCCCCTTGGTGGTTAGTGTGCATCATAGCTCATGTGGGTCCAAGTTTCTCAGCCACAGACTTGAACCCTTTGGATGCCAGGAATTGGAAGAATACACGAGTGGCCATAGGTAGGTGGGGCATGCTTTAGTACGAACAAAGCAGCCAACAACTGGTTGGTCAGTGGCACCTTATATACTCAAAGAGGCTTCATTCCAATTAGAGACATCTGTGTTACATTAACAAATGTAGTTATATAAAGGTGCGCTTGTGTAATACGTTGGTGCTACTGCTGAGTCATTGCCCTCATGCATGCATAGGGCCAAGGGGTTTTTAATAGTAATATTGCTGTGTTATTGCCTGCACACATGCATATGGTGAGTGGGCCTTTAATCTCTGGAGTACTCTTGTCAGGGCCCCACAGCTCAGTTAAAGTCGAAGTTGATCTTTGTCAGGGAAGATACTGGCTTAGGATACTATAAACTGCTTTTTAATTAAAAAGCTTAATTTCAGACCATCCTTTATGGTTACTTTAGGTCTCTGAGTTTGCAAGGCTGCCACCCAGGCCTTCCCTGAATTAGCCAGTTTAGTATGTGGCCCTTTTTCGTCTATACTTTGAATTTCAGTTCATTGGAAAGGGGCTTGTTTACTTAATAATGTTAGCTTATAATAATTTCTGTATTTTGAAGAACTTGGACTTATCCTCCTCACCCACAAAGTTCTAAAAATTAAAATTTTAAATAAAGGCACTAAAATGGAATATGTAAGTGCATGTTTGTCTAATTTGGAGGACATAGTAAACGGGGTAAGCAAGTTAGGAAACTCAGAAAGGAAGAAGGAAAAGATATATATCTGACTACATAAAAATTGTATGGTAAAAGATGCCATGAGCAAAGTCAAAATGTAATCAGTGGAAATGGGTTTTTGGAGTGCCGAGAGGAAATGAATTTCCTGAGGCCCCTACTAGATGATGGGGATTCTTAGGAAGCTTTATTGATGATGTGAAATTAAGAAGGTTCCCCTCTGAGGTCCCATCTCTGTTCACATCCCCATGGAAGAAGTCTTAACTGTGACCTCAGCAGGGCTAAAATAAAGGCCACTGCCCATAGTTTCTGCTCCATATTAAAGTTCAGTCCAGCATCCTGCGTGTGGTGTTCAAATGGTTATGGCCTTGTGGCTGGCTGCTTAAAGTGACATGGCTAAGGAGAGAGAACATGGAGCAAGAGAGCAAGAGCCAGAAAGAGGGAACACTTTAGGCATTTTTAACTAGGAGCTTCTTCAAACTAACTAACTTTCCAAGATTTCACAGCTTCTGTTAGAGTCTACCCACTAGCCAGTGGTCGGAAAACTGCTGCTCGAGAGCCACATGCAGCTCTTTGGTCTTCCACAAAACACCACTGCCTGGGTGAATCTATTTTGAACAAGTGGTGTTAGAAGAAGTTTAAGTTAAAAAAATTTGGTTCTCAGAAGGAATTCCAATCATTGTACCGTTGATATTTAGCTTTGTTGACTAATGAGTTTGCCAACCACTGCCCTAGCCAATCTAGTATCAGAGGCAAGCTCCTTAGCCAAGGACTTGACCCTTCTCCATGCAAGAAACAGGGAAAAAAAACCAACATGCAGATACAAGCAAGCAACTGGACATGCTTTATTACAAACAAAGCAGTCAACAACAGGCTGGAATGGAAAGTCAGTGACAATTTATATACAAGTTTAAACAAGCTCAAACAAAAGAGGCTTCTTGCCAAATAGTGAACTCAGTATTTCAGTATGGAAAAGTACGCTTGCTCAGTGTAAAATTGTTGTGTCCTTGCTTTTGCACCTGCGTCTGACAAATTGGCCTTAGCCTTGAAATCTACCTTACTTTAGGTAGTGCTCCCATACACAAGCTAGACTTACAGGCAAGCACCTTTCCTATGTCACCTGACTTCATGTATGTGTTTCCCTCCTCTTTCTCCCCTCAGCAATCCAGTACCAGATAGGGAAACACAATGCCATGTGAAAATGTAGCTTCCTTTATTAATATTAACTTGCTAGTTACGACGATAACAAAAAGTCTAACAATAGACTACCAAAATTGATTTGCCCTTCACCACCAACAAAGGATTAATGTCACTTTTACCCAAAGAACTGCTATTCCTTGATAAGAAAAATCAAACAACCCAGTAAAAAATATTGGTAACTTGAAAAAGAGAAATTATACATGGCTGATAAAGGAAAAGATGGCCAGTTTTATAAGTGGTCTGAAAAATATAAATTATAATAACCATGAGAGGCCATGTTTCCCTTTACATCAAGTCAGTGCTAATGAGGGTATGGGGAAACAGGCATGTCAAACAGTGCTGTTGGAACATAAGTTTGTATTATGTAATTGTGATAGTAATCTGGCAATATTTATTAAAATTTAAAATGTTTTGCCCTTTGGCCCAACATTCTTTCTTTTGGAACCTACACCATTGAAACAAACTCCCAGTAAATAAATATATAGGTATGTTGCAGGTGGCAGGAATAGCACTGGGTGTTAGACCCATGGGGTCAGACTAGATCTGGGTTCAGCAACCTCAGTACTTGAGTTCTGGCTAGGAAAGAATTCAGAGCCAAGACTCTATAAGAAAGCATTTTCTATATCCTATATAATAATCCTATATAATAAAGAGGTGATATGCAAATTGACCATCACTTCAACATACAAGATGGCCATCCCCATGTGGATACAAGATGGCCACCACAAGATGTCCAGCAGGGGAGGGCAGTTGTGGGCAATCAGGCCAGCAGGGGAAGGCAGTTGGGAGGGACCAGGCCTGAAAGGGAGGGCAGTTGAGAGTGATCAGGCCTGCAGGGGAGGGCAGTTAAGGGTGATGGGGCTGGCAGAGGAGGTCAGTTGGGGGCAAACGGGCCTGCAAGGGAGGGCCGTTCCAGGGGACCCAGGCTTTCAGGGGAGGGCAGTTGGGGGTGACCAGGCCAGCAGGAGAAGGCAGTTAGGGGTGACTGGGCCAGCAGGGGAGGGCAGTTAGGGGTGATCAGGCTGGCAGGGGAGGGTAGTTAGGGGCAATCAGGCCAGCAGGGGAGGACAGTTAAGGGTGACCAGGCTGGCAGGGGAGGGAAGTTAGGGGTGACCAGGCCACCAGGGGAGGGCAGTTGGAGGCAACCAGGCTGCAGGGGAGGGCAGTTGGGGGGTGACCAGGTCTGCAGGGGAGGACAGTTAGGGGCAACCAGGCTGGCAAGGAAGGGCAGTTAGGGGTGACAGGCCTGGGCAGGCAGAAGTGGTGAGGTGCAATCAGGCAGGCAGGCAGATGAGCAGTTGGGAGCCAGCAGTCCTGGGTTGTGAGAGGATGTCCCAAATTGGAGAGGGTGCAGGCTGGGCTGGGGGATACCCTATCCATCATGGCCCTCCCCCCATGTATGAATTTTGTGCCCCAGGCCTCTAGTACTAGTATATAAAAGGCTAATATGTAAAGTGTCCCCTCAGGAGTTCGACTGGAAGACTGGGAGTTCAATCACTCTCTATGATATGCGCTGACCAGCAGCATGGAACGTGGCAAGCGACCAGCAGCAGCAGTAGTGGGCATTGAGGAAGTGAAGGAGAGAGGAGACAGGGAGGCAGGAAATACGATTGGCCCTGATCGCTGGCCAGGCTGAGGAACCCTACATGTACACAAGTTTTGTGGACTGGGCCTCTAGTCTCTCTCTCTATATATATATAGAGCCAGTGACTGGAATGCTGTAATGACTGGAATGATATGTCACCATGCTGCCCACTGCAGCCAGTGAACTGTCCTGATTGGAGGTGGGGCCAGCCGGCCAACCTCCTGCAGCCCCTCCCCCTATCCCTGCCCCCAATTGCTCCCAGTACCCAATAGGGAGTGGGGCCAGCTGGCTGAATTCCTGCAGCCTCTCCCCCCAACTGCCCTACCCCATATTGGCCCTCCCACCCCAATTAGGGGTGAAATTGGCTGGCCAGCTGCCTATGGCCCCTCCCACCCCATCAGCTCATGGACCCTCCTCCTCACTGTCCCTGCCCCTTATGGGCCCCCCACTCTAATTGGGGGCAAGGTCGGCAGCTACTGCCCACGGTCCCTCCCCCTGGCTGGCCCTGCTCCCTAACGGTCCCCCCCACACTAATCGGGGGCAGAGCCAGCTAGCTTACTGCCCATAACCCCTTCCCACAGCCGGCCTCAACCCTAATCATCCCCTCCATCCCAATTGGGGGCGGGGCCTACTGGCCAATCACCTTCACTTTCTTCCTGCTGGCTGGCCCGATCCTGATTGGGCCCCAATCAGGGCGGGCTGACTGGCCAACCTCCTGCCATCTCCTCTTCCCAACAGACTTGGCCCTGATCAGGGCTGGGCTGGCTGGACCCCACCTGTGCACGAATTCATGCACTGGGCCTCTAGTTATAAAATCACAGAGATGGAAGAAGTAATTTGAAGAAATGGGCTGAGGAAATGAGTTATGGAGGCAAAGGAAGGGCCCTAGTAACTTTAGAGTGAGGAAGGTGGTAGTAATGCTCCTGTTTTGGGGGGTGAGGGAGCTGTGCTGCCAGAGGGAGAGCCTACTGGATCCTCTGTCCTAAGTGTTTTAAGGGTGGAGATTTTAGCCCAAGGGAAGATCTTAATAGAATATCCAGCACCTTTTCAGGTTCTTCCTTTCAGGTTTGTGGTCTCCACTAATGATTGGTCAGTGCCAGAGCAGGGTGTCATTATCCAATGCAGCTAGTCCTGAGGGCAGCCACAGGGTCACTGGTTTGGTTTTGTTGCTTTTTTAGTCTTGGAGTGAAATACAACTGAGGCCTACCTGTTATCTCTAGGGATGAAAGGTCAGGGGGTCCAAACTGCATGACTAGCTTATGTTAGGGGAGAAAAAGTTACCTAGGGTGTGAGTTCCCACCCTTCTGTTGTCTTTGGCTAGGAACCTAGGGCTTTCTGCCCTTGTCACCTTCTCCACCTGGCCCATGTCCTTGCTCTGCTCATATCTCTTTAACTGCTTACTACAGGTATAGGCTTATTATTGCAGCGTGAACTATAGTGATAAAAAAACAAAACAAAAAAAAAACCCTTGGGATATTTGAATGTATATCAATTGGGGAATTGTTGAATAAATTATGGCATACACACACACACACAAACATATACACACAGTTATGCATATACTAGAGGCCCAGTGCATGAAATTTATGCATGGAAGTGGGGAATCCCCCTCAACCCAGCCTGCACCCTCTCCAATCCAGGACCCCTTGGGGAATGTCTGACTGCTGGTTTAGGCCCAATCCCTAAACTGGCAGTTGGACATCCCTCTCACAACCCTGCTAGCTTCTAACCGCTTACCTGCCTGCCTGCCTGATCACCCCTAACTGACCCCCCCCGCCAGCCTGATCACCCCTAACTGCCTCTGCCTGCCAGCCTGATTCCCCTCACCCCCCACCTGACTTATCACTCCTGTCCGTCCCCCTGCCAGCCTGATCACCCCTAACTGCCTCTGCCTGCTGGCCTGATTGCCCCCAACTGTCCCTTCCCCTCCCCCCCCAGCCTGGTTGCCCCCAAGTATCCCCCCCACACCCCGCTGGCCTGGTTGCCCTATGCAGCCTGCTGTTCAGTCATTTGGTCACCCATCACTAACCCCTCTGTCGGCCTGGTCCCCTATACAGCTTGCTGGTCAATCATTTGGTTACCCTTCATTAACCCCCCAGTCACCTTGGTCGCCCCATGCATCCTACTGCTTGGTCATTTCCTCGCCCCTTACTAACCCCCTGCCAACTTAGTCACCCCATGCAGCCTGCTGCTCAGTCATTTAGTTACCCCTCACTAACCCCCCTGCTGGCCTGGTTGCCCCACACAGCCTGCTCCCTGGTTGTTTGGTGGCCCCTCACTAACCCCCCTGCCAGCCTGGTTGTCCCTTGCAGCCTGTTTGGTTGTCTGTTTGGTTGCAATGGTTGCTTAGGCTTTTATATAGGTAGGTTAGAAAGAATGTTAGATATCCATGTATGAACTTAGAGGGAAATATTTGTTGGTAATTTTTTAAAGTTGTAGAGTATTAAACATATTTAGTGTGATTCCATTTTGGTTATTAAATAAATAAGAGGCAAAATACCACTCCGTAATCTATGTTTATATGAGTGAATGTGTAGAAGGGTGCCTGGCTTCTAAAGGATTGGACTGCAGGGGAGAGATCATTACGTTTTTACCAGTGGCCTGGTGCACAAAATTCATGTACATTAAAAGGAAATTAATTAGAGGAAATATTTTAATACTAGAGGCCTGGTGCATGAAATTTGTGCACCGGGAGTGGGAGGGGAGTGTCCCTCAGTCTGACCTGCACCCTCTCCAGTCCAGGAGCCCTCAGGGAATATCTTACTGATGGCTTAGGCCCGCTCCCCGTGGTTCTCTGCTCTCTGTGTGGCCTGCTTGCTCCATACCGCTGTGACTGCCAAGCAGGCCGTCATGCTGGGTGCTTCCTGGGGTTCGCATTTGCCTGCTCTCCAGTCGCCATGGCGATGGCCAAGCAGGCCATGCTTGGTGCTTCCTATGGGCTGCGCTTCACTGAGGCCATGCTGGTAGCTGCCTGTGGGCCCCTCTTGCCTGTTCCCCAGTCACTGTGGCAATGGTCAAACAGGCTGTGCTGGGAGCTGCTGTCAGTCTCCTCCCTGCTGTCAGTCTCCAAAGAGGTGATGAGGTTAATTTGCATACTCACTCCTGATTGGCTGATGGGCGTCGCAAAGTGATGGTCAGTTTGCATATTTCTCTTTTATTAGTGTAGATTAGAGGCCCAGTGCATGAAATTTGTGTATCGGAATGTGTGTCCCTCAGCCCAGCTTTCACCCTTTCCAATCTGAGACCCCGCAAGGGATATCCGACATCCCTCTCACAATCCAGGACTGCTAGCTCCCAACTGCTTGCCTGCCTACCTTCCTGATTGCCCCTAATCGCTTCTGTCTGCTAGCCTGATCACCTCTAACCACTCCTCTGCCAACCTGATTGATGCCTAACTGCTCCCCTGCCAGCCTGATTGCCCTGAACTGCCTTCCCCTGCAGGCCTAGTCACCCCTAACTGCCTTCCCCTGAAGGCCTGGTCACCCCCAACTTCCCTCCTCGGCCGGCCTGGTCACCCCTAACTGCCCTCCCCTGCTGGCATGATCGCCCACACCTGCCCTCCCTTGCAGGTCTGGTCCCTCCCAAATGCCCTCCCCTGTTGGCTATCTTGTGGTGGCCATCTTGTGTCCACGTGGGGCAGCCATCTTTGACCACATGAGAGCAGCCATCTTGTGTGGTGGAGTGATGGTCAATTTGCTTATTACTCCTTTATTAGATAGGATTGCTATTTGCCCTTTCTCTATAATAGAAGTGTCAGAGTGATGAAAGAAAATTAGTAAAAGGTATATGAAAATCTCCCTCCTGTCAGATTCTGGGGCATGCCACAGGACCCAGAGTCAAGTCCTCGCCTACCTGTGTGTGCTTTGAAATCATGTGAGACCCACACTTGGCCAGCCCCATTGGGCTAGATCGAGACCCACCTGGCCCCATCCTCATCAAGCCCCACTGGGTGTGGGGTGCAGCCTCAGGTTGCCTGGCCTGGCGCCGGTGTTGGGGGCATGGTCTGAGGTCCCCTGGCCTGGGCTGGAGGGTGCACCTTGAGGACTGGGCCAGGGACATGGCCTGAGGTCCCCTATCAAGCCCTGCCAGGCGAGTGGCACAGCCTTAGGTCCCCTGGCCCGGCACTGGGGCTGGGAGTCGTAGCCTGAGGTCCCCCATCAAGCCTCTCCAGGCAGGGCTGTGCCCTGAGGTCCCCCATCAATCCCCACTGGGTTGGGGAAATGGCTTGAGGTCCCCTGTCAAGCCCCACCAGGCAGGGGGCGCAGCCTCAGGTCCCCTGCCCAGCGCCACACAGCCTTAGGTCCCTGCTGATTGCTTATTTAGGCTCGTTACAGGAACTTGGCCTCTGCTATGGGCACAGCCATCTTGTGTCACAGGATCCCTGTCTCTGCTGTGGGTGCAGCTATTTTTGTTATGGTGTGACAGTTAATTTTCATATTCCCTCTTTATTAGATAGGATTTTATATCTGTTTACCATTTTAACTTCTCAAATAAAAAAGTAATTACAAAATTACTTTGTAATGTAAAAAAATCTAATAAAATGAAAGGAGAAATTAACTCGAATTTAAATTTGATTTAATATGTACACCATTACACTATTTCTTAGTGTTGACATGAAATGTGACTTTTGTGGATAGGGTAGGGGCTGTAGTATAAGTTCTGCTGACCTCAGAGTTCTTTAGTTTGTACCTAATTTTAACATCACACTGATACTGCTGAAGTCTTATATCAGGAGAGTTTTGTTGGAGCTGTAATCAGAACTACGTTAAACACTTAGAGCTAATATAAGGAATAAAATGTAAACTTTCTATGTAAACTACATAATTCATGTGTATGTTAAGACATTAAAATGGAGAGAGATTATATTTCAGAATCTAAATGCTTAATGTAGTTAAAAATATACTTATGATTCTGTTATTTTGGGTTTTAGTCTGGTCAATCTTTAATTCAACCATTCACATTAGAATTCATGAGTAGTTCCTTTTCATGATTCAAGGTAAATAGTTGTTTTTAATTACAAATTCTAAGTATAATCTTATTTCCTTCTCAGGAGACTATTTGGTAGCAATTGAAGAGAAAAACCAAGCTATATTTTTACGTGCTTATGTGAACTGGAGAAGTAAAAGGACTGAAAATTCTCGAGTGTGCATCCGAATGGTTGGACATAATGTGGAGGCACCTTTTCAAGAAACCTTCAGAGACCAGATGTCTATTGTTGAAATGCCCCTTTCTGAGACCCCCTTGTGCATTTCCTGTTGTCCTGTGAAAGGAGACCTTCTTGTTGGCTGCGCAAATAAGTTAGTCTTATTTAGTCTAAAGTATCAGATCATTAATGAAGAATTCCCAGTACTGGATTTTGAACGTTCTTTAATTATACACATACATAATATAACTCCTGTTGAAATTTCTTTCTGTGTTGGCTATGTGGCTGTCATGTCAGACTTAGAAGTCTTAATCCTAAAACTGGAGTCAAACCCTAAAAATGGAGAGAGTGTTCACCACCATCCACATAAGTCCAACAGTCCACTGACACATGCAGAAGGTAAATGATGACTTTGCTTTCTTGTTCTAGGTATAGAGTAAACCTCACTTCTGGCAATTTCTGAAGGACACACACACACACACACACACACACGTATATATATTGCCAAGCCACATTATGTATAGGTTGAGTCATTCCTAAAACATGGGATTGGGTTTGTGATTTTATTCTGTAGCATGCAATTCATTTGTCAATAGAAATAATGGAGCAACTATTCGATGAGGAGTTTGTAGTCCCAGTTCTTGTATTTATTAGTTGAATGAGCTTGGGTTTGGAATACCATTTCTGGGTTTCAGTTTCCTCATGTATATAATGAATCCTGTTTTATTAATCAGTTATTATGAGAAATAAATGAGCAAGTACTAAGACTTCAGAACCATAGTGCCTTGTTAATACATGAAGTGTGTGTATATATAAATAAATAACATTACTCCTTGACTATTTAATTGGTGGGAGATGTTGTGAAATGTAATTTCATTCAAATAGCATTTGGACTTATTGAATTCTTTTCTTCAATATATTTTTTTAAGGCACCAGTAATGAAATTTTGCAACTTGAGTCAGATGATTTTGTTATCTGCCAGAAACCTATGGAACTTCTTGGTAAAAATAGTGAGCAATCTGGAGTATCTGTTACGCTGGAGTCAACGGGATTAGATGATGAAAAAATAAAATATTTCCATATTCAACATCTACTCTATAGGTATTAGAAAGTTTTTTATTCGCCAGCATTTAATATATGTTTACCTGTTTGAAATACATGGAAATTATTTTATTATTTCCCTCTTTCTCTCTCTCTCTCTCTCTCTCTCTCTCTCTTTTAAAACTCACAGACGTTTTGCTCCTGATATGTCGACCTATGTCTTGGCTGATGACATTAAGTTGCATTCACTTCAGCTGCTACCCATTTACCAAACAGGTAAGTATGACCGTGATACAGTACAGTGAGATAAAAGGCTCTGTTCAGAGGAATAATAACGTGTGTAATAGGTTAGGTTCTTCTACTCAGTCTTCCTGTAGCTTTGAACAAGTTCCTTAGCATATCTTTGTGAGCACTAGAAAGGGAAGTTGTATCTGCAAGGTGAAGCCATGGATAGGACATGATAGACAAATGCCATTTCCCTTTAAAAAAAAAAAAATGGTCACAAGACCCAAAAAGCACTGCTCTAGTTGAGGTTTACTGGGTTCCAACTGGATATTTGGCAGACTTCTATGATAGCATGAGAGCAAGGTGGGGATGGACTGAGGGAAGTTCATTCAGAACAGTGTTTTTCAGTCATACTGCACACTGGGTTTACTTGGTTACCTTTAAAAATAGTGGTGCCCAGCCTGACTGGCGTAGCTCAGTGGTTCAGTGTCAACCTATGAACTAGGAGGTCATGGTTCAGTTCTGGATTTGATTCTCAGTCAGAGAACCTGCCCAAGTTGTAGGCTTGATCCCCAGTGGAAGGCATTCAGGAGACAGCTGATCAATGATTATCTCTCATCATTATCACTCTCCCTCTCCCTTCCTCTCTGAAATTTAAGAAAAAAAGAAAAATAGTGATGCCCAGACTGTATATGCTAGAAATTCTGACATAATCTGTCTATTCTGAAGTGTCAGTATTTTTTAAAAGCTTCCCAGAAATGTAATGGGCAGCCAAAATTGAGAATAACATTGGGTTTTGTACTCAGTTCTAAACTGTTTAACATTTCTAGATGTTGCCTAGAGAAAGGTTTAAATATTGTTCTTATTAAATGTGTTTATACCTTAATTTATGTTTTTATTTGTTTTAGTAAACATTTATTGAATACTTATTATGCTGGGTATGGTGCTGAATACTAGGGAACTAATAATAAGCAAAAATAGGCAAAGTATTTACACTCATGGAGCTTATGGTCTCATGGCGGGGAGGGGAGGAGGTAGATTATTATTAGTCAAACAATCACACAAAAAAGGCAGGATACAGCTATATGGTGAAATGAGTGCTCCATTGGTGGCGGGGCCTGTGGAAGGGGATTACTAAACAAAACCTGTCTTGAAAGCCTGTAACAAAAAATCTTAACCTCATCTGGTGGTCAGAGAAGGCTTCTTGAGAAAGAGATCTGAAGAGTGAAATGGTGCTCATTTGGAGATAGGATGCAGAAGCAGCAGCAAAGGCATGGTGGAGGGCAAATCTTGTTTGAGGAACTGAGAGAAGCAAGACCATGGAGAGTCGAGCAAGGAAGAGGGGATTGGGAGCCCAGGCTGGAGACAAGATAGGGCCCATAGCCAGTGGCTTCCCATAGCACTTGGGATAAAATCCCAAATTCCTACATGACCCTGATTCTGGGCTTATCTTGTCCCTCTCACCCTGCTTACTATTCTCATCCATATGGCCTTTCTGTCATCCTCAGATGCACTCTTGTAAAAGGCTTGTTACTTTGTCTTCAAGTGCTGAGGTTATATTTTCCCCAGATCTTGTATGCCTCACAACTCAAGTGTCACCCACAGAGGACTTCACTGAATTCTCAATTTAAACTATTCTATCTCTACATACTACCCAGTTTGTTCAGTCTCTACTCCAGTCCCCATTACTAGAATGAATGCAGTTTGTCTTGTGCACTGTTGTATACCCCAAACAGAGAACAGTAGCACTTAATAGGTATGTGATGAATGTTTAATAGGCAAATGGAAGAGTAGTGCATATTTGAGCTAGGCCTTAAGGGATGAGTAGAACTTTTAGGAGATGGAGATTTTAGTGAGATATTACATAAGAGGAACCAACATGTACAAAGTATAAAAGTATTTGGAGATTAACGAGCAACTCTGACTAGAGCACAGATGTGTGTAGGAAAGGAGGGAGAAATAAATGGACAGGTTGTTCTGGGCCAATTATGGAGAATGCAGAATTGGACTTCCTTCTGTTATTAATGAGTGTCTAATCAGAGCCAGCTTTAAAAAAAAAACTTTGATTATGAAAAATTTCAAGCACATAGATATAGAGGATAGATATAGAGGAAATAGTACAATGAACCCATCACACAGTTTCAGTAGAATTGTCTTGTGATTACTCCCTGCCAGATTATTTTGATGCAAATTCTTGAGTTTATACCATTCTATCCATAAATATTTCAGCATGTATTTCTAAAAGAAAAGGATTATTTTATTTAAACCCAAAATACCGTTTCACATTTTTATTTTTTTAAATATGTTTTTATTGATTTTTAGAGGTAGAGGAGAAAGGAGAAAGAGATAGAAACATCAATGATAAGAAAGAATCAAATTGATTGGCTGCCTCTTGCACACCCTCCACTGAGGATCCAACCTGCAACCTGGACATGTGTCCTGACCAGAAATGGAACTGTGACCTCCTGGTTCATGGATCGAAGTTCAGCTACTGAACCACACCAGCCAGGCCCATTTCACATTTTAAAAATTTCATTGATGTCGTCATCAAATATCCAGTCAGTGTTCAGATTTCCCTAATTGTCTAAAAATATTTTCTTTAATTCATTTGTTTGGATCAGATTCATTTGTTTGGTTCATATATCAGTTGGTTGCTATGTCCTTAAAATTTCTTGTCTTCCACTCTCTTTTTTTTTTTGGTGGTGTTGTTAAGCCTCACCTGAGGATATTTTCCCACATATTTTTAGAGAAAGTGGAAGGGAGGGAACGAGTCAGAGATAGAAGGAAACATCGATATGAGAAAGACACATCAATTGCTTGCCTCTATTGGTTGCTTCTCTCACACACCCAAAAGGAGGTGGGGGACTGAGCCTGCAAATGAGGTAACATGCCTTTGACCAGAATCACACCCAGGATCCTTCAGTCTGAGGGCCAATACTCTATCCACTGAGGCAAACCAGCTAGAGCTAAAGTCTCTTTTAATATGTAGGCTGTCCCTTCTTCCCTCTTTTTCTTTTTCTTTTTGCAATTTATTTAGCAAGAAACTGGACTTGATAACTGTAGAATTTTCCACAATCTGAATTTTGCTAGTTAACTCTTCATAGTGTCATTAAACATTTTCCAGTATTTCCTGTATTTCCCTGTGATTTTGTAGTTCTATCTTTTTTACATTTTTATTGATTTTAGAGAGAGCAAGAGAGAGAGAGAGAGAGAGAGAGAGAGAGAGAGAGAGAGAGAGAAATGTCAATGAGAGAAATATTGATTGGCCTGGCTCCGCCACACCTCCTATTGGGGATCAAACCTAGAACCCGGACATGTGTCCTGACCGGGAATCAAACCATGATCTCCTGTTTCATGGGCCCATCTTCAACTTCTGAGCCACAATTGGCTAGGCTTGGTAATTCTATCTAAAACTACACTTTTCATTATGGTAGCCATTAGTGACATGTTACTATTTTTTTTTTACATTTTTCAATTAAATCTTTATTATTCAGATTATTACATTTGTTTCTCTTTTTTCCCCTCCATAGCTCCCCTCCGCCCAGCTCCCACACTTCCCTTTGCCCTTACCTCCCTCCCGTTGACCTCATCCATAGATGTATGATTTTTGTCCAGTCTCTCCCTGTACACCCCTCACCCCTTTCCCCCTGAGAATTATCAGTCCACTCCCTTTCTGTGCTCCTGATTCTATTATATTCACCAGTTTATTCTGTTGATCAAATTTTTAATTCACTTAATTTGTAGATTCACTTGTTGATAGATATGTATTTGTTATTCATAATTTTTTGTCTTTTACCTTTTTCTTCGTCCTCTTCTAAAAGAGTACCTTTCAGCATTTCATATAATACTGATTTGGAGTTAATGAACTCCTTTAGCTTTTTCTTACCTGTGAAGCTCTTTATCTGACCTTCAATTCTGAATGATAGCTTTGCTGGATAGATTATTCTTGGTTGTAGGTTCTTGCTATTCATCACTTGGAATATTTCTTGCCACTCCTGTCCGGCCTGCATCGTTTCTGTTGAGAAATCAGCTGACCGTTGTATGGGTGCTCCCTTGTAGGTACACGAACTGTTTTTCTCTTGCTGCTTTCAATATTCTCTCTTTGTCTTTTGCTCTTGGTATTTTGATTATTATGTGTCTTGGTGTAGTCCTCTTTGGATTCCTTTTATATGGGGTTCTGTGTGCTTCCTGGACTCGTAAGTCTATTTCTTTTGGCAGATGTGGGAAGTTTTCAGTCATTATTTCTTGAAATAGGTTGTCAGTATCTTGCTCTCTCTCTTCTTCTGGCACCCCCACAATTCTGATGTTGGTATGCTTGAAGCTGTCCCAGAGGCTCCTTACATTATCTTCATATTTTTGGATTCTTTTCTCTTCTTGCTTTTCCAGTTGAGTGTTTTCTGCTTCTTTATATTTCAAATTTTTGACTTGATTCTTGCCTTTCTCTAGTCTGCTGTTAGGACTTTGTATAATATTTTTTATTTCAGTCAGCATATGTTTAATTTCTAGTTGGTCCTTTTTCATCTCTAGTTGGACCTTTTCCATCTCTAGTTAGACCTTTTCCATCTCTAGTTGGACCTTTTCCATCTCTAGTTGGCCCTTTTTCATCTCTAGTTGGTTCTTTTTCATCTCCTCTTGGGTCTCGCTAACTTTATCCAACTTTTCTAGGATATTCTTGAAAAACCTTATAAGTGTGGTTTTGAACTCTATATCCAGTCGTTTGTTTCCCTCCATTTCTTTTGTTTGTGATCCCTTCCCTTGTCTCGGCATTTTCACTATGCCAGGAGAACTTCTTTGTTGGATTCAGCCTTATGATACCAGACTTGCAAAACCACAAAAGTCTCTATGTTGAGCTTGGGATGGGTGGAGTCTCAGGGCTTAAGAAACCGCCTTGTCTTTCAGTCCGCCCCGCCTTCCACGTCCCCTGAGTCTCACGTGACTGGGTAATCGCTGGAGCAATCCTTGTGGGCGCGTGCAGTGCCTCTAGACCACTGCCTTTTGGGCTCCCCTATGCTCCAGGACCACGTGAGTCTGGGTCCCCAGGGTTTCACCCGAAACTGGGGCTTAGTGGACTCAGAAGTGGCGTAGTTGGGAGGGTCTGTCTCCTGCCCACTCGAGAAAGCCAGTGGCACAATCAGCAGTCTGTCCTCTGTGCGCAGTTCCGTGCGCGACAGCCGACCTCTAATCTTTTGCAACTCCCCTAAATTTCGTGCACCTCTCCCTTTTCACAGTCCAAACTCCCCCCGTATGAGTTTTGGCTGGATCTGGGGTTTAGTGTGGTAGGATAAGGGTTCAATGCAGTTGGGAGTTTCTATCTCCCTCCTGCCAGAGAAAGCCAGCCAGGTCCGCCGTCACCCGCTCTCTCCACACGTGTGCGTCTCCGTACCTCAGCTTTTTGCAGCTCCTCTGGGTCTTTGTGAGCCCCTCTCTTTCCCTCTAGTTGTAGAATTTCCACTCAGTCAGCTTTCCTGTGGTTCTGGATGATGTCCTTTCTGTCTTTTAGTTGTAATTTTGAAATTGTTGTGCGAGGCAGCAGTGTAGGTGTTTACCTATGCTACCATCTTGGATTCTCCCAAGAGATTTCAGTTACTATTGAGCACTTGAAATGTCATGAGTCTAAATTGAAATATACGTAAGTATAAAATTTACATTAGATCTTGAAGACTTAGTACAAACAAAAGAATATAAAATACCTCATTACATTTTTGTTGATTGTTTTTTGAAATGATAATGTTTTGATTATATTGGTTAATATGACATATTAAATGTATTTTGCCTGCTTTTACTTTCGTAAATATGATTTCTGGGAAACTTTAAATTACACATTTCTGTTGACAGTGCTATTCTAGACTTAGCCTTGATCATAATAATAATAATTATTATTATTATGCAACACAAGTAGTGTTGAGTAGTATTGAGTTCTTTTGAAAGGTATATAGAATCTGGTTGGCTCTTTTTGTAATATTAATAGCCATTAATGATTATTACCTAGCTCTGTTCATTTATTAAGAGTTACAACATGGTGATACTCTAATTATATCACTCCTTTTTAATTTCTTACTGGCATTCTTCTATAAAGAGCAATTTCCCCTAACAAGCTCTTCGGTTATCTACTAATAGACTTTTTTGCCTAGAAAAGTAAAACTACTGCTTCCCTTTATTTGCTGGGTTTTTTTGTTCATTTGTTTTTTCTTTTTCATACAGATCCTCTTACTTCTGAGAGAAAAAATTTGTCTCAGGGAAAGGAGTTGCTCAATCTCTTTTGTTTTTTCTCATTGCCTCATGTGGGCTATCTCTACCTGGTCGTCAAATCAGTTGAATTAATGTCAGTTTACCAATATCCTGAGAAGACTCAACAGGCAGTACTCACACCACAATTTTTGCATGTCATCACAAGGTATGTTATAGTTGCTGGTCTTTGAGTCACTTACTTTTCTGTAAATTCTTGAAGTGCTTTCCAAATCTAAATGAGAACTGAGTGAACTAAGATATACCTCTGAAAATTAATGTATATACAGTGGTACCTCGAGATATGATTTTAATTCATTCTGTAACCTTGAGGCATGGGCAGCTATGAGACGCTCGTCTCGGTAAACTGGTGGGTCGTGTGCAGCCAGCCGATCCGCACGATTACTCCTATCTCAAATGTTGCTCGTATTTCAAAGCAAAAATCTCTCGATCTATGGCTCGTATCTCAAAAATCTCGTGTGTCAGGGCACTGGTATCTCGAGGTACCACTGTATCTGCCTTTTGGTGGCCCATACCTTGATGGGGATCTTTGTAAGAAAGAAGGAGGTTCTTCATGAGGAAGATTTTTATAGGGAATTCTGATGAAAAGTCAGTGAGGCCAGTCAGGGTATCTCTAGATTTCTTGTCCTATTTTTTTTTTTTTCAGTGCTACTATGCCTTTTCTGTATGAGTTGAATTATTTTATAATGATTTAGAACTATGAAGGGGCCAGAAACACTGCACCAAACCTTTCTTTGGTGCAGATGGGAAAGTAGTCCAGAGCTTGAGATTGGTCAAGGTCATGTTGCTAATTGGTGGCAGGTGTCTTTTGAGTTGCCTTATCCTGGTTTGCTGAAATCTAAATTGGGGTCCTGAGTAGGATTTTGACCTCATTTCCTTTTATCTCAACTGTAAATGATGCTTTTGGTTTTATTTCCTGTGTTTTTCTTTTTGTTGTTGTTGTTTGTTTGTTTTGATTAACTTAAATTATGTGCAAGTCACATTTGTGCCTTATGGTTGAGCAATTATGAATAAGGTACATCATCTGCTTTCTAAAGCAACAAAATAGAAGGGGCCTGAGATACAAAACCAGTGCACAAACACTAGGAGATTTGTGAAAAATGTCTTAAGACTTCTTGAAAGTGGTAGGCACTGGGAAGAGAGAAATTACTTTGGCTAAGTCATATGGGAAATTTTTTTTATGTTTGAAGTGTGGCCTGAGAGCTAGTTAGAATTTGACAGATGGAGATTGGAAGAGAAGGGCATTATGGAGGGGAGACTATAAACAATGGATATGTTATACAGTTTTACAGGAGCAACCAATAATTTATTATATTATTAATTAAATTATTTTTTTTTAAAAAGATAGTGATTTTTTTTTTCTTTTTTTTCCCCAACTGAGTGGTGGTATCAGAATCTCCAGCAGGTGCTAGAATATATTTCAAACAGCACAAGACCCACCTGGGGATTTGATGCCCACTCCTAGTATGGGTGCTCCTCTCTTCCCCCATTCTCTGGGTAAGGAGAAATGCTATTTTGTGTTTCTTAAATGAACATTGTGGGGGTAGCTAGTCTCTTCAATTTCCAAAGTGTTGTGTAATGATGTAACTCAGGGCTTTGAAAATTAAACTAAGGATTTTTTAAGGTTTTGACCAAAGAAAGTGATGTGGTCAGAGCATTGTTTTAGGAAAATTAATAGTGGCCATTATGGAGGTTGGATTGAACATAGATAAATAAGCTATTAAAGTGGTTCAGGATAATGAAGGGCTGAATTTGGGCAGGGCAGTAGGAGTGAGAAGGGAAAGAAGAACAGATGAGAGGGGTTTCGGTAAGAGAATTAAAATACTTGGTTTCATATGGATAGCTGGAAGGAGAAAGCTTGAAAACCCCATGAGGTTTAAGCCTACTTTTATGAAACAATGGAGGCTGGTGTAATGTGGGGCAAAAGAGAAATTTGTTTTACACATTTGAGTTGGAGGTGCTTAGGGAATATAAAGAGGAAATATTAAGTGTGCTTTTGGACACATAGGACTAAAGATTAGGGAAGAGAGAAAAACTTAGATGTTTTATTATGATCAATAAAGAGCTGATTATTTCATTAGTGAGCATAGCTCCAAGAGTGTGTAGCAGAGAAAAGTAGTTGAACTAAAGGTCTGGTGAAGGTCATGTTTATGAAGCAAGAAGAGGAAAAGAAGAATCTTCAAGGATGTGGAGAAACCTAGGAAACTATAGCATCTCAGAAACTAAGGAAAAAAAATAGAGGGAGAAAGAAGGAATAAAATATCAAGTTGTCTTCCAAAATATTGATGCAAAAAGTATCTATCTTTCCTCCATCTCATTGCACAGATGTTACAGGACAGAGAATTTACTGAGTGGACCTTCTAAATCTCCCACCCCCTTTTAAGTGTAAGTCATGTATTTTTGCAGACCAGTATGTTTATATACCCTAAAAGAAAAGCAATAGAAGAGAAGATTTTAATCTAAGAGTATAAAATTATGTAAAATGTCACCCTTACAGCAGTGCATAAATGAATCCTACTTCTCAGAGTCAACCACATCAACATGCTCCTTTGACTTAAAAAAAAAAATACTATTACTATGGTTTGTTTTTCACAGAAGTGGATCATATTTATAATGTTCAGCATGATTAATAGCATGTCCTGGACATCTTTCCAGGCAGCACATTTCAGTTCACTTTAATTTTTTATGGTACTCCTTTGTTCTCCAACAGTAGCCAGCAGCTGAAGTGGAGGGGAGTCAGAGGAGCCAGTCATTTTACCTCTAGATCAGCGGTTCTCAACCTGTGGGTCGCGTCCCCTTTGGGGTCGAACGATACTTTCACAGGAGTCGCCTAAGACCATCGGAAAACACATATTTCCCATGGTCTTAGGAACCAACACACTGCTCCTCGGTATAGCAAAGTGTAGCAGTGTAGTTTACTGTTGTCATATGAAGACTGTTACCCATGCTATACCATGATTCAAGACAAAATTTCATTTATTTGTAATTAGAAATAAATACTTCACAATATATAATTACATATTGTTTTTGTGATTAATCACTATGCTTTAATTATGTTCAATTTGTAACAATGAAAATACATCCTGCATATCAGATATTTACATTACAGTTCATAACAGTAGAAAATTACAGTTATAAAGTAGCAACGGAAATAATTTTATGGTTGGGGGTCACCACAACATGAGGAGCTATATTAAAGGGTCGCGGCATTAGGAAGGTTGAGAACCACTGCTCTAGATCCTAACAGTAATCCACTACTGTCATTAGACCTTTGGTCATTCTAGCCCCACTGCGGGTGCTGTTTTGTTCCTCACTGTCTTAAAGTAACTTCCAATCATTTTAATTCCTGAAAATGCTCTCTACTCCAAATTTCTAAGTGGTGGTGCTGTTGTCATGACTTTAGAGATCATGTCCTAGAACTATGGAAATTGACAGAAATGGCAGTGGGCAGTGGCCTGAGGCTAAAGTGGAAGCCCCAACAAACAGATGGAGAGAGCCTTGACTGATGCCACTTCCCTACATTGTGCAGATTATTGTTAGATTTGCTTTAGTCTTTCACCTTTTTATTTTAACAGAATTAATTTTCTTTTTTTAAAATATATTTTTATTGATTTCAGAGGAAGGGAGAGGGAGAGAGATAGAAATATTAATGATCTCCTGCATGCCCTACAATGGGGATCGAGCCTGCAAATCCAGGCATGTATCCTCACTAGGAATTGAACTCCTGTTTCATAGGTCGATGCTCAACCACTGAGCCACGCTGGTCAGATCAGAGTTCATTTTCACTTCTCCCACTTTTTAGTTTGTTTTTTAAAAATCATTCCTGTGAATTCACTACAAGGTAGGTTTTTTAGCAATTTCTAAGTTAACTTTTTTTAATGTCAATATTGCAGTGCTGAATTATCCATTAGTCAGTCACCAGGCATCTACTTGTGCACTTACTGTAGGGTCCCTAGGTTGTTTCCACAGAAGCAGCCTGGGGTTGTGGGAAGAGATAGAGGAGTGTGAGGAGTGAGGAGACCTGGGATCTAATTTCGCTCCATTTTCCAGGGAGACCTTGGACCAGTCATGAATTTCCCATGCCCTAATCTTTAAAACAAGCTGCTGGATTGATAATACTTGAAGATTCCATTAGACAGCCTCTGATTTTCTGTTCTACCACTGGATTTGTGTTTGCATCATCTAAGTGTATTGTCTAGCATAATCCAAACTCAATTTCATCCTGAGATAATAGTCAAGAATTTGGTTTCTAATCTTGGCTTTGAGACTGAATTCTTTGTACCTTGGACTGATCTTGGTGGCATCATTTGTCTGAAAAAATGAGACTATTTGATCTAGATCTCTGGTTTTTAACTAGGGGTGTACAACAGAGCCAAATATAGAATTCTGTGGTGACACACATGTCTGGATTCACCTCCTAGAAATTATGATTCAATAGGAGTAAGGAGAGGACCAGTTATGTTTTAAAAAAATACTGTATAGGGATTTGAGGATTCTCCTTGATAAGCAGTCTACCTCGTCAGCATTTAACAGATACTTGCATCTTCTTCCACCTTGGCCATAGTTCTGTTCACCTGTAAAATTCTCCCAGCTATGGACACATTTTTGGCCTCCACTTTGCTCAGTGGCCTTTTTCCTCTTCCTCAGTAACAACCTGCAGTGTTTCACAGTACGGTGCAGTGCGGCGGCAGCTCGTGAGGAGGACCCGTATGTGGACTCTACCCTGAAGGTTAGAACTACATTATTATGACAGTGAAATCTTAGGTCAAAATGGAATGAATGCACACTTGTAAATGCACTCTTGGTTGTAAGCGAGGTGAACAGAAGATCTTAAGATCTTGTTTATTGAATTAGAACCGTTGAATGTAAAATAGTAAGCAATTTTTGATTCATGGTTTAGATGACAATATTTAAGATTATCTTGAAAACATTTCACTCAGAATTTGGCTCTAGTACATAGTTTTGAAAGTTTGGTAAAGAATATAGTGTAACTTCAGAGAGAGTACTTTACAACTATAGTATACTACAATTTTATTTTTTAACAGAAATATTGGTGGCAATTATATGTAGCTATTAAAACTTCAGCTTAGAAATTAGTATATTTAAGAACACAAAATTGAATAAAGTGCAATAAAATAATTTCTTTATATTGTTATAAGATATGCCTATAGTTCTTTTTGTTATTTTACAAGCCTTCAACAATCTTTTGTATTTCTCTAGACTAAATCTAGGAGTTAATGGATATGTTAGACCAGTAACCTCATTTTTAGTATGCTTATTCTGTGCAAAGCTCTTGACTACAAAATAAACATAGGTCATCTATTATGAAATTATGTTGAATTTCTGTCCTCAAAAATATACGGATCATTTTTATGATATTCACCATATGATATATGACCTCTGACGTATAGGCTGCTTGAATGAATGTTTGTTGTGAACATATAGGCTGCAGAAAACCCCAAAATCATGCCGGCCTGTATTTCACTGGTTAGTTTATGTCTATCTTAAAAGGCATCTGGAACACCTTTATCTGGAAAACTAAATGCTCAATAATGATTGTTATGTTAATAAGTCAGCACTGTGAAGTGCTAAAGTGTCTGAGGCACTCTCCATTATCACTGTTGCCCAGTTTAGGATAGGTGATCTCTAGTTTTATGTGATTTGAGTTTTTAGTAACTCTTTTTTTTGTTGTGGCCTAACCTGTGGTTTTTTTGTTGCTGACCAGACTTGATGCCTATGTTCAGCTCTTGGGAAGCCGGAATCGCATCTTTTCCTTGTCTTTCTGTTTGTGGTTAAGATACACACATGGCCTTTTAAATAGATTATTTTTAAAATAAAGGTTATTTTCCTAGTAAAATTTGAAAGCTGACAGATTCTTTGCCCCTTTCTTCTCCTCACATCATACCTTTAAGGAAAAAGAAAAAAAAACTCAACTTGGAAAGACACGCTTACATAAATAGTGATGGTAGAGTGAGGGGTATATAATAGATTGAGGTAGGATAAAAGCTATAATAAAAATGTCAGATAATAACAAATGTTGGTGAGGATGCTAAGAAATTGGAACCCTCATACATTGTTTGAGGGAATATAACATGGTGTGGCCACCTTGCAGTAAGTGTGATATTTCCTCAAACAGTTAAACATTGAGTTACCCTGTGACCCAGTGATTCAACTTCTAGGTATATGCCCAAGAGAAATGAAAAAAATACATCTACACAAAATATCCACACACTGTACACAAATGTGTATAGCAACATTATTCATAATAACTAAAAGATGGAAGCAACCCAAGTGTTCACCAACTGATGAATGGATAAACAAAATGCGATATATCCATATAACCGAATATTATTTGGCCATAAAACAAAATGAGTCACTGACACATGAATAAACACATGGACACTGACACATGGAAGCATCACAATATGGATGAATCTTGCTATAACATAGATGACCCTCCTAGCACTATAACATGGATGAATCTTGAAAGAAGCCAAACACCAAAGACCACACACATATTTATATGATTTCATTTATATAAAAGTCCAGAATAGGCAAACTAATAGAGAAAAAGAGTAGATTAGTTGTTGCTTAGGATTGGGATGGATGAAAGAGAGGGGGACAATAGCAAAAGGGTACATAGTTTTTTTTTTTGAGATGATGAAAATGTTCTAAAATTGACTGGTGTTGGTTGCACATATCTGTTTGCTAAACACTCTTATACTAAAAACCATTCAGTTATATGCTTTAAATGGGTGAATTGTATAGTATGTGAATGATATGTCAATAAAACTCTTAAGAAAAAGAAGGGAAAATAAATCATACTTTTCAGGTCTTCTCACTCTCATAAAATCAGAGGGAAGGAACCCAAAAGAGAAGAAGGGAGAAAAGAAGAGAGACCTGTAGCTGGTTGGGGCTGCTGCACTTGAGACCTGTCCTCTGGAGCATACACAGGGCGGGATGGTGAACACACCTCATAACTCCTCCTTCCCTGCATCCCCACCATTCTGAAATCCCAGATGCCACCAGAGTGAGCATGCATTTAGCCCACTTGCTGATTCAGGCTTTGGGAGCTGAAGGTTCTGAGAAAGATTTCACAACCTCAGAGTTTAGTCCAAGGGACACATATCTTTTTTCCCATTCTTCTCAGATTTCAGCTCTTCAGCCCTAGCCAGGGCCACCTTACTATTCTTAGGGATGAAAACATAGATGGAGGTGTTTCCCCAAGCATGCTGTACAAATGAACAAGGAAAATGACCTCAAAATCGAACAGTGTGAATGCAGGAGGAGGCATAGACCTGGTAGCCTTAACAAGGAAAACCTTGCTATAACATGAATGTCTTGTGAGCTCCCTGAAAGAGTTCTTCAGTTATCTTTCTTATCCATTCTAATTGAATTAATGTTCCTTTACAGGGACAAGAGCCTGGCTCCCGATCCAGATTTCCTCCAGTTTACCTGACACACCCAACCTGTTCACACTTAAGGACTTAAGAGTCTGGGGCCATCTGAACATACAAACATTTTTATCCTATACACCCATCTACTAAGAAACTATGTGATGTACTCTCTGTGCAGTGGTATGCCTTTTTGTAGAGTCTCATTTTGCCTTGGAGCTCTGTTTGACCATACCCCCAAGCCAGCACCCTGTTAGTGGGATTTCCCTGGGTGGCTGCACTTCCAGAGTCATTGCTGTGAGAGCCTCAGGCATACCTACTTTTTGAATTCATTCAGAAAGAGTAGTTCTTTGACAGGCACATATAAAGTCGATAGTTGGTTATATAAGTTTGATAGGATAACTTCTTGCTCTGATAAGAATAGGAATTTGAGGAGTTTTTTTAAGCAGGGTAGGACAGGAGAGAATTTATCAAATAAACAGATGAATTTTTGAAGATTAAAGTTCATGTATATTTTTCCGTGGTTAAATTTGTGATTTTTCCTTTACTAGGCTTGCCCACCTGTCAGTATGGATGTCTGTGCTTTAAGAATACAGCTTTTCATAGGCTTGAAAGCCATCTGTCACTTTAAAAACCACATCATACTTCTGACCAAGGCAGACCCTGAGGCCATTCCAGAAAGAAGAGAGGCATCGAGGAGGCTTCTGTGAGCATCCCTCTCCCCAGAGAATCCTGCCAAAGTTTCTGCACTGAATTGTTATGGGTGTATTTTGTCTGTGTTTTACTCTATGTTTTTTAATTTTATTTTTTAAAACATATTTTTATTGATTTCAGAGAGGAAGGGAGAGGGAGAGAGGAATGGAAACATCAATATGAGAGAGAATTATTGATTGACTGCCTTCTGCACACCCTCTATTAGAGATCAAGCCTGCAACCCAGATATATGCTCTTGACCAGTATCGAACCCAGGATCCTTCAGTCTGCATGCTGACGCTCCATCCACTGAGCCATATCTACTCTATGTTTTTTTAAATCAAAACTTTGAATGACTAGATGGCTTTTCTATGGTGTTCTTTTTCTAGAGAGAGAAAATAAGGTTTTAGTGGTCTTGATAATATCCTTTATAATTGACCTCAGAACTTTTAGAAGAAAATGAACTATAAAATAGTTTCAATAAATGTCTGGTTTTTAGATAAAATAAATGTTAAAGGACATGTTTTTCTGTGTAGTTGAAGAGAAAGACAAGGCCTCTAGTGCTAGCCCAAATGATAAGCTTCTTAATACATATTTTTCTTTTTTGACCTTTCAGTGGCTGCATTTTTATCCAGAGTATAGGCCTAGTGCACGAAAATTTGTATATTGGGTGGGGGAGGGTCCCTCAGCCCAGCTTGTGCCCTCTCACAGTCCAGGACCCCTAGGGAAATGTGCATCTGCATGCTTAGGCCCGCTCCCTGGTGGTTAGTGTGCATCAAAGCAACTGGTTATTCTGCCATTTGGTCGATTTGCATATTAGCCTTTTATTATACAGGATTATTTCCTGGTATTTCAATAAAAATATTAGCAATGTATTTCTTACCTTAAATCACATTCATAATATATAGATATATGCTGATCTACTTTAAAATAGAATTGCAATTTGATAGCACTAATCTCTGGTTGACGCTTCCAGGTTCTGTTTTCACACTGTTTAGAACAGAATAATTATACTTCCATTTGATGTGAACTTAGTGGTAGGGAATGCAGTCTGATTTGAACATTTCTATATGAAAACTTAACCAGGTAAGAAATTTTTGGAGAGATAAGAAACATAATGTGTTTCAAATCTAACATTGGTTTTTATTTTTAACATGAGTTTTTTAATTTTTTAAATTGCTGTGCTTGGACTTGTTCCACCAAAAGGAATAAACAGGTTGACTTGGTTAAGTGGTCATTTAGAGAGTGCAGAGTGGTCTGACTGAGCATAAAAGCTTCTAGTGAGAGAAAAACAACTTGTAACCTTGCACATTCAACATTTGTAAAGTATTACTTATTTTATTTTATTAATTTTTCTTTTTTTTATTGTTTAAAAGTTTAACATATGCCTCCTTTCTCTCCAATTGATGCCCCCTCCTGTCACTCCCACCCCTGAGGGCAAGCCCCCACTGCCCCAGTGTCTGTGTCCATTGGTTATGCTAATATGCATGCATACAAGTCCTTTGGTTGATCTCTAACTCCCCCCAACCCCCCTTCCCCCCCAAACATTTGTCTCTGGATCTATTTTTGTTCATCAGTTTCTGTTGATCATTATATCCCACATATGAGTGAGATCATGTGATATTTATCTTTCTACAACTGACTTATTTCACTTAGCATAATGCTCTCCAGTTCCATCCATGCTGTTGCTAATTGCTCCCTTTAGTAAAAGTTCCTTCTTTTTTATTGAAGCATAGTATTCCATTGTGTGGATGTACCATAGTTTTCTAAACCACTCATGTGCTAATGGGCACTTAAGCTGTTTCCAAATCTTAGCTATTATAAATTGTGCTGCAATGAACATAGGGGTTCATATATCCTTTCTGATCGGTGTTTCTCGTTTCTTGGGATATATTCTTAGAAGTGGGATTACTGGGTCAAATAGGAGTTCCATTTTCAATTTTTTGAGGAATCTCCATACTGTTTTTCACAGTGGCTGCACCAGTCTGCATTCCTCCCAGCAGTGCAAAAGGTTTCTTTTTCTCCACATCTTTGCCAAGATTTGTCATTTGTTGATTTGTTCATGATAGCCATTTTGACAAGTGTGAGATGATATTTTGTTGTTTTGATTGGCATCTCTCTGAATATTAGTGACTTTGAGCAGGTTTTCATATATCTCTGGGCCTTCATATGTCTATTTAGGTCCTTTGTCCATTTTTTTTTATTTAATAAATCTCTATTGTTCAGATTATTACATTTGTTTCTCTTTTTTCCCCCCTTAACTCCTCTCCACCAAGCTCCCACCCCTCCCTCTACCCTTACCTTCTCCTGCATTGTCCTCATCCATAGGTGTATGATTTTTGTCCAGTCTCTCCCTGCACCCCCCTCACACCTTTTCCCCTGAGAATTCTCAGTCCACTCCCTTTCTATGCTCCTGATTCTATTATATTCACCAGTTTATTCTGTTCATCAGATTTTTAATTCACTTAATTTTTAGATTCACTTGTTGATAAATATGTATTTGTTGTTCATAATTTTTATCTTTACCTTTTTTTCCTCCTCTTCTTAAAGAGTACCTTTCAGCATTTCATATAATACTGGTTTGGTGTTGATGTACTCCTTTAGTTTTTTCTTATCTGTGAAACTCTTTATCTGCCCATCAATTCTGAATGATAGCTTTGCTGGGTAGAGTATTCTTGGTTGTAGGTTCTTGCTGTTCATCATGTTGAATATTTCTTGCCACTCCCATGTGGCCTGCATAGTTTCTGTTGAGAAATCAGCTGACAATAATATGGGTGCTCCCTTGTCGGTAATTAACTGTTTTTCACTTGCTGATTTTAATATTCTCTCTTTGTCTTTTGCTCTTGATATTTTAATTATGATATGTTTTGGTGTAGTCCTCTTTGGATTCCTTTTATTTGGGGATCTTTGCGTTTCCTGGACTTGTAAGTCTATTTCTTTTGGCAGATGTGGGAAGTTTTCAGTCATTATTTCTTGAAATAGGTTGTCAGTATCTTGCTCTCTCTCTTCTTCTGGCACCCCCATAATTTTGATGTTGGTATGGTTTAAGTTGTCCCAGAGGCTCCTTACACTATCTTCACATTTTTAGATTCTTTTTTCTTCTTGCTTTTCCAGTTGAGTGTTTTCTGCTTCTTTATATTTCAAATTTTTTACTTAATTCTTGCCTTCCTCTAGTCTGCTGTTAGGTCTTTGTATAATATTTTTTATTTCAGTCAGTGTATGTTTAATTTCTAGTTGGTCCTTTTTCATCTCCTCTTTGGTCTCACTAAACTTATCCATCTTTTCTAGGAAATTCTTTAAAAACCTTAAACTGTTGTTTTTAACTCTATATCCAGTCGTTTGTTTTCCTCCATTTCTTTTGTTTGTGATCTGTTCCTATGTCTTCGCATTTTCACTATGCTTGGAGAACTTCTGTGTTGGAATCAGCCTTGTGATATAAGACATGCAAAACTGCAAAAGCCTCTTTGTTGAGCTTGGATGGGTGGAGTCTCAGAGCACCTTGGCTTCCAGTCAGCCCCGTTCTACATGGCCCCTGGGTCTCAAGTGTCTCTCCGTAATTGCTAGAGCCTTCTTGTGCGCACGCGCGGGCACGTACGTTTCTAGCCTGCAGCCTTTCTAGCTCCCCTGCGCTCCAGGATCCATATCAGTCTGGGTCCCCAGGATCTCACCCAAAACTGGGGTTTAGTGGAGTTAGAAGTGGTGCAGTTGGGAGGCTCTGTCTCCTGCCCACTTGAGCGAGCCAGCGGCACAATTAGCAGTCCGTCTTCTGCACTCAGTAGTGTGTGCGCCCCCAGACCTCTGCCCTTTCGTGACTCCCCTAAATTACTGGCACTCTTCCCTTTTCACTGTCCAGACTCCCCACATATAAGTCTCGCTCGGACCTGGGGTTCAGTGCTGTAGGATATGGGATTCAGTGCAGTTGGGAGTCTGTGCTACCTCCTGTCAGAGGAAGCCAGCCAGGTACTTCGCTGCTCACTCTCTCCACACACGTGTCTCCGTACCTCAACTTTTTGCAGTTCCTCTGAGTCTCTGTGAGCCCCTTTGTTTCCTTCTAGTTGTAGAATTTCCACTCAGCCAACTTCCCTGTGGTTCTGGATGATGTCTGGTCTGTCTTTTAGTTGTAGTTTTAAAATTGTTGTGTGAGACAGCAGTTTAGGTATTCATTTATGCTGCCATCTTGGTTCATTTATCTCCCTTGGCCCATTTTTTGTTTGGATCATTTATCTTTTGTTAAGTTGTATGAGTTCCCTGTTAATTTTGGAGATTAAACCCTTATCTGAGATAACATTGACAAACATGTTCTCCCATGCATTGGGCTTTCTTGTTGTTTTATTGATGGTTTCTTTTGTTGTGAAGAAGCTTTTTAGTTTAATGTAGTCTCATTTGTTTATTTTCTCTTTAGTCTCCATTGCACTAAGAGCTATATCGATAAAGGTATTACTATGAAATATGTCTGATATTTTTCTGCCTGTTGAGTCTTCTAGGATGTTTATGGTTTCACGTCTTCCATTTAAGTCCTTTACATATTTTGAGATTGTTTTTGTGTATGATGTAAGTTGGTGATCTACTTTCATTTTTTTACATGTATCTGACCAAATTTCCCAACACCATTTATTGAAGAGACTGTCATGACTCCATTGTATGCTCTTGCCTCCTTTGTCAAATATTAATTGAGCATGATGGCTTGGGATGATTTCTGGGTTCTCTGTTCTGTTCCATTGGTCTATATGTCTTTTCTTTTGCCAGTACCAAGCACTTTTAAGAACAGAGGCTTGGTAATGTAACTAGATAGCTGGTATTGTGATCCCTTCAACTTCGTTCTTTCTCAGGATTGCTATAGCTATTCCAGCTCTTTTTTTTTTATTTTTTTTAATTCCTGATCCATTTTTGGAGAGTTTGTTCTAGGCCTTTGAAGTATACCAATGGTATTTTAATGGGGATTGCATTGGGTAGAATGGACATTTTTTAAAAATATATCTTTATTGATTAAAGTATTATAAATAGTAGTACATAGTACATATGTCTTCTTTTTTTTTTCTACTGACCTTCCCCCAGCACTCCCCACCCCCCAGTACATGCCCTAACCTGTTCTCTCCTCCCTTCCCCCAATGCCCTGTAACCATTGTCTATGCTTATATACATGCATAGAAGTACTTTGGTTGATCTCTTACAGAGCCCCCCACCCCCTGCCCCTGCAGCCTCCCCTGCCATCCCACTGTAGCATGACATTCTGTCTGTTCATTGCTTTTTGCCTCTGAATCTGTTTCCCCACATCACCCCCAATTCTTGTCTTTAAAAACATCTTGCCTTTGTAGGCTAGAAATAAACTTACAAGAGCAAAAAGAAATGTTTGAGTCCCAATTTCAATGTCCCAGTTTCAATGTCAAACAGTTCCTTATGTGTACACGTCATCAATGGCATCTGGATAGTGGACAAATGGTGGCAATGCAAGTCCGACCTTCTCTGGTTTGGTCCTAGGCATCCTGTAGCGATGCACAGCTGCTGACTGCTTGCATGGCAAGGCGTTGTCAGCATCTTCCATCTCTGGACTGTTACTCCTCGTCTTTGTGGTTGGAGCAGACCTGTCAGTTCCTCTCTGTTGCAGGAGTCCACTTGGTCTTGGAGTTGTTTTCTGAAAGTATATAAACATATTCTCGACCAAAAGTTAATAAAGGAATCTTTTCTATAAAATTGACTTGGGGTCTTTTCTATTTTTGCCTACCCGATTTTCCTTTGGCTTGTTTTGACACCATGTGTGTTTTTTGTGGGTGTCTTGCTGAGAGTATTACAAATGAAAATTAATTTTCTAAAGTAAAAATTTTCTAGATGTTATTTACTTACTGGATATTTTTCCTACATGATATTATTCTATTATCCCCCTTTTTTTGATTAATGGAGAACTTTATAAAAATTTTTAATGCAATTTTGATAACTTTAAATCTTAATTTTTTTGCACACAAATATGCCTGTTTTATGTTCATGGCATATTAAGCAATTTTACCATGAGATGAGCTACCAATAGAAATTTTTGTTAATACTTTAGAAACAGCTTTTTGTCCATTACACTTAAATTTTCCTGGGTGTTCGCTTATTTCAGTGCGCCAATTTAAATTAATCTGAAAGCTTGATTACTCTTTTACTGTCAAATTTAATACTCTGTCACAAATCTTACATTACCCTGTAAATATTAGTGGAAAGGTTGATTTGCATTCTTAAGTAGGCACTGAGCATTCCTATTGCTAGGCTGAATTTAGATATGGGGCAGCTGCTGTCAGCAAATTTCCGTGTGTTATCTGGGTCCTAATCTGAGCTGGGCCCAGTCTTGGTCTGTTGCCTGGGTCCCAATCTGTGCTGAGCATGGGAAGCAAAGTAGCCATGGGGACAGGAGACTTCCCTCAGAAGGGGTGAGGGTTCAGAGCCCTGCAAGGTTCTGGGGGGATGAGAGTCTGTGCCCCACCTCTGTTGACCCCCAAGTTCTCTCCTGATGGCCCCTCTGCGACTGTTCCTGTCTTAGGTAGTTCCTTCCTGAGGAATCTTACCCGTCTCTGGCTAACCAGTCATCCTCTAGGGCCAAGCAGGGTGTTGTGAGGTTCAGTTCTGTCTCCATGGTAGCCTATGCCCTCGTGGTAGCCTCTACGCCCAGCACCTGTCTCGGGGATCCCCTCACCTGCTGGCAGGGGCCCTGGCACTGATCACTTATCTCAGGGAATTCAGGTTCCTTCTTCAGGGAGGGCCCAGCTCACACATTTGGCAAGAGACAGATCCATTATACCAGCCACCTCAAGGCTTCAATCTCAGTGTGAATAGAGAGCTCAGGCTACAGCTGAGGGCCATTGGATTGTGAGAAGAGGGTCCTTCTTGGCAAAAGAGTTAAGAGGGGCCAGTATTGAATGCTCAAGTGCCTTCCCAGTGTCTTAATTCCTTCTGAAAGGGATTAAATCTTTTTATGTCCTTTTTTTTAAACTGCTGCTAAACATTGAAAGAATTAGTTTGTAATTTTGTTTGGGATAATTGTACAATATGCTGTTGTGAAATATCAAAAATTAAATGACATTGTAGAATAATGTCATGTAAGGATATTCTTTACTCTAGGCCGTGGCAGTTCAATTTCAGACTGGCTACCAATTTTGTTTTGTAACTTTATATAAACTTTTTTAGAGAGGCAAAAACACAGATTACTTACCTTAGCTCAAGAGGCCAAATATATTGAGTTTCAATTACAATCCTTACGAAGGAAACAAAACTTCTCTTTATTTCCTTCCCTAATGATTTTCATGCTACAGAGTTTCATTTAAAAATCTTTGTCACATGAAACAACCACTCCTAAAGTCATGGTGACCACTGTATGGATTAGATTCAATGCCTTACCACAGTAATTTTTATTCAAATTTAATTAATATTTTTTACTTGTGTCCTTATTCTCCCATTACCCCCTCACCCCGTATCCAATGATTATGCTCATATGCATGTACCAAAGTCCCTCTGTTGATCTATTCCCCTTATTCCCACCAACCCCCACCTTTCCCGAGGTTTGATGTTTTGTTTGACATTTCTCATTCTCTGGATCTGATCTTGATCATCAGTCTATGTCATTCATTATATTCCACAGATGAGTGAGATCATGTGATATTTATCTTTCTCTGCCTGACTTATTTCATTAGCATAATGCTTTCCATCTCCATCCATGTTGTTGCAAATGGTAGGAGCTCCTTCTTTTTTACTGAAGAGTAGTATTCCGTTGTGTAAATATACCACAGTTTTTAATCCATTCATCTGCTGATGGGCATGTAGACTGATTTTATATCTTAGGTATGGTGAATTGTCCTGCTATGAATACAGGGGTGCATATATCCTTTCTGATCGGAATTTCTAGTTTCTTGGGATATATTCCTAGGAGTGGGATCACTGGGTCAAATGGGAGTTGCATTTTTAGTTTTTTGAGGAAACTCCATACTGTTCTCCACAGTGGCTGCACCAGTCTGCATTCCCACCAGCAGTGCATGAGGGTTACTTTTTCTCCGCATCCTCACCAACACTTGTCATTTGTGGATTTGTTGATGATAGCCATTCTGACAGGTGTGAGATGGTACCACATTGTTGTTTTGATTTGCATCTCTCGGATGATTAGTGACTTAGAGCAAGTTTTCATATGTCTCTTGGCCTTCCTCCTGTCTTTTTTTGAGAAGTGCCTCTTTAGATCAGTTGCCCATTTTTTGATTGGGTTGTTTATCTTCTTTTTGTGAAGTTGTATGAGTTCTCTGTAAATGTTGGAGATTAAACCCTTATCAGTGATATCATTGGCAAATATGTTCTCCCATGCAGTGGACTTTCTTGTTGTTTTGTTGATGGTTTTCTTTGCTGTGCAAAAGCTTTTTATTTTGAAGCAGTCCCATTTGTTCATTCTTTCTTTACTTTTCATTGCCTGAAGAGCTGTATCGATGAAGTAGTTCCTTCAGCATATGTCAGAGATTTTGCTGCCTGTGGATTCCTCTAGTATTTTTATGGTTTTCCATCTTATGTTTAAGTCCTATATCCATTTTTGGTTTATTTTTGTGTATGGTGTAAGTTGGTGGTCTAGTTTCATTTTTGTATATTATCTGTCCAATTTTCCCAACAGCATTTGTTGAAGAGACTGTCTTGACTACATTGTATGTTCATGCCTCCTTTGTTAAATATTAATTGGGCATAGTGGTTTGGATCAATTTCTAAGTTCTCTGACACATTGATCTATGTGTCTCTTCTTGTGCCAGTACCAGGCAGTTTTGAGAATAATGGCTTTGTAATACAGCTTCAAATCTGGTATTGATATCCCACCTACTTTGTTCTTCTTACTCAGGATTGCTGCAGCTATTTGGGGTGTTTTTATTATTGCAGATGAATTTTTGGAAAGTTCATTCTAGGTCTGTGAAGTATGCCTTTGTTATTTTCATGGGGATTGAATTGAATTTATAAATTGCTTTGGGTAGAATGGACATTTTGATGATATTGATTCTCCCAACCCATGAACATGGTATGTTCTTCCATCTGGTTATGTCTTCCTCCATCTCTTTTTATAGTGTTGTGTAGTTTTCTGCTTGTAGGTCTTTTACCTCCTTAGTTAAGTTTATTCCTAGGTATGTTAACTTTTTTGGTATGATGATAAGTGGGATTGCTATTTAGCCTCTCTTTCTGTAAGTTCATTATTGGTATATAAAAATGCCATAAATTTCTTGGTGTTAATATTGTATCCTGCTACATTGCTGAATTCATTTATCATGTCTAGTCATTTTTTGATGGAGTCTTTAGGGTTTTCTATGTACAGTATCATGTCATCTGCAAATAAGGACAGTTTTACTTCTTATTTTCCTATTTGGATGCCTTTTATTTCTTTTTCTTGACTGATAGCAATGGCTAGTACTTCCAGCACTACGTTAAATAGGAATGGTAAGAGTGGGAATCCCTGTCTTGTTCCTGTTTTTAGGGGAAATGGTTTTAGTTTTTGCCCATTGAGTATGATGTTGGCTGTGGGTTGGTCATATATGGCTTTTATGTTGTTGAAGTATGATCCTTCTATTCCTACCTTGCTGGGAGTTTTTATCAAGAAAGTGTGTTGGGTTTTGTCAAGTGCCTTTTCTGCATCAATTGATATGACTATTGATTTTTTATCTCTCAATTTGTTTATGTGATGTATCACATTTATTGATTTGTGAATATTGTACTATCCTTGCATCCCTGGGATATATCTTACTTGATCATGGTGTATGATCTTTCTGACGTACTGCTGGATTCGATTTGCTAAAATTTTGTTGGGGATTTTGGCATCTATTTTTCATAAGGGATATTGGCCTGTAATTCTCTTTCATTGTGTTATCTTTATCCAGTTTTGATATTAGGGTGATGCTGGCTTCATAGAAGGAGTTTGGAAGTATTCCTTCCTATTGAATTTTCTGAAATAGTCTTAGAATGATGGGTTTTAGTATTTCTATGAATATTCGGTAAAATTCCCCTTGAAGCCTTCTGTCCCTGGGCTTTTATTTACTGGAAGCTTTTTGATGACTGCTTCAATTTCTTTCATAGTTATCAGCATGTTGATATTGTTAGAATCTTTCTGTGTGAGTTTTAGAAGGTTGTCTTTTTCCAGGAATGTGTTCATTTCCTCTAGGTTTTGTAATTTGTTAGAATAGAGTTGTTCATAATATTTTTTAATAATCCTTTGTATTTCTGTGGGGTCTATAGTTATTTCTCCTCTCTCATTTCTGATTTTATTTGGGTCCTCTTTCTTTGCTTCTTGGTGAGCCTGGCTAGAGGTTCATCAATCTTGATTATTTTTTCAAAGAACCAGCTCTTGGTTTTGTTGATTTTTTGTTTTGTTTTGTTTTGTTTTTTTTCATCTCTATGTCATTTATTTCTGCCCTGATCTTTATTATTTCCTTCCTCTGCTCACAGTGGGCTTTTCTTGTTACTTTTTTTCTAGTTCTTTGAGTTGTTGATTTATTACTATTTTTTCCTGTTTTTCCAAGTAGGCCTATAGAACCATAAACTTCCCTCTCAGCACTGCTTTCATTGTGTCCCATAGCATTTCCATTGTTGTGTTTTCATTGTCATTAGTCTCCAGGATACTTTTAACTTCTTCTTTGATCTCATTTATAGCCCAATCATTGTTTAGTAACATGCTTTTCAACTTCCAAGTTGATTGCTAATTTTATGCCACTGTGTTCTGAGAAGATGCTTGATTTCTATCTTCTTGAATTTGAAGAGACTTTGCCTGTGTCCCAATATGTGGTCTACCCATGTTTGGGGTGAAATGTTCTGAAGATGTCAATTATTCCATCCTATCTAGTGAGTCATTTAGGATTGAGGTTTCTTTGCTAATTTTTTGTTTAAAGGATTTATCCAGTGGTGTTATTGGCATATTAAAGTCCCCTACTATGACCATATTGCTGTCGATCTCTCCCTTGATACCTTCCAGAAGTTTTTTATATATTTTAGTGCTCCTGTCTTGAGAGTGAGTATGTTTACCAGAGTGATATCTTCTTGTTAAATTGCTCCCTTTAGTATTATGAAGTGGCCTTCCTTATCTCTTGTTATGGTCTTCACTTTGAAGTCTATTTTATCAGATATAACTATTGCTATCCCAGCCTTTTTTTCATTTCCATTCGCCTGAAAGTTGTTTTTCTATTTCTTCACTATCATTCTGTGTGAGTCCTTTGTTCTGTGGTGGGTCTCTTGTAGACAGCCGATATATGGGTCATGTTTTCTTATCCATTCAGCTATCCTATGTCTTTTGATTGGGGCATTTAATCCATTTACATTTAAAGTTATTATTGATAGATACTTGTTTATCTCCATTTTTATTCTATATGCCTGTGTTCCTTCTTTCCTTCCTATTTCTTCTTTTTACAACAGTCCATGTAGGATTTCTTGCATTGCTGGTTTGTGGTAATAAGTTCCCTTAGTCCTGTTTTGTCTGCAAAGTTCCTGATTTCACCTTCAATTTTGATTGATAGCCTTGCTGGGTATAGTATTGAATTCTGAACCTTTTTTTGCATGACTTTGTATATTTCATGCCATTCTCTTCTGGCCTGATATATTTTTGTTGAGCAATCAATAGATAGTCTTATGGGAGATCCCTTCTAGGTAATTCTCTGTCTTTATCTGGCAGCCTTTAAGATTCTTTCTTTGTTGTTGATGTTTGCCAATTATAATGTGTTTTGGTGTCAGTCTTTTGGGTTCATCTTATTTGTGATCTTCTTAAACTTGCGTGAGTTTTTTCCAATATCAGGGAAGTTTTCCGTCATTATTTCTTCAAACAGGTTTTCTATTCCTTGCTCAGTTTCCTCTCCTTTTGTCACCCCTATTATGCATGTGGTGTTTCATTTCATGTTCTCCCAAAGCTACTTTAAGTTCTCCTGATTTTTTATTTTTTTTTTCCAGTTGGTGTTCTGCTTGAGTATTTTTCCTCTCTTGTCTTCTGCCTCACTGATGCAGTTCTCAGTTTCTTCTAATTTAATGTTGATGCTTTTTATTGTGTTCTGTATTTTAGCTATGTCATCCTTCAATTCTTCTTGGTTCTTCTTCACTTCCTCTTGGTTCTTACACATGTTGTTGAATTTCCCTTCCATTTTTTTCAACATCCTTATGACTATTGCTCTGAACTCTTTCTCTGATAAATTGCTTGCTTCCATTTTCTTTACTTCCTTTTCCAGTGATTCCTCCTTTTCTTTCATATGGGGGCTGTTTCTTTGTCTCCATTTTCTCTCCTCTCAAGGTGTTTGGTTATGTGGTTCACTCTCTACCTAACTCGTTGGCTTAAAGGCACAATATACAATTTGACCCGACATGAAACAGAGGGAACAAGACACATATGTATTCACAATACCAGTAACTCCAAATAAAGTTGATCACCAGAGAAAATAAAATTATGGAAGAGAAAAGAGCACAAAAATGATACTGAGAAAAGGAAAAAAGTAAGAGAGAAAAGAAAAAAAACAGAAAAAAGAAGGGGTATAAAATATATGTACATGGGGAGAAATCTCCAAAAACCCAACAGTAATCCAAAAAAATGCAAACAATGAACACCCAGAAAAGCAGGATAGAAGTTGAATCTGAAGAGGCAGAACTTATTTCCAGAAGGTAAGGTCAAGGAATTGAATGACTGGGGAAAATGGCCATAATTCAATATAGAAGAAGTAGAAAGAGAATGATTGTATAAGAAGAAAAGTAAAAAACAACATACTAAAAAAAAGTAGAAAATAATAATTGAAAAAAAGTTGAAATATAGAGACATATATATATATATCTATATTTCAAAAGAACCTTTTTCCTTTTATTTAATCTACCTGTCTATGTATTGATCTATTTTTGGAAGAAGAGAATAGAGAGCAGATAGACCTGAATTGGAGATTAAAATTAATTAAGCTATTTTTAGAAGAAGAGAACAAGTGAGGAGTGGAAAAACAAAAGCATAAGATAAAAAAAATAAAAAACCAACCAACCAAACAAACAACAAGAAAGGAAGAAAAAAAAAGAAAGATAAAAATAATTTGGTGAAGAACAAGAGAAGTGTGCATGGACTTGCAGCAGGGGAGAGGAAATTAGATATATGAGTAGGCTAACACAGACTACTTTAATAGTAATGTATCAGTAAAGCAGATAAAGAAGATCAATTTTAACAGGAAGTAAAAAGAAAGGATGGAGAAAAACTAAAGAGAAGATGAAAAAGGGAAAAGTGAGGAAGAAAGTGTAGGCATAAAGGAAAAACTGAGATAAGTAAAATAATGATTAAAAAATAGAATGTAGAACACTAATCTAAATTTTTTAAATGGTAAAAAATAATAAAAATGTAATAATTAAAAAAATAATGTGAAAAAATTTTTTTTGTTTCTTAAGTAAAAGATAAAAAATAGTGAACTAATGAAGTGTTGTTTGCTTCAGCATAGCTTCAGTTACCCATGGGGGCTGGTTTAAGACCCGTTTCTACTGTTCTGTCTGCCACATGTCATTTTTTTGTCAGGGAGTTCACACTGTTGAAGTTACAAGAGATCCACTGCTCCCTTGTGTCAGATGCCACAACCTTGGTTCAAGAAGGCAAGATCAATCTTCCCACTTTATTTTTCTACCTGCTTTCAGTTGTATTTACACAAGCATCTATTTCTGGCACAGCCCTAGGTGGCAGTGTTTCTGTATTAGTTTCTAGGATCAAATGGCCCCTTAACCCAATATTTATACTCCTGCTTTCCTGGCTGCACTCAAGACTGGGTTGGAGGGATGAACTGTCCCAGAGCTGGTTTCCTGCTCATCTCCCCCTATTCTGCTCTTCATTTTTCCACAAAAAACCACCTTCTCCTGCAGTCTTAGTGAGTGTTTTTAATTGGATGATCCTATGTACTGGGCTTAGAAGAGAAAAGTAAAGAAGTCAAAAAAGACAAAGCAGCCATGCTGCCCCAGTTCTTTTGCTGGAGCTGTGTGGCCATTTTGAAGAACTTTAGGCTGCATTTCTGGGGATAGTCTCCCATTGCTGTGGATTTAGATCTAGAGTCGCTTTCTGCCAGCAGCCCTGTGGATCCCCTTCCACATTTGAGGGGTGGACTGACCCCAAGGGCTGCAGACTTGGTGCAGTGCAGTCTCCCTCTTAGACTCTAGTCCTGGCTGCATGCATTTCCTCCTCCAGCTCAGATCCCCAATCCCATCTCTCTACAGGCAATCTCTGACCTTTCTGACCACAGATTACCTAACCATCTGTGTTTAATTTGCCAATTCTGGGTGGATGTTATTTGATTCAACTGTCCTCTGTCTGCTCTGAAAAGGCACAGGACATGTGCACCTATTCAGCCACTATCTTGTCTCCCACCGACAAAATTTTTAGGTGCCTACAGCCAGGGAGGTTGGAGTCTCAGTGTTCAATGGGTTCACAGCCAAGGCAGCTGGTCCCTGGGCATTGTGGGATCCCAGATGGTGCCCGAGGTGTCCCCGAAATGCAGGAGCAGAAACCACAGGCATGGAAACATGGAACAGACTGATGAATCTCAGAGGAAAGAGGGGAGGGCAGAAAGAGATTAACCAAAAATCTTATAGGTAAGGCTGGGCTTCCAATCACAGCCACTCTCCCCCTCATTTTGGCATCGTCTCTGTGGCAGAGCTGGCCACCCCAGGAGAGATTCAGCGGTAGTAAAGGCTGCCTGGCCAGGGAAGCTTGGTCCTCCAGTCCCTGATATTCCTGTGGAATATAACTGTTCCTCACTTACAAATACACACACTCCCCACATGCCCACACACTCTCCTTTTGCTCTCTCACTCACCCTATCTTGCTTACTGCTGTCCTGTCGGCCGCCATCTTGGATTTCAAAGGTAATATGTATTTTAAGTTATTTTTTTTAAACTCTAATTTATTTAAAAATTCATTTAATCAAAGGTCTATATTTTTAAAAGTTTGTAAACCACAGAAAATGCATCACATAGTGAAAGCAAGAGACAGGATAGTGCTTTAAGCAGACTTGCAGTTATGTGTGTCTTTGGCACTTTCCTGGCAATGTTTGTTGCTCTGTTGGAGCTTCATAGATTTGTGATGCAGGGCATGCTGGGCTTATGAAGGCCACTTGAAGGAGAGATGCTGGGCACTGGGACTTTCACAGCCACGTCACCCTTCCTTTTGAGGTCTCTTTTCTGTTCTTGAGCTTATTGCCTATTTAAGAATACTTATGGAATGAAGTGGAAGTGATTGGTACATCAGTTCATGAATTGTGGAATATTAAATGTTATAGGCCTGTGTAGCATTGTGAACAAATAATATGCTAAGTGCCCGTTGGCCAGTGGACTATTCTACCAAAGTGTAATATGCTAATGATATGCTAAGGCTGCTCAACTGCTTGCTATGATGTGCACTGACTATCAAAGGGCAGACAGTCGACCGGTTGACCAGTCACTATGATGTGCACTGACCAGCATGGGGCAAACACGAAATGCAAGAGTAGAAACCACAGACGTGGAAACATGGAACAGACTGATGGATCTCAGAGGAAAGAAGGGAGGGCAGAAAGAGATTAACCAAAGCTCTTATATGCATATTAGAGGCCCAGTGCATGGATTCATGCACTGGTGGGGTCCCTCGGCCTGGCCTGTGGGGATTGGGTCAAGACTGGGTCTCCAACATCCCCCGAGGGATCCCAGATTGCGAGGGCACAGACCAGGCTGAGGGGCCCCACTGGTGCATGAATCCATGCACCAGGCCTCTAGTACTTTATAAAAATTGATTGTATAGTTAACACTGAAGAAAATACTAAATGAAAATTATTTTAACCGAGACCGGTTTGGCTCAGTGGATAGAGCGTCGGCCTGTGGACTGAAAGGTCCCGGGTTCAATTCGGTTGGGGGCATGTACCTTGCTTGCGGGCACATCTCCACTGTGGGACGTGCAGGAGGCGGCTGATCCATGTCTCTCTCTCATCGATGTTTCTGACTTTCTCCCTTCCTCTCTGTAAAAAATCAATAAAATATATTTAAAAAATTATTTTATAGTTATACTAGGGGCCCAATGCACAAAGATTCATGCAAGAATGGGCCTTCCTTCCCCTGGCTGCCAGCACCGTCTCTGCTCTGGCCTAGGGCTGCCTTTCCACCTTCCCACACTGCCCAGAGGGCCAGAGCAGCTGGGGTGGTGTGGAACATCTGCGCCCCACCCCCAGCCACTTGGCGCCTGTGTATGCAAATTAATCCATCTTTGTTGGGTTAATTTGCATACTTCGGATTGGCTGGTGGGCATCGCAATTTCTCTTATTAGTGTAGATTATTTTAGGTATCAAATATTTACCATTTAAAATTGCCATTTATTAAATATGTCTTATCTTACAGTTCTTATTCTTTGTTTTGCTTTTAGTTCTAGAAAAGGTACCAGTGGAAAGCTCAAAACACCTCCTGTAACTGAAGCTGGGTGGAATTTGTATATTGTGAATACAATCTCACCAATGCAACTGTACAAAGAAATGGTACTCCTTTCAGACTTCTCATTTTTATTTGTAGAAATATAGAGTGGAATTGATGTCCAAAAATGGATTCTAACTATCTTACATTCAGAATGCCACACCTACCAGCTTTGTCTGACAATGGAGTGTACATCTTTTTTCATCTTATTTTTCCAACTCCTGACATTTGAGGAGCTAGTAGAAATTCCCTTCGTGAAAATAAGACGGCCATATCCATACCATCATCCTATGAGCATTGATTAACCAATCTCAATATAAATAGCCTTTGACCTTTACTTTGAATTCTAGCAAAAAAGAACCATGAAATAAATCTTAGATCATTTATCCCTATCTCATTCTTCTTTGAAATATCAGCAGGTTTTCCCTGGGCACTGAAGCACTGGTAGCATTGTCCTGTGAGTGGGGCCCCAGAGTAAGCATTCTTTCTTTATTTTTATTTTAGGCATTCTTATTTCTTTTCTAAAAGTAATAGCTGCCAACTCATTCTTGGCCATTTTTTAAACTCTTTATTTTGAAATGAGTAATTTCAAACTTACAGAAAAGTTGCAAGAATAAGAATACAGTAGTACAAATAAAGCCTGTATATTCCCCACATAGATTTACCTTGAGTGTATATCCCTTGCTCTTCTCTCTCTCTCTCTCTCTCTCTCTCTCTCTCTCTCTCTCTCTCTCT
>JAAGEH010000286.1:52475656-52544842 GCA_011751065.1 Lasiurus cinereus | reverse complement strand
TCTCTCTCTCTCTCTCTCTCTCTCTCTCTCTCTCTCTCTCTCTCTCTCTCTCTCGTGCGCGCGCTCTTTCTCACAGGTTCCGTCCTTTTCACTTTCTACACACAAACACACATGTTTTTTGATCCTTTGGAAAATAAATTGCATAGATCATAGTCTAAGGCTAAATACTTCAATGTGTGTTTCCTAAGAATCAGGATATTTGCCTGTATAACAGGGCAATCATGTGCTTCAGTACATTTAACACTGGCATGATACTTTAGTCTGGTTCATATTTCATTTTGTCAATTACCCTAATGGTCTAATACAGTGGTCGGCAAACTGCAGTTTGCCGCTTTGTTGACTAATGAGTTTGCCGACCACTGCCTTAGGGGAAAATACTTACAAAAAACATTTTAATAATGTAGTAATGTCTTTAACCTGAAGTTAAAACTTCTGGGTAAGGGTAATGCCTTAGCAGTGGTTGGCAAACTCAACCAACGGAGTGGCAAACCGCAGCTCGCAAGTCGCATGTGGCTTGCGAGCCGCAGTTTGCTGACCGCTGATCTAATAGCATTCCCCTACTCCAATCCAGGATCCACTCTGGCGTCAGGTATTTTATGTGTCATGTCTCTTTAGCCCTTTAAATTTTGGAATATGTTCATAGCCTTTTTTTTAAATGATAGAAACATTTTTGAAAATATATTTTCCCTTTTTCACCTTTTATAATTTTTCATGAGTAGCTTATCCTTCTTGGCCAGAATATTGCACAGGTGATCCAATAGTGATTAATGTGTTTCTCAGGGTATGATCATGATGATATCGATCTGCTTCTTATTGGTGATGTTAATTTTGATCATCAGGTCAAGGTTTTGCCTGATTTGTCACAGGCATTTTAATGCTGATTATATCAGCTTTGCTTTGGTTTTTAAGTTTTGTTTCATTGAAACTCTGAGACTTCATCTAGATGATTTGCCTACTAGAATCTGTACAGATACAGATTGGTTCAGATAGCTCATGATAATTTTTTTTTTATCAGCCCTCTGCAAGTTATAGAAATAGATATAGTATGATTTCATTTTACCAATTGAAACTAACAGAAGGGATACTCAGTCTGAATTTGAAAAATATTTAAATCATAGAACTTTAAAAAAGAGTTAACTATTTCAGAGGTTCATTAGCTTTATTGCTAAGTTAACAGTATTGTTAGTATTACAGTATTATTTGTACTTTTTCTAATGAGGAACGCTGTTTAACAAAGGAATACTTAAAATTGTGTGTATAAAACTGGCTCATAGGAGGGGGTACTTTAGCTACGCTCTGTCAGAATGATAAATAATCACTTTTTAGAAATTAATGTGTCCAAATATTAATTTTATTAACAAAATGTATAAATATTTTTAAGAACTAGGAAACTTTAGTTTTTCTGCTGTAACATTAGCTGTTTGCTTTTTCATTTTAGGTAGACTATAGTAATACCTACAAGACTGCAAAAACCCAGAGCTGCATCCACCTTCTTAGTGAGGCCCATCTGTTAGTGAGAGCTGCCCTAATGGATGCCAGTCAACTGGAGCCTGGAGAAAAAGCAGAGCTTTTAGAAGCATTTAAAGAAAGCTGTGGCTACCTCGGAGACTGTTACAGCAGGTTAATGATGCTTTTTGGAAATTTGTTAGAGAAACCATCTTGAACTTTGAGTGTACTTGCTATCTTTTCTATCTCTGGTAGTTACCTAATAATTGGGGGTACACATGAGGGAGGTGGCTCCTTTATTCCACAAGCATTTGTTGAGCACATACAATGTGCCAGATATTGTGTTAAGCTTATAGATACAAAGATGAATGTTACCTGCCTTCAAGTAGTTAGTTTATTAGGTAAGTAGTGAGTCTCAGGTTCATGAGTCTCCCACCACTTAATTTATGAATTTAAAGTTTCTTTTCAGGCCTCAAGATGAGGGTATTGTGGGGCATGATCAGTAAAATCCCTGATGGTGTAAGCTATATTACTAGTTTATTTCTTGTTAGCTTTAAGGGAGAGATACCAGTTGAATGTTCTGTGTTTTTTTTAATCTTAGTAGTCAATGCTTTTATGATGCCAGAAAAGGACACTAGTATGAATAACAATTTTTATTTCTGAGAATGATGTTTATAAATTGTTTTGTATATAATTATTTCAAAGGCTTATTTGACCCCGGGGCATGAGTATAAATTAATAAAACAGACTTTTCCTATCTATAAACACCATTATTTTAGAACCACATTATGAAAATAAAATTCATTTAATTAATTTTTTCTATTTTTATTATGGTCAAGCAAGAATAACCACATTAATTAGAAGGGCTAACTTAGGAGGTTATTCCAACTACTAATGAGAGTAGAAAAGTATTTTGAGAATTGTGTCATCTGGAAAGCATAATCTGTTTTATTATGAAGCGTATTAGATATGTTGGCTTAAAAATGACAAATCTGAGCTTTCTTTGCTTTCTTTTCTTCAGGCTTGACACCCAGTATTCCCACCTTGCCTTGCCCTACTATAAGATGTCTGGTTTGTCTATGGCTGAAGTTTTGGCTCGAGTGGACTGGGCAGTTGAGGATGGATCACAGAAATATGAGAGGGGGTTAATCTTTTACATTAGTCATTCACTTTATGAGAACCTGGATGAAGAATTAAGTGAAGTGAATAATGGTTTTCTATTTAGTTATATGCAATATTTTTAAGTGTTTATTTTAGCAATTTATTTTATGTAATACCATTAAGAAGTCAAGTTCCAAATATTTTTCCTTGGTAATAGTTTCTTTTCCTAAAATGATAACTAATGTTCCCCTTTCTTCATTAGTAATTATAGGATTACTAGAGGCCCGGTACACGAAATTAGTGCACAGGGGGTGTGTGTTCCCCAGTCTAGCCTGCATCCTCTCCAATCTGGGACCCCTAAAGGGATATCCGACCACTTGTTTAGGCCTGATCCTACCTGGGCAGTCGGACATCCCTCTCACAATCCAGGACTGCTGGCTCCCCACTTCTTGCCTGCTTGCCTTCCTGATTGCCTTTAATCACTTCTGCTTGCCAGCCTGATCACCCCCTAACTACTTGCCTGACAGCCTGATTGCTGCCTAACTGCTACCCTGCCAGCCTGATTGCCCCTAACTGCACTCTCCTGCAGGCCTGGTCCCCCTAACTGCTCTCCCTTGCAGGCCTGGGTAGTCTGCCAACCTCTCTTCCCTGCACGCCTGGTCACCCCCAACTTCCCTCCCCTATTGCCCCCAACTTCCCTTCCCTCTCTTGCTGACCTGGTTCCTGCCAACTGCTGGCCATCTTGTGGCCATCTTGTATCCACATGGGGGCAGCCATCTTGTGTGTTGGAGTGATGATCAATTTGCATATTACTCTTTTATTAGATAGGATAGAGGCCTGGTGCATGGGAGGGGGCCAGCTGGTTTTCTCTGAAGGGTGTCCCAGAACAGGGTGGGGGTTTCCTTGGGGTATGGGGTAGCCTGGGTGAGGGGCCTGTGGTGGTTTACAGCCAGCCACACACCCCAGTGACCCAAGCGGAGGCCCTCATATCTGGGGTTTATTTATCTTCTATGATTGAAACTTTGTAGCCTTGATTAGAGCCAAGCCTTCTGCTCACTCTGTGGTTGTAGTCATTTTTGTTGGGATTTATTTATCTTCTATAATTGAAACTTTGTAGCCTTTAGTGTAGGCCTGGGATGGCCAGGGCAGCAGGGAAGTTTGGCTTCCTCCATGTCTGGGGAAACCCAAGCCTGCTTGCTGCAGCTCCGTGGCCACAACCATCTTGGTTGGATTAATTTGCATACTCACTCCTAATTGCCTAGTGGGTGTGGCTTGTGGGTATAGCAGAGGTATGGTCAATTTGCATATTATTCTTTTATTAGATAGGATAGCTTGGAAAGGAATTTACAATCATCTCATACTTTCTCATTATATAGGCAGAGAAATGTGGTCCATTGTGATTGAGTGACCTGTCCAATGTAATAGTTGTTTGTCTTTAAAAGAATGACACAAAAATGTGGGTATTGCTTCCTTCTTGGCTGCAGCCCTTTCACAACCCTAGTCACCCCACTCTCCATGTTCCCAAAGCTTCATTTACAATGAAGTATATTTCTATTGATTTTAGAGATAGAGGAACATTGATGTGAGAGAGAAACATTGATTGGTTGTCTCTGGTATGCACCCTGACTGGCAGGGTGCAACTCTCCAGTGTACAGGATAGTGCCCAACCAATTGAGCCATATCAGCCAGGCCCTCGTGTATTTTTTAAAAGATGAATACAGATTTGTAAAGTTAGATACTGTGATACCAAACATTTTAAGATTTTGAAAGAAATGAAATTTTTTAATAACTTATCCCATTAAGTATATTTTTTACTAAGTTGTAATTTCTTATAATGGACTTTTGAGTGTGATATAATCTAATATTTTCTTCTGAATGCTGATTAAAGTTAGAAATGCTGGCCACAATTCGGTACATACTTTCACTGCTTTTTCATTTTAACTCAGCAAAGAAATTACTTCAAGTAATCGGAGTTCTCCCACATTATTATCATCAATTCTGTCTTTTTAAATCAAAACATAATACTATAATTTTATTTTAATTGAAATGTTATATCTTAGCTTTGTATCATTATTTGCCCCTGATTTTGTTGCTTTCTGTTGACTAACTGGCATTTTATTTCTCATTCATAATCACCGAAGGAATTAGCAGTAAAAGTGGTTCAGATGTTTCAAGTGGCTGAGCCAAAGCAGCTACCCCATATCCTCTGTAGTCCTTCTATGAAGAATATTAATCCTCTAACTGCCATGAGCTATCTAAGGAAACTGGATACTTCTGGGTTTTCATCAATCTTAGTGACATTGACCAAGGCAGCAATGGCTCTGAAAATGGGAGACCTTGACATGTTCAGAAATGAAGTGAAAAGCCATTCAGAGGTATGGTGCCCTGCCTGTTATTAACAGCAGGCTGAAATAAGACTGATAGTCCTGAGATGTTTAGCTTTCTTCTGGCTAGTTCATTTTTTCTTAGTCATAAAGGAAAATAGACTTGACATTATAAAGGAAGTGACCCAGAAGGAATGCTTGAGCTTTGGATCTGGCAAATATTATAAAGGGCAGCAGTGTGTATTCAAAGACCTTTCAACTTAGGCACATTCAGAGCATGGGAAATACATAGGCTCTTTTCAAGCTGACAGAATGAGGGAATGCCATACCCACTGAAATAGAGTGAAGTGTATTCAAGTACAGCAGGTGGGATATTAAGCTGTGAGTCTTAGGAGTCCAGTGGTTGCAGAAATAGCCTGCATTTGGGAAAATCACAAAGGACTATATGAGGATTGGGCATTTTAATTATGCATGAAGAAAAGATAGCTTTCCTTTGAAAGATAGGTCATTTGGGGGCATGAGCCAAAATGTTAATTATTGGGGGAAGAAATCATGAGGCAACATTAATTGAATGATATCCCAGGACTATTCCCTTACATATGTTCTCATTTAATTTTTGCAACAATGATATAAGGTAGATGCTTTTATTATACTTATTTCATAGATAAGGGAACTAAGCCAAAGAAAGGTTAAATAACTTGTTCAAGATGATACTGCTGGTGAGTGTAGAACCAGGATTTAAAGCAGGCAGTCTGTCTTCAGATTTGTGCTCCTACACTGTTGTTTTACTGCCTGACTATAGGCAAACATTCACAATACGACTTTGGTTCTGTGCTTTATCATTATGAGGAGAGAAAGTCAACATTGAGGTATCCTTTGCTTTGCAGAGTAGAATTCTAGAAAGATGAATTTTATTTCCATAATTTAAAAAAAAAACGCAAGGTATATTATTATTAAGTAAAGTAAGTTTAAATATAAAGCTTTCTTCAAAAATAGGGCATCTTGATGCTTAATTAAATATTAATAACTTTTATGAAGACAGTTAACTGATGTTCTTTATAGTTAAAGAAAAAATTGATATTAAATTATTAATAGTTTAACCATGAATCTTGAGTGCACTAGTATGTATTTATAAGATGAATGCAATGTACATTTTATTCCTAAATTTATTTTTTATCTTTAGATGAAATTAGTATGTGGCTTTATTCTTGAACCTCGGCTATTGATTCAACAGAAGAAGGAACAGATGTTTCCAACTGAGCTTGCAGTTCACTTGAAAGACACCCAGCCTGGGTTGCTTGTGGCTTCAATTCTGGGGTTGCAGAAGAACAATAAAATTGGGATTGAAGAAGCAGATTCCTTCTTTAAGGTTTGTCAATTTCCAAATGTAAATTGTTCTAGATAAAATTGGTGGGGGCCAGGGAGCAGAATTAAGTTTTTATTTGTTTCTTGAAAAAAAACCCACAAACTTAGACATAATCAAATTATAAAAGAATATATGTAGAAAATTTTCATCCATACAAGCTTTAATTTGTTTCCTGTTAAAATGTCTTAAGTGTTCTGTGCCATGGCATTAATGTTAACGATAGATTATGAAATGCATGACCCACATGATGGAATGCTATTTAAACCAGTTTTAACTTGATCAGTACTATATTTATTTATGATATGGAAGCTTGTTTCACACGTTCAAGGTGCTCTGTGGTAAGGATGGAGATACGATTCCTCAGCTCTTGGTAGACTTTTGGGAAGCTCAGCTAATAGCATGTTTCCAAGATGTGCTACTGCAGGAACTCTTTTTCAAGCTCACATCACAATACATCCGGAGATTATCGAAGAGGCAGCCCCCGGACACCATACCATTGCGAACATCAAAGGATCTGGTAAGATAATGGAATAATACATTACACATTACAATAATGTGCCTTCTTATTTTGAATGGCTTTAAATTAAACCTAAGTTTTATCACCAGATATCTTTTAAAAAATATATATCTTTATTGATTTCAGAGAGGAAGGAAGAGGGAAAGAAAAATAGAAACATCAATGATGAGAGAGAATCTTTGATTGGCTGCCTTTTGCATGTCCCCTAATGGGGATCAAGCCCACAACCCAGGCATGTGCCCTTGACTGGAATTGAACTTGGGACTCTTTAGCCTGCAGGCTAATGCTCTATCCACTGAGCCAAACCAACTAGGGTACCAGATACCTTTTTTAAGAAGGAGTTAAAAGTACACTTCAAATTTGTCCATGGGTAAAGTTGCCCACATCCTCTATAATAAAAGAGCAATATGCAAATCAACCATACCTCTGCTACATCCACAAGCCATGCCCACGAGCCACGCCCACCAGCCAATCAGAGAGAGTATGCAAATTAACCCAACCAAGATGGCTAAAGCCACAGAGAGAGCAGGAGGGAGGCTTGGGTTGCCCTGGGGATGGAGTAAGCCAAGATTTCCTCAAAATCTGGTGGGCCTAGGCCTCTGCTTAAGGCAACAAAGTTTCAGTGGCTGTGTGAGCAGAAGGCTTGGCTCCGCTCCAGGCTACAAAGTTTCAATTTTTAGAAGAGAAAGAAATCCCAGATTCCATGGCCTCTGCTTGGGTCTCTGGAGGGCATGACTGGCCTGCAAACCACCACAGGCTCCTTGTCCAGGCTACCCCATGCCCCAAAGGAACCTCCACCCTTATCCAGGACACCCTTCAGGGCAAACCAGCTGGCCCCCACCTGTGCACCAGGCCTCTATCCTATCTAATAAGAGAGTAATATGCAGATTGACCATTACTCCAACACACAAGATGACTGCCCCCATGCGGACACAAGATGGCCACGACAAGATGGCCAGCAAGGGAGGGCAGTTGGGAGGGACCAGACCTGCAAGAGAGGGCAGTTGGGGGTGATCAAGCCTACTGAGGAGGACAGTTAGGGGTGACCAGTCTGGCAAAGGAGGGAAGTTGGGGGGGACTGGGCCTGCAGGGAAGGGCAGTTGGGGGGGACTCAGGCCTGCAGGGGAGGGCAGTTAGTGGTGACCAGGCCTGCAGAGGAGACAGTTAGGGGTAACCAGGCCCACAGGGGAGGGCAGTTAGAGGCAAACAGGCTGGCAGGGGAGCAGTTAGGCATCAATCAGGCTGGCAGGGGAGTGGTTAGGTGGTGATCAGGCTGGCAGGCAGAAACAGTTAGGAGCAATCAGAAAGGCAAGCAGGTGAGCAGTCGGGAGCCAGCCGTCCTGGATTGTGAGAGGGATGTCTACTTAGATTGGGCCTAAACGGGCAGTTGGACATCCCTCAAGGGGTCCCAGGTTGGAGAGGGAGCAGGCTGGGCTGAAGGAAACCCTCCAGACTTATATAATAAAAGGGTAATGTGCAAATTAACGCTAATAGTGTACCAACAGGGAATGATTAGTTGCTATGACATGCACTGACCACCAGAAGGCAGACGCTCAACACAGGAGCTGCTCCTGGTGGTAAGTGTGCTCTACAAGCCAGGCTGATGGCTGCGAGCACAGTATTGGTGGCAGGAGCCTTTCCTGCCTCCTCAGCAGCACTAATGATGTCCGACTGCCAGCTTAGTCCTGCTTCTGGACTGCAAGAGGGCGCAGGCCGGACTGAGGGACCCTTCTGGAGTGCATAAATTTTGTGGACCAGGCCTCTAGTTTTAAATAATTTTGTATTCTAAGGAGTGTCTATACTGCCTCTGACTTACCGTGGTACCTCAGTAGTTAAAGCATGAGGGAAGGGGCTTTCCCAGAACATATCTGTGCTTACCAGAATGGCCATGAAGTAGAACACGAGAAAAGACATCTGCTGACCTCCCTTTTAGATAAGGACTGTGGAAAAGGATCTCATTATGTCCTGTCAACCACACACATAAAAGATGTTCTGTAGCCCTCATGGCAGCCCTCACCACTGCTTTTATCCATCCTGCCCCTTTCCCCTACCAGCTTCTTTGCCTCTCGTGGATGCCACAGCTAACTGAAAAAGATAGGGCTTTTAGGGGAATCATCTTGAGAACTTATGGAGATATTTTGTCTCCTAAAAGAAGTAGTAGAAACAAAAAATTATTTCCAATAATATTGTTAACTTTTTAAAAGTATAATCAGCTTAAAAGCACTATTGACTTTTTTGCTAGAAAGGGCCTTGTTAGAATATTTTAAAATTTAAAGAAGGAATATTCAGTGCACATTTGTTCAGTGAGAAGCAGGAAGGCTGAAACTTTCCCCAGGGGAATAGATTCTAAATGACTTCCCTTCTCATTCCCAAGAAGGTATATACTTAACTCTGCAACATAGCTGAGGACTAGTGATTGCTTGTTCTATTTAGCATGATGAAAAACATCTGTTATATTATGTTTATATTCATTTCTTTTATTTTTTAGATAAACACCTGTAGCCATTATGGCTTAATCTATCCATGGGTTAAAGTCTTAATAACATCTGATTCCTTAGCTGACAAAAACTATACAGAAGATCTCTCCAAATTACAGGTAAATGAATATGCCTCTTTTTATTAAGTATACATATTATAATTTAATGTAGGATATAAATTTGTAGAACTTCAGATGTTGTGTTAATCTAGAATGTATAATTTTGAGGGGAAAATCCACAAGCATCCTCAGGAGCTCTACTGCCTCTGCCTGAAACTGCTCACAGGAATTCTACTTTCATTACCATAAATAAGTGAGCTCCCAAGTCACATAACTGCTTGGCTCTTCTTCAGCATGTGCTTGAAAACACTTTGTGAAATGCATATGTGGCAAATGTTTAGCAGAATTTTATTCTATGATTCATGTTTTTTCAGTCTTCACTCATACATTTTAAGCCTCTATCCCAATCCAACCACTTCTGTCTGTTTTGTAGGAAATAGTTCAAAGGATTCAATTTATCTGGCTCCTAAAAGGATTTAAAAAAAAAAAGAAAGAAAAGAAAAAGGAAGAAATATGATCAGAGAGTGTAGATAATCTTGTAGGAATTCTGACTGTGACTGTTTTGACCAGAATGAGAAATAAAGTCTACATTTGACTTGGTGGACCAGGCTGGGCTAGATGTAGATATGATTTTGTTTAATAGTAGTTCAATGGTCCAAAAATCAAATAGAGCCCACAAATCTGTTTTATTGTTTGTTTGTTTGTTTGGTCATCCAGTGTATGTACTAACATAAAAAGTAAGAATTCTGAGTTTCACTTTTCTCTTGAAAAATTCAGCAGACCTGGTAACCCTGAGCCTTCATTGCCTAAGAACTGTGAGTTGGAGCAAGCCAGTGGCTGTCTGTCTTGCTGCTACAGTTTTTGGTCCAGACAGCCTGTGGTGTCCAGTTTACTTACACCCAGCTGCCTTCTGGCCTACTTAGGTTTTTGAGTTTGCAGCCCCTCATTTTCCCTGGGAACAGGTATAACTGTGGTTATTGCTTATGGAAACCAAAATTGGGGATGGTGGTTCGGAAGGAAGCTCAGCATGCAAGTATTGTTTGGATAGCCTCTGTGTTGTCTCCAGAAATGGAGTTATATTATTAAAAAACCAACAGAGAAGAGTCTTGTTGGTCCTCATTTTTAATACCCTTATGTAGAGGCTACTGAGCCTCAGGCTTATTCATTCCACAGATATTCCTTGAACATATACTGTAAATTTATACAGCATGGGACCAGGCAGGCAGGGCCTTGGTCTCCTGGAACATGTGCACTAATCACCTATTTAAAATCATAATTGTAACAAGTGCTATTAAATCTCATCTGAGAAAGCATATTTGTAATCACTGCTTGAAAAAGTATAATATAGAGGTCTCTTAAAAAGGAGTCTTTGCTGTTAAAGGATAGAAATGTAGTCAGCCTAAACATCTCTAAGTCACTTTCCTAATTATATCTCTTTCTAGATTATCTGTAGGCCAATTAGTCTTAGTTATTAAGAACAAAATTACTCTCAGGAAACAAGAAGATTTTATGTGGTTCAGGATCACCTGGAGAGGTTTCTCACAATTGTATGACTCCCTCCACCTCCACCTACGACCACCACACAAATTTGATGTGTCTCTTGTCCTCAGTCATTATGACAGTATATATATTTGTGCAAAAAATTAAAATAAACACTATATAAAAATCACCTACCTGTTAAAAAGCTGCTGTCTGAAATGACACAATAAGTAGGAAATGCCCTGCCCTTTGCCAAAATTGTCATGGGCTCCTCCCCCACTTCCTTGCTGGACACCTCACCTTTAGAGCAGCAGGTAGCAGAATCCCAGAAGTGTGGATTCCAGTCTTGCAGAGCCAGCTGAGGCCAATGAATCTAAATCAGAGAAGGGAGTAAATGGTACCTGTGCTGGGGGTGGAGAGGAGTCCATTTCTTATCCTAAAAGAACAATGGAGCAGTCTGCTAAGAAGCAGGCAGCACTGGAAGTATTTTAAAGGGCAGTAGTAATCTTCGGACCATTTTTAAATTCCGTAATATATGTGTTGTCTGGTGTGCTTTACTTTTAAACTTCTTGGTGATATGGATAAAACCAAGGAAAAGTTCATGAGTAATCATCTTGTACCAAGCTTTGACTAGTTGGATTTTAAACATGCCTTGTTCCTTCTGATATAGAAATAATCTTTTATGTTGGGAGATCTAAGAGTGGCAAGTTATCACCATATTTTGTGTTGCTATGTTACTATCAGGAAACTATTCAGATGGGAAGGTGATTATTAAACTTGAAGGAAGGAAAGGGATTGACCTTATTCTCCTAGCCATTCCTTAGTAGAGATTGGAATAAAATAAGCATGTTGAACTATAAATAGATAGTTCACATTCTATATCCTCTTGTGAGCCTGAGAAGCTGTAGCAAAAAGGATACAGGAAGAAGAAAATCAGTATATGATCTTCTCATCTTTATCCAGAAGAAAGCTGGTAGAATAAAAAAAATTACAGTTAAATAAAACAAAACAGTAGGACAGTTGGTCCTTGACCATCATGGTGTTGGGAGCACCAGCTGTCCGCACAATGGAAAATTCATATATAACTTGAGTTGACCCTCAGCGCTGCCAGTTGACCCTTGAACGATGAGTTTGAACTATGTGGGTAACTTGAAAAAATCTGCATATATGTGGACCCATGCAGTTCAAATCCACAATACTAAGGGTCAACTGTATTTATAGTTTAAATACTTAGAAGTAAAATATCAGTTGCAGTTCTGAATACTGAAATAGTACCTGCTTTTTTTTCAGCTTGTGGCAAATGGTATTGATACAAATTATTATGTTAAATTTTATTTTGGTTATATGTGTAATGCATGCTTATTATATAAACTTTGGAAAATACAGGAAAAAGACACAAGTAGGCTTTGTCCTCCCATTTATTGAGCTGATCTCTGTCTCAAATTCTATACTCTCCCAAAGGCATTTCTATATTTGTATGTACCTATGAAGATTTTATGAAACTGATCATGCTCTGAATATAATTTTGTATTAAGATGTTTTTACTCATCATTTTATCATGAGTATTTTGTCATTAAATGGCCTTCGAAAACAATTTTGGTGGCTATATGAGATGTACCATAATTTACTTATCCCTTTTTGTGTAACATTTAGGTTGCTCCTACTTTTTTAAAAAAATATATTTTTATTGATTTCAGAGAGAAAGGAAAAGGGAGAGAGAGATGGAAACATCAATGATGAGAATCACTGATTGGCTGCCTCCTGCATGCTGCCTACTGAGGATCGAGCCCGCAACACAGGCATGTGCCCTGGACTGGAATCGAACCTTCAGTCCACAGGCTGATGCTCTATCCACTGAGCAAAACCAGCTAAGGCTGGTTGCTCCTACTTTTTCAGTATTATAAATATTCTTGTAGTGAACATTATTGGACATAAATCATTGACCATGATGTTGATTATTTCTTTAAGATGAAGTCCCTAAAGCATTCTCATTAGTTTTTAAATGCAGTCTATGCAAAGCAAATAAAATCATGTTGTTTTTTTTTAATTATTGCTTTCTATCAAATAGATTGTTATTCTTCAAACTCGAGGTGGTTAAATATTATTTAATACTTCACTCCACTTAAGCTTAATTAGTATCATATATGAGTGCTCTAAAATTGCATTCTTTTTTTTCTTAAAAATATTGTACTCTCATATGTTTTGCTCTAGATTTTGGGGTGCCTCATTCCATAACTTTTCACTTTTCTGTTCATAGTCTCTTATATGTGGTCCTTCATTTGACATAGCTTCCATTGTTCCATTCTTGGAGCCCCTCTCAGAAGACACTGTTGCTGGCCTCAGTGTCCAGGTTCTGTGCCGGACGCGTCTGAAAGAGTATGAGCAGTGCATAGATACACTGCTAGAGAGGTACCCAGAGGCTGTCATTCCATATGCTAATCATGAACTGAAAGAAGAGAATCGGGTATGCTTTTCAGATTCCATTTTCTAGATCAGTGATAATAAGATTTGATCATCTTGTTGCAAAATGGGGACAAATTAATGCCAGTCCATCTTCACAGGACTATGAAGGTCAAATGAGAAGATATAGTTAACATGCTATGTGTTTTGAGTATTGTTAGGGGCAATTAAAATGTATGGTGATAGTTGTTATCTTCATTAAAAATCACTGATTTGAAGATGAAGTAGTCTATTGCCCATAATGATAATGGGAAAATATTTTTCTGGGCTACTTGGTCTTTAGTTTAGAAATTAGAGATATAGACTTCAGTCTTTTTTTTTTCCTTCCTTCCTTCCTTCTTTCTTGCTACCTCAGAGATAATCCAGGATATGTCTATGTTTCTTTGTGAACATAGCTGTGTACTTATGCACAATATACATACTATTAGATTTTCACAGTACAAATCTGACTTCCATGTTATAGTTTTAAGCAGAAGACTGGCTGCTGATACAACTTCTATTGCCACCTTAACCAAAATGATTCATTTTTGTCCAGTACTTTCCTGCATGATCTTCTCATTCTTTTAAAAAATCTTAATGTAAAATGCAGCAAACTTAAAATTTATTCATTTTTTCTAAGATAGACTTTGTGGTGGAAAAAACTGCTGCCTGAACTTTGTCAGAGAATAAAATGTGGTGGAGAGCAGTATCAACTTTACCTGTCATCATTAAAAGGTAAAATGCTCATTTGTGCTTGATTATATATTTAATTGCATCTTAGCATTAGTTTCCATAATTTGTTGAAGCCCTGCTTTCTCGAGTTTTTTCATCTGATTCTCAAGTGAGGCGAAGAGGTTCTCCTAATCGGCTGGAGCTGACTTTCAGCATTCACACTTGCCCATTGCGTTTGACATGCATTCATCTCTTCTAGCTACAGAGCTGACCCTTTCAGTTAATCTTTTCAAGCATAAGTTATCATAGTACCAGAAACTCACAACCTCAGGATTTCAAAAATTGGAATTTTCATTAATACAATTACATTTTATTAGTGTTTAATTTACTTCATGTAGGAAATTAAGGTGGTTATCATTATTAATCATAATTATAAGCAAGTATTGAAGAATTACAAGGTTCTCAATGATTTAAAAGTGGAGTGTCTCTAAATTATGCAGTATTTTATAGCATTGGTAGTTATTTTTTAAATTTTCAAAATAATCCTTTGTAAATCTTGATAGATACATGGTTATCAAGTTCTTACTCTTGTGTTTATATAACTACTTAATTATTCGCCTGATGACAGAGGGTGTGATTACATTGATTCCAGTCTTGGAGTTGTATTTTCTAGCAGAGCTCATTGGTCTTTAAAGTATTAGGCAGAACCAGCAGTTATTGGAAGGAATTTTTCTGAAAATCTCCCTTAATGATTAGGAGGAGGTGACTATACACTAATATTTTGTGATTATTGTTTTTTGGTTTTCAGAAGATGGAAGTATCAGGTGTTTGATTGCCTGGCCCACCTGCATCACATTTATCACATAATTTTGAACTTATAGTTTGTGTTTAGAGAGCTCACATCTTCACATTTCAGGAACATCATTACCTTACTCAAAAGACTCTATCATTTTTTTAATGTGTATTTTTCTTTAATTAAATTTATTGGGGTGACAGCCTATATAATAAAAGGCAAGAGGTGGCACGACCAGAATTACCAGCGAACAGACCATGATAGCCACTTGCAGGGCTGGCCCTGCCCCCAAGCAAGTGGTTAGGGGCAATCAGGTAGGCAGGCCAGTAGTTAGGGGAGATCAGGTAGGCAGACATCCCCTCGCTGGACTGGCCCTGTCTCCAAGCAAGTAGTTAGGAGTGATCAGGTAGGCAGGCAAGTGGTTAGGGGTGATCATGTAGGCAGGAGAGTAATTAGTGGCAATTAGGTAAGCAGGGCTGGCCCCACTCCCCAGCAAAGAAAGAGAGAGGCCCAGGCCAGCCAAGCGATTGCACTCCAGCGTATCGCCTGCAGAGGGAGGTCACTGGTGGCAGGGGTGGGGGAAAAGCACTACACAGGTGGCAAGCAATGGCAGTGGCAGGGGTGGGGCCAGCTGCTCACAGCTAAGGGAAGGAAAGCCCCGCTAGGCCCTGATCTCAGGCCAGACCGAGGGACCCTACCCAAGGGGTCCTGGATTGTGAGAGGGTGCAGGCCGGGCTGAGTGATACTCCCCACCCCCCAAGTGTATGAATTTTCGTGCAGCAGGCCTCTAGTTGGTTAATAAAATTACACAGTTTTCAGGTATACAATTCTAAAATACATCGTTTATATATTATTGTGTTCACCACCCCAAGTCAAGTCTCCTTCTGTCACCATTTATCCCCCATACAACCTCTCAACCTCTTCTAGTTACTCCCACTCTCTTTCCCTTTTGGTAATAACCATACTATTGTCAGTGTCTATAAGGTTTTTAAGTTTTGTTTGTTTTTTACTTAATCCCTTCATTTTTTTCTCCCTGCCTAAACCCTATCTCCCCTCTGACAGCAGTTTGTTCTCTATGAGTCTGTTTCTCTTTTGTTTGTTAATTTTGTCTATTAGACTTTGCTTATATGGTATATATCTTTCAGTAATTAGCTTATTTCACTTAGCATAATGTTCTCCAGGTCCATCGATACTGTTGCTCAGGGTAAGATTTACTTCATTTTTGTAGCCTCCTAGTCTTTCATTGTGTAATTGTACCACAGTATTTTTATCCACTCATCTACTGATGAACACTTGTGCTGCTTCAGAATCTTGGTGTTAGACAGGGGTACATGTGCATATATTCTTTCCGTGTAGTGTTTAAGATTTCTTCAGATATGTTCCCAGAAGTGGATTCATTGGATTATAAGGCAGTTTCATTTGTAAAAATTAAATCTTTATTATTGAAAGTATTACATATGACCCCCTTTTTACCCCATTGACCCCTTCTAGCCCACCCCCATTCTCCACCTCAGGCCTTCACCACCCTATTGTCTGTGTCCATGAGTTATTCATATATGCATGTAAATTATTTGGTTGATTTCTTCTCACCACCAACCCCTCCCTCTAAGTTTCTGCAGTCTGTCCCATGCTTCTAGGTCTCTGAATCTATTTTGTTCATCAGTTTATTTTGTTCATTAGATTCCATATATGAGTGAGCTCATGTGATACTTGTCTTTCTCTGACTCATTTATTTCACTTAGCATAATACTCTCCAGATCCCTCCATACTGTCTCAAAAGAGTAAGAGATCCTAGAGAGCCTTCTGTTTTGTTTTTATTTTAATCCTCACCTGACAATATTTTTCCATTGATTTTTAGAGAGAGAGGGAAAGAGAAAAATATCAATGGGACATAAACAAATCAATAGACAGCCTTCTGTACAAGCCCAGTCCAAGACTGGGGCCAGGGAGGTCCCTGGAACAGAGGTACATGGCCTTGACTGGAATCAAATTCCTCTCCACTGAGCCAAACCAGATAGGGCAAGAGATCCTTCTTTTTCACTGCTGCACAGTATTCCATGGTGTAAATGTACCATTATTTTTTAGCCACTCATCTACTGATGGGCACTTGGACTATTTCCAGATCTTAGCTATTATAAATTGCACTGGTATGACCATAGGGTGCATACAATTTTTTCTGATTGTTGTTTAAGTTTTCTTAGGATATATTCCTAGAAGTGGGATCACTGAGTCAAATGGAAGTTCCATATTTAAATTTTGAAGAAACTATATACTGTTTTCCATAGTGGCTGCACCAGTAAGCATTCTCACCAGCAGTGTACTGAGGTTCCCTCTACTCCATATCCTCACCAGCACTTGTCATTTGTTGATTTGTTGATATTAGCCATTCTGGCAGATGTGAGGTGATACCTCATTATCATTTTAATTTGCATCATTCTGATGACTGAAAACTTCCCACACCTGGTAAAAGAAATAGACTTACAAGTCCAGGAAGCACACAGAACCCTATATAAAAGGAATCCAAAGAGGACTACACCAAGACACATCATAATTAAAATACCAAGAGCAAAAGACAAAGAGACAATATTAAAAGCAGCAAGAGAAAAACAGTTAATTACCTACAAGGGAGCACCCATCCGACTGTCAGCTGATTTCTCAACAGAAACGATGCAGGCCAGACGGGAGTGGCCAGAAATATTCAATGTGATGAATAGCAAGAACTTACAACCAAGAATAATCTATCCAGCAAAGCTATCATTCAGAATTGAAGGGCAGATAAAGAGCTTCACAGATAAGAAAAAGCTAAAGGAGTTCATCAACTCCAAACCAGTATTATATGAAATGCTGAAAGGTACTCTTTTAGAAGAGGAAGAAGAAAAAGGTAAAAGACAAAAAAATTATAAACAACAAATACATATCTATCAACAAGTGAATCTAAAAATTAAGGGAATTAAAAATTAGATCAACAGTATAAACTGGTGAATATAATAGAATTAGGAACACAGAAAGGGAGTGGACTGATAATTCTCAGGGGGGAAAGGGGTGAGGGGTGTACAGGGAGAGACTGGACAAAAATCATACACCTATGGATGAGGTCAACGGGAGGGAGGTAAGGGTAGAAGGAAGGGTGGGAGCTGGGTAGAAGGGAGCTATGGAAGGGAAAAAAGAGAAACAAATTAATAATCTGAATAATAAAGATTTAATTAAAAAGGAGATTTTGAACATTTTTTCATATATCTCTTGACCATTTGTATGTCTGCTTTAGAGAAGTGTTTATTTAGGTCGTTTGCCCAGTTTTTTAATTGTCGTCTTTTTTTATATGAGTTCACTATATATTTTGGATATTAAACCTTTACTAGATGTATTATTGCCAAATATGTTCTCCCATACAGCCTTTCATTTTATTGATGGCTGTGCAGAATCTTTTTATTTTAATGATGTAGCCCCATTTGTTTATATTCTCCTTAATTTCCTTTGTCCTACGACAGTAGTTGGCAAACTCATTGGTCAACAGAGACAAATATCAACAGTACAATGATTGAAATTTCTTTTGAGAGCCAATTTTTTAAAATTTAAACTTCTTCTAATGCTACTTGTTCAAAATAGACTTTCCCAGGCTGTGGTATTTTGTGGAAGAGCCACACTCAAGGGGCCAAAAAGACGCATGTGGCTCACGAGCCACAGGTTGCTGACCACGGTCCTAGGCGATGTATACATAAACACATTACTATAAAAGATGTCTGAGATTTTGCTGCCCATTTTTAGGGTTTCCTGACTTACATTTAAGTCTTTTATCCATTTTGAGTTTATTTTTGTGTATGGTGTAAGTCTATTTTCTTTCTTTCTTTCTTTTTTTTTTTTTTTTTGCATGTATCTGTACAATTTTCTCAACCCCATTTATTGAAGAGATTTTCTTGACTCCATTGTATGTTTTTGCCTCCTTTGTCAAATATTAATTGAGCATAGTAGCATGGGTCAATTTCAGGGATATGTTTTGTGCCATTGATCTATATCTTTGTTCTTGTGCTAGTACCAGGCTGTTTTGAATACAGTGGCTGTCTCTTTTTTTAATTTCCTGTAGTTTTCTGAGTACAAGTTTTTTACCTCCTTGGTTAAGTTTATTCCTAAGTATCTTGATTTTTTTTTGTTGCAATGGTAAATGGGATTGTTTGTTTAGTTTCTGAGAATTCATTATTGGTGTATAAAAATGCCATTGATTTCTGGCTATTAATTTTGTATCCTACTACCTTGCCAAATTCATTTATTAAATCTAGTAGTTTTTGGTAAGTCTTAACATTTTCTATGTATAAAATCATGTCATCTCTGAATAATGAGAGTTTTACTTCTTCCTTTCCAATTTGGATGCCGTTTATTTCTTCTTGTCTTATATCTGTGGTTGGAACTTTCAATAATATGTTGAATAATAGTGGTGAAAGCAGACATCCCTATCTTGTTCCTGTTCTTAGAGGAAATGGTTTAAGTTTTTGCCCATTGAGTATGATTATGGCCAAAGTATCATATATGGCCTTTATTCTGTTGAGATATGATCCACTTTGCTGAGAGTTTTTATCAAAAATGGGTGTTGAATTTTATTGAATGCTTTTTTGGCATCTGTTGATATGATCATGTGATTTTTGTCTTTCAATTTGTTTATGTGATGTAGCACATTTATTGATTTGCAAATACTGTACCAGCCTTGCATCCCTGGAATAAATCCCACTTGGTATAGTGTATGATCTTTTTAATATGTTGCTGGAACCGCTTTGCTAATATTTTTTTGAGGATTTAGCATATATGTTCATTATGGATATTGGCCTGTAATTGTCTTTCTTTATTTACCTGGTTTTGAATTAGAATAATTCTGGCCTCATAATAAGAGAATGGAAGTGTTCCTTCCTCTTGAATATTTTTGAGTACTTTAAGGAGTAGAGATGTTATTTTGTCTTTGAATATTTGGTAAAATTTTTCGGTGAAGCCATTCAGACTAGGGCTTTTGTTTCTTAAGAGTTTTTTTGATTACTGTTTCTACTTCATTAGTTGTTATGGGCCTTTTCAGGTTTTCTGATTCTGCCTGATTCAGTTTTGGGAGATTGCATTTTTCTAGGAATTTGCCCATTTCCTCCACATTTTCCAGCTTGTTGACATATATTGAAATCATATCAAGCATCTTCTCAAATCACAATAGAATGAAACTAGAAATCAACTATAGCAAAAGAGTCAAAAACAGTTTGTCATAGTATTTTCTTACAATCCTTTGTATTTTTGTATTGCCAGTTGTTACTTCTGCACTTTCATTTCTGATTTTATTTATTTGGGTCATCCCTGTTTCTTGACGAGTCTTGCTATGGTTCATCAGTCTTGTATATCTTTTCAAAGAATAAACTCTTGGTTTCATTGATCTTTTTTATTTTTTTATTTTTAGTCTCTATTATATCATTTATTTCTGCTCTAATCTTCATTATTTTCTTCCTTCTGCTCACTTGGGGGCTTTTCTTATTGTTCTGTTTCTAATATTTTAAGTTGTAGGGTTAAAAAATTTATTAATAATTTTTCTTATTTTTTTTGAGGTAGGCCTGTAATGCCTTTCAGGACTGCTTTTGCTGTACCCCAGAGATTCAAGGTTGTTGCATGTTTACTTTCATTTATTTCCAGGAATATTTTTTTATTTCTTTCTTGATCTTATTGGTAACTCATTCATTGGATAATAACATGCTATTTAGTCTCCATGTGTTTGAATGTTTTTTAGTGTTTTTACTGAAGTTGATTTCTAATTTCATTGATTGTAGTCTGAGAAGATGCTTCATATAATTTAAATCTTCTGAAACTTGTAGAGACTTATTTTATGTCTTAACATGTGGTCTATCTTTGTGAATGACCCACGTACACTTGAGAAGAATGTATATTGTACAATTTGGGGATAAAATGTTTTAAAAATATCAATTAAATCCATCTGATCCAGTGTGTTATTTATTATCAAGGTAATAAAAAGATAGGACCTGAAACCAAGAGTACTATAACCAGTAAGCCTTGTTAATTTTTGTCTAGAAGATCTATCTGGTGAAGTCAGCAGCATGTTAAAGTCCCCTACTATGGCTGTCGATCTCTCCATCAAAGTCCTCTAGAAGTTTTTTTGTTTGTTTTGTTTTAATATATTTAGGTGGCTAGATTATTATGATCTCTGAACACATAATAATATGGCCACTCTGTGTGTGTGTGTGTGTGTGTGTGTGTGTGTGTGTGTGTAAGTATATATATTAGAGGCCCCGTGCACGGTGCATGAATTTGTGCATGAGTGGGGTCCAGCCAGCCTGGCCAGGGGGAAGGGACATGGATAATTGGCCAGTCTGCCTGCTGGTTGAACTCTTGGTTGAGGGGACAATTTGCATATTAGCCTTTTATTATATAGGATATACACTGAGTGGCCAAATTATTATGTGTTCAGAGATCATAATAATCTGGCCCTTCTGTGTATTTTACCTGGGTTATACTCTCTTGTTGAATTGATCCCTTTAGTATTATGTAGTGACCTTTGTTGTGTTTTTGATGGCCTTCATTTTGAAGTCTATTTTGTCAGATATGTGTATTACTACCCCAGCTTTTTTATGTTTTCATTTGCATAGAAAAAACTTTCCCATCCTTTTGCTCTCATCCTGTGTGAGTCTTTTGTTCTAAGTGGGTCTCTTGTAGACAGCATATAGTTGGGTCATAATTTTGTATCCATCCAGCTACTATTTGTCTTTTGATTGGAGCATTTAATCTATTCACATTTGAGGTTATTGATAGGTACTTATTTATTGCTGTTTTAATTCTATATGCCTATGTTTCTCTGTATATTTCTTCTTTTCATTATCACAGACCTCTTAGCATCTCTTTCAGTGCTGGTTTGGTGGTGATAAACTCCTTCAGCTATCTTTTTGTCTGGGAACCCCTTAATTTCACCATTTATTTTGAATTATAAGCTTACTGGATATAGTACTCTTGGTTTCAGGTCCTGTATTTTTATTACCTTGAATACTTCATGCCATTCTTTCTGGCCTGTAGAGTTTCTGATGAGAATCCAGCTGACGGCCTTATGGGAGCTCCTTTGTACATAACAAATTGCTTTTCTCTTGCTGTCTTTAAGATTCTTTGTCTTTAATTTTTGGCATTTTAATTATGATGTGTCTGGGCGCAAGCTTGTTTGGTTTCTTCCTGCTTGGTACTCTCTGTGCCTCCTGGATTTGTGTGACTCTTTCCTTCACTTGGTTAGAGACGTTTTCTGCCATTATTTCTTCAAAAATGTTCTCTATCCCCTGCTCACTTTCTTCTCCTTCTGGCACTCCTATTAAGTGAATATTGTTTTGATTCATGTTGTCCCACAGCTCCTGTCTTTTAATTGTTATTTCTTTTTTGTTCTCTGAGTGATATTTTTCTGCCATATCTTCTAATTCACTGATCCAGTTGTTAGCTTCCCTTAATCTTCTGTGTATTCCTTCCTATGTGTTTTTTATTAGCGCTATGTCATTCTTTATTTGTGAATGGTCTTTTTTCATAGTTACTATATCTTCTCAAGCTGTAGACTTCTCTGCCATCATTATGCTGAATTCCATATCAGATACATTTCTTATCTCCATTTTGTTTACCTCTTCTTCTGGAGAATTCTCTTTTATTTTGGAATTGTTTTTTGTCTCCCCATATACACACACACACTATTCAGTCCAAAATGTCAATAGTACCATGGTTGAGAAAAATTTCATTAGAGATATGAAATCCAAGCTCCTAAGCATATACTAGTATAAGTACCTGACTTCCATCTCCAACATTACCATCTTGCAATTTTGCCTAACATTTACTCTAGAGTTACCCCTGAACTTCTCATTAGTCCCAGGATATTAAAAACTTAGCTTGCTTCAGGGCACTCAGTAAGTAGCAGACCTTACTGGATAATTGGAACTTATCCAGGCTCTGATCCCAGTCAATTTTTAGTGGAATACAGCTGCCCACAGGGGACATCTTTCTCTATGACCTTTGATATCCAGATGGTTTTTGCTTGAAGGGAAGGCAGTTGCCCCACCTTGTTGGAAGTCCTCTTGCCCCACCCAGTTGTTGATAGTCTGAGTCTAATCAAAACTGAGGTAAATTGGACTACAGGCAGAAGTGGATCTCTGGAGGCTTTGAGTTTCTTATCTCCTTCTGGCACTGGACTAGGAAAAGCAAACTGGTGCACATGTTGGCAAAATTATACTGATTGAGAACCTTTGCATTAATGCAGAGCCATTATGCTTATTAATAATATGAAAATTTCAGTGAAAAAACTAATTTAAGAAAATGCTATCCGCCGAAACCAGTTTGGCTCAGTGGATAGAGCATCGGCCTACAGACTGAAAAGTCCCATGTTTGATTCCGGTCAAGGGCATGTATCCTGGTTGCAGGCACATCCCCAGTGGGGGCGTGCAGGAGGCAGCTGATTGATGTCTCTCTCATCGGTGTTTCTAGCTCTCTATCGCTCTCCCTTCCTCTCTGTAAAAAATCAATAAAATATATTAAAAAAGAGAAAGAAAAATGCTATCCAACAATTAATAGTATTTCTTGTTTTAGCAAATAATGTTTATAAATTAGCTTTGAAAACAGTATTCTAATGATTGTATTTTTCTTCAGAATAGAAATTTATTGAAAAATATTGTAATAATTTCTCTGAATCAAATGAAATAGTAAATCCAAATTGCATGGGGCTAATCTACACTAATAAAAGGGTAATATATTAATTAGACCAGACGTCCTTCTGAACAAAGCCATGGTGATGGGGCTGAGGCAGAAGCAGTTAGAGGCAATCAGGCCAGGAAGGGAGGGCAATTGGGGGTAATCAGGTCGGCAGATGGGGGGGTAGTTGGAGGTGAGCAGGTCAGCAGGGAGGACCAGTTCTGGGCAAGCAGGCCAGGATGGAGGGCAGTTGGGGGTTATTGGGCTGGTGCGGGGGGCAGGGAGGAGTTGGTGGTGAGCAGGGCAGCAGGTAGAGTGGTTAGGGGTAATCAGGCAGGCAGGCAGGCAGGTGAGCAGTTAGGAGCCAGTGGTCCCACATTGCGAGAGGGAGCCCAGATTGGAGAGGATGCAGACTGGGCTTAGGGACACCCCCCACTTGTGCACAGATTTTGTGCACCGGGCCACTAGTAAATAATAATAATAAACTTCAAAGGATTCTCAAAAGAGTAAATAAGAAGTTGTAAGACCATAAGATATTATTTTTTATTTCATAGTTATAATATTTTTTAACCTGAACTAACTTCTGCTTTATTGAGTGAAAGGAGAATTGGATAAAGCCATTTTGTTCTAACTCAGATATTTTTTTTTCCTGCAAACAGAAACCCTGTCAGTTGTTGCTGTGGAACTAGAACTAAGGGAATTCTTGAATGTCCTTCCAGAAGATGGCACTGCAGCATTTTTCTTGCCATATCTTCTTTATTGCAGTCGAAAGAAATCATTGACTTGAAGGTATAATTTGGAAATCAGCATAATAGCATGTGAGACTGAATTTAAAAAAAAATTAAATGACAACTAAAAATATAAAGGATTTTCATATTGAATATGTGCATATATTGCAAATGCTTTCACGTTGCTTACCTTACTATGGTATTTCATAATTTATTGCCTAAATCCATTTAGATTCTACCTAGAATCTAAAAACTACAAGGTAAAAGAATTTTCTCAAAGAAGCCATATATTTTTAGAAGTAGAGATTGACTTTTATTTCAAAGAACATCAGTTTACTGTTGTCAGAGATATGGCAATCCTTGTTATCCCAGGACCACAAAGAATAATTTTGCAAGTATGTGTGAAAGAATGTCACTCTCTGAGGCCCAAAATTCAGTCTCCTTGATTTTTTCAGCTTTTCTATTGGGTTCCTTTTTAAAACAATTTTCTTTGAGAAAGATGTTAATATTTTCCTACAGTAAAAGATTTCAAACTTTATTATTTTGTTACTTTTAAAATCCACTGCTGCCTTTCTCTCTCAATCACATGAAGTAGAATTTTACAAAGTAACTTTCTTGACTGGCTATTACCATGACATGCTAAATATATGCTTTTCAGCCAAAACCCATTCCATTTTTCATTGAGGTGTACTCTTGCTCTTTTAGCTAGAGTGTATGTGAAAATAAAGAAACATATAATTCTATTCACAATTGTGTCATCTTTTTTAACTCGTCTCAAACTATTTTGAGTCCAAGTTCAGATAATTGATAGTGTGCTTTGACTGCTTAAGGCTGGGTATAGTGCTACTCACCAGGCATCTGCCACAACCATATTTTGAAAGTTTTCTGAGGATTTAATCTATACAATTCTTAACTTGGCCTTTTTCTCAGTTCCAGATTCATATTCTTTTGACCATTTCTTTAAGGATGCATCTTTCTATTTTATTTTAAACTAGAGGCTCGATGCACAAAAATTTGTGTATGTGGGGGGGGGGGGTGTCTCCTACAGCCCAGCCTGCACCTTCTCCAATTTGGACCCCTCAGTGGGATCAGGCCTAAACGGGCAGTTGGACATCCCTCTCACAATCCAGGACTGCTGGCTCCCAACCACTTGTCTACCTGATTACCCCTAACCACTTCTGCCTGCCAGCCTGTTCACCCCCTAACCACTACCCTGCCAGCCTTATCGATGCCTAACTGCTCCCCTGCTGGCCCAATTGCCCCTAACTGCCCTCCCCTGTTGGCATGATCACTCCCAACTGCCTTCCCCTGTAGGCCTGGTCCCCCCCAAACTGCCCTCCCCTGCATGTCTGGTTGCTCCCAAATACCCTCTCTTGCTGGCCTGCTCCCTCCCCTGCAACTACCCTCTCTTTTAGTCCTGGTTGCTCCCAACTGCCCTCCACTGCAGGCCTGGTCCCCCACAATTGCCCTCTTCTGCAGGCCTGATCACCCCCAACTGCCCTCCTTTGTAGGCCTGGTCCCTCCCAGCTGCCCTCCCCTGCTGGCCACTTTATGGATGGGTGGTGGCCATCTTTGACCACATGGGGGCCATCTTGTGTGTTGGGCTGATGGTCAATTTGCATATTAACTCTTTATTATATAGGATTCTCATTTAATTTTTACTTATAATTTAATTTTTATTATTTATTACTTTATATTTTATTTTAAATTATACTTCCCTATACCCCTATGTCTACTGGTTCCTTAGGAATGATGTCAGCAGCACATTAGAGGGATTGATGTGAAATCCAAAGATTGGAAACAAACTAATTAATCTTAATAGTAATCCTTTGAGGACTATCCAAGGACAATATCAAAGATTATTTTTTTTAATACAGCTTTATATAGCCCTGGTGATGGTGATACAAATGGCCTGTATGAATCAATTAAAGTACCTAGTGTGTTAGAGTAGGCTATGTATAAGAGTCTGTTGAGCTTTTCGTGTGAAACAGTGTAATACAGTTTTCCCGCAAATCCACCAAAGTGTATGTTTTCAGTCTTCTTTTAATGTTTCTAGACATTCCTAAGTAAACATTCTATTCAAAATTTTAACATACATTGTAATGAGTTGGTGGTGGTTGTTTTTTCTTTTCACTTAACACCAATTCATTTCTTTCAGCCAGACTTGGTCTCTATAGAAAAAGAAATTTTAAGACCATTATTAAAAATAGTATATATCGTATGATTAAAAAATGTACATGGTGCTTTAAGTATATTCGAATTTGTTAATATTAGTTATTTTGTTTAATTATTCTAGATTCATTTATATTTTTCTGCTTGCTCTATGTTTAAAAACACATCTTTCATTCCAGTACTGCTTGTTTAAAGAAAAATTACTTCCCTCCCTCTTCACGTCCCCCAAGATCCTTATCTATACTAATAAAAGCCTATGCCCTCACACTGTAACAATTGATCACCAGGAGGTTGCGTGCACAGCGGGTTTGCATGGGTGGGCTGGGACTTGATGCTACGTGCTGGGGGATCACAGCAGCTCTGCACAGGGCGGATCCTGGCGGTCCTGCATGGAGCCTTGGGGGAGGGGTCCAGGTGGCACTACACAGCGACACCAGGGACAGTCCCGGCAGCTCTACACAGTGATGCCAGGGGTGAGTCCTGGCAGCTCCATGCGGCAACACCAGTGGTGGGATCCCTGGCTCTGGCCTACCTCTTTGGGGAAATCTATCAAGAAGGGGTGGGGGAGGGAAATCAGCTCCTCAACGCTGTAAAGGATAATGACTGCTAATGCCTGTGTGCAAGGTGTTCTTAATCACACATTCCAACCTTAAGCGTCCTTTTAACAACTTTTAAAACTTATTTTTCCAAGTGGAGAAAAAAATGGCGATGGAATAGATGGATGTGTCTGGAGCCTTGTCGCTAAAGTAGACAGAACAGCTTAGGGTCGCACTGGGAGTGTTTGTTGGCAAGTTAAGGGACAGTTATACTCCAGGAGAAGATGGGGGACTGCTGGATGGGGCTCCCCTAACCAGGCAGTCCCACTGCCACGGGGTTTATTCCCCCAGAGCCACCAGCGCAAACGCGGAGACCGCACCATCTTTCAGGGGAAAGTGGATGTTTACACAACACTGAAAAGCTACAGCTGCAGAACCCACCGAAAAGCCGGGGGACCCAAAACACTGCTCCCCACACCACACCAAAAGATCAGATTTCACCTGAGATAAGGTGATGTTTCTGGTCCCGCAGAACTGAGAGACGCCACTTTGTGGGAACTGGACCTACAGAAATCCATGGATGTTGGGCAGGGCGTGATCCCTGAATGTGGAAGGGGGCTCACAGAGCTGTTAACAGAGGGGAGCTCTAGAAAGCAACCCATTTTGATCTGAGGCAGAAGGACAGCCTGGGAGTTATTAAGGTGTCCCAGCTGCTTAAATAGGAGCTGGGAAGGGGGAGTGCACAGACTGCACTCTTTCCTCTTCAGACTTTGGCTTCTGATTGCTAAGCCCAATCCATAGGATCACTCAAATGGGGACATCCTAAGAGACTGCAGGGAAAAGTTGTTTTTCTGGAAGCTGGGGATCAGAGTGTAGAATAACCATCAGAGAATCAGCCCTGGGGAAACCCATTCACACAAACCGGTATTGAGTACCACAGAGAAAGCAGGATCTAAGCACAGGCTAGAGAGGACCGATAGTCTCAGAGGTCAATTCTGAAACACTGCCACCCAGGGGCTGACTCACAAATTGACTCTCCACTGAGCAGGAGTAGAACAAAGAGAACTGCAATATCATCCTGACTGGGAAACCGGTGTGCCAAACAGAACAATAGAGGAAGTGAATGACCTCCACTACTGCCCATTCTATATTTTTTTTCACCTTTTAATTAAAAAACTAATTTTTTTCCTTTTTCCTAAATTGATTTTACCTTTTTAATTATTACATTTTTATTTTCAACCAGTATTTTTACTACTACTATTTTACCTTTTTGAAAAAAAAGAAGTGCCATTTTATATTCTCTTTATCTTACTTAGGGATTAGAGTTCTACATTCTATTTTCAGCTTTCCTTTAGCATCACTTTATCTCAACCCTACACTCTCTTCCTAACGTTTCCCATTTTGTTTTCTTATTTCTCTTATGCTTTTCCAACTTCACATTTTCCCTATTCTTTCTTTTTAACTGGTTAAAACTTTACCCCATTTATATATCTAATTTTTAATCCTGTACTCCGAGTCGATACACACGTCTCTTTTTTCTGTCTTCACTATACAAAAAGTTGTTTTTCTCTATGTCCTTTTGTTGTTTGCTGGAACGTTGTTTATATCGATTTTTTATACTTTTTTGTGAGATTGTTTTTGCTTATTCTACTTGTTTTATTTTGCTTTTTGTTTGCTTTGTTTTTGTTTGTTTTTTACCTCTGTTTTCCCTCGCCTCCCTTGATATTAGTTGTTATTTGTAATTTGTATTATTCTCCAGGTACTTGTTGTTGGCATTTGTTGGGATTAGTGGCTGTAGTATTGGAGTTTTCTCCTCATATATATAATTTGTGCCCATTTTCTTTCTTATTCTCTTTCATTTCTTTTTTTTCTTTCTCCCTCATCCCCCTCCTTCTCTCCTCCTTCTCCTCCTCCTCCTCCTTCCCCTTCTTCTTTCCTCTTCCTCCTCCACCTTCTCCTCCTCCTTCTTCTTTTTCTTTTTTCTCTTTTTTCTCCCTTCTCCCAAATTCATTTTGACACTTCTTTCTTTTCTTTTTTTCTCCTTTCTCTCTTATTCTTTCTCTACTTACCCCTAATTTGTCTTTCATTGGTGGTCACCTTATTTGTGGTTATAAACATGGTAAATACATTTCTGTTCAGTGCTTTGTGTGTTGTACCTGGTTGTGTTTTATTTTGTGCCTTTAAATCAATGCAGGATACAAAACTACATAACCAGACACCCGGAGAAGAAAGACCATGGGCAGATGAAGAAACAGTTCACATATGAAAGAAAAGCAGGCATCATCAGAAAAAGAAGTAAACGAAATAGAAGCAAGCAACCTGCTAGAGAAACAGTTCAGAAAATGGTCATAAGGTGGCTGTAAAGTATGGAAGACAAATTTGACAATGTGAGTAAGTACCAAGAGAAAATTATAAAGAATCAAGAAGAAATGACATTGCTGCTGTAAAGAACTCAATAGAAAGCATCGAAAGTACACTAGAAGAAGCAGAGGACCGCATCAGTGAGTTAGAAGACAAGGTAGGAAAAAATTCCCAAGTACAGCAGCTTCTAAGAAAAAAAAGTTACAAAGCAAGGGAACTTTGGGATAACACAAATCAAAACAACATCCGCATAATTGGGGTTCCAAAAAGAGTGGAAACTGAGCTAGGAATAGAAAACCTGTTTGAAGAAATAATGACAGGAAACTTTCCTGATATAGGAAGGAAAAGACCCACACAAATCTAAGAAGCTCACAGGGTCCCAAGCAAAATGAACCCTAAAAAACCGACACCAAGGCACATTATAATTAAATTGGCAAACAGCAACGACAAAGCAAGAATCTTAAAAGTGGCCAGAGAGAAACAGAAAGTTATCTACAAAGGAACCCCCATAAGACTAGCTACTGATTTCTCAACAGAAACTCATCAGGCCAGAAGGGAATGGAATGAAATATACAAAGTCATGCAAAGGAAGGGTCTGAATCCAAGAATACTGTACCCTGTAAGACTTTCAATCAAAATTGAAGGTGAAATCAGAAGCTTCACAGACAAAAAAGAACTAAGGGAATATATTACCACCAAACCAGCAATGCAAGAAATGTTAAAGGGTCTGCTGTAATAAAAATGAATAGGAAGCGAAGAAGGAACTCGGGGGTAAAGACTAAAAATGGCGACAGATAAGTACTTATCAATAATAACTTTAAATGTAAACGGATTAAATGCTCCAATCAAAAGACATAGGTTAACCGATTGGATAACAAAACATGATCCATATATCTGCTGTCTGCAAGAAACCCACCTCAGGAAAAGAGATGCACACAGATTGAGGTTGAAGGGATGGAAGATGGTATGTCAGCAAATGGAAATGAAAAAAAAGCTGGGGTTGCAATACTTATATCTGACAAATTAGATCTCAAAGTGAAGGACATAACAAGAGATAAGGAAGGCCACTTCATAAAACTAAAGGGAACAATCCAACAAGAAGAAATAACTCTGGTAAACATATACGCACCCAATACAGGAGCACCTAAATGCATAAAAAACTCCTGGAGGATATTAAGGGAGAGATTGACAGCAATACAATCATAGTAGGAGACTTTAATACCCCACTGTCACCATTGGACAAATCCTCTAAACAAAAAATCAGCAAAGAAACATCAATCCTAATTGACTCACTAGACCAGATGGAATTAATTGACATCTTCAGAACATTTCATCCCAAAGCCACAGAATATACATTCTTCTCAAGTGCACATGGTTCATTTTCAAAGATAGACCATATGTTGGGTCATAGACAAAGTATTCAAATTCAGGAAGATAGAAATCATATCAAATATCTTCTCAGATCAGAGTGGCATAAAACTGGAAATCAACTACAATAAAAACAATACAAAGAAATCGTACATATGGAGACTAAACAGCATGATATTAAACTACTGGGTAACCAGAGAGATCAAGGAAGAAATAAAAAACGTCCTGGCAACAAATGACAATGAAAACACAATGATACAAAATTTATGGGACACAGTGAAAGCAGTCTTGATAGGGAAGTTCATAGCTTTACAAGCCTACTGCAAAAAACAAGAAACAATGGTAATAAATTACTTAATTTTACAACTCAAAGAGCTGGAAAGGGAGTAACAGAAAAAGCCCAGTGTAAGCAGAAGGAGGGAAATATTAAAGATCAGAGTGGAGATAAACAACATAGAGACCAAAGAAGCAATTCAAAAGATCAACAAAACCAAGAGCTGGTTCTTTGAAAGGATAAACAAGATTGATGGACCTCTAGCCAGTCTCACCAAGAAGAAGAGAGAAGACCCAAATAAACAAAATCAGAAATCAAAGAGGAGAAATAACAGACCCCTCCGAAATACAAAGGTTAAAAAATACTATAAACAACTTTATTCCAAAAAAATGGACAATCTGCATGAAATGGACATATTCCTAGAAAAATATAACCTTCCAAAGCTCAACATCTCAATAGGCCAATAACTATGGAAGAAATTGAAGCAGTCATCAAAAAGCTTCCAGCAAACAAAAGCCCAGGACCAGATGGCTACAAAGGAGAGTTTTACCAAACGTTCAAGGTAGAATTAAAGCCCATCCTCCTCAGACTATTCAAAAATATTCAAGAAGAAGGAACTCTTCTAAACACCTATGAAGCCAGCATCACCCTAATACGAAAACCCGATAAAGACAACACAATGAAAGGAATTACAGGCCAATATCTCTTATGAACATAGATGCCAAAAACCTCAACAAAATTCTAGCAAATCGGATCCAGCAGTACATCAGAAAGATCATACACCATGATCAAGTAAGATTTATTCCAGGAATGCAAGGATGGTACAATATATGCCAATCAATAAACGTGGTACATCACATAAACAAACAGAGATAAAAGTCACTTGGTCATATGAATTGAAGCAGAAAAAGCACAAAATCCAACACCCTATTTTGATTTAAAAAAAACTCTTAACCATATATGATAAACCCACAGCTAACATCATACTCAGGAGGCAAAAAATTAAAACCATTTCCCCTAAGAACAGGTACAAGACAGAGATGCCCACTCTCACCACTCCTGTTTGACATAGTACTGGAAGTATTAGCCATTGCAATTAGACAAGAAGAAGAAATAAAAGGCATCCAAATTGGAAAAGAAGAAGTAAAGCTTTCCTTATTTGCAGATGAGAGGATACTGTACTTAAAAAAAAATCAAAGATCTCCATTCAAAAACTAATAGACTTAATAAGTGAATTTGGCAATGTAGCAGGATACAAAATTAATGCCAAAAAATCTATGGCATTTCTATACACTAATAGTGAAATTACAGAAAGAGAGACTAAAAAACAATCCCATTTACCATCGCACCAAAAAAATTAACATACCTAGGATTAAACCTAATAGTGAAATTACAGAATGAGAGACTAAAATGAGAAACCATAAAAATATCGGAATCCACAGGTAGCACAATCTCAAACGTATGCCAAAAGAACTTCTTCACTGATACTGCTCCAAGGGCAAATGAAACTGAAGAGAAAATTAAATAATGGGACTACATCAAAATGAAAACATTTTGCACAGCAAAAGAAACCATCAACAAAACAACAAGAAAGCCCACTGTATGGGAGAACATATTTGCAAATGTAAGCACTGATAAAGGTTTAATCTCCAACATCTACAGCCAACTTATACAACTTAATAAAAGGAAGATAAATGATCGAAAAAAAATGGGCAACAGACTTAATTAGAACCTTTTCGAAAGACGATAGAAAGAAGGCCAAGAGACACATAAAAACATGCTCAAAGTCTTTAATTATCAGAGAGATGCAAATCAAAACGACAATGCGATACCATCTCACACCTGTCCGAATGGCAATAATCAACAAATCAACAAATGACAAGAATTGGCGAGAATGCGGAGAAAAAGGAACCCTCGTGCACTGGTGGTGGGAATGCAGACTGGGGCAGCCACTGTGGAGAACAGTATGGAGTTTCCTCAAAAGACTAAAAATGGAACTCCTATTTGACCCAGTAATCCCACTCTTAGGAATATATGCTAAGAAACTAGAAACACCAATCAGAAAGAATTTATGCACCCCTATTTTCATAGCAGCACAATTTACAATTTGGAAATAGCCTAGGTGCCCGTCAGCAGAAAACTATGGTACATCTACACAATGGAATTCTATGCTGCCATAAAAAAGAAGGAATTCTTACCATTTGTAGCAACCTGGATGGAACTGGAGATCATTAGATCATTATGTTAAATGAAATAAGCCAGTCAATGAAGGAGAAATACCACATGATCTAACTCATTTGTGGATAATAAAGAACATTATAAACTGATGAACAAAAAGATAGATACAGAGGCAGTAAAGCATCGAACAGACTGTCAAATTACAGCAGGCAGGTTATGAAGAGGTGGGGTAAATAAAAGATCAACCAAAGGACTTGTATGCATGCATATAAGCATAACCAATGAACACAAGACTCTGGGGGGTTAGGGTATCCCTTGGGGGTGGGCATGGGAAGATATGTATACATGTAATACATTAATAAATAAAATTGAAATAAAGAAAAGAGAGGTGGGCAGGGCCCACCTCTTTGGGGAGATTGATTGCGGGGCTCCCACACTGTGAGAGGTCACAGGCCAGGCTGGGAAACCTGCCCCCCCCCCCAACCAAGTGCACAAATTTTGTGCAACAGGCCTGTAGTTAATTATAAAGGGAAAGTAATAACTTTACAGTGGAGAAACCTGGGTGATACTACCTTAACTAAACACTTAAACATAACTAAATAAGGGAACATATCAACATCTTCTGCCTCTTGATATGTGTACTGAGAGAAACAATATGACTTCTGTGAGAGACTGGCCAGGAAATGCCTAATCTGAATCTAATAATGAGGAAACATTAGGCAACCCAAAATGAAGGACATGCTATAAAGGGACAGCCTTGCATTCTTTAAAAATGTCCCAGTTTCAAAAGAGAAAGACTGAGTGACCTGTTTCAGACTGAGGGTGACTGGGGACATGCTAGCTGGATATGACACATGAGTAGGGTTTTCATTTTCTAGGAAGAATGTGAGTAGAACAGTTGGGGCAATTGGAAAAGGGTATGTAGCTTAGGATCATTTTTAAGTTCCTAGTTTTTATATGTGTGCTGTGTTTATGCATGAGAATATCATTGTTTTGAGGAACATGAGTATATCCTAAATAATAAAAGCCTAATAGTCAAATCGACCAGATGGTGGAATGATGATGGAATGACCAGTTGCTATGACACGCACTGACTACCAGGGAGCAGATGCTCAAGGCAGGAGCTGCCCTCAGCCTGCAGGCCCCAGGCCAGCCAAGGTTGGTCCATCAGGGGCCCCCTAATCACCCTTCATGATTGGGAGGAGGTGACCCTACCTGTGTATGAATTTCTTTCACTGGGCCTCTAGGGTCTTTATAATGTATATATAATGTGGATATGGGGAGAGACAGGGAGCTAGGAGAGAGAACAAAAGAGCAGATGTGGCTATGCAAAAGAGCAACATTTAGTGCAAAATTATAACATCTAGATAACTGGGTGAAAAGTGTATAGGAGAAAATATATATATATATATATATGTATTGTATTGCTCTTTCAGTTTTTTGGTAAGTCTGACGTTGTGTCCAAATGAATTTTTAAATTTTCTTTTTATTAAGTTAATATTGGGTTAGATATTTACCAAGCAGAGTATTATACTGGATTTGGCTACTTAATAGAAACCAGAGGCCTGGTGCATGAAATTTGTACATGGGGACTCAGCGCGGGGGAGGGGATCCCCTCAGCCCAGCCTGCACCCTTTCCAATCTGGGACCTCTTGGGGGATGTTCAACTGCCAGTTTAGGCCTGATCTTGGGGATCGGGTGTAAACCGGCAGTCAGACAGACATCCCTCTCACAATCCATGAACCACTGGCTCCTAATTGCTTGCCTGCCTGCCTGATTATCCCTAACTACCCCCCACCCCCCGCCAGCCTGGTCTCCCCCAACTGCCCCCCCTGCTGGCCTTGTCACCCCATACAGTCCACTAATCAATCATTTGGTCGGCCCTTACTAACCCCCCTGTTGGCCTGGTTGCCCCACGCAGCCTGCTTGTTCAGTCATTTGGTTGTCCCTCACTAACACCCCTGTCACTCTGTCGGCCTGGTTGCCCCACGTAGATTGTTCGATCGTCCGTTTGGTTGTTTCAATTGCAATGGTTGCTTAGGCTTTTATATATAGATAGATAGATAGATAGTTAGATACAGACTATACAGTCCTGGCCTATAAGGAACTTAAAGCTAAGCTAACTTTTTTTCTAGAGGCTACTCCAAAATGTCATAGTATAAAATTAGTACCCTTTTTTATATTTGTCATAGGAGGTCTTTATTATGCTTTCTCTGATTAAGTATGATAGGTGATCCATAATCTTTTTCTAATTGTTTTTTCGGGGGTAGGTAGGAAATTGTATTTCTCCTGGTACAGAATACTGAAAGATTTCAAGTTAACCTCCACTGCTCTCTGTGTGTCATGGTAGGAAGAAACTTATCTGAGATTCAGATTTAATGTAAGTTGCCCAAAGCTTTAAACTTTTATTTAAAAATAATTCAGACTGATAATGTGGCTCTTCACTTTTCTGTATATAGTTTAAACTGTCTTTTTTATTCATTACTCCTTCTTTCAGTCCCACAAAATATCTTTCTCTTTGTAAATGCCAAATTTATCTTTAAATTTTTTTTCCAACATGTGTTTTTCCTTCACATTTTTCATTTGTTCTATAATTTTCTCTATGGCCTTTTTTTTTTTTTAACTTGCCTACTTTATTTATTTCTATTTATTTTTAGAGAGAGAGGAGATGAAGAGAGAGAAATGTGAGAATGGAACATCAATAGTCTGCCTTTTGCATGCCCTCCACCGAGGATCAAGCCCACAACCCCAGACATGCCCTGACCAGGAATCGAATCAGCAAGCTTTTGGTGCACAGGATGATGCCCAACCAGCCAGGGCTTCTCAATGGCTTTTTATTTTTTTTAGAGAGGAAGGGGGAGGGAGAGAGAGATGGAAACATCAATGATGAGAGAGAATCATTGACTGGCTGCCTCCTGCACACCCTCTATGGGGACCGAACCTGGGGCTCTTCAGTTCGCAGGCCGATGCTCTATCCATGGACCCAAACTGGTGAGGGCATCTATATGGTTTTTTAAGATAATCTCCCCTTTCTTAATCAAGCAGTCGTCTCTCTCTTCTCCTTTAGACTCATTATACAGAGAAACCTTTTCCTTGTCTGTATGAGGGTACTTGGCAGCATCCTCTATGTGCCAGCAGTTTGCATGCATGGATTTCCTACATTACTGTTCTCTTGCCCTTGGTTATTTTTCTGAATAAGAACCATCCTTTTGTATGGTAAGTGTGTATGCTGATGTTCTTTAGAGTCTCAAGTTTTCTTTTTCTCTTTAATCCTTCACCCTACTCATCAGTTGCTGGCATAAGCCTGGAGATTGGTTTGCCTGTGTGAGTCTTGGGTGTTCAGGTGCTCAGTATGCTCTTTGTGATCAAAATTTTGCATGGAAGTAGTTTTTCATGGTGCAAGGTGTTTATGAAAGACTCAGGAGAAATTAAATTGTTTCATTTGCACTGATGGTTGGTCTTTCAGTGATTTTTAATTTTTGAAATATGTTTACTTCTATATTTTCTTCCATTTATACGTCCTGTTTATGCCTATATTTAGGAAACAGAAGGGGTTATTTTTTCTATATAATTTCCCCCTGTAGGGTTTGCCTTTGCCAATATCAACAATTCTGAACTCAGAAGATTCAGAAAAGAGCAGAGCCTGCAGCCACAAAGCAGGAATTTTACTTTTCATATAACGCATTGTGTTAGTGTTTAGCCACAAAAGAGCTGTTTGTTTTCCTGTGAGTGGATACTTGTGCATATATGGGGAGGGAGTGTTATATATTGAAAACCTAAAGTCCAAGATGATGGTTTTAGAAGGTAGGTCTTTGGGAATTGATTAGGTCATGAGAGCGGGGCCCTTTTGAATGGGATTTGTAGACTCCAGAGAGCTAGTTTGACCTTTTTGCCATATGAGGATATAGCAAGAAGGCTGCACCCCGAAAAAGTTACCTCACCTGATCATGCTGACACCCTAACCCCAGACTAACAGCCTTCAGAAATAAGTTTCTGTTCTTTGTAAGCTACCCAGTTTTGTATTTTGTTTTAGCAGCCAAATGGACTAAGACAGTCTGTCACGAACAATAAGCAAGGACACCACCCCCCCCAGTACACACACACCTGGGCAGTGTGGTTCAGTGGTTGAGCATCAACCTATGAACCAGGAGGTCACAGTTCAATTCCAAGTCAGGTCTTGTGCCTGAATTTCTGGCTAGATCCGCAGTAGGTGGTGTGCAGGAGGCAACCAACCAATGATTCTCTCTCATCATTGATGTTTCTATCTCTTTCTCCTATCTGAAATAAATAAAAATATATTAAAAAGTATTTTTTTAAAAAGAGCACACCCCGCCCTCCAGAACCAAGAAAGACACTGTTTTGCCTGATTGCATAGTTTGAATTATATTGATTATTGGGGTGGTTGTTTTTTTTTTGTTGTTGTTGTTGTTTTTGCAGGGGAGGGATATTTGTACCAGGTACCACCTAGCAAAAAAAGCTAGTTTTAAGAAAGAAATTAAATGTGTGATCCATGATCACTTTCTTTATAGATGATATAACTGCTCACTTATATCCATTTTAAGTATAATTACACTGGATCAATTGGTGTCATTTGGACTAACTTATGGAGTAGTGGTGCTGTTTTCAAAAAAGCAGTATCTCATACCATTTAGCAATAAAAAGAAATCCTATTCAAAAGTAGAGGAGGAAGAAAGAACAGCAAATTCACAAATGCTTCCTATCAGGGGAAGTATTTTGGTAAAGTAGAACATCTTAATTATATTTGTGGCTATATTACTCCTGGGATCACTAATGTTATATTCACCTTTATTTGGTAGAACGGTGTAAGTAGTTTCCATTCCGGCATGAATGTGGTCAGTCACATGGCAGTGGAGTAACCAGATTCCAGTTGTTCTCGGGAGCATTTCTAGAGTTTGGTATGTCCCAGGGAAAATGTCAAAGACATCAGAACTATAAACGCCCCTGTGCTTAATTAGAAAAATGACAACATTTATATGAAGTATATTATCTGTGAGAATTCATTCAAATGTTTCATTGGCCAGCTCAGATATTAGACAAAAGGATTAAAAGAAAAAAGCTCCTGTATATTTTTGTGTTTAATACAAACTGTGGGATATGTGATTTTTGGGTTCCTGCTAAAGCCTTGGCACTATGGCCTTCAGGTAAATGTGGAGGAAAGAGGTCTGTTACCTCTTACACTTTGACAATGTTTTGCTTTTTATTGGAGGACTTATTTTATACAAGGGAAAGTTCCTGCCCTCTCTGCTAACACTTCTATTCAAATGCCCTACCCAGGAATATGTGAGCAGAACTCCATGAAAATCCAGCAAAAACTGCAAATCTGCCAAAACCAGTTTGGCTCAGTGGATAGAGCATTGGCCTGTGGAATGAAGGGTCCCGGGTTCGATTCCGGTCAAGGGCATGTATCTTGGTTGCAGGCACATCCCCAGTGGTGGCATACAAGAGGCAGCTGATTGATGTCTCTCTCTCATTGATGTTTCTAACTCTATCCCTCTCCCTTACTCTCTGTAGAAAATCAGTAAAATATATTTTAAATAAACAAACAAACAAACTGCAAATCCCAGGAGGAGTTCCAGATGTAACAAAGATTGGTAATGGCAACTGAAACTGTCATGTGCCACACTCACAGAAAATAGTTATCTCTTATGTAAAACAAGTGCTCCAATAAAAAGCAAAACATTGTCAAAATGTAAGAGGTTTTTTCTATGAGGAAATATTTTCTTCATTTGTATTAAAACATTGTCAAATTGAGCAAGAATAATGACCATGGCTGGTTCTTACCTTGTATCGGAAGCTATGGCCATGGAAATGCACGGAGTGCAAGTCTATCTCATTGCCCATTCCCATCAGGTACCAGTTGACTTCATCTCCTGCATGCATTGTGAGGCCTTGCAAATTCCCAAACATTCTCCCATTAATAGCTGGGGAAGCACATGATTTTTATGTTACTTTTCAGGATATTTTAAACCAAAAGCTATTTCATAGAAAATATGATTGTGAGGCCAATGAATGGGATCTTTTCTGAGGTACTAGAATTATTTCATGACAGATGAGGGAAATTAGTACTTTAAGGTCAATAATGTCACACTGCTATCTAGTCACTTAGCATCAAAAACCTTAAGGCTGATTTGAGTTTATTTAAAAGGGAATGAGACTTTGGAATGAGGAGAGAAGTTAATAGATGATCTTGCTTTGAACAAAATACTACCTTACTTACAAAGTAAGACAGATGTGGTTCATTTCAAAATTAATATCCTCTAAAATAATTGTATTTGAAAGGAAAGGGTTTTAGAATAATGTATCATACCATGCATTTTATTGCTTTCTATGAATTCATCATTGTCTTTGTTTACTTTCTCAGGGTGATCAGAGTATGTTTTGATGTTCTCATCTAAGTACCAAGATTCATTCTCATCAAAAACTAAAAACAGAAGTGAAAATTCCAGTTTCTTTATAGGGTTGGATACTTTCAGGTAATGTCTCCGACAAACAATCAGTGGACCAATTAATCCACTATAGAGATCCTGAAAAGAGCAAAAACTTCAGTCATTTTTGTGATATAGGTCAGGATTTGTTTGTTAATCCTCACCTGAGGATATTTTTCCATTGATTTTTAGAGGAAGTGGAAGGGAAGAAGGAAGGAGAAGAAAGAGAAAGAAACATCAGTTTGAGGAAACATATTGATTGATTGCCTCCTGCACATAGCTCACTGGAGCTGGGGAATGAACCTGCAACCCAGTTACATGCCTTTGGGAATTGAACCCGAGAGCCTTCAGTGCACGAGGCTGGCACTCTAATCACTGAGAAACAAAGGCCAGAGCTAGGTCAGGATATCAGAAAGCTGAAGGAGAACCTTATTGCTCATGAGCTGAGGAATTTTGGAAGGACTGATTTAGATAGTAAACTTTACCCAATGTGGTACAGTCAAGTCAGTAACTTTCTACTTGAAGCTGTTAAGATTGGAACAATGATGAGTTACAGGTAGGTGGTGTGGATGCAGAGACCAAATATTGACTCAGCTAATGAGCAGCAATTTAAAGAACCCCACATGAATAATGTTGGTTTGCCTATTCCATAAGCCAACCATTATGCCAGTCACTGAAATTCCAGAGATGAAGCATATAAACCTCCTGCTCTATAGGAACTCAGTCTAGCCAAGGAAATACAGGAGCAGAAGAAGGAACCTCTTGCTGTGATGGAGGTATGTACAGTGTTATTGAACACAGAGGAGGAAGACTTCAGTTGACTTAGGTCAGTGGTCGGCAAACCACAGCTCGTGAGCCACATGCGGCTTTTTGGCCCCTTGAATGTGGCTCTTCCACAAAATACCACATGCGGGCATGCACGTACAGTGCGATTGAAACTTTGTGGCCCATACGCAGAAGTCAGTTTCCTCAAATTGAAGAAGTGGCATTAGGAAACTCAAGGGGCCAAAGAGCCGCATGTGGCTCATGAGGTATGGTTTGCTGACCACTGACTTAGGTCTATGGAAAAGCTTGTTTGGCTGGGCATTAGTAGTGGCAGATTAGTTCCTGAAGGACCTTTGTGTTGTATTATGATCAGGAATTTTAGAGTTTGTCTTGTGGGACATAGGTGGCCACTGAAACATTGAACATGGAATGGCAGTATATTTGCATTTTAGCCCAGTCATCCTGATGGTGGAGTGAAGGCAGGCTTGGAGGGGGAAGAGACTGGAGACTAGGAAGCTATTGCATTGTGGGGGCAAATTACAAGGACCTGATCTATGGAGATGGAGAAAAAGAATGGGCTGAGGCCTATGTAGATGAATTCTTTGGTGGAGCTAAGAAGGTCCATTCGATACTTTATATACAGGGTTCTAACTTGAACAACTGAATAGATTGGGTGCTTAGGTGCTATCTAGTACAATTGGAAATACAGGAGGAGGTGGAAGAAGATCTTCATTTCCATTTTAGAGTTGCTGAGTTTCCAGTACCTACGGGATATGCTGGTGGAGATGTTCTGTTGACATGTATATAGACAAATCTGAAACTCAGGAGAAAGATTGGGACTAGAGATTTAATTCTACAAAAGAATTTGAGGATCTGATCTGATTTGTCATTGTTGAGTGTTTTGTTGGTTTTGGAATATTTAGTCAAATGGCAATATTAGTTGTGCTTTGATTGGTGAGGTCAGCATTTTAAACCATGTAATAATAGAGCTCTGAAATCACGGACTTCAGTTTTTTGTGTTTATGTATTCTAATGTGAAAGGGAAATAAAAAACTATTAATATTTAAATCTGTGTTACCTGCAATCAGCAGTCATATATGTATCCTTAAACACAAACAAAAAGAAACCCAAGTGAATTGCAGAACCACTTAGATCCCTGGGAATTTACCATAGAACTGGTCTACAGGAAACTGTAACCTCATCTTCCTTCAGCTGTATATCTGTTTAGGAGCTTTTCACAGAACACAGATGATGTAAGTTTACCTTAACTTGATCTACAGTTGAATAGTAGGCCCATGGAATACAAGCAGAATCCTCACTTCCAGCTCCAGATCTTTCTGGGATTTTCCATATATAAGTATGAATTTCACCTAAATTAATCAAGATTTGATGCATCCAGTTATATTCAGCATATATATATATATATATATATATATATATATGCACACACATATACACACATATATGTACATATGTATTTATAAATAGGCTTAGTCTTAAAAACCAGTGATCCAGAAACCAGAAATATGAAGGAAACTACATTTAAAAAGTAATGGTACTCAAAATCGTTTTCAGAAGTTTAGTTTTAGGATAAACTATAAAATACACATTTCTATCTTCTTTGTCAGTTATGAATTAACTGGACTTAGCATGCATGCAGTACCACAATAGCCAGGAGAGGATGAAATAGGGCCCAAACACTGAACCAGACCCTCATAGATTTTCCCCTCCTAGTTGTTTTGGCTTTCAGGAGGTAACAGCAAGCCTCCTCACAGTGCCCAGATACCACCAGACCAAGCCAGGCCAGACTGAGCTTAGAGGCTGGAGTGGGTGCAAAAAACCAAATGAACTCCACTGAGCCCCACAGGTGGCCAGAACCAAATTTGCCCCTAACTGCGTACCAGGTCCTCAAGGACAGTATGCTGGAGCAAGGGTGCCTAGATCTCATACAGTCAGACCCAGCCAACTTGGAATTTGCTTATACTTTCTCTCACCCTTCCCATCCTTATCCTAGATAATTTAGATCCAAGAGCCGTTGAATTAGAATTAATATGTATAGCTTCTTTCTAACCTCATTTAAATTTGCTCTAAGCCCTTGTCTGAGGGAGACTGAGTCTTCCCTCCTGTCTCTCTGTCTGCCTGCCTGCCTAATGAATAAATCTATATTTTTTTCTGGGAAAACGGTTGCCTGGGACTTTGGCCTCTCTGCACTTGAAGGACATCAAATTCCTTGATGTTGCTCAGTAACAGTGGCAATTCCAATATCCCAATTTGAGGAAACATTGCAACAAATCTCTTATTAGCTTCAAGTGTGTTTCTACTACACTGTCCTCATCTCCACTGGGCTAGCACCTACCCCAGTCTCCTGTGTCTGTGTGTCTGTACCACACCATGTGACTCCCTCACTTCACCATGGGCTTCTTTTTCTCCTTTTATATAGTTATCCTCAGTGATATCATGATACCTGATATCACTTACCTCTCATAGGTCATTTACCTCTCTAGTTTATCCCATTCTGTCTGTCATACTATACACTATGTAGTCCACACAGGACTATACTCTGGACATTGACACTCTAAAGATGGCCAGTTGCTTCACTCTCCTGTATTGTGAAGGCCTCTACCCTGGTCCATTTGTGCTGGGTTCGTTTTCCAGCCAATCTCTGCTCCCAGTTACTCAGGGCTTCCTGTACAGCTGCTCACAGGACCTTGACTTTCAGCCATGAAAGGCAATATAAACTCATGTATGTAGTACAACTCACTCTTATTCATTTTGTCAGACTTTAATTGGCCAGAGTCTAACAAATCTTTATTAGGGAATCAAGCAGTGCATGAGGAATGTGATAGACTAGTTTCTTTTTCCTCAAGCCCTCCATCTTTTCTGTCTCTATCCTCACCCTTTTCATAAGAATATTTTACTGAGAATAAAGCATAGATTTACCTCCTGAATATATTGTTTCTTCATCTGTACTCTTATTTTCATGAGCTGAATAATGGCATTTCCTTCTCCATTTCCACCACAATCTGTGGTCACCAGATGCCCAATGCCCAACCGTGGCACTGTCTATATTCCTCCTTCCCTAACCTTCCCTAATGCCCAGCCTTTCAGCAGATCCTGTTAACACCAGCTTTAAAATAAAACCAGAATGTGACAACTTATCATTTCCGCCATTTCTAAGCTGGTCCAAGACTCATTTATTTATCCAGATTATCACTACAACCCTCTAACCCAGTGGTCGGCAAACTCATTAGTCAACAGAGCCAAATATCAACAGTACAATGATTGAAATTTCTTTTGAGAACCAAATTTCTTAAATGTAACCTTCTTCTAATGCCACTTCTTCAAAATAGACTTGCCCAGGCCATGGTATGTAGAAAAGCCACACTCAAGGGGCCAAAGGGCCACATGCGGCTCATGAGCTGCATTTTTGCCGACTGTGGCTTTAACCAATCCTTGCTTCTTCCCTTGTCCCCTACAGTCACTAGCCAGATAGTCCTTTAAGAGAGTTCATAGGATCATCACTCTCCATTTCAAACCCTTGCAGGGCTTTTAGGATAAAAATTTATGACTTCTTAGGTCCTCTCACATCTCACCTCTTCCATCTCTCCCTTTCCTCAGACACACCAAGTTCCCTCCCATCTTGGGATCTAGAATGCTCTTCTCACACAACTCTTCCCAACTAAGTGGATTGTTGCTTCTCATAACTTAGATGTCTTCACCTAAAATAGAGCCATTGTTACTTATTTTTTTCTCATCTGCCTTAATTTTATTATTATTTAGGTTAATCCTCACATGAGGACATTTTTCCATTGATTTTAAAATTATATTTTTTTAAGAGAGAGAGAGAAACATAGATGTGAGAGAGACCATTGATTGGTTGCATTTTGCACACCCCAACCAGGACCTGGATCAGGCTTGCAACTGAGGTAGGTGCCCTTGACCAGAATCAAACCTGAGACCCTTCAGTACACGGGGCCAACACTCTATCCACTGATCCAAACGAGTTAGGGCTCATCTGCCTTAATTTTTTGATATATTGTTTATCTCCTTATGAAGACTGTGAGGATCATGACGCCAGAGCTTTTCATTTCTGCTCCCCTGTATAGTAATTTATTGTTTCTCACTTGGTATACAGTTGTAAGTACACAAAATAGAGTTGATCCTTATATTATTATTTATTAATTATTGTATTATTTTTCATATGAACATCTATAAACCTACTTCTATCCCACCCTGTATTTGGGAACTGCTAAATTACTGAGAAAAGGCCCCTCCCTAAGAGCCAGCTTCACAATTAATAGATGAAAAATACAGTTCTTATGAAAGAAAATACACCCCTGAATTTAAGTCATTTTGTCTTTTACTCTGTTAAGCATTTATCGAGTTCTTATACATTTCTGATATTGGGCTAGATACCAGAGATTTAAAATTTCAAGTGGCAGCCTCTGTCCTTGTGATCCTATCCTCAGACACAGGCAGGGGAACATTCAGCCATGTTCAAGGTGATCAGTGTTGTCTGGGTGTGTTCTAGCTGCATGGAGAGAAACCATCTCTGCTGGCTCAAACCTGAGTGTCTGGATGCCCAGCACCATTATATTTCTTCCTCAGTGCTGTGCATTTTATTTTATTTTATTTTTTTGGTAGGTGAACGCAATCACACTCATGCAGACATATTTCCCTATGTACCCTCTTGACCACCTCTTTCACTTTCTCAAGCAATAATCATTTGGAAGGAATACCTTTCTGACAAGTCATTTGTGGAGAAAATGTAAAATCTATTGCACACCTCCACCCCATGCATACCTAGGAAGGTGGAATAACAGTAGCAATCTCCCACCCATGAGTACCTGGTAAGGTTGGAGTAGCAGTAGAACTCTTCGTTTTCACCCCATGGGCATGTATTGAGTAGGGCCTTGTGGCCATGTTTTTAAAGATAATAGTCACTTTGTCTCCAACATCTGCATGAAGTTGTGGACCTGGCAAGAGTGAAGAGGAAGAGTGGTTTATATACTGTCAGATCAGAAGTTCTAACTCAGGAATAAAAACATACATTGGATAATTTAGCATTAAGGCCCTAGTCTGTTTTACCTCCCGTGGCTCCATACTGTATTACACTATTGGATTATACCTCATACCAGAGGATTCAGATAAAAACACAGTATGGCTGCAATCTCTTATCTTCAGGCCTGGGGAAGTTTGGACCTGAAAGCCCCTTGCAGGTTAATGGCCTAATCTTGATGAATCACTGTGACTCATCCCTGGCCAGGAGTCTGGATCTCAGCATTTGGACTTCCAGAATTTCCAGGTCATGAATTAATAACTGCAGCCAGTCCTGCACTTAAAAGGATGGGTGGGGCTACCCCACCCATTTCTCTCCAGCCAATTGTAGCTTGTTTCCTGTCTGGGAGAATTTCTGTGAATCAGCAACACTGCATTCTCTCTGGGGTGGCTTTCTCTGACAGCTGAGATGACCAAGCCCTCGAGAACTCTGTTAGTGTGGAAACACAGTGGTGTCCCCTATACTTGATAATTTTCAAGGAAATTCTCAAGACCAGTGTTAGTAAAGTTCTTAAACATTCTGTCTTAAAATGATTCCTAAAAAATTGAAGAGGTCTTTTCCCCCTGCTGTGTGCATAGTAACATTTTTTTCTTTCCTTATCTCCTTATCTATATATATAAATTTCTCATATTTAGAGTTAATCATTTACATCTTAATTTTAAGAGTAAATAGCTATGATTTTTTTTTTTTTTGAGGGATGGGAGAATCATGGAGAATTTGCTTAAGAATTTCATTAGAATGTAATTTCTAGGAATTTCACCCAAACTATAACAATCAGTTTAATAAACATCAACTATATACAATTTCATTAGTATATGGGATAATATATTGCTTTTGACACAGTACTTTATTATGCCATATTTATAAGGTCCTCATTTTTAAAAATAAATTTTATTGATTTTTTGCAAAGAGGAAGGGAGAGGGATAGAGAGCTAAAAATATCAATGAGAAAGAAACATCGATCAGCTGCCTCCTGCACACTTCCTACTGGGGATGTGCCCACAACTAATATACATACCCCTTGACCAAAATTGAACCTGGGGACCCTTCAGTCCACAGGCAAATTCTCTATCCACTGAGCCAAACCGGTTTGGGCAGGTTCCACATTTTTATTGAGTGACATTTTATTTTTTAAAGATCTAATTGGCTTTATTAAGTGATTTATTAATTTGGCAGCCTCTCATATAGCAACTAGAACTTTCCTATTTTTATTTAAATAACTGATATATGAACCAAGAAAATAAAACTCCTGGACATGGACCATCACCACATGCAGCAGTATATCCCTTGCCCACATCTGGTGAACTGGAGCTGTTAGCATACCTAGAATGCCCAGATGTTCTTCTTCAGCTTTTCTCTCCACTGGAACTTGGAATGTGCCATCAGTGTATTGCCGATATACAACTTTCTTGTACTTTGAGCCTATGTAAAATTCTTCCTTATCTAAAAATGCATTATTTGAAACACTTTAAAAAAAACAACACACACAACTAAGTTAGTATTTGTCTTTATGAAAGTGGAAGTTGAATTTTAAATTGTGAATAAATATACAACTTTTATTTAAGTAATTATGCTAGTTTTCAATGCCACTCTCCCATTCCTGTAAGATTTTAAAAATAGACACAGGTGCTAGAAAGTGCACCTAGCCAGAGTGGAGCCCAGACTCTATGACCTCCAGCTAGTCCTTTCTCATTGGAGTCTTGGTTTCTTCTCCTCTGAAATAAGGTATTAAAGGTCAAACCCAAAGTTTATTTATTGCTCTAAAACTGTATGGGTCCAGATTTCATCACTGACATGTTCCCTGGATACTATAATGTTTCTAGTCTATAGGAACTGAATTAGCCATGTCTTTCTAGATATTTCCTTTACATAATGTTTTTATTGACTCCTAAAGGCTCCTGTAGCTGTTTTACCCCAATCACTGAAATAACCTTTTACTCCTTTACATCACAAATCATCATCATTGCAGTCAAACTGCCCAGGTAACCACTGACCAACTACATGTTTGGAACCAGATCTGAATACATGCCCACCCCCATCTGCCCAGTCATACTACAAAAGGCTGGTGCATTATGTGGAAGATGATAGACAGTACAAAAGGACTAACCATAGTGTGGGTGAGGCTGCTCTAAATGGATGGTTTTGTAGCTTCAACCACCACCTTAGCTAACATCTATTCAAACCGAACTTATTTTTTATTCCCATGATTTCTTTCAAAAGGTACCCAGCCCCAGCAGAGGGAGCCATGATTTACTCCTTATTGGAAGTTTTGAATCATATTTTCCTATAACTTCTTGGAGGACAGAGACCATATCTGTAATATTGCCCTCAATTTAAAGTTTTCTTACATACTAGTAATAGCTTTAAAAATGTGAAATAACTGGTTAATAGACTAATAAAATCTTTGGAGAAAAGATAACATAAATAGCAAATAGTTGATAGAGAAAATAATATTTTAGTTCTGAACTGTGGCATTACTTGTGATGTAAGTTTGAAAATCAGTGACAAGATAAAGGCACAGAATATAAGAAGACAGTCCAATAAAAAGAAACATGAATAACTACATGAAAAATTTCCTGAGAGAAATTGAAATTAATGAAAAGGATGCATAGGAAGCATTTTGTTGTTATTCTTATTTAACACAACTGTTTATTTTATTGCAATTTAATATAATTCTGCCTTCTTTGAAAGAGAAACTAAAAAAAATTGGGAATCTGCCTAGAGAATTACTTTTGCTCTTGTAAGCGATGCAGCTCCTTTTCCCATTCCCTGCTTGGAGAGTAATCCCATTCCACCTCCACCGCGGCGATGAAGTAGGTCCGCTCTCCCAGATATAGGTTTGGATTCTCAGACAGCTGCCTGCGTTGGCTCACAGTGTATTTTTGCTTCATTCCACCTGTGTAATGATCAGTTGTGAGGCACTCAACATCAAAAGTCCCTTGAAAGGTAAATGAAAAAACATGTCACTCCTTTGCTCAGTGCCTTCCATGGTTCCTCACTTCATTCAGAATAAGCACCAAAGTCCTTACTGTGGCTTGGGTTACATTAGCTAACTTCCCACACCTCTGTGGCCTATTACTCATGCTACCCAAGCCACATGTCAAGGGTTTGCCTGCTTCAGGGCATTTGCATTTTCTGTTTTCTCTGCCTGGAACATTTCTTTTCAAAATATCCACACTGTCTCATGCACTCATTTACCCAAATCACTTTTTAATTGCCACCTCCTTAGAGAAACTTGACCCAACTACCCTTATCAGTCACTACAGCCTTCTCCTGCCTGATTATTCTTCAGAGTACTTATCAGCTGCATGAGAGCAGACATTTTATCTCTGTTGTTTATTACTGTATCTGAACTTGTGTAATGAATGAAGGAAAGGTTTCTCCGGACCTGGTTATCTTTTAGTGGTGCATAAGAAACCAAAAAAAAAGCCTGAAACAATTTAGCATTTTTTCACTTTTTTTGTTCGTTTGTTTTACTCATCCAGAGGCAGACCTGTGAGAGTCTCTGAATTTGCATGGCTATGGTTCCAGTACAAGTTATTTAACTGCAAAGAATTGACAAGCCAAACTACATCTAGACTATAGGGAAATGATGAGAAGTTTAGGTAAAGAGCCTTTAGGGAGTCTTCCAATGTCTAGTCTGATTTACCAGTATAATAGGGAATGAAATCTTTATACTACTCTGGCTAACGATAGAATAGAACTAAAGTAAGAATGAACAAAAGAGATTAAAAATGGTGACAGAGTAAGTGGAAGCTACACTGATAGTCTCCCAGGAATAAACTGGAAGTATAACTGAAATACCAAAAAACCACCCTGAAAAATTAATTGAAGACTAGCTGGAGGGAACCATGATAACCAAGAATGGAAAGTGGAGTCTGCAGAGAGACTAGTAGAAAGTGCAGCGGCACGAAAGGGCTGGCTGGGCTCTGCAACAGCAGCTGAAGGCCCTGAGGGATGTCTCAGCTGTGAGGGTTTCCTACTGAGAATGCTGGGTTCTAAACCTGAAGCTGGATATTATAACCTAGAGAATCAAAACCGATAAAGGTGCCCACTAAATGTTTGGCTGTGAAAAACAGTAAGGTTACTGTCCACCAGTGAGAGATAGCTGGAAATGCAGGCACTCTGTTAAAGGGACAATAAAAAAATTTGTGTGCAGCCACTCACCTTGAGCTCTGGCAGAGGGAGGGCAGAGAGGACTGGAGCTATGTGAAGAGAGTACAGGGTTGGGGGCTCTGGAGTTTGGAGCTCAAAGGGCAGCCACTCTGCTTCCTTGTGCTGATTCATTCCATCACATTGCAGAGGACCTTTGCTACCCAGATGGTTTTTGCCTGAAGGGAAGACAGTTGCCTCACCCTATTGGAAGATCTCTCACCAGACCCTGAGTCAAATCAAACTATAAATTGTACTGAAGGCAGAGGCAGATCTCTGGAGGCTTTGAGTGTTTGCCTGATTTCCTTTCAGGCCTGGGGCTAGGAAAAGCAGACAGTGGTGTACATCTCAGTTCTTTCCAAAGGTACTCAGCCCCTGCAGAGGAGGCCATAAGCTATAGATTACTAATAGTCCAAACAGGATAGTAAGAGCCACTCACAAACAGTGTCTGCTTTAGAGATTGGGAATCATAACAGATCAACCTAATACAAGACACAAACCCAAAATAGGCATTTAAAATAGGGAGACAAAAACAAATAACAATAACAGAAAACCATCTCAAGTAAAAAAAAAAAAATTCTCAAGAAGAGGTAAACAAAATGAAGATAAGAAATTTATCTGATATGGAGTTCAGCATAATGATGGCATAGAAGCTCAACAGCATGAGAAAAGATTTTGAAGCTATGAAAAAATACCAGACAGATATAAAGAATGACATAGCACTAATAAAGAACACATTGGAAGGAATACACAGCAGACTAGAAGAAGCCAAGAACTGGATCAGTGAATTAGAAGTCAGATAGGAAAAAAAAATCACTCCATAAAAAAGAAATAAAAAAGGACCCCCACCCCTCCCTAGGAAGGAAGAAAGGAAGGAAGGAAGGAAGAAAGAGAAAGAAAGAAAGGAAGGAAGAAAGAAAACAAAATGGAAAAAAAATATTAAAAAACAGGAGGACAGCCTAAGGGAGTTGTGAGACACCATGAAATTAACAATATTTACATTGTAGGAGTGCCAAAGGAGAAAAAAGTAAACAACAGATAGGGAACATGTCTGAATAATGGTAGAAAACTTCCTAACCAAGTGAAGGAACCAGTCACACAAGTCCAGAAGGTATAGAGAATACCAAGCAATAACAACCCAAACAAGCTTATGCTCAAACACATCATAATTAAAATACCAAAAATTAAAGACAAAGAATCTTAAAGGTAGCAAGAGAAAAGCATGTATTTCTTACAAAGGAGTTCCCATAAGGCTGTTAGCTGATTTCTCACCAGAAACTCTATAGGCCATAGAGAATGGCATGAAGTATTCTAGATAATGAAAAGAAAGGCTCTGAAATAAAGATTACTATACCCAGCAAGGCTATCATTTAAAATAGATGGTGAAATAAAGAGCTATCCAGACACAAAAAAGGCTAAAGGAGTTTACCACTACCAAAAAGGTACTGTAAGAAATGCTAATGAGAAGAAGAAATGTACTAGAGAGAAACATAGGCATACAGAATTAAAGTAACAATATATAAATACCTATCAATAATAACCTTAAAAATAAATATATTAAATGCTCCAATCAAAATATATAAGATAGCTGAATGGATACAAAATTATGACCCGATTATATGCTATCTACAAGAGACTCACCTCAGAACAAAAGACACACAGGAAGAGAGTGAAGGGATGGGAAAAATTTTTCTATGCAAATGGAAATATAAAAAAGTTGGGGTAATAATACTCAACCTGACAAAAAAGACTTCAAAATGAAGGTCATCACAAGAGACAACAAAGGTCACTATATAATAATGAAAGGATTAATTCAACAAGAGGATATAACCCTGGTAAATATATATATGCACCCAATATAGGAACACCTAAATATGTATAGAAAACTTCTAGAAGATACTATGGGAGAGAGTGACAGCAATACAGTCATAGTAAGGGACAGTAACACTCTGCTGATTTCAATGGATAGATCTTCCAGATTAAAAACTAACAAGGAAACAGTGACTCTAAATGACACACTGGATCAGATGGATTTATTTGACATTTGTAGAACATTTCACCCCAAAGCAGCAGAATATACATTCTTCTCAAGTGCCAATGGATCATTCACAAAGGTAGATCTCGTGTTAGGACAAAAAACAATTCTCTACAAATTCAAGAAAACTGAAATAATTTCAGACATCTTATCAGATCATAGTGGAATGAAACTAGAAATCAACTATAGTAAAACATCCCAAACATTCAAACACTTGGAGGCTAACTAGTATGTTATTGAACAATAAATGAGTTACTAATGAGATCAAGAAAGAAATAAAGACTTCCTGGGAACAAATGAAAATGAACATATAGCAAACCAAAATCTCTGGAACACAGCAAAAGTAGTTCTGAATGGGAAGTTCATAGCACTACAGGCCTACCTCAAAAAACAAGAAAAATAAATAATAAACTAACCCTACAACTGAAAGAATTAGAGAATAACAAGAAAATTCCAGAGTAATTAGAAGGAAGGAAATAATAAAGAGCAGAAATGACATATAGACAAAAAAAAAAACATACGAAAGATCAAAGAAACCAAGAACTGATTCTTTGAAAAAATAAACAAGACTAATGAACTGTTACCAATACTCATCAAGAAACAATGAGAGAGGACCCCTCCCCACAAAATCAGAAATTAAAGTGGAGAAGTACCAATTGAAACCACATAAATACAGAGGATTGTAACAAAATACTATGAACTATATGCCAATAAGCTGAACAATGTGAAAGAAATGGACACATTCCTAGAAAAATACCATCTCCCAAAATTAAGTCAGAAAACCTGAATAGGCCAACAACAACTGATGAAATAGAAGCAGTAATAATAATAATGATAATAATAATAATAAACTCCCAGGAAACAAAAGCCCTGATCCAGATGGCTTCACAGGGCAGTGAGAGTTTAACCCAACTTTCAAAAGAAGAAATAACTTTTCTACTACGCAAATTATTTGAAATAATCTAAGAGAAAGGACCACTTTCAAACCTTTTATGCAGCAAACGTTACCATAATTCCAAAACCAGATAATAAATAAACAATTATAGGCCAATATCCCTGAAGAAAATAAAAGCTAAAATCCTCAACAATATATTAAGAAAGCAGATCCAGCAATATATTTTTTAAAATCATACACATGACCAAGAGGGATTTATTGCAGGGATGCAAGGCTGGTACAATATTTGCAAATCAATAAATGTAACTGATGAGGGAAAAACCAAGATGGCAGCATAGGTGAACACCTAAACTGCTGCCTTGAACAACAATTTCAAAACTACAACTAAAAGAACAGACATCATCCAGAACCACAGGAAAGCTAGCTGAGTGGAAATGCTACAACTAGAAGGAAAGGGGCTCATGGAGACTCAGAGGATTTGCAAAAAGCTGAAGTATGGAGACACGTGTGTCAAGAGAACAGGTGACGGATAGCCTGGCTGGCTTTCTCTGGCAGGAGGGAGATGGAAACTCCCGAATGCATGAAACCCCAGTTCCGACTGCACTGAACTCCAGTTCCGACTGCACTGAACCTCATACGGGGGGGCGTCTGCACTGTTAGAAAAAGGAAGGAGTGCATGGAAACTCAGGAGCCATGAAAGGCAGAGGTCTGGAGGCGTGCATGCAAGTGCCCACAGAGAGGGCTGCAGCGATGACCGAGACAATGACACCCAGGGGCCTCATAGGGCAAGGCTGAAGAAAGCCAAGGCTGTCTACTCAGCCCTGAGATTCTGCTCCATCCAAGCAGAGCACAGAGGCTATTGCAATTTTGCAAGTCTTGTCTCATAAGGCTGACTCCAGCACAAAAGTTCTCCTGGCATAGACACAGCTAATCCTAACAGCCAATTGGCCTGGAGGTCAATTCCTCCCAGTGATACCAACAATAATCAAGACTTAACTACAACAAGGCTGTGCCCACAGTCTACAAAGAGGTGCACCAAGAGAGTCCACCTCAGGTAACTGGGGAGACAGAGATACTGGGCCATATAGAAAAACTAACACACAAAGCCACTCTACCAACTCAGGGAAGCAGAAAAAAATATGGAGACAAAGAAACAGATCACAAATGAAAGAAATGGAGGAAAACAACTGGATATAAAGTTTAAAACCATGATTATAAGGTTTTTTAAGAATTTCCTAGAAGAGGGGAAAAAACTAAGATGGTGGCATAGGTGAACACCTAAACTGCCTCACACAACAATTTCAAAACTACAACTAAAAAACAGAACGGACATCATCCAAAACCACAGGAAAGTTGGCTGAGTGGAAATTCTACAACTAGAAGGAAAGAGAGGGGGCTCATAGAGACTCACAGGAGTCAGAAACTCCTAAATGCATGGAACCCCAGTTCCGACTGCACTGAACTCCAGTTCTGACTGCACTGAACCTCATACAAGGGGAATCTGGACTGTTAGAAAAAGGAAGAGTGCATGGAAACTCAGGAGCCATGAAAGGCAGAGGTCTGGAGGCACGCGCTTAAGTGTGCACAGAGATGGCTGCAGTGATTACCAAGAGACACTGACACCCAGGGACCTTATAGGTACATAGAGAGAGCGGGCACTGAGGTACCTGGCTGGCTTCCTCTGGCAGGAGGGAGACGGAGACTCCCAACTGCACTGAACCCCTTATCCTACAGCACTGAACCACAGTTCCGGACAAGACTCATATGGGGGCAGTTTGGACTTTGAAAAGGGAGGAGTGCATGGAAATTTAGGGGAGCTGCAAAAGGGCAGAGAGCTCTGGGGACGCGCACACCACTGCGAGCAGAAGACGAACTGCTGATTGTGCTGCTGGCTTTTGCTAGTGGGTGGGAGACACAGCCTCCCAACTTTGCTACTTCTAACTGCACTGAGCCACAGTTTCGGACAAAGCCCTGGGGATCCAGAGTCATATGGGTCCCAGCGCGCAGGGGAGCCTGAAAGGCACTAGTCTAGAGTCACGCACGCATGTGCACACAAAGACGGCTCCAGCAATTACCGAGAGACACTTGAGACCCAGGGGCCACATAGGGCAGGACTGACGGGAAGCCAAGGCGCTCGGAGTCTCCACTCCATCCAAGTTCAACATAGGCTTTTACAGTTTTGGAAGTCTTGTATCATAAGGCTGATTCCAACACAGAAGTTCTCCCGGCATAGTGAAAATGTGGAGACAAAGGATCAAATCACAAACAAAAGAAATGGAGGAAAACAAACAACTGGATATAGAGTTCAAAACCACGGTTCTAAGGTTTTTCAAGAATTTCCTACAAAAGATGGATAAACTTAGCAAGACCCAAGAGGAGATGAAAAAGAACCAACTAGAAATTAAACATACACTGACTGAAATAAAAACTATTGTACAGAGACCTAATAGCAGACTAGAGGAAGGCAAGAACCAAGTCAAAAATTTTAAATATAAAGAGTCAGAAAACACTCAACTGGAAAAGTAAGAAGAGAAAAGAATCCAAAAATGTGAAGATAGTGTAAGGAGCCTCTGGGACAACTTCAAGCATACCAACATCAGAATTATGGGGGTGTCAGAAGAAGAGAGAGAGCAAGATACTGACAACCTATTCGAAGAAATAATGACTAAAAACTGCCCACACCTGGCAAAAGAAATAGACTTAAAGTCAGGATGCACACAGAACCCCAAATAAAAGGAGCCCAAAGAGGACCACACCCATAATTAAAATGCCAACAGCAAAAGACAAAGAGAGAGTATTAAAAGCAGCAACAGAAAAACAGTTAGTTACCTACAAGGGAGCACCTATACGATTGTCAGCTGATTTCTCAACAGAAACTATGCTGGCCAGACGGGAGTGGCAAGAAATATTCAAAGTGATGAATAGCAAGAACCTACAACCAAGAATACTTTACCCAGCAAAGCTATCATTCAGAATTGAAGGTCAGATAAAGAGCTTCACAGATAAGAAAAAGCTAAAGGAGTTCATCAACACCAAACCAGGATTATATGAAATGCTGAAAGGTACTCTTTAAGAAGAGGAAGAAGAAAAATGTAAAGATAAAAATTATGAACAACAAATACATATTTATCAACAAGTGAATCTAAAAATTAAGTGAATAAAAAATCTGATGAACAGAATAAACTGGTGAATATAATAGAATCAGGAGCATAGAAAAGGAGTGGACTGACAATTTTCAGGGGGAATGAGGTGAGGTAAGTGCAGGAAGAGACTGTACAAAAATCATACACCTATGCATGGGGACCATGTAGGGTAAGGTAAGGGTAGAGGGTGGGGTGGGAACCAGGTGGAGGAGATCTATGGGGGGAAAAAAGAAAAACAAATGTAATAATCTGAAGAATAAAAATTTATTAAATGATAAAAATAAAATAATAATCAGGGGATCTACTGCAGGTTATATGGTTAGAAAAGGCCTGTTTGAAAAGATAGCATTTAAAGAGAGACCTAAAGAATCTGGCCAGTGTTAGTGTGGCTCAGTTTGTTAAAGCGCTATCTCATATACCAAACAGAAGGCAACTAATCAATGTCTCTCTCTCTATCTATTTCTCACTCTCTTATCTCTCAAAATCAACTTAAAAATTGCCAAGGTGTTTCCACATTTACTAGGATTCAGAAATCTGGAAAAGGGGCTGTGAGTAAATTAATAAAGAAACTAGACACAAAATATGAATTTGGGAGATATTTTTGTGGAAGCCAGATGAGACCTAGCTTTAGTAACTACATTGTCTGAGTCTCTGGACCCCTCACTTTTTATCAACACATTTTTCCCTATAGCAGAGCAGATATACATATCAAAGGTTAGGTTTGGTAAACAGTAAGATTATCAGGTTGGGGGAACTTTTCTCAGCTGTCTGGCAGCAGGTAATAATATATGCAGATCTTTTTTTAAAAAAGAATATCCTAGAAAAGATAGATAAAAATTTAGCAAGACCCTCAAGGATATGAAAAAGGCTCAACTAGAAATTAAATATACACTGACTGAGATAAAAAAAAGATATTATACAGAGTTCTAACAGAAGACTAGAAGAATTAAAGAATCAAGTCAAAGATTTGAAATACAAAGAAGCAAAAAACACTCAACTGGAAAAGCAAAAAGAAAAAATAATCCAAAAATATAAAGATAGAGGTAAGGGTAGAGGGTGGGGTGGGAACCCAGGTGGAGGGAAGTTATGGAAGGGAGGGGAGAGGAATAATTGTAATAATCTGAACAATAAAGATTTATTAAATTGAGAAAATAAAGAAATGTGATTCATCACATAAACAAATTGAAAGACAAAAATCATATAAATACATATAGAAAAGCATTCAACAAAATCTAACACCCAGTTTTGATAAAAATTCTCAGCAAAGTGGGAATAGAGGGATCATATCTCAGCAGAATAAAGGTCATATATGCCAAACCTACAGTTAACATCTTAATGGGCAAAAGCTAAAACCATTTCTCCTAAGAACAGAAACAAAACAGGGGAGGAGAAACCAAGATGGTGACATAGGTAAACACCTAAACTTCTGCCTCGCACAACAATTTCAAAACTACAACTAAAAGACAGAATGGACATCACCTAGAACCACAGGAAGGCTGAATGAGTAGAAATTCTGCAACTAGAAGGAAAGAGAAAAGCACACTGAGATTCTGAGGAACTTCAGAAGGCAGAAGTACTGAGGTACACTCATGGAGAGGGTGGGAAACTCTGGATTTCTCAAGCAGGAGGTAGACAAAAGCTCCCAACTGTGCTGAACTCCAGTTCTGGGTGACTTTGGGGACCCAGACTCATTCAGGGCAAAACTGGACTGACTGGCAGCGGGCAAAACTCAAGGGCGGCTTTCTCTCAGAGGTGTTAGCAGCAATTACCCAGGACACTGAGACACAGGGGCATATTAGATCAAGGCTGACAGAAACCAATGCTGTCTCATCCATAGCATACTAGAGGAATGCAAGAATGAAGTCAAAAATTTGAAAAACAAAGAAGCAAAAAACACCCAACCTAAAAAACTAAGAGAAAAAATAATCCAAAAATATAAAGATAGTGTAAAGAGCCTCTGGGACAACTTCAAGCATACCAACATCAGAATTATGGGGGTGCCAGAAGAATAGAGAGAGCAAAATACTGAAAACTTACTTGAAGAAATAATGACTGAAATCTTTCCCCACCTGGTGAAAGAACTAGACTTACAAGTCCAGGAAGCACACAGAACCCCAAATAAAAGGAATTCAAAAAGGATCACACCAAGACACATCATAATTAAAATGTCAAGAGCAAAAGACAAAGAGAGAATATTAAAAGCAGCAAGAGAAAAACAGTTAATTATCTACAAGGGAGCACCCATATGACTGTCAGCTGATTTCTCAACAGAAACTATGCAGGCCAAACGAGAGTGACAAGGAATATTCCAAGTGATGAATAGTGAGAACCTACAACCAAGATTATCCTATCCAGCAAAGCTATCATTCAGAATTGAAGGACAGATAAAGAGCTCCACAGATAAGAAAAACTAAAGGAGTTCATTACCACCAAACCAGTATTATATGAAATGCTGAAAGGTATTCTTTAAGAAGAGGAAGAAGAAGAAAAAGGTAAAGATAAAAACAACAAATACATATCAACAAGTAAATCTAAAAATCAAGTGAATAAAAATATGATAAACAGAATAAACTGGTGAATATAATAGAATCAGGGGCATAGAAAGAGAGTAGACTGACAATTCTCAAGGGAAAAGGAATGAGGGGGGTGCAGGAAGAGACTGAACAAAAATCGTATACCTATGGATGAGGACAGTGGGGTGGGTAAGGTCAGTGGGGTGGAGGGGAGCTCTCAGGGAGAAAAAAGAGGAACAATTGTAATAATCTGAACATAAAGATTTATTAAATTTTTAAAAAAAGAAACAAAACAGGGATGCTCACTCTCACCACTCTTAATCAATATAGTACTAGAAATCCTAGCCACAGTGTTCAGACAAGAAGAAGAAATAAAAGACATCCAAATTGGAAAGGAGGAAGTAAAATTGCCATTATTCACAGATGGCAAATATTGTACATAGAAGACACTAAAGACTCCACCAAAAAGCTACTAGATCTAATAAATAAATTTGGCAATGTAGCAAGTTACAAAATTAACACCCAGAAATCCATGGCATTTTTATAAACCAACTAAAGGCCTGGTGCACAAAATTCATGCATGGGGATATGTGTGTCCAACCTGGCCTGCACCCTCTTGCAATATGGGACCCCTTGAGGGATGTCCAACTGCTGGTTTAGGCCCATAGGGATCGGGCCTAAACCAGCAGTTGGACATCCCTCTCACAATCTGGAACTGCTGGCTCCTAACTGTTCATCTGCCTGCTTTCCTGATCGCCCCTAACCACTCTGTCTGCCTGACTGATCACCTCTAACCACTTGCCTGCCTGCTGATCACCCTTAATTGTTCACCTGCCTGCCTGATTGCCCCTAAACACCTCTGTCTCAGCCCCCACCACTGCAGCTTCATCAGGAAGGACATCTAGAATGTCATCAGGAAGGTCATTGGGCTATCAGTCTAATTAGCATATTAGACTTTTATTATTATAGATAATGAGTTCTCAGAAACTAAATAAAGAATGCCATTTATTATTGCAACAAGAAACATTAAGATATTTAGGAATAAACTTAACCAAGGAGGTAAAAGACTTGTACTCAACTACTGGACATTGAAAAAAGATATAGAGATATAAACAAGTGGAAGAATATACTGTTTTCATGGATTGGTAGAATTAACATCATTAAAATGTCCATACTATCCAAAGCAATGTATAGATTGAATGCAATCCCAAAAACTTATATGAGATAAAAGAAGATCCCAAGTAGCCTCAGCAATCTTGAGAAAGAAGAACAAATTTGGATGGATCACAATACCAGATATTAAATTGTACTACAAAGCCATTATACTCAAAACAGCCTGCTACTGGCACAAGAGCAGGCATATAGATCAATGGAACTGAACAAAGTCCCCAGAAATCAACCCAAGCCATTACAATCAATTTATATTTGATAAAGAAGGCAAGAATATACAACGGAGTCAAGAAAGTCTTCAATAAATAGTGTTGGGAAAATTGGACAGACACATGCAGAAAAAAAGAAAAAGAAAATTAAACCCTAACTTACACCATACACAAGAATAAACTCAAAATGGATAAAAGACTTAAGTAAGTCTTGAAACCATAAAAATCCTAGAGGAAACCATAAGCAGCAAAATCTCAGACATCTCTTGTAGTAATACATTTCCAAGGGCAAAGGAAACTAAGGAGAAAATAAATGGAAGTACATCAAAATAAAAAGATTCTGCACAGCAAGCAAACAAACAAACAAACAAAACCATAACAAAATGAAAAGGGAGCCCATTATATAGGAGGGCATATTTGGTAAAGATACAGCTGATAAAGGTTTGATATCCAAAATATATAGGGAACTCATACAACTTAACAAGAAAAAGAAACAATCCAATTAAAATATAAGCAAAGGATCTAAATAGACACTTCTCCAAAGCAGACTTACAGATGGCCAAGAGACATATGAAAAAATGCTCAAAGCCACTGATTATCAGAGAGATGCAAATTATAATGACAATGAGGTATCAGCTAATATCTGACAGAAAGCTACCATCAACCAATCAACCAATGACAAGTGCTGGTGAGGATGTTGAGAAAAGGGAACAGTAGTACACTGCTGGTGGGAAAACAGTATGGAGTTCCCTTAAAAAATTAAATATAGAACATCATTTGACCCAGTGATCTCACTTCTAAGAATATATCCTAAGAGACCTGAAACACCTATCAGAAAGAATGTATGTACCCCAATGTTCATAGCAGCACAATTTACAATAGCTAACATCTGGTACTGGCATAAGAATAGCCCAAGTACCCATCAATAGATGAGTGGATAAAAAAGCTGTGGTACATTTACACCATGGAATACTATGCAGCAGTAAAAAAAGAATGATCTCTTACTCTTTAAGACAGCATGGATGAACTTGGAAAATATAATGCTAAGCAAAATAAGCAAGTCATAGAAAGATAAGTATCACATGATCTCATGTATAGAATCTAATGAAAGAAATAAACTGATAAACAAAAATAGTTTCAGAGATATGGAAGTATAGAATATACTGGAATCTCAGAGAGAAGGTGGGAGAGGGTGGTGGGTGGGAAGAGGTCAACCTAAGAACTTGCATATATGCATAACCCATGGACACAGATAATAGGATGGTAGAGGCCAGGGGTAGGGTGTCGGGGAAGAATAGAATGGGTCAAGGAGGAAAAAAAGGGACATATGTAATCCTTTCAACAATAAAGATTTAATTAAAATAAGAATGAACTAAAAAGAAAAACATAAAGCAACCCATATTAATCTGAGAGTTAAACCCAACTTGCTACTGTGACCTGATTTTCCTCTTGAAACTAGTTGCTTACATGTTAAAACTTTTAAAATAATTTTATAGTTCAGGATTTTCCATTCCTATGCAAACTTAGGAAGCAGCTTGGCCTATCTGATGCTAACCACTCATTCACAGGAACTCAACAGACAAAAAGAACAGATAGCCAACTGAAGAATGATCACCATAAAGAACCATATCAAGGCCCATGGGAAGACATCTTTCACATCCTACACATCATGCACAGCCACAGTTTTCTCTCCCTTCTTTCAGCCCTATAGAATTTGTTAGCTTGACCAGAGCTGTTAAGATGGGCTTTGGGGACAAAAGTCCCCAACTTCTCAAGGAGCCAATATTTAAATATAGTGCTTTCTTTTTCACCAGCACCTTTCTCACAAGTTTGCCTTTTGTTGCATTAGGTAGCTAAACGTGGGTTTGGTTATACCAGTTATCTTTAAAAGAACCATAATATAAAAGTAGAATGTGTTAAAGATTCTGCTTTGTGAAAATGGGAGACATCCCAGTCTGTTCTTTTGTTACTTCTCTCCCACTGACAGAAAATAGACCTGTCTGGCATATAGCAGGGAGTGGCCTAGTCTTGCTCTTTCAAGGGAAGGAGTGGTACTTGGGAGGCTTGGGGAAGAGATGAGTTTATCACCCACCACAGCATTATAAATCAAAACCTCAGGAACTGATCCAATAGAATCTTGTATTGACTTTAAAGAAATACACCTTCAATATCAGGCTGCATGGTGAGTGTGAGACTTGTTTGAGGGAAGAGGTTTGCTGTGTCCCTCCTTTCTTGTCTTGACAGATACGTGTTTCCTGAGAAGTAAATCCCGTGTACATCAGCCTCATTTCCAGCACTGAATAAGTACCACGTGACCAAATCTCCTTTGCTCATATTGAGACCAGGCTGATTCCCATACATAAATCCATTCATGGCTGTAAAAGGTGAAAAATAACATTTTGAAAGTGGTTTACCTTATGTCCTACTACATGCCAACCTCCTAGACTTTGCAGAGCCAACTTTGTTTATATTTTAAAAGACCCATTCTGGCCTCTCTACTCCTTTCTGTGTCTTTGCAATTGCTTGATGTTCCCTCCAGAGCAGAAAGGAGCAGAATTAATTGCAGTGTTCTCAAGAGTTCTGTGCCCTAGGAATCTTACTGTTCTTTCAGTTCTCTCAAGGGTCATATTGTAAACACCTAAATATATGAAAAATACCACCTCTTCCTGGGCACTGTCGACTGGGAATGGGTTTGTTGTTCTAGATGGAAAATTCTATGATTCACCTTGAATTAATAGGGCAAAGTATTAATTGCAGGAGTTTTCTCTCACTGCTGTTTTCGATAGATAATACCTTTGGCTCTTCCAGAATGCAAAATGCTAAATCAAATGGATTATTTTAAAGGTTGTGAGTAATGTGACTAGTATCAATACAATTTTAAAAATCTATAAAACAATTTTACATTTTTTCTTCTTGCTGCAATAATTTTCACATGTTGTCCATTAGTGGTGTGGTGGTTTGTTTTGTTTTGTTTTGTTTTGTTTTGTAAACAATTAGCTCACCTTCTCTGAACCTTAACTGCATTTTAGAACTGCATTTAAAGAATAGCTTTAATAGTTTTTTCAAAGCTCCCAGTTGATTCTTATGTGTAGTCAAGGGTGAGAATTATTGAAGTTTATTGAGATGAGAGACCATATCTTTCTTCATATTAAATAATACAATGAGCCTGTCATTCTTAAACCACAGATGAGAAAAGCATCTAATCAACAGTTTTTAAATTTGAACATAGATCAGAAGCACCTGAAGGGTGTTTTAAACATAGATTGCTAGCCCCACACCCAGAATTTCTGATTCAGTAGGTCAGGGTTGGGGCCCAAGAATTTGTATTTCTAGGAAACCATGAGTAATTTTGTTTACATATTAAGCATCATGCATTTAATTGACATGTTTTGTATGTTTTATCCTGAATTAAGTGAAGTGAGGAGTAACTGAACTATACATAAAATAATCAGTGGTATTACCCTCACTATGTTTATTGAAAATTGAAAGGTAGGCAAAGCCATTGGAATTTTGGTATAATTAAAAGCATTCCATGTGCAACACTGAAATAACTTGAAACATTGGTGGATGAGGCAGTACTTACAGTGCATCTTATTAGATTCCTGAAAGTCTGCATCTTCCTTATCCACCTGATCAGATGCAGTTGTAAACGTTTTTATATTATCATCCAAGAGCAAACTCTCATTCTCATCAAACACTATAGGGAACAAATAGAACTCCTTGTCTACATCTTTCTGTAAATAAAAACAAGAACAACAATTTGAAGACAGGAGAAGTAAAGCAGAAAGACTTTCATGTACACAACACTATTTTTGAAGGATAAGAACAGAAATTTCCATTCAACTTTGTGAATGCGGCTCACAAAATCATCCAGTTGACCACCAGAGTTTTCCTTAGTATCTGTGTAGTAGACTTTTGGTTCAACATGATAACCTAAGCCTTTTGCTGTACCTGAAAGTTCTGATTCTCCTCACCTTACCTTCCTGCCAGCTCTGCAGATACTCATTGAACCAACCGAAAACAATTGTTCAAACGGGGTGGGGGGACATGTGCCTGTAATTAGAGAAAGTGCCATTTGCATTCATGAAAATGAAGAATCCTGTAAGGCAGAGCAGGAGGAACCAGAGGGAAGCATTATCTTAAGGAAAATAGCCTGCCAGGTAAATTGGAACAGAATTTTCACAACCTTGAGGCATCTGAACAAGCACTCTTATTCCTGTTCCTCCATCTCTGGTGAAATATAAGGAAGCAGAAATGCTATTTGGTGTATGAAATGATTCAGTAGTTAGTTCAGAAGAAGGTGGTCAGTCTAAGGAATCAAAGCATATGAGCCTTTAATAACAAGTTATTGCCTCACAGAAGAGAAATTTTCAGAGATGATTGCATGTCTTTCTCCTGAGATTGTTTACAGATCAAAAACATAATTATCAAAATGTAAAAATTCAACTAAAGCAGAGATCTGAGGTTAGATCCTACGGAAAATCAATAATGGAGATGATCTTTAAAAAGCTCCCATAAATCAGAAGAAAAGATGAAAAATATACAGTGCAATGATTTTAAAGTCAAGTTATAAAAGGAGAGATATAATGATAATAACTAATAGTGGGAATCATTGGATTTCTCTATGACAATAAAGGTCAGAGAAATAAGGAGTAGTAGTATTTATGTTTTTGAGGGAAAATGATTATGTTACAAAAAGTCTGTATCAGGCAAAGAACAACAAAAAATTTTCAGATGTGTGAGGTTTCCAATTGTAGGCCACTACAATCACTTTATATTCTAATCTGCAGAGAAAAATTAAGTGAAAGTTTACAGGTCACATTTTCTGATTTTATGGCAACAAAATAAAAAATTACCAATAAAAGGACAAAAAACTAAAAAAACTTAAAAAAGATCATATTTGATCCAAATAACTCTTAGATCAAAGAGGAAACAAAAATGAATTATTACATACTTAGTAAATAATGTCCATGAGAACACTATGAGTTATAATGTATGGAATATAACTAAACATATAAACTGAGAGTCTAAAATAATTTTTATTTTAACAAAACCAAATAAAAATAAATATCTAAATACTTTAAAAACATAAAATTATAAAAAAATTTAATAAGACAAAACAGAAATTAATAAATTAGAACCTTAAAATAGCTATAACTGAAAATGTAGTCTTTCTAAAGACCAATAAAATACACAAACCTCTGGCGAGTCTAACAAAAACAATTGAGATTCCAAATATTCCACATTAGAAATGAGAACAGAATATAACTACATGTGTGAAAGATAAATAAAGACCACTGTGTACAATAAATGTGATCAGGTGACTTAGAAGGAGGTACCAGAATATACCAATATTCATGGGTGAAATAAAAACAGTGATTAAAACATGAATAACATAACTAACTACTTAATAAAATTCACAAAGTCAAAAATTTCTAAGTAGCAGATGGTTTCTATATATTTAAACTGTTTAAAAATATTAAAAACATAAGAATCTTCTCAATTTATTTAATGAAGATAGTATAACCATGATATAATACCTAAAAATGCACACAAAATTTAAACTGTTATCACTTATAGCTTAGATGAGAAATTCTAAATAAAACACTATCATATATGCATAATCCATGGACACAAATAATAGTGTAGTGAAGGCTTGGAGTGGGGTGGCGGGAGGACCTAGAAGAGGTCAATGGGATAAAAGAGGACATCTGAATACAACAATAAAGATTAAAAATAGAGAGAATCCAAGATGGCAGCATAGGTAAACACCTACACTGCTGCCTCGCACAACAATTTCAAAACTACAACTAAAAGACAGAACAGACATCATGCAGAACCACAGGAAAGCTGGCCGAGTGTAAGTTCTACAACTAGAAGGAAAGAGAGGGGCTCACAGAAACCCAGAGGAGCTGCAAAAAGCTGAGGTACATAGGCACGAGCGCTGAGAGAGCGGGTGCCGGAGTACCTGGCTGGCTTTCTCTGGCAGGAGGAAGACAGAGACTCCCAATAGCATTGAACCCCATATCTTATGACACTAAACCCCAGATCCAGCCGAAACTCATACGGGGTGAGTTTGGACTGTGAAAAGGGAGAGGTGCACGGAAATTTAGGGGAGTCGCAAAAGATCGGAGGTCTGGTCTTGCACGGCGCTGGGCGCAGGACAGATTGCTGATTGTGCCGCTGGCTTTTGTGAGTGAGTGGACGGGAGACAGACCCTCCCAACTGTGCCACTTCTGAGTCCACTGGGCCCCTGTTTGGGGCGAAACCCTGGAGACTTAGACTCGTGTGGTCCTGTGGCGCAGGGGAGCTGGAAAGACATCCATCTAGAGGCACTGCGGGCGCACACGCACAAGGACCGCTCCAGCGATTACCCAATCACGTGAGACTCAGGGGCCGTGGAAAGCGGGGCCGACTGGAAGGTAAGGCGGTCCCTTAAGCCCTGAGACTCCACCCATCTCAAGCTCAACAGAGGCTTCTGCAGCTTTGCACGTCTGGTTTCATAAGGCTGAATTCCACACAGAAGTTTCCCCGACATAGTGAAAATGCGGAGACAAGGGAAGGGATTACAAACAAAAGAAATGGAGGGAAAAAAACGACTGGATATAGAGTTCAAAACCACGCTTCTAAGGTTTTTCAAGAATATGCTAGAAAAGTTGGATAAACTTAGCGAGAGCCAAGAGGAGATGAAAAAGAACCAACTAGAGATGCAAAAGAGCCAACTAGAGATGGAAAAGGTCCAACTAAAGATGATGAAAGACCACCTAGAAATTAAACATACACTGACTGAAATAAAAAATATTATACAGAGTCCTAACAGCAGACTAGAGAAAGGCAAGAATCAAATAAAAAATTTGAAATATAAAGAAGCAGAAAACACTCAACTGGAAAAGCAAGAAGAGAAAAGAATTCAAAAATGTGAACATAATGTAAGGAGCCTCTGTGACAGCTTCTTCAAGCGTACCAACATCAGAATTGTGGGGGTGCCAGAAGAAGAGAGAGAGCAAGATACTGAAAACCTATTTCAAGAAATAATGACTGAAAACTTCCCACATCTGGTAAAAGAAATAGACTTACAAGTCCAGGAAGCACACAGAATCCCATATAAAAGGAATCCAAAGAGGACCACACCGAGACATATCATAATTAAAATACCAAGAGCAAAAGACAAAGAGAATATTAAAAGCAGCAAGAGAAAAACAGTTTATTACCTACAAGGGAGCACCCATATGACTGTCAGCTGATTTCTCAACAGAAACGATGCAGGCCAGGCGGGAGTGCAAGAAATATTCAACGTGATGAATAGCAAGAACCTACAACCAAGAATAATCTATCCAGCAAAGCTAACATTCAGAATTGAAGGGCAGATAAAGAGCTTCACAGATAAGAAAAAGCTAACAGAGTTCATCAACTCCAAACCAGTATTATATGAAATGCTGAAAGGTACTCTTTTAGAAGAGGAAGAAGAAAAAGGTAAAAGACAAAAAAAATTATGAACAACAAATACATATCTATCAACAAGTGAATCTAAAAATTAAGTGAATTAAAAATTTGATGAATAGAATAAACTAGTGAAAGGATAGAATCAGGAGCACAGAAAGGGAATGGACTGATAATTCTCAGGGGGAAAGGGGTGAGGGGTGTACAGGGAGAGACTGGACAAAAATCATACACCTATGAATGAGATCAATGGGAGGGAGCTAAGGGCAGAGGGAGGGGTAGGAGCTGGGTGGAGGGGTGCTATGAAGGGGAAAAAAGAGAAAAAAATGTAATCTGAATAATAAAGATTTAATTAAAAAAAGATTAAAAATAAACAAACGCTATCAAATTCAACACAGAAATATATTGAAAAAAACAACCACACCATAATTAAGCAATGTGTTTTTGCAGAAGTACAAGGATAGATCAACATTAGGAAATACTTAATGCAGCTGGTTACATTTATAAGGTAAAGGAGAAAAAATATGTTTTATATATCTTTTTTATTTTATTTTTTAAAATAATTTCAAGAAAATCTAAAAATAAATTCTTACAAATTTGACATCCTGGCACTAGCGTTCCCTTTGTTTTTCTCCCAGACCTTTGCAAGGCTGCTCCATGAAGTTTAAATCTTACCCCAATATTACACCCACTTTAACAAACTAGGAATTCTATTAACTATGATATTATCCTATTTTGTTCTTTAAAACTCATCACTTTCTAAAGTTATCTATTTCCATTTTGGGGGGTTTGCTTATCTTCTCTCTTTCCCACCCCATCGCTCCCACTTCTTCTCTGGTACACCACACATCTATACTAATAAAAGGGTAATATGCTAATTAGACAGTATATTCTTCCAGACAAAACTGCAGTGGCTGTGAGGCCCAAGGGCTAGCGGTGCAGGAGAGGCAGCGGTGCTGTGGGGCCAACATTAAGAAGCAATGGCCAAGAGTCCGCAGCCATGGCAGCCAGCTTTGGCAGCATCAGTAGGTTGATGGGGGTGGTACCTTCTCCTGATTGGTCTGATCACAGAGTGGGCCTAAGCCATCAATAGGACATTCCCTGAAGGCTCCCAGACTGTAAGAGGGGGCAGATCAGGCTGAGGTAACTCCCTCCGCCAATGCTTGAATTTTCATGCACTGGGCCTCTAGTTACAGTATAAACACAATTAAAACAGGAAACTGACCTGCTTATTTAGCAATGAATTATGTGCCTAACATAGGACGTTTTCTGAGCAACTCAAGTGATTTTTTTTAGCTTTTTTTTTTTAATCCTCACCTGAGGATATTTTTTCCATTGATTTTTAGAGAGTGAAAGAGAGAAGGAAAGGCAGATAGAAATATCGATGTGAGAGAAACATATCGATTGGTTGCCTCCTGCACACACCCGACCAGGAGAAGCCTACAACCAAGATACATGCCATTGACTGGGAATCAAACCTGGGACCCTTTGGTCCACAGGCTGATGCTCAAGTAATTTTAAATAGAAAAATGTTTTCAGTAAGCCAGAAATAAAAATTTTAAATACCAATTAATAGCCAATATCATACTTAGTGGTAAAATAATAGTTATCTTCATTAAGATCAGACACTAAAAGCACTATTTTACATTATTTAAATATTGTATCCAATGGGAAGCCACTTGGCAAATAAGTGAAAGAGCCAGGATGAGAACTTTTACTGCCTCCTGCAGACCTTCCTGTGTAGTGACTCCTTCATTTGCAAAATGAAGATGATGAAACATGCAGAGGCTAAAACTCACATTTTAAATCTCAACTCATGAGTTCCTCTCCAAAAAGTGGAGATAACAATATTTAGTCTCTTGGGTTGTGAAGGCTAAATGAAGTAATATAATATGTGTGAAAGTGCCTGAAAAGAGTTCAATAAATACTAGTCCCCTTTTATTCCTTCCCAAGGTAAGCACAAGATCAAAGAATGGGATCCAGAGGTAGAAAATCATTTTTCTTTCAGAAACATGTTTTAAAATTTTTAATTTATAATAGCCAAATAAAAAATCCAGATATAAACAACAAAAATTATCCAAAGCCTATATAAAATAAACTATAAAATACTCCTGAAAAACACAAAAGTAGACTTGAATAAATGGAAAAACATGTTCTTCTGCAGAGTGACTCAAATGTATAATGATGTCTGTTTTTGTCCTGGCCAGTGTGGATCAGTTGGTTGGAGCACCTGTTGTCCCATACACCAAAGGATGTGAGTTTGATTCCCCAGGCAGGGCACATAACCAGGTTGTGGGTTCCATCCTTGGGTAGGGTGAGTGCAGGAGGCAATGGATCAATGTTTCTCTCTCTCTCTCTCTCTCTCTCTCTCTCTCTCTCTCTCTCTCTCT
>JAAGEH010000286.1:52430934-52475646 GCA_011751065.1 Lasiurus cinereus | reverse complement strand
TCTCTCTCTCTCTCTCTCTCTCTCTCTCTCTCTCTCTCTCTCTCTCTCTCTTCCTCCTATTTTTCTCTCTCTCTAAGATCAATAATAAAAAGAAATGATGTCTGTTTTTCATAATTTAAATTGTATATTTAGACAATCCCAACCAAACAATGTTAGGCTTTTTTTCTCCTGGAGCCAGGTAAGTTTTTATAAGGTTCATTAGAAAGAATAAGTCAGCAAAAAGAGCTGTTAAAGTGGTGGGAAAAAAAAGTGCAATGAAATATGGCTATTAGTCATTAAATATATTATACAGGTGCTATAATTAAAATATATGATATTGGTGCATGGGTATATAGAGATGAATGGATTAGAATAGAAAATCAAGAAAAAGACTGAATTATATATGAAATATTTGGCATTTGGTAAAGGCAGCTTTCAAATCAATGAGGAAAAGTTAATAAATGGTGTTGAAATGATTTGATAGACATATAGAAAAAGATACATTTGATCCATTTCTCAGCCATTCACCTGGATAAATTCTAAATGAAACAAATTTAAATGTGAAAAATAAAACTATACAAGCATTTGTAGGCAATATGGGTGAATTCCTTTAAAGCCTGTGAAGTGGAAACACTTTCTTAACTATGACAAAATCTATAAATGAGGAAGAAAAAGATGATAGAAATAAAAATTTTACATGACAAATAACATTCATAAACAAAAGAAAAAGGAAAATAACTAATAAAAAACATTTACAATATCTCAGACAAAGGGTTTTTATTCCTAATGTATTAGGTAATAGTTTCCAAATTGGTGAAGAAAATTAAACATGTAGAAAAATGAGCTATAAACAGTCAAATAAAAGATAGCATAGTTCTTAAACATTTGAAAAGGTATTCAAATACTAGTAATGATAACAACAACGAAACATTAAAATTATAGAGATTCTGTTTATGTCCTATTAGATTAGTAAAAATTTCCAAATTTGTGGAAAAACAGATCATCTTACAATATACCTGGTAAGGATACAATGTAGCACAATTCTTATGGAAGGAAATTAGGCAATATCTAGTAAAATTGTATATGTACTTTTCTTTAGTTTAAGCAATATCACTTTTAAGAATTTATCCCAAAGTTATGCTGGCAAAAATATGAAGAGATGTATTAATTAGTAAGGCTACCCATTGTGTTGTATTTGAAAAAGGATAGACTGGAAACATCCCAAACCCCTACCTAATAGTAGACTGGCTATATAAACTATAGCATGTCTACACTATGGAGCAATAGCTACTGTAAAAAAGAAATGAGGAATATCTCCATATATTACAAATGGGAGGGAATTACAGATTATATTGTTAAGTGAAAAAAAAGCAAGGATAGGAATACACATACACAGACATATTTGTTTATTTAAAAAATAAAAGAATGAGAATTAGAGAAGTATTCAATGACATTGAAAACAGGAACTCAATACAAAAAATTAATGAAACTGAAAGGTGATTCTTTGAAAATATTGATAAAAATCAATAAGCCTCAAAGCAGGCTAAATGAAAAAGAGAGAGAACACAAATTACTAATATTAGAAATTAGACATCACTACTGATCCTATGAACATTAAAAGGATAATAAAAGAATACTATAAAAATTATATTCCTATAAAATTGATAACTTAGATAAAATGGATAAATTCTGTAAAAGATACAGTCAAAATCACACAAGAACAAACAGATAATCTGAACAGACTTATATCTCCTACATAACAGTTCAAAACAGAAAGCACCAGGCACTGATGGGTTCATTGGTGAATTCTATCAAACATTTAAGGAAGAAATTATGACACGCTATACAATTTAAGGAAGAAATTATGCTCATTCTATACAATCTTTTTCAGAGCCTGTAAATAGAGGAAATGCTTGTTTTCTTATTCTAAAAGGCTGAAATTATTCTAATACCAAAATGAGACAGACATTACAAGAAAACTACAGACCAATATATCTCTAAGGAATATACTAGTAGATGTAAAATATTTTGCCCCAAAATATTAGCAAATCAAATCCAACAGTATATAAATATAATAATACTAGAGGCCTGATGCACATATTTCGTGCAAAAGGCTTGGCCTTCGCAGCCCTGGCTTCATCCGGAAGGACATCCAGAAGGTTATTCAGTTGTCTAGTCTAATTAGCATATTATGCTTTTATTATTATATATATATCATATTCAAGTGGGATTTATTCTAAGTATGCAATGCTGGTCCACCATTCTAAAATCAATTGTGAACCATCAAATCAATAGTCTAAAGAAGAAAAATCACATAAACATGTCAATAGAAGCATTAAAAAAGAAGTTAACAATATCCAACACTTTTTTTAAATTATTTTTTTTATACATGTCTCCCAGATGCCCCACATCCCTCCTAGGCATACCCCAACCCCCCAGTGTCTGTGTTCATTGGTTATGCTTATATGCATGCATACAAGTCCTTTGATTGGTCTCTTATCTACCTCACCTAACTTTAATCTTCCTGCTATAATTTCACAGTCTGTTTGATGCTTTACTGCCTCTGTATCTATCGTTTTGTTCATCAGTTTATAATGTTCTTTATTATCCACAAATGAGTGAGATCATATGATGCTTCTCCTTCATTGACTGGCTTATTTCACTAAGCATAAGGCTCTCCAGTTCCAACCAGGTTGCTGCAAATGGTAAGAATTCCTTCTTTTTAATGGCAGCATAGAATTCCATTATGTAGATGTACCTCAGTTTTCTGATCCACTCATCTGCTGACGGGCACCTAGGCTGTTTCCAAATTGTAGCTATTGTAAAATGTGCTGCTATGAACATAGGAGTGCATAAATCCTTTCTGATTGGTGTTTGTGATTACTTAGGATAAATTCCTAGGAGTGGGATTACAGGGTTAAATGGGAGATCCATTTTTAGTTTATTGAGGAAACTCCATACTGTTCTTCACAGTGGCTGCACCAGTCTGCATTCCTACCCACAGAGCACAAGGGTTCCTTTCTCTCCGCATCCTCGCCAACACTTGTCCTTTGTTGATTTGTTGATGATTGCAATTCTGACCGGTGTAAGATGGTATCGCATTGTCATTTTGATTTGCATCTCTTGGATGATTAGTGACTTTGAACATGTTTTCATGTGTCTCTTGGCCTTCCTTCTGTAGTCTTTCAAAAAGGTTCTATTTAGATCCGTTGCCCATTTTTTTACTGGATCGTTTATCTTCCTTTTATTAAGTTGTATAAGTTGGCTGTGGATTTTGGAGATTAAACCTTTATCAGTAATAACATTTGCAAATATGTTCTCCCATACAGTGATCTTCCTTGTTGTTTCATTGATGGTTTCTTTTGCTGTGCAAAAGCTTTTTATTTTGATGTAGTCCAATTTGATTATTTTTTCTTTAGCTTCAATTGCCTTTGGAGCAGTATCAGTGAAGAAGTTCTTTCGGCATATGTCTGAGATTGTTTTGCCTGTGAATTCCTCTAGTATTTTTATGGTTTCCCTTCTAATGTTTAAGTCCTGTATCCATTTTGAGTTTATTTTTGTATTTGGTGTAAGTTGGTGGTCTAATTTCATTTTTTTTTTCATGTATCTGTCCAATTTTCCCAACACCATTTATTGAAGAGGCTCTCTTGGCTCCATTGAATGTTCATGCCTCCTTTGTCAAATATTAGTTGAGCATAGTGGTTTGGGTGGATATCTGGGTTCTCTATTCTATTCCATTGGTCTATATGCCTGTTCTTGTGCCAGTACCAGGCTGTTTTGAGAACAGTTGCTTTGTAATATAGCTTGAAATCTCGTATTGAGATCCCACCTACTTTATTCTTCTTTCTCAGAATTGCTGTAGCTATTCGTGGTCTTTTTTTATTCCAGATGAATCTATGAAGAATTCTTCATAGGTCTGTGAAATATGTTGCTGGTATTTTAATGGGTAGTACATTGAATCTGTAGATTGCTTTGGGTAGTATGGATATTTTAATGATGTTGATTCTCCCAATCCATGAGCATGGTATGTTCTTCCATCTGTTAACATCTTCTTCTATCTCTTTTTTCAGTGTCCTGTAGTTTTCTACATACAGGTCTTTTACCTCCTTAGTTAGATTTATTCCTAGGTATCTTAATATTTATGGAGCGATGGTAAATGTGATTTCTTTTTTATTCTCTCTTTCTGTAATTTCACTATTAGTGTATAGAAATGCCACAGACTTCTTAGCATTAATTTTGTATTGTGCTACATTGCCAAATTCATTAATTAAGTCAATTAATTTTGGAATGGAGTCCTTTGGATTTTTTATGTACAATATCATGTCATCTGCAAATAAGGACAGCTTTACTTCTTCTTTTCCAATTTGGATGCCTTTTATTTCTTCTTCTTGTCTAATTGCAATGGCTAATCCTTCCAGTACTATGTCGAACAGGAGAGGTGAGAGTGGGTATCCCTGTCTTGTTCCTGTTCTTAGGGAAAATGGTTTTAGTTTTTGCCCGTTTAGTATGACGTTACTGTGGGTTTATCATATATGGCTTTTATGATGTTGAGGTATGCTCCTTTCATTCCCACTTTGCTGAGAGTTTTTATCAAGAAAGGGTGTTGGATTTTTGTCAAATGTTCTTTTCTGCATCAATTGATATGACTGTGATTTTTATTTCTCAATTTTTATGTGATGTATCATGTTTATTGACCTGCGGATATTGTACTATCCCTGCATTCCTGGGATGAATCCTACATGGTCATGGTGTATGATCTTTCTGATGTACTGTTGGATCCGATTTGCTAGAATTTTGTTGAGGATTTTGGCATCTATGTTCATGAGAGATATTGGCCTATAATTCTCTTTCATTGTGTTATCTTTATCTGGTTTGGGTATTAAGGTGATGCTGGCTTCATAGAAGGTGTTTGGAAGTGTTCCTTCTTCTTGAATATTTTTGAATAGTCTGAGGAGGATAGGTTTTAATTCTTCCTTGAATGTTTGGTAAAACTTTCCTGTGTAGCCATCTGGTCCCGGGCTTTTATTTGCTGGAAACTTTTTGATGACTGCTTCAATTTCTTCCATAGTTATTGTACTATTAAGCTGTTTAGATTCCTCCTCGTTGAGTTTTGGAAGGTTATATTTTTCTAGGAAAATGTCCATTTCTTCCAGGGTCCAATTTGATGGAATAGAGTTATTCATAGTATTTTTTAACAATCCTTTGTATTTCCACAGGGTCTGTTGTTATTTCTCCTCTTTCATTTCTGATTTTGTTTATTTGGGTCTTCTCTCTTTGCTTCTTAGTGAGCCGGCTAGAGGTCCATCAATCTTGTTTATCCTTTCAAAGAACCAGCTCTTGGTTTTGTTGATCTTTTGAATTGTTTCTTTGGACTCTATGTCGTTTATCTTTGCTCAGATCTTTACTATTTCCTTCCTTCTGCTTACACTGAGCTTTTCTTGTTGCTTTCTTTGTAGCTCCTCAAGTTTTAGGGTTAGGTAATTTATTACCATTGTTTCTTGTTTTTTGCAATAGGTTTGTAGAGCTATGTACTTCCCTCTCAAGACTGCTTTCACTGTGTCCCATACATCTTGTATTGTTGTGTTGTCATTGTCATTTGTTACCATGAGGTTTTTTATTTCTTCCTTGATCTCTCTGGTTACCCAGTCATTGTTTAATAGCATGCTGTTTAGTCTCCATGTGTTTGATTTCTTTCTATTGTTTTTATTATAGTTGATTTCCAGTTTTATGCCACTGTGGTCTGAGAAAATGCTTGATATGATTTCTATCTTCTTGATTTTGAGGAGACTACTCTTATGACCCAACATATGATCTATCTTTGAAAATGACCCATGTGCACTGGAGAAGAATGTATATTCTGTTGCTTTGGGGTGAAATGTTCTGAAGATGTCAATTAATTCCATCTAGTCTAGTGTGTCATTTAGGATTGATGTTTCTTTGCTGATATTTTGTTTAGAGGATTTCTCCAGTGGTGACAGTGGGGTATTAAAGTCTCCTACTATGATTCTATTGTTGTCAATCTCTCCCTTAATACCCTCCAGGAGTTTTTTTATGTATTAAGGTGCTCCTATATTGGGTGTGTATATGTTTACCAGAGTTATTTCTTCTTGTTGGATTGTTCCCTTTAGTATTATGAAGTGACCTTCTTTATCTCTTGTTATCTCCTTCACTTTGAGATCTAATTTGTCAGATATAAGTATTGCAACTCCAGCTTTTTTTTCATTTCCATTTGCCTGGCATATCATCTTTCATCCCTTCACCCTCAATCTGTGTGCATCTCTTTTCCTGAGGTGGGTTTCTTGTAGACAGTAGATATATGGATCATGTTTTCTTATCCAATCAATTACCCTATGTCTCTTCATTGGAGCATTTAATCCATTTACATTTAAAGTTATTATTGATAGGTGTTTATCTGTCACCATTTTTAGTCTTTATCCCAGAGTTCCTTCTTCACTTCCTATTTCTTTTTATTACAGCAGACCCTTTAGCATTTCTTGCATTGCTGGTTTGGTGGTAATATATTCTCTTAGTCCTTTTATTTCTGTAAAGCTTCTGATTTCACCTTCAATTTTCATTGAAAGCCTTGCAGGGTACAGTATTGTTAGATTCAGACCCTTTCTTTCCATGACTTTGTATATTTCATTCCATTCCCTTCTGGCCTGATGAGTTTCTGTTGAAAAATCAGTAGCTAGTCTTATGTGGGTTCCTTTGTAGGTAACTTTCTGTTTCTGGCTACTTTTAAGATTCTTGCTTTGTCGTTGCTGTTTGCCAATTTAATTATAATGTTCCTTGGTGTCGGTTTATTGGGGTTCATTTTGCTTGGAATTCTGGGAGCTTCTTGGATTTGTGTGGAGTTTTTCTTTCCTATATTGGGGAAATTTTTTGTCATTATTTCTTCAAACAGGTTCTCTAATCCTTGTTCAGTTTCCACTCTTTCTGGAACCCCAATTATGCGGATGTTTTTTGTTTTGTTTTTTTTTTTTTTTTAAGTATATTTTATTGATTTTTTACAGAGAGGAAGGGAGAGAGATAGAAAGTCAGAAACATCGATGAGAGAGAGACATCGATCAGCCGCCTCCTGCACGCCCCACAGTGGAGATGTGCCCGCAAGCAAGGTACATGCCCCCGACCGGAATCGAACCTGGGACTCTTCAGTCCGCAGGCCGACGCTCTATCCACTGAGCCAAACTGGTCTCGGCCGGATGTTTTTTTTTGTGTGTGTGTGTGTTATCCCAAATTTCCCTTAGTCTCTCCTCTTACTTTTTAATTTTTTTTTTCTAGAAGCTGCTGTACTTGGGTATTTTTTCCTACTGTGTCTTCCAGCTCACTGATTTGGTCCTCTGCTTATTCTAGTCTACTTTTGATGCTTTCTGTTGAGTTTTTTAAAGCAGTAATGTCATTTATTTCTTGGTGCATTTCTTCTTGCTTCTTCATTTTCTCTTGAATCTTACTCATATTGTCGAATTTGTCTTCCATTCTTTTCATCCACCTTATGATCATTTCTCTGAACTCTTTCTCTGGTAGGCTTATTTCTGCTTCTATATCGTTTACTTCCTTTTCTGGTGATACCTGCCTATCTGTCGTATGCGGGCTGTTTCTTCTGCCCATGGTTTTTCTTCTCCGGGTGTCTGGTTATGTAGTTCTCTCTCCTACGTTGATTTAAAGGCACAAACTACAACACGACCTGGTACAGCACACAAGGCACTGAACAGAAATGTATTCACGATGTTAATAATCACCAATAAGGTGACCACCAATGAAAGACAAATTAAGAGTACGTAGAGAAAGAAGAAGAGGAAAATGAGGGGGAAAGAAAGGAAAGAAGTGCCAAAATCTAATTGGGAGAGGGAGAAAAAACAAGTAAATAACTGAACAAAAAATAAAATAAAATAAAATAAAATAAAATAAAGGAGAAGAAGAAAAAGAAAAGAGAAAGAGAAACAAAGTCAGAGAGAAAAGAAAGTGGATAAGAGAGAAAAGGGGAACAAATTATAGATGTCAGGAGAAAACTCCAATAGAACAGTCACTAATCCCAATCTAGGCCAGCAACCAGTATCTAGAGATTAATACAAACTGCAAATAACAACTGGTATCAAGGGAGGTGAGGGAAAAGAGGTAAAAAAGCAAGCAAAAAGCAAAATAAAACAAGTAGAATATGCTAAAACATTCTCACAAAAAAGTTCAAAAAATTGATATAATCACTGTTCAGGCAAATAGCAACAAAAGGACATAGAGAAAAAACAACTTTTTGGCTAGTGAAGACAAGAAGAGAGAGGTTTGTACGGACTTTTAGTAGGGGATTTGAAATTAGATATATAAGTGGGGTGAAATTTTAACCAGGTAAAGAGAAAGAATAGGGAGAATCTAAAGTTGGAAAAGGGAAAGAGAAACAAGACAACAAAATGGAGAAAGTTAGGAGGAAATTGTTGGCATAAAGGTAGAGTTGAGTTGGAGTAAAATTATGCTAAAGGAAAGATGAAAATAGAATGTAGAACTCTAATCCCGAAGTAAAATAAAGAGAAAACAAAATGACACTTGTTTTTTTCCAAAAAAGGTAAAATACTAGTACTAATAATACTAGTTGTAAACAAAAATGTAATAATTAAAAAGGTAAAATCAATTGAGGCAGAAAGAAAAAAATAATCTTTTAATTAAAATATGTAAAAATAAAAAATAAAAAAAATTTTTTTAAAAGAAAAAAAGAAAAAAAAATAGAATGGTCATTCACTTCCACTATTATTCTGCTTGGCACTCCCGTTTCCCAGTAGGGAAGGTATTGCAGTTCCCTGTGTTCCCCTCTTGGTGTTTTAATCTCTTTATTCTTTTGTGGTTATGCGAGAGTCAATTTGTGTGTCATCCACTGGGTGGCAGTGTTTTGGAATTGATCTCTGAGACAAAGCACAGGACCTCTCTAGGCTGTGCTCAGATCCTGCTACTCTGTGGTTCTCAAAGCCAGTTTGTGGGGATTTTGCAGCCGGGACACTGTAATAACTCCCAGGCTGTCCCTCTGCCCCAAATAAAAACAAGTCGTTTTCCAGAGCTCCCCTCTGTCACCAGCTCGGAGAATTTGCCTGCACACTTAGGGATCATACCCTGCCCACCTCCACAGACCTCTCCAGAGGCAGCTTTTCCGCAACCCGGTTTCCACAGTGTGCGCGTCTCTGTTCTGTGGGGGTAGGAGACCTCACCCTATCCCAGGCGAAATCTGACCTTTCCGTGTGCCGTGTGGATCTCTGAATCCGCCACCCGCGTTTCTGCGCCATTTGGAGAGCGGTGTTCTGGGTCCCTGGCTGTTTGGTGGGTGCCTCAACCAGCCGCAGCTTTCAGGCCTCCTCACACATCCACCTCCCTCTTATCCCAGGCGAAATCTGACCTTTCGTGTGCTCTGTGGATCTCTGATTCCGCTGTGTGTCTGCGCCGATTGGGGATCGGAGTTCTGGGTCCCCGGGTTCCGGGCTGCTCTATGGGTGCCCCAGCCACAGGCTTCAGACCGCCGCAGACATCCACCTCCCTCTGCAAGATGGCGTGGTCTCCGCATTCGTGCTGGTGGCTCCGGTCGACAAAAACCCAGTGGCAGTGGGGCTGCCTGGCCAGGAGAGCCCTGTCCAGCAGTTCCCCGCCTTCTCCTGGAGGATAACTGACTCTTAACTTGCCAACAAACACTCCCCGTGCAACTCTCAGCTGCTCTCTCTCCCTCTGCCCGGCAACAGAGCTCCAGACGCATCCGTCTATTCCACCACCATTTCACCGACCCAACACTCATTTATACTAAAAACTCTCAGTAAACAAAGAGCAAAGAGAACTCCTTAACTTAAAAAAATATCTACACACAAAAGATTACTGGTAACATCAGACTTTATGGTGTGAAACTAAAAGTTTTCCCACTAAAATCAGGTACCAAGGAAAGATCTCTCCTTTTACCATTACTTTTAACATTGTACTGGAAGTTTTAGCTAATGTAATGAGACAAGAAAAAACAAAAGTATACTGATTGGGAAGAAAAAAATAAAGCTGTCTTTGTTGCCCAGCTAGTGGCTCAGGGGTTCAACATCGACCCATGAACCAAGAGGTCACCAGTTTGATTCCTTATCAGGTCACATGCCCAGGTTGAAAGCTCAATCCCCAGTGGGAAGCATTCAGGAGTCGGCCAGTTAATGTTTCTATTTCTTAGCCTCTCTCTTAAAAAAAAATAAAAATATGTAAGTAAAAATAAAAACAAAAAACAAAAAAACACCCTGCTTTTGTTCACAGATGATATGATCATCTACATAGAAAATCCCAAAAGAATTGATTAAGAAACTCCTATAACTAATAAATAATTATAGAAAGATTGCAGGATAATATACGAAAGGAAATCAAATCACTTTCCTATATACCAGCCAAGTGTATTTGAAGTTAAAAATAATACAGTTTACATTAGTATCCCCAAAATGAAGTACTTCAGTGCAAATCTATCAAGACATGTATAAGATCTATATGAGGAAAACTATAAAACTTTGGTGAGTGAAATAAAGAACTAAATAAATAGATATATTCCATACTCATGGATAGGAAGACTCAATACTGCTACGTTGTCAATTCTTCCCCCCTAATCTATAGATTCAATGTAATTCCAATTTAAATCTCAGCAAATTATTTGTGAACATAAAAAAAGTGATTATAAAGTTTATGTGGAGAGCAAAAGATTCAAAATAGGCAATGAAATATTGAAGAACAAAGTTTGAGGATTAACACTTCCCAACTTCAAAAATTACTATAATGCTACAGTAATCAAAACAGTATGGTATTGGCAAAATAACAGATTAATAGACCAATGGAGAGAACAGGGAGCCAAAAAATAAATCCATATAAATTTAGTCAATTGATTTCTGACAAATAAGCATAGGCCATACAATGGAACAAAGATAGACTTTCAACAAATGGTGCTGGAACAACTATTATATCCACATACACACACACACACACACACACACACACACACAAAACAACAACTTAGACATAGACCCTACCTTCTTTAAAAAATTCACTCAAAATGGATCACCGACCTAAATGCAAAGGCAAAGTCATAAACTCACTAGAACATTAGAAGATAACATTGGAAATCTAGATAATTTTGGTAAGAGTGATAACTTTTTAGATAAAATACCAAAGGTACAATCCATGAAAGAAAGAATTGATAAGCTGGACTTCATTAAAGTTAAATTTTATGCTCTGTGAAGATGATATTAAGAGAGTAAGAAGATAAGCCACAGAATGGAAGAAAATATTTGCAAAAGACACATCTGATAAAGGTCTGTTGTTTAAAAACATTAAAAAAACTCTTAAAACTAAACACTAAAAACATAAATAACCCAATTAACAAAAGGGCAAAAACCCTTAACAGACACCTCACCAAAGAACATATACTAGTATAGATAGAAAATAAGCATATAAAAAGAGGCTCTGCATCATATATCATTAAGGAAAAGCAAATAAAAACAATAATAAGACAAAACCAAGATGGCAGCATAGGTGAATTGCTGCCTCACACAACAATTTCAAAACTACAGTTAAAAAACAGAACGCACATCATCCAGAATCATAGGAAAGCTGGATGAGTGGAAATTCTACAACTAGAAGGAAATAGAGGAGCTCACGGAGATTCAGAGGAACTGCAAAAAGCTGCAGTATGGAGACACACAGGTAGAGAGGACAGGTGGCGGAGTGCCTGATTGGCTTCCTCTAGTGGGAGTGAGACAGAAACTCCCGACTGCACTGAACCCCAGTTCTGGAAAAGACTCATATGCAGGGGGAGGGTGGGTCTGGACTGTCATAAAAAGGGAGGAGTGCATGAAAACTTAGGTGAGCCTGGAAAGGCAGAGTTCTGGAGGCACACGAGCGCAAGTGCGCACACAGAGGGCTGACTGCTGATTGTGCCGCTGGCTTTCTCTAGCTAGAGGAAGACAGAACCTCCGAACTGTGCTGAAATCCACTTCTGACTACATTGAACCTCAGTTTTGGGCGAGACCATGGGGACCCAGACTCATAATGGTCCCCGGAGTGCATGGAAAGTTGGGAGATGGAAAGGTAGAGGTCTGGAGTCACCTGAGCATAAGTGTGCGTAGAGAGGGCTGCAGCGATTACTGAGGGACATGGAGATGCAGGGACCATGTAAGGTAGGGCTGATGGGAAGCCAAGGCTGTCTGCTCAACCCTGAGACTCCACCCCATCCAAGCTGAATACAGAGGCTCTTGCACTTTTGCAAGTCTTGATCCTCACAACCAATTGGCTTGGATGTCAATTCCCCCCAGTGATACCAACAACAATCAAGATTTAACTACAACAAGGCTGTACACATAGTCCACAAAAGGGTGCACCAAGAGAGTCCACCTCAGGTAACTAGGAAGGCAGAGCTACGGGGCCACACAGGACACCTAGCACACAAAGCTACTCTACCAACCCAAGGAAGCAGCAAAAAAGCAGAGAAAAAGGAACAAACAAACAACAAAATGAAGGGAAAAAACGACTGGATATAGAGTTCAAAATCATAGTTATAAGGTTTTTCAAGAATTATACATGTAACACAATAAAAAAAAAGAAAGAAAAATAAAATTTCTTAGACAAAGATAAATTTAGCGAGACAAAGAGCAGATGAAAGAGGACTAACTAGAGATGAAAAAGGACCAAATAGAAATTAAACATACACTGACTGAAATAAAAGATATTATACATAGACCTAACAGCAAACTCCAGGAACACAAGAATCAAGCCAAAGATTTGAAATACAAAGAAGCAGAAAACACTCAACTGGAGAAGCAAAAAGAAAAAGGAATCCAAAATTGCAAGATAGTGTAAGGAGCCTCTGAGACAACTTCAAGCATACCAAAATCAGAATTATGGGGGTGCCAAAAGAAGAGAGAGAGCAAGATACTGAAAACCTATTTGAAGAAATGATGACCGAAAGCTTCCCCCACCTGGTGAAAGAAATAGACTTACAAGTCCAGGAAGCACACAGAACCCCAAACAAAAGGAATCCAAAGAGGACCACACCAAGTCACATCATAATTAAAATCCCAGGGGCAAAAGACAAAGAGAGAATATTAAAAGCAGCAAAAGAAAAAAACAGTTAATTACCTACAAGGGAGCACCCATACAATTGTCAGCTGATTTCTCAACAGAAACTATGCAGGCCAGATGGGAGTGGCAAGAAATATTCCAAGTGATGAATAGCAAGAACCTACAACCAACATTACTCTACCTAGCAAAGCTATCATTCAGAATTGATGGGCAGATAAAGAGATTCACAGATAAGAAAAAGCTAAAGGAGTTCATCAACACCAAACCAGTATTGTATGAAATGCTGAAAGGTACTCTCTAAGAAGAGGAAGAGGAAGAAAAAAAGTAAAGATAAAAATTAGGAACAACACATCATAACTATCAACAAGTAAATATAAAAATCAGGTGAATTAAAAATTTGATAAACAGAATAAAGTGTTGAATATAATAGAATCAGGGGAAAAGAAAGGGAGTGGACTGACAATTCTCAGGGGGACAGGGGTGAGAGGATGCAGGGAGAGACTGGACAAGAATCATACACCTATGGATAAAGACAATGTGAAGGGAGAGGTAAGGGCAGAGAGAAGGGTGGGAGTCGGGTGGAGGGGAGCTATGGGGGGAAAAAGAGGAAAATTGTAATAATCTGAACAATAAAGATTTATTAAATACAAAAATAAAAAATAAATAAAACAATAGTAAGATACTACTATACACCTATTAGAATGGCTAAAATCTGAAAATACTGACAACATCAAATGTTGACAAGGAAGTGGAGCAAAAGGAACTCTCATTTATAGCTGGTAGAAGACAGTTTGGTGGTCTCTTACAAACTATACATACTCTTACCATACAATCCAGTAATAGGGCTCCTTGGTATTTATCCAAAGGAGTTGACAACTAATGATCACACAAAAACCTGCACATGAATGTTTATAGCAGCTTTATGCATAATTGTTAAAACTTGGAAGTAACCAAAATGTTCTTCAGGAAGTGAATAAACTGCAAAATATCCAATGACATATTATTCAATAATAAAAAGAAATGAGCAAGAAAGCCATGGAAAGAATTGGAGGTAACTTAAATGCATACTACTCAGAGAACAAAGGCAATCTAGAAAGGCTACATATTGTATGATTCCAACTATATGACATTCTGGAAAAGGCAAAACCATGGAGACAGTAAACTATGGTCTTTTACTGTCTCCATAGGGATAAATAGGTGGAGCAGAGAGTAATTTTTAAAATATATTTTATTGATTTTTTACAGAGAGGAAGGGAGAGGGATAGAGAGTTAGAAACATCGATGAGAAACGTCAATCAGCTGCCCCTGCATACCCCCTACTGGGGATGTACCTGCACCAAGTTACATGCCCTTGACAAACCTTCAGTCAGCAGGCTGATGCTTTATTCACTGAGGCAAACCAGTCAGGGTACAGAGAGTATTTTTAGGGTAGTGAAAATACATGATAGATATATGTCATTATACATTTGTCCAGACCAACAAGAGTAAAACATAATGTAAACTACAGACTTTGTATGGTAACGCTGTGTCAATGTAGGTTCAACAATTGTAAAAAATGTACCTTCCTGATGGGGAATGTTGATATTGGGGGATGCTGTTCATGGGTGAGGCATGGGGTATATGGGAAATCTCTGTGCTGTGTCCTCAATTTGCTATGAATTTTTAACTGCTCTAAAAAAGTCAATAACATAACAATAAATAAAAGATTAAACTATAAATAAAAATAGTTACTTGCAGTAAGGGAATAGGTGAGCAGAAAGAAAGGATAAAGGCTAGACTTCTCTATATATACTCTTTTTTGTAGATTTGGCTTTGGAACCAGATAAATATATCACATAATTATAAAATAATATTACAGTTTTAATAAAAGCAATCCCTTAAAAAAGAACTAAAGTTAATTAAATAAACCTAGGTATCCCATGGATTACAAAAATTACAGAGAGGAAGTATTCTAATGACTTTATATTTGTAATTTAACTGAACATCCCTAGTGGGATCCACTTTGAGGACAAAAATGGCTGCAAACAAATCTTTAAAAGTTTTCAGTAATTACATTATTGGCTACAGTGTTGTAATTGTGATTTTAAGGCAGTTGTGTGTACTTTGGGGGATGAATTGAGTGCATATTTATCTTGGTATCACTGAGAACTGAGTTTTCAGTGTGGTTGAAGGGAGATCAATGATGTTATGTTAAGGGAAAAAAAAAACACCACAGATCTATATTGAATAAAAAGTGTACTATACACTCATGATGAATTTCATCTTAAATATTTTTCCGATTCTGCCCACTGAAAAAACATAGCCATTTTGATTCAGTGGATAGAGCATCAGCCTGCGGACCAAAGAGTCCCAGCTTTGATCCCAATCAAGGGCACGTACCTTGGTTGCAGGCTCCTCAGGCCCTGGCCCTGGTCCCTGGTTAGAGACAACCAATTGATGTGTTTCTCTCACATCGATGTTTCTCTCATCTTTCTCTCTCTCTTTAACTCTTTCTAAAAATCGATGGAAAAATATCCTTGGGTGAGGGTTAAGAACAACAATAATAATAATGATTAACCTAATAGCCGTGAGCCCTCTCCACAGTCCCAGTGTCCAGATTCTGGATCTAAAAATAATTTCTTACTCAAAAGAATCAGGGCTTTTTAGAGAAATGGCCAACCCCAGGTTCAAAAAAGATGTAATGTAAGTCTAAAATAGCTTTTTCTACTAGAAAAAAAGCTAAAAGACGAACAAATACATGTAAAAATGAGGGAGTCTACCTGAATAACTCCTTCCAGTGGCAAAAAGTAGGATATATGTAGCATCTATAAGCATAATGACAATGCATTGAAACACAGAAAATATGCTTAAATCTATGAGTTTACAATAGTACTTGAAACTGTTAAGAACTTTTGAAGTATGTTAGAGGAAAATTATTAAGTTGAAAACTTGTAACTAAAGGGAAAGAATTAAGCATTTGCTATTCCTTCCTTATATAATACTATACACCTAGTGCATGGAATTATTGCAGGGTGGGTTGGTGGGCAGAGGATAGTGGAAAGTCCCTCAGCCTGGTCTGCATCCTCTCCCAATCTGGGATGCTGCATGCACCAGTGGCCATACTTTTCATACAAGTGAAAGGCATCTTGCTGTTGCATGGGCAGCTACATTTTTTTGCCCTGATTATAAAAAGTAGTACATAACAAGATCCTGCTGAGGCAGTAGTACCATTTTCCCCATCTTATGGTTGGAAAAACTGAAACAGATAGTACATAATTTTCTCTCCATGTTATCAACCACCAATAACCATATTATTGGCCCTGATAACCATTTCCTATTAGGTTCATAGACTAATCAGGTATTACACACTAGCAATATTCTGATCCCATCATTTCTTGTTTGCATATTAGCTAGTATTCTTCTATAAACAGAAACTTCCCTTAATAGATTATTGCGTACCCTGAGGTACATACTATATAATAAAACTCTAATATGCAAATAGACCAAATGGTGGAATGACTGCAGAATGACCAGTCACTATGATGTCTACTGATGACCATAGAGAGAAGTTAAGTAATTGGCATTGTCACAGAGTTATAAGTATCAGAATCAGGCCTGACTACAAAATGTACAAGCCAGAGTTCATGCATGTCATCACTGCATCATTCTGTTTTTTCAGTGTTAGAGTAGCCTTGCCAGGTTTTAATTTTTAAATTTAAGAGATTGTTTTCAATATATAGGGTAGGATCCCTAAGACTGGCCGGTGACCAGGGCCATCTATGGGGTGACTGGTAGATGGGTCCCCACTGGCACTCGCCTTGGCTGGTGGCCTGGTGCCGCCTGCTGGCCAGCCCCACCTCCCAATCACTGCTGCCGGTTTCCTCCCTCTTGGAAGGCAAGATGCTCAACGTTGGAGCTCAACCTCCTTCATTGAGTGTCTGCCTATTGGTTGTCAGTGGGCGTCATAGCGACCAGTCATTCCACCATTTGGTCTATTTGCATATTAGAGTTTTATTATATAGTACGTACCTCAAGGTACGCAATAGTCTATTAAGGGAAGTTTCTGTTTATAGAAGTATACTAGCTAATATATGCAAACAAGAAATGATGGGATCAGAATATTGCTAGTGTATAATACCTGATTAGTTTATGAACCTAATAGGAAATGGTTATCAGGGCTGATAATATGGTTATTGGTGGTTGATAACATGGAGAGAAAATTATGTAGTATCTATTCCCTGATAGAAGTACCCAGTACCACACATGAAGTAGTATTGCTAAAAAACTAATACATAAAAATACCTAACCTGAATCTGCATATCTAATCACTGATCTATAGGAAACTGAAAGAGAAACAAGTTACATGACAGCACAGGAATGCATTTACTATAATCTAGACATGGGAAACTTCTAAAGAATAAATGACTTGCAAAAAATAACTATGCAAAGAAATCTTGAGAAACTGATAATAATGTGTAAATTATTTAGGTACTCATTCAAGCAAACTTGAAACAATTAAAAGACAATTGGGAAATGTAAACATTGATTGAAAATCTGATGATATTAATGAATTATTATGATGATTTTAGGATGTGACAATTCTATTGAAGGAATCTTTAAGACCTTTTTTAAAGGTTAATATTAAAATATTTATTTTAGATATAAAAACAGTGATGGAGTTAAGTGTTCCTATTTCTAGGTCAAAGTGTCATTTTCTCAGTTCTAAAAAATCTTTTAAACAATATTTTACTCAGTGAATGTTAAATGACCTATTACCATTAATAGGTAGCTTTTTATGTGTGTGTGTGTAAATCTAATTGTATCATAAAAAAAGCTTAGATTCCAAGGAAATTTTTTTTTCCAATTTATCTTATAGAAATCATTTTAGTAAGAGAATCTCTGCATAATTACAGATCTGATAAGCCTGAAAAATTATGATAAACCTTATGTGTAGAATCTTCATTATGTTTAGAAAACTCAGAATTTTTCTTATAATAATGACAATTCAAAGAGATTTGGAAATCATTTTCATTTTCCCTGATTGGACTTACCTGTCTCCCATTTGCATGTAAACTTCCTTTCCTGCATATTTTCATTGGTCCAATAAGCCCAGTGAATATATCTTTGGTGGGATCCACAGCAGAATAATACATCTTAGCTAGACAGACGGGGTCTTTGTAAGTGGGTCCCACTTCTTCAGGGACAGTCCATTCATAGGTAAAAGTTTCTGTGGATGCCACATGGGAGGCTGAAGGAGGAGGCACACCTGTGACATTGAGGGGGTTAAGTCACATTGAGGAGGTTAAGTGCACTTGTAATGTGGTGATTTGAACCACAAAGTAGACTGGGTTTAGTTTAGGACAGTGTTAGACAAACTCATTAGTTAACAGAGCCAAATATCCACAGTACAATGGTTGATATTTCTTTTGATAGCCAAATTTTTTAAACTTAAACTTCTTCTAGTGCCACTTGTTCAAAGTAGATTCACCCAGGCTGTAGTATTTTGTGGAAGAGACACACTTAAGGGGCCAAAGAGCTGCATATAGCTCAAGAGCCACGGTTTGCCAACCACAGGCTAGGATAACCTGCTTCTGAGCTCCTTATGAAGTTGAATGGAATCCTCTTTGAATGAAATCCTACTTGTGTTCCTGTGTCAGGTCCCTGATGAGGTGATTTCCTTCAGGAAGCTTCTTTTAAACCTCTGTCTGAGATGAGTGCCTCTACCATCAGAATGTTTATAACCCTCCCTATCCCCACCCTCATGTCTACCCCCAATCCATATCCTGGAACCCTAATGTCCAATGTGATGGTGAGGCCTTCAGGAGGTGATTAGGTCATGAGAGTGGAGCCCTCCTGAAGGGGATTAGTGCCATTATAAAAGAGGCTCCACAGAGCTTCTTAGCCCTTTCACCAGGTGAGGACACAGTAAGAAGTCTTAGGCCTAGCTGAAACCGGTTTGGCTCAGTGGATAGAGCGTCTGCTTGTGGACTGAAAGATCCTGGGTTCAATTCAGGTCAAGGGCATGTACCTTAGTTGCGGGCACATCCCCAGTAGGGGGCGTGCAGGAGGCAGCTGATCGATATCTCTCTCACATCAATGTTTCTAACTCTCTATCCCTATCCCTTCCTCTCTGTAAGAAATCAATAAAATATATATTAAAGAAGAAGGAGGAGGAGGAGGAGGAGGAGGAGGAGGAGGAGGAAGAAGAAGAAGAAGAAGAAGAAGAAGAAGAAGAAGAAGAAGAAGAAGGAGAAGAAGAAGGAGAAGAAGAAGTGTTAGGCCTAGAAGAGAGCTCTCACCTAGCTATGCTCTGATCTTGGACTTGCAACTTCCAGAACTGTGAGAAATAAATTTCTCTTCTTTGTGAGCCATCCATTCTGTGGTATTTAATTACAGCAGCCTGAACAGACTGAGCACCCTTCTTTGTGCCCTCACAGCTCCTAAGAAAGTCTCTGGCACCTTTCATGTTATATTGTCTATATTCTCCCACTTCCACCCAATCAGAACCTTCTTGAAGGCAAGCATTAATTCTATATTTCTATCAGCTAGAACAACACCTGAAAATAGGGGGCAATTGTTCACTTTTTTATTGAACAGAACTGAACTAAAAATAATTTTATAGCTAAAAGAGAGTTTGTTGCTGATCCTATTCAAATATCCCAATTTTACTTGAGAAAACTGAGGTCAGAAAGACAGAATAACTTTCCCGCCCTCACACTGCAGGTGGTGGCAAAGCCTCTAGTCTTTATTCGTCACATTTGACATATAAAAATACCTAAGTCCATGTATATCATGGAATGTATTGTATCATTAAAATTACATTTATAAAATATTTGTAATGCTAAGAAAACAAATTCTGGGTAGAAAATTATGATGATAAGTTTATTTATTTATTAAACATATATTTTATTGATTTTTTACAGAGAGGAAGGGAGAGGGATAGAGAGTTAGAAACATCGATGAGAGTGAGACATCAATCAGCCACCTCCTGCACACCCCCTATTGGGGATGTGCCCGCAACCAAGGTATATGCCCTTGACCGGAATCGAATTTGGGACCTTTCAGTCCATAGACCAACGCTCTATCCACTGAGCCAAACCGGTTTCAGCGATATCCATGTTTAAAATATTTCTAAAAATACACAGATGAAAAAGTAGAGGAATTATGTAAAAATGTAGTAGTGGTTGTCTATAAAACTATGGAGATATTTTGGACTATGCCTATTTAGATTTTTTAAATATCCTAAAAAGAACATCTAATATTCTTATGATTGCAAAACAATTTTTAAAATTCAAAAATCACCTAAGTAGTACTCCAGAAATATGTAATTGATATCACCCAAATAAGTTACTGCCAGCATTGTCAATAATTGTTCAGTTAGGGATGCACAAAGTCCCATCACTCAACTGGAAACAGTGGGAGCAAAGGTGTACTTGCTTCCTAATGGTATCTGGGCAATTTTCTCAGAATTCCTGACTTTAGTTTTGGTAGGACAGTTTTCCGGAGGTGAGTAGGTTGTTAAGTGGGGTCAATTGTTACAGTGTGCTGTACTCACTTCCATTCTGGGGATTGTAATGGGAGGAGTAATACGTGCCCTCATTGTTCTTATTGACTCTCATCCCAATTGGCTCAATACTGAGCGGGTATGCTCCTTTGTTATGGAAGGTGACTCTGATGGTATCTCCCACCTCTGCCCAAATGACAGGACCTAGGGACAAAGAGAGAATTATTATCCCTTGGTATGTACCATACAGAATATATAAGATGGTTATTTTCTTTGACTTGTCCTCTGACAAGAATCACTGTGAGCAACATGCTTATCTACATGCAGCAAATAGAAAGCTTGGTTTAAAAGCCCATTATCAATTTGATATGGTAAGACTAGAAAGAGATGTGCAGGGTGTTTTGATTCCGTTTCAGGTTCCTGAAATTTGTTATTATTTTTATCCATGTCAGTTCACAAACTTTATGTCTGTACAAAAACCTATGCAGAGTGTCTATGCTTTCCTTGGCCTAGTCTGTTGGCTAAATGTGTGTTATTATCAAGAGTCAGGGCGGTGCTAAAAATCTTGAGCACTCAAGCAGGTAAAGTCAATCATCTTGGATGTGAAGACTAACAATGCTGTGAATTTTCCATCACCAAAATTCATATTATCACCAAATATAGAATAAACCATAGATATACACAAATATTTTATGTGATATGTAAAACACCATTTATTTAGAGCTTCTTATGTGCCTTTGTGAGTATTTATGTGAATTAAGTCATTTAATCCTTGCAACAACTTTATGAGCTAAGGACTATTAATGTTATTGTTCCTATATTACGGAAAGGGAAAAGGGACAGAACATTGAGCATCCTTAAAGGTCATTTGGCTAACAGGTGAAGAGTGAGGACTGTCTGAATCCACCCACTCTGCTATTCTACCCCAGTGACTGAGCAAGAACCAGTCTTTGGACTCTGCCTCAGGGAAGCCTATAGAAGGTTCTAAGATAAACCCAGCCTGACTCATTAGTAGCCTGGGTTTATTTCTAAGGGAATACATCTATTTAAACAATGTGACCTAAACACACAATTCCCCTTACCTCTTTGAAGAAAAAAAATCATCATCTGAAGCCAGCATGGTTTTTTAAATGATAAAGATTTACTATTGGTAACTTAAATTTGGAAAAGAAAGTAGCTGATGCATTTTACTGGTGATTGCTCTTCCACATCTCTAGTTTCTCCCCTTCTTTCTGAGTTTAATGTAGTCCAGGGCAAGAGCAGAATGGTCGTTTGTGATCTGCATGGACTCACCCAGGATGCCAAGATGCTCCTCTTCAGGGCTTCTCTCCTTTCTATTTGTGAAGGAGGCATCTGTGTACTCACGATAAACAAGCTTTTTGTAAGAGCCTCCAATTCTTGCAGGACCATGTTCAAAAAATACCTCTGAAGCACTGCCAAAAGAAAAGTATTTAATGCTGGAGTTCAAAGCAGAATAGAGAACAGGTATTCACCCAGGATACTAATTGAAAAGAAAAATTCTGAGCACTGCTTAGAGATAATTATTATCCCTGAGTTACTAAATACTGAAGCAAGAGCAGACAGGAGTAGGACACTTCCTGAAAGGATGATCAAATAGGAATGAAGAATCATGGAAAAGAAGTTTCACTTGAAGTAAAAGAATTTCAAGAGGGCCAGTATCAATGCTGATAGTTAATAAATCATTAAAAACTGGAATTTGAAACAAATTATGGAATCTTTAAAAATACAGTAGCTACTGCTTATTGCATATGAATACCAGCCAGGTGCTCAGGAGCTTTATTTATTATCTGAAAGTCAAATGGGAATGCAACAAAGTTAGTAATATTCTTCCCATTTGAAGAATTTTAATCTTAGGAAGACATTTGAGTGGAAGTACAACAGACTTGGTTGGGAAGTCTAAAAGGAAGAAATTCTGAATTTCCTTGGGGAGTTGGCTGAAGGCAACCACTCCTAATTGTTCCATGACTTTTCCAAACAAGTCTGTGTATATGAAGACCCTTGGATGTTTACTGGAATATTTATACTTAATCTTTATGTTTAAAGAGTACTACTGATGCCTGTGTCCTCCAAAGAATGCTCTAAAAGTTAATGTTAGTTCAAACTATTACAATAAAAGCCTAAAGAGGCAGGCAAATGAGGCTGTTTGGTTTCTCTAGCCAGGCAGACCCTTGGCCCTCTCTTTCACAGAAATGTGTGTCAGAGTAATTATTCATCTGTTGCTCAGGGTCTCCTGATAAGTCCTGGCAATTTGACTTAACAAAAAATCCCATTCACCTCTTCTTTCATTTAACAAATATATTAAACACCTGCCATTTTCCAGGAACTGCAGTGTGCTGATGACATACCATAAGCAAGCTGAACTTGTCTCTCTGTGCACCAGACATTTGCAGGAAAGATAGACTGAACTAATCAGTATAATAACAGGGACTTAGCCTAGGTTATTGTGGAATATTTCTCCTGGAGTTAGGGAAAGTGGGGGAAAGAGCCCCAAAGGCTTCCCAGAGGAAGTGATGTTTTAAAACTATCTATAAGAGAAGTAGAATTAAAAAGATGAAGTGTATGTAGTAGAGAGTATGGGGCAGACATTTACAAATGGGAAATAGCCAATAGGAAGGCTCAGAGGAGAAATGGAGTATAGTATGCTCCCCATACTTTGACAACAGCACAGCATATCAGGCAGGGCAGAGGAGCAGAGAATGAGGGATGGATCGGAAAGACTTAAAGGTTTCAGTACTCCATCTCAGTGGGAAAGCTTTGAAAGATTTAAGCCTTTAGAATTCATGTTTCAGCAGGGTCGCTTGGGCTGCTGCCTGGAGAATATATTGGACTGTTCTAGACTGAGAGGCAGTGATGAATTCAGGGTCTGGTCAACGAGGATGGAGAGAAATAGACAACTTCCAGAGATATTTAGAATATAATGAGATAGTACCTGGTGAAAGAAGGAGGGATTAATGAAGAAGGGAGGAATTTCAGGATGGGACTCAGGTTTGGGGCTTGATGGATAGATGGTGATCCTATCCATGGAGAAGAGGCATCTCAGATTTATGGTTTAGCCATATTGATTTGGAAAAGCCTTATCCAAGTGGGGTGACCATTAACCACTTTGAAATGCAAATTTGAAATTTATAAAAAACCTCTGGGCTAGAGATGCACTTTTGAGAGTCAGTGTCTCTAAATATCACTGTAGCTTGGGTCTTAAATTTCTGCTTCAGGATTCACAGCTATTGACTTGTGTGTTGTTAAGTAAATTACTTAACCTTTCTAAGTAGTTAAATGGCAGAGAAAGCATCTCTGAAGAGGTGGTGTTTGAGCAGAGACTTGAAGCAGGGAAGTAGCATATCTCATTGATATTTTTGAAAGTTCATAATAGACAGTATGAAAGGGAAACTGGGACTAGAAGAATAACTTGGACACTGTGGAAGTCATTAGACATGCATATAGAGTAGCTTGTGTGCATCAAAGGATATGCTGCACAGAGTGACAAGAAAACCTACAGAATGAAAGAAAATATTTGAAAAGCATATATCTGATAATGGCATAATACCCAAAATATATAAAGAATGCCTATCACTCAACAACAGCAACAACAATAAAACAACCCAATTAAAAAAATGAACAAGAACTTGAATAGACTTTTCTTCAAATGGCCAACAAGTATATGAAAAAATTTTCAATATCACTAATCATAAGAGAAATGCAAATCAAAACCACCATGAGCCACCACTTTGCAACCATTAGGATAGCTAATTATAACAAAACAAAACACAGAAAATAAGTGTTGGCAAGGATGTGGAGAAATTATAACCCTTGTATATTGCTGGTGGAAACAAAGTGTTGCAACTGCTGTGCAAAAAAGTATGATAGTTCCTAAAAAAAATAAAAATAGAATTATCATATGACTCAGCAATTTCACTTTCAGGTGTATATCCAAAAGAATTGAAAGCAGAAACCTAGACAGATATCTATATACAGAAAGAGCCAGAGTCCGTCATGACCAAAGGCTCAACCTAACACTGGAAGTCAGTGCTGGGTTGCAGTGGCAACTGACTGCCAAGGGGGCTTTGGATTAGGCTTGGAGAAAGGCCTGCAGAGGGAGAGGCAGGGTCTGATCTGCAGCCTCAGTGGCAGCTGTTGATCAGCTGTTGCCCCTCTCTTTCTCTTCAGGGGGCTGATCAGCCCCACCTCTTTGATCAGGCCCAGAAATAGACCTGGAAATGCTGAATGACATAGAAACTGACCAATCAGAACCAAATATGGGTGAACTACAAAGGCAGAGCCTAAGATGGGGGGTTGAGGAAGGGTTTTAAGGGCAACAGCTATTTGGTGTATGGTGTAAGAAAATGGTTCCATTTTTTAATGACTGATATGGCAGTATAGTGCATATGGCTGGCTATTGGTCCAGATATAGGAATTATTTGTTTTTGTATGCCAAAAACATCTTTTCCTGATGAAAAAGGCTCCCCCCATTTAATCAATCCTATTCTATATAATCCATCTATACTAAAAAAAGAGTAATATGCTAATTAGACTGGTTCAACTGGCCATCTTCTGGACATCCAACTTCCTTCTGCACAAAGCCATGGTGGTGGGGGCCAAGGCAGAGGTAGTTGGGGTGATCAGGTGGGCAGGGGAGGGTATTTGGGGGCAAGATCAGGCTGGCAGGGGATTAGTGGTAATTAGGCCAGCAGGGGAGGGCAATGGGAATGAGATCAGGTTGGCAGGGGAGGGCAGTTAGGGGCAATGAGTCAGGCAGAGGCAGTTGGGGTGAATAGGTTGGCAGGGGAGGGCAGTTAGGGGTGAGATCAGGCCAGAAGGGGAGGGCCATTGGGGGCAAAATCAGGTCTGCAGAGGAAGGCAGTTGGGGGTGATATCAGGCAGTCAAGGGAGGGCAGTTAGGGGTGATCAGGCAGGCAGAAGCAGTTGCGGGCAAGATCAGGCTGGCAGGGGAGGGAAGTTAGAGGCAATCAGGCAGGCAGGCAGAGACAGCTAGGAGCAATCAGGCAGGCAGGCAGAGAGGTTAAGGGCAATCAGGCAGGCAGGCAAATGAAGTTAGGGGTGATCAGGCAAGCAGGTGAGCAGTTAGAAGCCAGGAGTCCTAGATTGTGAGAGAGATGTCTGACCACTGGTTTAGGCCTGATCTCACAGAACATGCCCCAAGGATTTCCCCAGTTGGAGAGGGTGCAGCCTGGGCTGAGGGAACCCCTTACCCCCATGCACAAATTTCATGCACCGGGCCACTAGTTTGTATTATAATGTTCATGGCAGAATTATTCACAATAGCCAAAAGGCACAGCAAACAACCCAATTGTTAATTAACATACATGAATAAATAAAATGTGGTATGTGTACAATGGAATATTATTCAGCCTTAAAGAGGAATGAAATTCTGATGCATACTAAAAATGAATGAACCTTGTAAACATTATGCTAAGTGAAATAAGCAAGACCAAAAAGAACAAATACTGTATGATTTCACTTGTATGAGGTGCTTAAAACAGGCCAATTCATAAAGACAAAAAGTGGAATGGAAGATATTAGTGTTAGAGAATTATTATTTAATGGGTACAGAGTTTCTTTTTGAATAATGAGAAAGTTCTGGAAATGGGTAGTGTTGATGATTGTACAACCTATGAATGTATGTAATACTGTTGATTGCACAATTCTGTTTTCAGAAATAGAAAACAAATAAATTGATCTGTCTAATGATACTGAATGTTGTTTGTTGTTGTTGTTGTTGTTTTTAGGATTTTGTTAAGCATTTGATAACTTTTAGACCCATCTTTTTTTCATGGACTCCAAAGACTCAAAAGTCATAGTTCTCAAACTTGGATTCAACCCAAATACCCTAATACACATTGAGTGGTCTAGTTACTTAATTTCTAGGTACCAATTATTATTTTAATTGTTGAATAAACATTTTATGAGTTTTTAATATCAAATTTTATTGATTACAGAGAGAAAGGGAGAGGAAGAAAGAGATAGAAACAGCAATGATAAGAGAGCATCATTGATTGGCTGCCTCCTGCACACCCCCACACTGGGGATTAAAGCCTGCAACCTGGGCATGTGCCCTGACCTGGAATCAAACAGTGATGTCCTGGTTCATAGGTCAATGCTCAATCACTGAGCCCTGCTGGCCAGGCTTATGATATTTTTCAGAGGGAGGCATATTTATATATATAAAAACTTAATATTCAAATTGTCCCCTCAGGAATTCGACTGGTAGACTGGGAGCTCTATTGTTCCCTATGCTGTTTGCTGACCACTAGGGGGTGGCATGGAAAGAAGGAAGGTCCCGGCCGGCAGCTGGAAGAAAGGCCTCAGCCAGCAGCTGGTAGGCCCTGATCAGCCCTGATTGCCAGTCAGACCTAGGGACCCTACTCCTGCATTATTTCATGCACCAGGCCTCTAGTTTTGAAATAATAGTCTTTTTCTTCTTCTTTTTTTTTTCTGAATTACCTTCCAGGTGCTGTTAAGTTTTTATTGGTGAAGGTGTCCATGCCAGATGGTGCATAGTTCCAGATGACTTCCTCAGCAGCAATGTAGTAGTGTCTAACATGCTTCCCACGGATACTGCCCTCTGATGAAGGCTTGTTACAGTCTCGTACTTGGAAAAAGGCCTGCAAACCAGCTGAAAACCACACAGGAAACAATGTGTTAATGGATCTAATGTTTCTCTCTCTTTTGCTTTGTAAACACTGCTGGTGAAGTGATAGGTGGGAACTGAAGAAATAGATAGCTAGAAACAATATTACAAACTATAGCAAACAGTTATAAATAGGTTATTACTGATGGGAAATTAAAGGCATTTTTTAGATTTCTCTACTGGTATACTATATAGAGAATAGATATTAATCAGTAGTGTTTTTAAAAATATGGTGCTAGTTTCTGTGGTCTTTCGCATGGGAAGTCTTTTGGTGATAAAAAAAAGACACATTAATTAATGTTAAGTGATGAAGAGAGGCTCTGCCATATTTTAAGAGGTAGAGTAAAATAGAGGACATCTATAATTATTGTTCTCTCACACCAAATGGTTATGTACCTGTTGTACTCGGTGTTCTGCTGCCAAGATCACATTTGATAGGTGAGATTATGTTTGAAGGTCAAAGTAACATACTCAAAAATCCATATTAAACCTAGTTTTCTTCAGGAAACTAATATTTCAAGTTAATATTTTTCAAAAACTAAGAATGTTTTATCACATCATATGAAAAAGATGGGTAAATAATTTATCAAGTTAAACCAAGGAATAACTGGACTCAAATAAAAACAAAATTGGTTAGACTTGATAGAACCAAGTAAAAAACAGATACTAATTTTCAGCACAATATACAAATATTATGGTGTTTGCAATATTGTGTATTTTTTAAAACTGAGGAACTATATACAGTATTATACTCTTAGGGCAGTACTATATTTTCAGGGCCAATTATTCTTTTCCAAAATTAATATATTTTCAGATTTAATTATTTCATAAATGTTCTAGTCTTTCAGTCTTTTTTATTACATTACTAGAGGCCCGGTGCACAAATTCATGCACCAGTGGGCTTCCTTGGCCTGGCCTGTGGGATCAGTCCAAAACTGGTTCTCCAGTATCCACTGAGGGTTCCCAGATTGCAAGAGGGCACAGGCCAGGACGAGGGACCCCACTGGTACACAACTGGGCTTGGGGAGGGATGTGAGAGGTGGGCCAGCCAGGAAGGGACTGCAGGAGGGCTCCAAGGCATGTCAAACTAATTTTGTTCAGTCCCAATCGGCTGGACCCCCAGCAGCAACTTAACCTACTGGTTGGAGCATCTGCCCCCCTGGTGGTCAGTGCATGTCATAGTGAGTGGTTGAGCAACCTTAGCATATCATTAGCATATTATACTTTGATTGAATGAATGAATAGATGACCAGGCACTTAGCATATTAGGATTTTATTATATAGGATGTTGTATACCATCATAGGAAAATTAAGTTATCAATTTAAAGTTCTATTATTGCAAGGATATTCAGCTTTTGGTTTCTGATTCATAATGATAACCCCATTAAGTAGTGTAACTGAGACATGACTCCTTTTTTAGCTGACAGCTTATTTCAGGTAAAGATGTCCTACCTTTCAGATGGTTTAAGTTCTGACAGCTAAGCATCCATTCTCCAGGGCTCTGGGCTACCATAAAAGCATCAACAAGAGTAGCAGGAAAAAGATTGATTGTATCAATACGGTAATTCTTGTAAGTCAATGTTTGGCCATGGAAGAAAGCTGCATGCACATCAACTTCATTACCCATACCAAAAAGATACCATTTCACTCTGTCCTCTGCACACATGGAGAGTCCTGGGAGACTTCCAAAAGTATGTCCATTTATAGCTGTAAGTCAAGAGTAGAGATTGAGACTAATAGACCCTGGTTCCTGGGATAGTAATAGTTACCTCTACAGAAGTAAATCAATTTGGAATAGAAAAGACATGGCACATATGCTGCTATTCATCTCTCTCATACTCACATCAGACATTACTAATTGATTACAATACTCTTTAATTTGGACCTGAATTCAGCTTCAGGATTCTTGTCAACACAATACTAGCAGATGAACCCAACACTGAAGGTGAAGCCCATTTGCTATTTTTTGTCACAGACTATACATCTTGGTATGTATGTGTGTTTCTTTCTAAATACAAATGTGTGCATATATGTGAAACAGATATGCATACAGTGAATAGAAAAAAGACTGATGGTTATTTAGTAATTGATCATTAATTGTGTTGGTGGTGGTAGTATGGATGATTTCTTTTTGACTATAAGAATTTTTCCAGTGTTCTACAGTAAATATTAGTTGCTTTTATAATAAGCAATTTGATTTATCAGCTTTTAGTTTCTGATTCAAAGGAAAGGGACAAAATGAGAAGAGATGTGGAGAAGAAAAAAAGAAATACAAGGGAAGTTAGGGAGCAGTGACCAGAGCCACAAATACCTAAAAGTTGAGACACTTTGAAGAAATTTAGGGTCACTTTTCATAGTGGGTGGTCCTAGAGATTAATGGAAATTGGTTCTGGGAAGCACCGTGAAAACACTTGCTGCAACTGGAGTACCAAGTCAGACCTCTGCAGACTAGAATTTTGAGTACCTTTTTCTAACATTGGTATTTGTTGACACACAACAGAGGCAGGATTAAATATGAAAAGAGGATCTTCCAGCCAGAATAAGCAAACGTTGGAAACAAAATTTATACTTTCTTAGTAAGTTTTCTGTTTTGATAGTACAATTATTTTTGTCTTCTCAGTTTCTTAGTAAAGTTTATTTTGAAGAAACAAAACACAAGCAAACATAATTCAAATCTTATTGGTCTAGTTGGTGTTAAGGAATTTGATTTCTTATGCAAATTCTAATTGAATGATAGAAAATCCTACTGAGCTCATAATTTGGTCTCTGATAACTAAAGAGAAGCCTAGGCAGTAAAGAAAACATTTCTAGAATAAATAAAATGAACTTAAATATAGAAAAAAATATGCAAAGTGAGGAGGGACAATGTGAATGTAGAAGAAATACCTTTTAGAACTATTTTCCTAAATATAGTTCAATGTTTTACAATATAAACATAATTTTAAGCATTTAGTTTAATAATTTAAGGCTGTCTCAATTAATTTTAGAAGGAGTTTGGAGGATAATCAAATATAGAAATATGAATGTTAATTCATATGCATTGTTCCATAATTGATGATGTTTTTTCCCTAGTGGTTTGGAAATAATTTGCTGAATCTGGCTTTACCTGTCCAATAGTTTTGAATTGACTTGTTTAGCTGAATATGAAGTTGCATGTCCAGTATGTTTTGTTATCAGAGCCACAGATTAGAAACTACTTACTCATATGAAAGAATAAAGCTGGCAGAATTAATAGGTCAAGAACAATATGATAAAGTTAACATGACTTTTGTAATCTTACAATACATTCTGTTACTCTCCTGGAAGTCTTCATTGTCTTTGTCAACTTTCTCTGGTTTGGAGCAGTAGGTCTTAATGTTGTCATCCAGGTACCAGCTGAAATTTTCATCCACCACAGAAAACATCACTACAAACTCTTGGTCAATATTTTTTTCTTTTTCTTTATCCAGAGAATCTGAAGTAAAAATTGCTATTTTAGTGTAACTTAATCTTTAACATGTAGTTTTTAAAGCTCTTAAATTTTGCTCTTTTTAAATGATATATATTTTTATTAATTTAAGAGAGGAAGGGAGAAGGAGGGAGAGATAGAAACATCAATGATGAGAGAGAATTATTGATCAGGCTACCTCCCACACTCCCCCAACAGGACATGGAGCCACTACATAGGCATGTGGGGAATTGAACTTGACCTCCTGGTTCAAAGCTCAATGCTCAATTATTGAGCCATGCTGGCTGGGCTTTAGCATGTATTTTAATAGTTTAACATATTAAAAATAATCTATTTTCTGAATAATCCACATATCTGGACTAGTTACTCCAGTTTTCCATAATTGGGAATACTTAGGAAGTTTAATATTTACTGATCTGGGCTTGGAAGGCACTCATATATCAGGATGTTTATTAACCACATGACTATTAAATGCTCTTTGGCAAATGTCAATTCAAAGTTGTATACTAGTATATATCTTCATAATAGATACTAGAGGCCTGGTAGATGAAATTCATGCACTGAAGGGAGGGAATCCCTCAGCCCAGCCTGCACCCTCTCCAATCTGGGGCCTCTTGATAGATGTCGACTGTTGGTTTAGGCCTGATACCATAGGGCTGGCAGGGGAGGGCAGCTGGGGGTGATCAGGCCAGCAAGGGAGTAGTTAGGTGTCAATCAGGTCAACAAGGAACCTGTTTAGGGGTGATCAGGTTGGCAGGCAGATGAGTGTTTAGGAGCCATCAGGGATTGGGCGTAACCCGGCAGTCTGACATCCCCCAAGGAGTTCTAGATTGGAAAGGGTGAAGACCGGGTTGAGGGACACCCTCCCCCCATGCATGAATTTCATGCACTGCACCTCTAGTTATATTATATTTACCAACACCCAGCAGATAACCATAGATCTATCACCATAGAGTGCCACTAAGGGAATCACATTTGGTAAAGTCACACATGTCTTGAACACTGAAGTTAGCTACAGCAAACCTGTTCCCAAGGAGAGCAACTTTCTGTAGTTTAGCAATATGTGTCAATGCCTGTTCCATTTATCACTTCTTCTCCTTATCCTGCCCTGCTCTTCCATCCCTCTTCCTAGATTTACTGCCTCTCTACCTTACCTATTCAGTCACAACACAGAAGACTTTACTTACACTTAAAAAATAAACTGCTTCCCTATCACTTGTTTTGAGTCAGACATTCTGAGTAAAAGTGAGACAGTATACCTTTTTTGCAGAGTATTAAAGGTCCAATGAGTCCTGAGGCAATATCTCTTGGAGCATCAATGTGGGAGTGGTAGATTCTGGTTACACAATTTCCATCTTCCTCAGCAGGACTTTGTTCTTGGGTAGCATGAAGCCTGTATGTGTACTGCTCTCCTGGATGTACTTTGTCATCTATTTTGTGGAAATCTGTGGTGTTATCAGGGTAGATGGCCCCTAGGAAGCAACATGCAATGAAATTGCTAATTGAATAAGTTTGAACTTGAATGAGAGAATAGATGTTTACAAATTTATTCAACAAATATTTATTCAATATCTTGTATATGTCCTCTTGGGGGTACAGTGATGTCCCATTTGAATATAGAGGAATGAGAGTGTAGTGTGTCTTGAAGCTTCACAGAAAATTTTACCATTTCCCTTAAGTCTTCAGGGAGCCATAATGGATATGTCAGGAGCATAGTGACGGTTTGTAATTTAAAGAATCATCTTGCCCTAGAGTCATGGTATAGAAATATGAACAAAATGGCTATGCTCTCTTATAATTTGGAACTTTTTATATGATACCAGATTTTTGCCTGTGAAGTAACCATGAAATTTTAAAAAGTGTTTTACTTTAAATTGTATAAATTTCTGAACACATACACATTGAGAGAATAATATGATGAACCTCCATGCACCCATAAACCCAGCTTTAACAATGATGAACTCAAGGGCAGTCTTGTTTCATATATATCCCGCCCAATTTTATGTCCAACACCATCTATTTATTTTAAAGCAAGTGCCAGACATCATATCATTTCATTAATAAATACTCGAGTATGTATCTCTAAAACATAAAAACTCTTTTTTAACATAGCCACAATACAATTATAATACCTTAAAAATGATGAATAAAACTGTAAAAAATAAATAAGATGTACTCAGCTTCTATGCTATTTATTGTTGAGTTTAGAAAGAGAAACAAAATATGTAGTTAAAACATTCACCTTTCAAAACAAGAATAAGAAAAGACTATTAATTTAAAAATCTAATTTTATCTCAATTTTTTTACTTGATTCTTATAATTTCAATGAAACCTATAATGGCCTCAGCATTTTTACTTAGGATCATAGATGACATTTATTGAGATACTAGTGACCCATTGCACAAAATTTGTGCACGGTGGGGGTTCCCTCAGCCCAGCCTGCCCCCTCTAACAGACTGGGAGCCCTCAGAATATGTGTCCTCAAAAGGAGCGGGCCTCAGCTGCAATCTGAACACTCTCTGTGGGAGGTAACAGGACAGATCAAGGGGAAGGCGCCAGCCCCATTACCCTACTGCTGCAGCGACTGCCAGCCACTGTAGCCAAGGTATTTTCATCAACACAGACTCTAGTCCTTTTACTGTGAAAAAATGACAACTTTCTTTAGGCATTTTCAAAATGTGTCTTTCATAGGATATGATATTTCTTCCCTTTTTTTTTTAATCTTCACCTGAGGATGTTTCCATTGATTTTTAGAGAGTATGGAAGAGAGAGGGTGAAACAGAGAGAAACATTAATGTGGAGGGACACTTTGATTGGTTGCCTCTGCATGACCTGGGCCCCAGCCAGGGAGGAGTCTAATCTAGGTACATGTTCCTGATCAGAATCGAACCTGGACCCTGCAGTCAGTATGCCGAGGCTCCACCCACTGAGCCAAACCAGCTAAGGTAGGATGTGACATTTCTTAGCCCCACCAGCGCGGATCTTCATTTTTTCCTCCAGGACTGTGGTGGAAAAACCTCAGATCATCTTCTTGGATTCTTATAACCCAAGTTACCAGGAACACTGCAAGTGGTGGCATACAGGAGCTTAGCCAATGAGCAGTCAGAGAAGGTGTTTACGCTGGAACTGATCTGTCTCAGTGGGCCTGCAGACTGAAGGGTCCCAGGTTTGATTCCTGTTAAGGGCATGTACCTTGGTTGGAGGCACATCCCCAGTGGGGAGTGTGCAGGAGGCAGCTAAATGATGTTTCCAACTGTCTATCCCTCTCCCCTCTTCTCTGTAAAAAAACAATAAAAAACATATATATATATATATTTAAAAATCGTATTTCCTCTACAGTTCATGTGGCCCCTGTGTTGTATCCACTGGGCTCACTGGGGTCTCTGCACACTCCAGAAACTGGCAGCCATCCCCTGTCATGGGTGCTGGGCTGGGAGGCATGTGAGAATCCCCAGGCTGTGTGCAGCCACCCGGGTCTCTGCATGCCCCAGAGGTCAGCAGCCAACCCCCCATTGATCGTGGGCACTGGGCTGGGGGCGTGGACCTCAGCTGTGGCTTGGCACCAGCAGGAATATCCCTGTCTCTGAATGTCCTGGAGGCCAGCAGCCAGCCCCGTCGTGGGTGCCAGGTTGGGGGGCATGAAGGGACCCCTGGGCCACACACGGGGCAGCTGTCAGGGTCTCCACATGCTCCAGAGACCAGCAGCCAGCTCCTTGTAGTGGGTGCAGGGCTGGGCTCGTGGACCCAAATCGTCACTTGGTGCTAAACCATGTGCAAGCGGCTGGGGGCCGGGCGGGAACAGCGATGGGGGGATGTTCCTGCCCCACCCCCAGCTGCTTGGCTGCTGCACCCACAGTCCCAGAGTAGCCAGGGGTGTTCTGGGACCCTTGCTGCTCAGGGCCTAAGTGCAAGCCTACAGGCTAGGAGCAGCCTGGGTTCCAAGTATGTTTCTGGGACCCAGGCCGCTGGGCACCTGTGTATGCAAATGAACCGCCATCTTTATTGGGTTAATTTGCTTCTGATTGGCTGATGGGTGTGGCTTACAGTTTAGTGAAGGTACAGTCAATTTGCATGTTTCTCTTTTATTAGATAAGATTACTATTGAGAGAAGGTAGTTTGAAATGCAGGCAGTCAGGGGAAGGGTCCAGTGGGAAACAAAGGCAGTTAAAACATTGGCAGGGGTAGATATGGCAGTTTGAGCAAACCTAGTCACAGAAACCAACCATGCTAAAATATTAGAATGTTTTTGGACATGGAACTGGAGGCATGAGAAACCAAAGGAGGGCCTGCAGTAATAAGGTGAACTGACACATAGAAACAGGGAAAGTTCAGGTCCATTGCTGGGCAAGAACAATAAGGAAATCAATTCACAGGTAGATGTAGAGCATGCTTGTAGCAAATATATTACAAAGCTTTACGGGAAGCCTATTATTGGGCCCTCCTCCCCATGTGGGGAGCCTGAATTTGTTTGTAATAAAGTTTCTACACTTTCGCTTAAATCTTTTGGTCTACGGAGTTCATCCTTTGGTGTCATGAGACATGAACCTGGGGAAAACTCTCAGCTCATGGTTTTGGTTATCACTATGTACTAATCATTGTCCCTATTTTATACATGAGGAAACTGAAGCACAAAGAATTTAAGTAACTTGCACAAAGTCATTCAGCCAGTAAAAGACAAAGTTGCTCTCAAACCTTGGTCTATCAGTTTTGAAGCCCTTGCTCTTAACCACAATAAAACACCAATTTTTTTCATCATCATGAAGCATTAAGGATGAGATGGCAGTCACCAAACTTAAGGCTTTCAAGTTCTATATTTAAAGGACCTTTTGGCTAATAGTGACTCTGGGGTCATGCAGCCACATGCACTATTTGGTTGAACTGTGAGTGTACCCATGCTGCTTTAGCTTCCACAGTGTATCAAAAGTTGGGGTGAGAAGTGACAATGGTCACAATAGGTTTAATGTCTTCAAAAATAAGACAATTCCCATCTTGAGTCCTATTTCTTCCTTCTGGACTTTTACCTTTTCTAGGCCTTCATGCACATTACTTATGTTTCTTATTCATATTATTTGGCTGGAAAAAAATTGGACACTGAAGAGAAACCAAGATGGTGGCATAGATGAACACCTAAACTGCTGCCTTGCACAACAATTTCGGAAATACAGCTAAAAGACAAAACGGACATCATCCAGAAACACAGGAAAGCTGGCTGAGTGGAAATTCTACAACTAAAAGGAAAGAGAGACTCAGAGGAGCTGCAAAAAGCTGAGGTATGGAGACACACGCGTGGAGAGAGCAGGCGGTGGAGTGCCTAGCTGGCTTCCTCTGGTGGGAGGGAAACGGAGACTCCTAACTGCACTGAACCCATTATCTGACTGCACTGAACCCCAGTTCCAGGCAAGACTCATATGGGGGGAGTCTGGATTGTCGTGAAAAGGGAGGAGTGAACGGAAATTTAGGAGAGAGACGAAAGGGCAAAAGTCTGGGAGCATGCACACCACTGCATGCAGAAAGGACTGACTGCTGATTGTGATGCTGGCTTTCTCTAGTGGGCAGGAGACAGAGCCTTCCAACTGTACTGAGCTCCACTTCTGACTGCACTGAACCCAAGTTTTGGGTGAGACCCTGGGGACGCAGGCTCATATGGGTTCAGAAGAGCAAGGGAACCAGAAAGGCAGAAGTATAGAGGCATGCGTGTGCACGTGTACACAGAGAAGGCTGCAGTGATTACCAAGAGACACTTAAGACCCAGGGGCCACGTAGGGTGGGGTTGATTGTAAGCCAAGGCTATCAGCTCAGCCCTGAGACTCCACCCCATTCAAGCTCAACAGAGAGGCTTTTGTTGTTTTGCAAGTCATATTATAGGGCTGACTCCAGCACAGAAGTTCTCCTGGCATAGCAAAAATGAGGAGACAAAGGAGCAGATCACAAACAAAAGAAATGAAGGAAAACAAATGACTAGATATTGAGTTCAAAACCATGGTTGTAAGGATTCACAAGAATTTCCTAGAAAAGAAGGATAAATTTAGTGAGACCCAAGAGGAGATGAAAAAGGACCAACTAGAAATTAAACATACACTGACAGAAATAAAAAATATTATACAGAGACCTAACAGCAGACTACAAGAACACAAGAATCAAGTCAAAGATTTGAAATACAAAGAAGCAGAAAAGAAAAATATGGCGGCAGAATAGACAGACGTGTCTGGAGCCTTATTGGTGGGCAGACGAAGAGAGGAGCAGAGAGTCGCACTGGGAGTGTTTGTTGGCAAGTTAGGAGTTAGTTATCCTCCAGGAGAAGGTGAGAGACTGCTGGACGGGGCTCCCCTGACCAGGCAGCCCCACTGCCAAGGGGTTTTTGTCTGCCAGAGCCACCAGCGCAAATGCGGAGACCATGCTATCTTGCAGGGGGAACTGGATGTCTACAGCGGTCTGTAAAGCTACAGCTGAAGCACCCACCAAACAACCGGAGGACCCAGAACAACACTCTCCAATTGGCCCAGACACTTGGACTCAGAGGAGCTCCACACACCACACAGAAAGGTCAGATTTCACCTGGCATAAGGTGAGGTCTCCTGTCCCGCAGAACGGAGATGCGCACACTGTGGGAACTGGACTGGGGGAAAGCTGCTCTAAAGAGAAATCCGCAGATGTGGGGCAGGGTGTGATCTCTAAATGTGGAAGGGACTATCAGAACTATTAACAGAGGGGAGCTCTAGAAAGCAACCTATTTTGATCTGAGGCAAAAGGACAGCCTGGGAGTTATTACAGTGTCCCCAATACATAGGGTCATGCAATTGGTGACATCCTAAGAGACTGCATGGAAAGGGTGTTTTTCTGGAACCTGGGGATTGGAGTGCAGAGTAACCTTCAGACAATCAGCTCTGGGGCAACCTATCTCCACAAACCAGAATTGAGAACCACAGAGTACCAGAATCTAAGCACAGTCTAGAGAGGTCCTGTGCTTAGTCTCAGAGGTCAATTTTGAAACACTGCCACCCAGTGGATGACTCACAAATTGACTCTCACATAATCACAAAAGAATAAAGAGGTGAAGACACACTACAGCAGTGGAACACAGGGAACTGCAATACCCTCCTGACTGGGAAACAGGAGTGCCAAAACAGAACAATAGTGGAAGTGAATGATCTCCACTACTGCCCATTCTATTTTTTTTTATTTTTTTGCATATTTTAATTAAAAAACTATTTTTTTCTCCCCAATTGATTTTACCTTTTTAATTATTACATTTTTATTTTCAAATAGTATGATTACTACTACTATTTTACCTTTTTGGGAAAAAACACAAAAAACATTTTATTTGATCTTAATTTTACTTTGGGATTAGAGTTCTACATTCTATTTTCATCTTTCCTGTAGCACAGTTTTACTCTATCTCAACTTTACCTTTATGTCAACAATCTCTCCTAACTTTCCCCATTTTGTTGTCTTGTTTCTCTTTCCCTTTTCCAACTTTAGATTCAACCTATTTTTCTCTTTACCTGTTTAAAATTACACCCCACTTATATATATAATTTCAAATCCCCTACTCCAAGTCCATACAAACCTCTCTCTTCATGTCTTCACTATCCAAAAAATTGTTTCTCTTTATGTCCTTTTGTTGTTGTTTGCCTGAACAGTGACTATATTGATTTTTTATACTTTTTTGTGAGATTGTTTTTCCTTATTCTACCTGTTTTATTTTGCGTTTTCTTTGCTTTGTTTTGGTTTGTTTTTTACCTCTCTTTTCCCTCAACTCCCTTGATATTGGTTGTTATTTGTAGTTTGTATTAATCTCCACGTACTTGTTGCCGGCATTTCTTGGGATTAGTGGCTGTTCTACTGGAGTATTCTCCTCACATCTCTAATGTGTACCACTTTTCTCTCTTGTTCTCTTTCTTTTCTCTCTGACTTTTTTTTTTTTGCTTACCTTTTCTTCTTCTTCTTTATTTATTTATTTTATTTTATTTTATATTTTATTTTATTCATTTTTCTCCCTTCTCCCAATTTGATTTTGGCACTTCTTTCTTTTCTTTTTCCTCATGTTTCTCTTTTTCTTTCTCTACTTAACCCTAATTTGTTTTTATTGGTGGTCACCTTATTTGTGGTTATTAATGTTGTGAATACATTTCTGGTCAGACCCTTGTCTGTTGTACTTGGCCGTGTTGTAGTTTGTGCCTTTAAATCAACATAGGAGAGAGAACTACATAACCAGACACCCAGAGAAGAAAGACCATGGGCAGATGAGGAAACAGCCCACATATGACAGAAAAGCAGATATCACCAAAAAAGGAAGTAAACAAAATAGAAAAAGAAATAGACTTGCCAGAGAAAGAAGTCAGAAAAATGGACTCAGTGGAAGACGTAAACAGATGGAAGAGCATGCTCATGGATTGGGAGAATCAACATCATTAAAATGTCCATACTACCCAAAGCAATCTATAGATTCAATGCACTACCCATTAAAATACCAAGGACGTATTTCACATCCCTAGAAAGAACTCTTCAAAGATTCATCTGGAACAAAAAAAGACTGTGAATAGCCAAAGCAATCCTGAGAAAGAAGAATGAAGTAGGTGGAATCTCAATACCAGATTTCAAGCTATATTACAAAGCAGCTCTTCTCAAAATAGCCTGGCACTAGCCCAAGAACAGACATATAGATCAACGGAATAGAATAGAGAATCCAGATATCCACCCAAACCACTATGCTCAACTAATATTTGACAAAGGAGGCATGAACATACAATGGAGCCAAAAGAGACTCTTCAATAAATGGTCTTGGGAAAATTGGACAGATACATGCAAAAAAATGAAACTGGACCACTAACTTACACCACATACAAAAATAAACTTAAAATGGATACAGGACTTAAACATTAGAAGGAAAACCATAAAAATACTGGAGGAATCCACAGGCAGCACAATCTCAGACATTTGCCAAAAGAACTTCTTCACTGATAATGCTCCAAGGGCAATGGAAGCTAAAGAAAAAATAAACAAATGGGACTACATCAAAATACGAAGATTTTGCACAGCAAAAGAAACCATCAACAAAACAGTAAGAAAGCCAACTATATGGGAGAACATATTTGCAAATGTTATCACGGATAAAGGTTTAATCTCCAACATCTACAGCCAACTTATACAACTTAATAAAAGGAAGATAAATGATCCAATAAAAAAATGGGTAACGGACCTAAATAGAACATTTTTGAAAGACGACAGAAGGAAGGCCAAGGGACACATGAAAAGATGTTCAAAGTCACTAATTATCTGAGAGATGCAAATCAAAACAACAATGTGATACCATCTCACACCTGTCAGAATGGGTATCATCAACAAATCAACAAACAACAAGTGTTGGTGAGGATGCGGAGAAAAAGGAACCCTTGTGCACTGTTGGTGGGAACGCAGACTGGTGCAGCCACTATGGAGAAAAGTATGGAGTTTCCTCAAAAAACTAAAAATGGAACTCCCATTTGACCCAGCAATCCCGTTCTTAGGAATATATCCTAAGAAACTAGAAACACCAATCAGAAAGGATTTGTGAACCTCAATGTTCATAGCAACACAATTTTCAATAGCTACAATTAGGAAACAGCCTAGGTGCCCGTCAGCAGATGAGTGGATCAGAAAAGTATGGTACATCTACACAATGGAATTCTATGCTGCCATTAAAAAGAAGGAATTCTTACCATTTGTAGCAACCTGGATGGAACTGGAGAGCCTCATGCTAAGTGAAATAAGCCAGTCAGTGAAGGAGAAACACCACATGATCATCACTCATTTGTTCATAATAAAGTACATTATAAACTGATGAACAAAAGGATAGATACAGAGGCAGTAAAGCATCAAACAGACTGTCAAATTACAGCAGGAAGATTAAGGAGAGATAGGGTAGATAAGAGATCAACCAAAGATCTTTTATACATGCATATAAGTATAGTCAATGAACACAAGATACTGGGTGGTTGGGGTATGCCTGGGGGGCAATGGGAAGATATGTATTCATGTAACACAATAAAAAAATTTCATAAAAGAGGCAGAAAATACTCCACTTGAAAAGCAAAATAAATAAATAAATAAATAAATAAATAAATAAATAAATAAATAAATTCCAAAAATGTGGAGGTAGTGTAAGGAGCCTTTGGGACAACTTCAAGCATACCAACATCAGAATTATGGGGGTTCTGGAAGAAGAGAGAGAGCAAGATACTGAAAACCTATTTAAACAATTAATGACTGAAAACTTCCCACATCTGGTGAAAGAAATAGACTTACAAGTCCAGGAATCACACAGAACCCTAAATAAAAGAAACTTAAAGAGGACCACACCAAGACACATCATAATTAAAATCCCAAGAGCAAAAGACAAAGAGAGAATATTAAAAGCAGCAAGAGAAAAACAGTTAATTACCTACCAGGGAGCACCCATATGATTGTCAGCTGATTTCTCAACAGAAACTATGCAGGCCAGATGGAGTGGCAGGAAATATTCAAAGTGATGAATAGCAAGAACCTGCAACCAAGATTACTCTACCTAGCAAAGCTATCATTCAGAATTGAAGGTCAGATAAAGAGCTTCATAAATAAGGAAAAGCTAAAGGAGTTCATCAACACCAAACTTGGATTATATGACATGTTGAAAGGTACTCTTTAAGAGAAGGGAGAAGAAAAAGGTAAAGATAAAAATTATGAAAAACAAATATATCTATGAACAAGTGAATCTAAAAATCAAGTGAATAAAAAAATCTGATGAACAGAATAAACTGGTAAATATAATAGAATCGGGGGAATCGAAAGGGAGTGGACTGACAATTCTCAGGGGGAAAGGGGTGAAGGGGTGCAGAGAGAGACTGGATAAAAATCATACACCTATGGGGGGAGGTAAGGGCAGAAAGAAAAAAAATTAAAAATAAATAAATTGGACACTGAGAGGGATCTCCCAACTCTCACTGCCTCTCACTATGTGTCTACCCAGCAATCCCATCACATTCATACTTTACACAAACAATCACACCCAAGAGAAACATGACATTATTATGATGAGCCAAAATACTTAATAAAATAGTTTGGAGCTAAACAACATAATGACAGGTCTTATCTAGTAGTGGAGTTCATAGTTTTAGAAATTAAAAAGTGTTCCTACAGAAAAGTGAGAGAAAATTCCAGATAGAGTATAAGTTGAACTTACCCTCATGTTCCTTATAGTAGATTATCCCATGAGAATGAAAAGTGTAGGGCCTTGAGGCAAAGTTTTTTAAGTGTACATAAATAGTATCTCCAGTTTCTGCCTTGATAATAGGGCCTAAAAATCCCAGCCATGCAGGTTTTTCTACTGCTGTCGTAAAGGTTCCATCTGTGTACTGAAGATAAAGGGCCTTCTTGTATACTCTTCCAATTCTATCTGGGCCATTCTGAAGATAGATGTTGGAATGTTCCCTGCAAAGGGAAAGAAGACATTCACTCTATCAGAAGCCATAATTTCTGGGAGTAAGATTATAATTAAGGAGGCATTACTGACCTATCATATTAAATGTTTGCCTATTGTTGGAAGGGTGCCTCCAGAAAATGAAGAGGAGAGCTGGCACTTAACCCTGTTACTTTCATTATGTGAAGTGTACCAGGTAAGTGGCCAAGAACCACCTGTAAAGGTGCCCTAAAATATGATGCAGTGTGCTAGAGTATTTCCTACAAGATTTTTATATTAAAACACAGAGGTATTATGGAATAAAATGTAAAATTAAAGTGAAATATGAAGATAAAGTAGTTAAGAAATTTCTCACTTATGGTATACCTCTTTCAACTACTGGGAAATTTGAGTTTATAAGCAATCCATTTGGAGACTTGTGTATAAGTATATCATTTTCTAAATAAAATAAAATTAATGGTCTTAAATTAATTCTATCATTTTTATTTATTTTAGCAACACTTAATCAAGGTTGCAATGATGTGTTCAATGTGTTTGGGTTTTTAAATTACCTGTAGCAAAAATAAATGAATAAGACTATATGAAACTAAAAACCTGCACAGCAAAACAAACAAATAAACAAACAAAAAACCACCACATAAACAACAAAAACAAAAAGCACCTAACAACAAAACAAAGAGGCAACCAACCAGATGGGAGATGATATTTGCAAACAGTGGATCCAACAAAGGTTTAATTTCTAAAATATATAAAGAACTCATAAAATTCAACACCAAAGAAACAATCCAATAAAAAAAATGGACAGAGGTCCTAAACAGACACCTCTTCCAAGAAGACTTATGAACAGCCAATAGGTGTTCAATGTCACTAGCAATTAGGGAAATGCAAAGCTATACTAATAAAAGGGTAATATGCTAATTAGCCCAGGAGACCTTCCGACATCCTTCCAGACAAAGTCATGGTGGTGGGGCTGAGGCAGAGGTGGTTAGGGGTGAGCAGGCCAGCGTGGGAGGGGAGGTGTGGAAAGGGAAAGCAATTATGGGTGAGCAGGCCAACAGGAAGGGCCAGTTGGGAGTAAGCAGGCTGGCAGGAGGGTGTAGTTGGGGTGATCAGGCCACAGGGGTGGGGTAGTTGGGGTGAGCAGGCTGGTGGGGGGTCAGCTGGGGGCAATCAGGCTGGCAGGGGAGGGGCAGTTTGGGCTGATCAGGCCAGCAGGTGGGATAGTTGGGGGCAAGCAGGCCAGTGGGGGGGCAGTTGAAGGTAAGCAGGCCAACAGGGAGAGGCAGTTGGGGGCAAGCAGGCTGGCAATTGGGGCAATCAGACTGGAAGGGGGGACAGTTGGGGGCAACCAGGCCATCATGCAGTGTGGTTAGAACTGGTCAGGCAGACAGGCAGATGAGCAGTTAGGAGCCAGTGGTCCTGGATTGTGGGAGGGATGCCCAACTGCTGGTTTAGGACTGACCCTTCTGGAATTACTGGCAGTCGGACATTCCCAAGGAGTCCAGATTGGAGAGGGTGCCACCTGGGCTGAGGGACACTCCCCTGACCCACACAAATTTTGTGCACTGGGCCATTAGTCTATACTATAATGAGATACCACCTCACACCTATAAGGGTGGACATTATCAACAAGACAAGTCATAACAAGAATTGAGGTTGTGGAGAAATGGGAATGTAGACTGGTATAACCACTATGGAAAGCAGTCTGGTGATTTCTCAAAAAATTAAGAATTGAGCTATCATATGACTCAGCAACCCACTCCTAGGTATATATCCAAAAAACTTGAGAAGTATTCACAAAGTTAAATTCACCTCTATGTTCATTGCAGCATTATTCACCATGGCCAAACCATGGAAACAACCGAAGTGTCCTGCAATAGAGTACTGGGTATAGAATATGCCAAATATACACAATGGAATACTACTCAGCCATAAGAAAAAATGAAATACTGCCATTGGATGGACCTTGAGAACATCATGCTAAGTTAAATAAGTCAGTCAGAAAAAGCTAAGAACCATGTGATTTCACTCATATGTGGGATATAAAACTAAAACTCTGGACATGAACAGCAATGTGAAGTGGAATGAGAAGAGGGTCCTAATATATGGTGATGGGAAATTTGATTTGGGTAGTGGATACACACTGTAATATACAAATCTTGTAACATAGAAACCCACACCTAAAACATGCATGATCGTATTAAGCAATGTCACCGCAATAAATTTAATAAAAGAATAAAAAAATTATCCTTATGTGTTTTTTAATCCCTTGCTAACTAGAATTCTTGAACATTGAATGTTTATATTCTGATTAACAGTTACTTAAAACTTTCCTAAAAATATAAGCAAAGTAAATAATAGTCAAGAAAAACAAAACAAACAAACAACAACAAAAAAAAAACACAAGAAATGAGAAAGAAGAAAAAGAAAGTGAGTTTGGTATTCAAACTTTGGAACTGATAGTTGAATGGGAGTTGTGGGCACTGCAATTTTGTGCTTTGGGAGGACCCATTTCAAACTCGACTTTGGCAAATCCATCTACAACCAAGCAATCTAAGTCTCCTCCAAAAAACTTAAATTGCTCACACTCAGGTTGATGATCTGGGGTTTATGTTTGTGGGATGTTTTGGTGTGTGTGTGTCGGG
>JAAGEH010000286.1:52413557-52430834 GCA_011751065.1 Lasiurus cinereus | reverse complement strand
CGCGCGCGCATTGACTCCTTTTGTCTCAGGGACCTTTGATGCCTTATCATTTTCCATGCAACCCTGTGAGGTTCAAATAATCTGATTGAGGAATAAATATCATCTTGGTTTTTTTTCAGCTGTGAGCTCATCAGAAAAAATGAGCGAAATTTTCCCTTTCCTTCTTCAAGACAAGAACACAGCTTGTCTGGGAGCTCCGGATTTTCATTGCTGCAGAGTTTAAAGACCTAGCTTTTAAAAATATAGGGCTCTGGCCTGAATTTTCTTAAGTTTAATGTGTTTAGAAATCTATGGTGGACCTTGATAAAAATGCAAGTTTCTGAGCCCCAAACCCATTGATTCTGATTCTGTGCAGCTGGATGGGGTTTGGGCATCTGCATTTACTAAGATCCCCTACTCCCACCCATATATTCTGTTGATGCTCTGGGCTCATTTAGTAGTTTGAGTTGAGTGGAGAGGCTCTCAGTGAAGGTAAAGTCTCCTAGCTATCGAGTCGCAGAGGCAGTGGAATTCCTTAAGATTATGAGATAGAAAGATGGCAGGGTCTGTTTCCAGACCATATTAGGTAATTGCCCAGCCTCTGCTGGCGTGGTGCATGGGGGCAGCAGATTAAGACTGGAGCCAGGGAGCATGGCTGCTTGGCAATGGTAGTGTGGCTAAGTTCAGGCAGCAGGAGCAGGTATTAATAGCAGAGCCATCTTGTTCTGGGTTTACTGGGGGCTTCAACAATGAGCATACTGTAATTGTTATCATATACCAAGCACCCCAATTTTCCTGGATTATATAAACCTCAGGATTCTCAAATTGTTCACTTAAAAATGAATGAGATGAGTCTTCTTTCCCCATCTTGGTGGGAAGAAGGTCAAGTATAAAGTTAGAAAAATAAAAAAAATGATACATTTAATATCCAGTATGGAGTGGCAAATCCATGTTTATGCCTTCATTTCTCCTATTTGTTTTCATTTTTGAGTTGTTTGTATGTTTCCATTTTGTTCGAACAAAACAGAAAAAACAACCACAATTCAGCAAGACTCAGAAAATCTTCAAGGACATTAAAGTGGATATAAAAACAGTAGGACAGAGGTGTTGCAGGATTCGTAGCAATGAAATAGCCTTAATAAAAGATGTTTTAGCAAAATTTGGAAGCATTGAAGACCACTGAGATACAAACAGATTTATCCAGTCCATGCTGATGACAGGAGCCCAGCGAGAATACAGTTCACTCAGGTGCACAACTGCAGCTGCAAAGCTCACAGAGCAGAGATGCAAGTCATGAGGCTGCAATAAGCACAGGTGTGGGTCTCAGCCCATCCTCTGCTCCCTCACCTAGCCCCTCCAGCTCTGGCCCCTGGTACCTTGTCTGCCTGCAGCCTGGCTTCCACTGCTACCACTCTCATGTGCTGATGGTGCTTGCCCTGTTTGCACCCGTTGACAGTGCAGAACAGTTGGGGCCAGCACCAACAAGAGGGTACAAGTGGGGCAGGCGCCATCAGTAGGTGTAAGTGGAGGCTGCTACCCCAATCACCCTTCAGGAGCAGGGGGGAGGTGGAGAAACCCTCAGAGACCACTTGGTGATGGTGCCAAGTGATTGGGACCAGCGCTGGGCACCAGTAGTAGGTGTGAGTGGCGACTCTGGTGCCAGCTGCAGGTGTGAAAGGGGCCAGCACTAGCAGCAGGTGCAAGCATTGGGTAGGACCGTGGCGTGTAGGAACAGAGAATTTTCAGTAACCACCAGAGTCTCTCCCTGATGACAGCAACCGTTATCCCACCATAATCTGGTGCCCCGCTCAACTGCTCCACCATCTCACAGTGGCCAATGCCCATCACATTCCGTACATGCCTTGTTGATCAGCGCATGCCATAGTGATAAGTTGTTTGGTTGTCCCACTGTTTGGTCTATTTGCATATTAGCCTTTTATTATATAGGATTAGTGAAATGTGGGTAATATGTGTGAAAAATTTCTGGATTCTTGGCTTCATTAATTGAGACATAGTATATGAGTTTTCTATTGGTGCATAACAAATTATCACATAGCAGCTTAAAGCAACATTCATTTATTAGTTCATGTTCTTGGGGCTGATGTCTGACATGGCATGCTGGACTTTCTGTTCAGGTTATACACAGCATTGGCTGGTCTGCGTGCTTATCTGGAAGCTCTGTGGAAAAACCCACTCCCAGGCTCATCATTGTTATTAGCAGAATTCAGTTCCTTGTGTTTATAGGATTGAAATCCTTTTTTCCTTGTTGGCTGTCAGCTGAGTACCCCTCCCAGTTCCTTAAGGTGACGGTATTCCTTCTCAGGTGGCCCTTCAGTTTGTTGAATCCTCAAACTTCTTTAACTCTCTCTGACTTCCTCTTCTTCCCCCAGAGAGCTCTAGATTAGGCCACTCAGAGCATCTCCCTTTTTAAAGTCATCTGTGCCATTGAATGTAGTGATCTTTCATGATTTTGTGGAAACTGTGAGGCCATTTAAGAAATTCTGCCTATTACACATAGGAATCCCAAGGAAAACAGTTAAAAATGAACTGATAGGCAAAGACTCAACCTGGATGTACTAGTACATAGCACAAGCAAGTGTATGATAGGTCCCAATTAGCTTGGCTTCATTAGCACAACATGAAAATAGCAACTGTTCTATTTCTGGTTTATTTCTCAAACCTATGATAGGCTGGAAAACTAAGTAACAGATTTTTTAAGAATTGTATGTTAAGTAAAAGATGCCAAGCCTCAGTGAGAGCCTGCAAAGTCCAGGGAAAGAGTTTTTGCAATGGCCGTTCTTGTGCTAAAGAATTTTTCACTTACTTCTAGCTTTCTATGTATCACTAGGAAAAAAGGTAGTCTGGAGATAACAGGAGTATTATTATTTGCTGGCCTTATATAGATACTAAACACAACAAATATTTAATTAATGCCTTTCATAGGTCCATATGTATTGTTTTGTAAAATATAAATAATTTAGGAGCAGAAAAATGTATTTTATGGAATCTTCATTTATTAATTTGTTAAAGTGACAGATAAGTCACTCACCTTAGAAAATGACAGTACTAAATATAAAAAAATTATTTTCCACCTCATTTCATTAGAAATAAATATTATTGGTATTAATACAAGGGTAAACTATTTTCTAGCAAAAAATCCATATATTTATCTACTTTAATATCTGCTTATATTTTCAGTTTCACTAACCCTATAACATACTTTTTATATTTCATTCTATAGTTTTCTTTATTCCATAGTGTGAAACAGTCCACATTAGGAGCAAGTGAAAATTTTTATAATACAGCCTATAATTTCTTCTAGCCTCCTATATATATTTTATTCATTTATTTTTATTTACTCACAAATATTTATTTAGTGTTTCCTATGTTCTAGGTACTACTGACTAAGCAGTGAATGTAGCAGATGGATTTACTGTCAACACATTTTTTATTCATTGTCCAAAATCTTCAAGGTCAACATCAACTTAAAGCTCATTCTTTGCCTGACACCCATCTTGCACTCTTTCAACATTGTTTCTCAGCCTATTCATCTCCACTCCTTTCTAGCCTTCACACACCAATTATATCTGATGATATCCCAAAACCCTTTGCTGACTGGGTTGGTGTTATGGTCTGAATATTTATGTCCTTCTCAAAATTCAGATGTTGAAATTCTACCCTTTAACGTGATAGTATTAAGAGATGGCACCTTTGGGAAGTGATTAGGTCATAAGAAATGGAGCCCTCATGAACAGATAATACCCTATAAAAGAAGCTCCAAAGAGATCCTGAGCCTCTTTTCCCATGTGAGAACACAGTGAAAAGGCTCTGACCCAAGAAGAGAGCTCTCACTAGAATATGGCCATGGTGACTCCTTGATCTTGGACTTCCCAGATTTCAGGACTGTGAGAAATACATTTCTGTTGTTCATAAGCTATCCAGGTGGATACCTTTTGTATAGCAGCCTTAACCAAGTCAGATGGATATGCTGGTCATCAGAGATGAAGAAGGAATCAAAGAGCTGCTAGCTAAATCATTCATACAAAAAGTTTAGCATAATATGAGCAAATTTGCCGAAGCTCTAGTCAATATTTACTATTCAGATCTACTTTAAAAACACAGCAGGTGGAGTAAACAGTGCCATCTGAAGTGTGCATGACTCTAAGCTGTGTTGAAGCCACAGGAGATTATCAAAGAAATGTTGCATAAGCTCCTAGCACTGGCAGGATAAAAACAAAGAAATTCTTTGCCCACTAACCATCACCCCCATGAAAACATTCTTTTTATTGAACTTTAATAAATCTTTATTGTTCAGATTATTACAATTATTCCATTCCTCCCCCAATAGCTTCCCACCACCCAGTTCTCACCCCATCCTCTGCCCTTACCACTCCCCATTGTCCTCATCCATAGGAGTACAAATTTTGTCCAATCTCTTCCCACATCCCCCTTACCCATTTCCCCATGAGAATTGTCAGTCCACTCTCTTTCTATGCCCTTGATTCTATTACATTTACCAGTTTATTCTGTTCATCAGATTTTTTATTCACTTGATTTTTAGATTTACTTGTTGATAGATATTTGTTGTTCATAACTTTTATTTTTACCTTTATCTTCTTTCTCTTTCTAAAGAATACCTTTTAGCATTTCATATAATACTGGTTTGGTGGTGATGAACTCCTGTAGCTCTTTCTTGTCTGTGAAACTCTTTATCTGACTTTCAATTCTGAATGATAGCTTTGCTGGGTAGAGTAATCTTGATTGTAGGTTCTTGCTATTCATCACTTTGAATATTTCTTGCCACTCTCTTCTGGCCTGCATAGTTTCTGTTGAGAAATCAGCTGACAGTTGTATGGGTGCTCCCTGGTAGGCAATGAACTGTTTTTCTCTTGCTGCTTTTAATATTCTCTCTTTGTCTTTTGCTGTTGGTATTTTAATTATGATGTGTCTTGGTATGGTCCTCTTTGGATTTCTTTTGTTTGGGGTTCTGTGTGCTTCCTAGACTTGTAAGTCTATTTCTTTCACTAGGTGGGGGAAGTTTTCAGTCATTATTTGTTCAAATAGGTTTTCAGTATTTTGCTCTCTCTATTCTTCTGGCATCCCCATAATTCTGATGTTGGTATACTTGAAGTTGTCCCAGAGGGTCCTTACACTATCTTTTGGATTCTTTTTGCTTTTTGCTTTTCCAGTGGCATGTTTTCTGCTTCTTTGTATTTCAAATCTTTGACTTGATTCTTGCATTCTTCTAGTCTGCTGTTAGGACTCTGTATAATATTCTTTATTCCAGTAGGTATATGTTTAATTTCTAGTTGGTCCTTTTTCATCTTCTCTTGGGTCTCACTAAACTTATTCATATTTTCTAGGAAATTCTTGAAAATCCTTATAACTGTGGTTTTGAACTCTATAGCCAATCATTTGTTTTCCTCCATTTCTTTGTTTGTGATCATTTTTGCTGCTTCCCTGAGTTGGTAGAGTAGCTATGTGTCCTAGTTGTCCTATATGGCCCAGTAGCTCTGCCTCCCCAGTTACCTGAGGTGGACACTCTTGGTGCACCACTTTGTGGACTGTGTGTACAGCCTTGTTGTAGTTAAATCTTGATTGTTGTTGGTATCACTGGGGGAAATTGGCTGTGAGGATCAGCTGTGTCTATGCCAGGAGAACTTCTGAGCTGCAATCAGCCTGATGAGACAAGATTTGAAAAATTGCAAAGCCTCTATGCTCAGCTTGGCTAGAGCAGAGTCTCAGGGCTGAGCAGACAGCTTTGGCTTCTGTCAACCCTGTCCTATGAGGCCCCTGGTGTCAGTTTCTCTTGGTAATCACTGAAGCCCTCTCTGTGCACACTTGCACGCATGCCTCCAGACCTCTTCTTTTCATGGCTCCCAAGTTTCCATGCACTCCTTTCTTTTTCTGACAGTCCAGACTCCCCTTGTATGAGGTTCAGTGCAGGTTGTAACTCGAGTTCAGTGCAGTTGAAACTGGGTTTCCGTGCATTCGGGAGTTTCTGTCTCCCTCCTGCCAGAGGAAGCCAACCAGGCACTTCACCACCCATCCTCTCCACATGAGTGTCTCCATACCTCAGCTTTTTGCAGTTCCTCTGAGTCTCTATGAGCCCCTCTCTTTCCTTCTAGTTGTAGAGTTTCCACTCAGCCAGCTTTCCTTGTGGTTCTAGATGATGTCCGTTCTGTCTTTTAGCTGTACTTTTGAAATTGTGCAAGGCAGCAGGTTAGATGTTCACCTATGCTGCCATCTTTGTTTCTCCCCCATGAAAACATTCTTAACAAATTCCCTGTATCATCTATTCTTTAACTCTAGAATTATAGACTTCTTTATTGAAACAGCTTAGTTTATGCCCAATAAAATTGTTTGATTTTTAATCATGAAAAATGGGAAAAAGATAGTGGTTGGGAATATGGAGTAGGAAAGTACCTTTTTTACAAATGTATCTGATTACTTTTTATGTACCTGCCCCTCCCCCCCAAAATGCATATGATTTACATTATATTTAATCAGGGGAAATAATACTGAATCCATATAAAATAATGGTTTTGGTGAAACCATGAAAATATGTCATACTCTTAAGAAGAGAAATCATCTCAAAACCAGGTTTAAAAAAATAATTGCAAGATATATTAGTTCTATTTATAATTAGAGGCCCAATGCATGAAATTCATTCATGGCTAGGGTCCCTAAATCTGGCCAGCAATCAGGGCTGATCCATGGGTGATCAATGGGGCAATCAGGGTCCCCCACTGGCACCCTCCTTGGCTGAGCTGAGGCCTTCGGGCTGGGGGAAGCTCCTGCATTGAGCATCTGTCCGCTGGTGCTCAGTGCACATCATAGTGACCATCATTTTACCATTCAGTTGATTTGGATATTAGACTTTTATTATATAGGATGAGTTACTTTTAGGCCAGAAACTATCCTTACTGTATATTACAACAATTAATAGTATTATCATCTATGCATTTATTTTTTACTGTGAAAAATTTCAAACATACATAAAATTAATAAGAATAGTATATGCCCATCAACAGTGAACAATTATGAAATTTGATATACTTATTTTGTTTTTGTTGTTATTGTTAATCCTTACCCAAGGATATTTTCCCACTGATTTGTAGATAATGGAAGGGAAGGGGAAAGACAGAGAGAGAGAAACATTGATGTGAGAAAGACACATTGATTGGTTGCCTTCTGCAGCGATCGAGACTGCAATTGAGGGATGTGCTCTTGACCAGAATCGAACCTTTGACTCTTCAGTCTGAGGGCCAACGCTCTATCCACAGAGACAAAACTGCATTTTTAAAGGTACAATCCTAGCCCAATCTGATGGTCATTGGGATAGCATGTGCTTTATTACCATTAAAATATGTTTTTAAATGTATTGAACATTCCTTTCAATGCAATGTTTCAATTTGGTGGCACATGTTTATTAGCTTTATTAAAAGTGAGTACTCTAATCTTGGCTGGTGAGGCTCAGTAAGTTAGAGCATCCTCTTGAGCACCAAAGGGTCCTGGGTTCAATTTCTAGTCAGGGTACATACCCAGATTTTGGATTCAATTCCCAGGAGGCAACTGATCAATACTTTTCTCTTACATTGATGTTTCTTTCTCTCTCCCTTGCTCCATCTCTATAATCAATACAAAACATCCTTGAGTGAGAATTAAAAAAAAAAAAAAGTGAAGACCTTAGTACAAGTAAACTTCCATTACACAAACTTCAAGGAAAACTATACTCTTGTTTTTGTGTATGGTAATTATTGCTGGAAATAAGAGGGCTTTCAACTGCAACATAAACACAGTTAAGTACATAGAGTTTTTCACATGATACAGGTGCAAAAATAATCATAATCAATATTTTTGTACCTGTATCACATGCCAAGCACTATAGTAAGAGCTTTATAAGCACTCATTCTTCAAACAACCTTTTTAGCTTTTCTTGTTTTCTCCATCTTACAGATTAGGATACTGAAGCTGAGAGCAATCAGTTAACTGTCCAGTCATCCAACAAATATTAGGCACAGTCATATTTGTTAAACTTGTATTTTATTTCTATAAATGTTGTTTTTAAAGCATGAAAAATTTTATCCTTACCACTGATAATCAATAAATGATGTATAATAAACATAACATCGTATAATCATTATTTAAATTAATGAATGTCTACATAAACGAACAAGAGGACTGAGTGCTGATGAGAGATGCAATTACAACCTGCAGAGGTCCTAAGAAGCCTGCACAGGTCCCAGGACCAAGGGGTGCAAACAGAGCAGACTCTCAAAACAAACAAACAACCTAAGAATTTCAAGGACATATATTAAATGTCTTGGATTTCAAGTCCACATTTTGCAGTTTCTGTATAAAACAAATTAAATAAATATTTTATCTTGTTGGTTTTATTTTTAAATGGATAATTATCAATAAAATAGTGACTTACGTGTCAATGGCAATAAGTTTCTTTTCCACATTGTCAGAGGCATAATTCCAAGTTGTTTCAATAATTCCAATGTAATAATGCTTTTCTTTTGCCCAGGCTGAGGTACTATGTAAAAATAGAAAAATACCCAGCAACAAAATCTTCATTTTTTTTCTCTCTCTTGGAGTCCAGATGCAATGAAGTGAAATCAGGAGCAGGCAGCTTTATAAGTAAGACTCTCTCCCTTTCTTTGCTTGATTGACACAATTTAATGTTGCATAAGAGTAAAGTGTTTCGTTAAAGCAAATAACATTTTCCGCTTTCGTTCAGTTCTCGTAAACCCCCCAAAAATACTGTTTTTCATTGCCAAGCTTCTCTGATTACACATAAAAAGTCAACAGCTATTGCTGGGGGACTAGAGTGTGCATAAGTCTGTACTTTTTCCACTCACTGTGTAAATTCCAGGAGGGCAGAGATCACCTCTAAATGCTCCTTTTGTTCCTCCATAAGGTGCTACAGTATAATGCCCTGAACACTCTGTAAAATGGATCAAAACTTGTGCTATTTACTTTTGAAAAGCCTAACAATACTTAATTATAACTTTATGATATAAAATATGATCTTTGTCACACCAAATTTAAGTAGTCAAAACTAAAAAAATTATTTTGAAGGATTTGTCTATTTTGTAAGTTCTGAACATATCTACATAGAAAGTTTACAATTACAGTACTCTGTATTGCTGTCTACAATCAGTGGCAGAGCATAATGGGCTTGATAATTCTGTTTTAATCATCAAAGAAATCAGACATAAATCAACCTGTCTTCAAAGGTGAAGGTTGGTCTTAGTAAATACTAGAAAGTGCCCAGTTTATTAATGTGGGATTTCTGTTTTTGACATGGACATGAATTTTGGGGAAAAGACTTTAAAAATATATATCCTGTCATTTTTCATGACATTTGTCTAAAAATGTGAGGTAGTTTTGTTTTTTTTCTGAGCTGAAGAGAATCCTGAAGATAATAGTGCACATTTTATGCTAATATAACCTTTGCCTCTAGAATACAGCAGTGGGAGTATTTGCCAAAAGTTGTGTAGAGAGTTTGGGATAAGAAAGTATCTTGGTGTTCAAATAATTAATTCTATTAGCATTGCTCTGTAGGCCTTTGCTAAGCACTGGGGACAAAATAGTGAACCTTTACCCTTCTCAACTTACATTGCACTTGATAGAGATGGATAGTATACAAACAAATAAAGAGTGAAAGGCCAAGAATTATTAGCAAGGGTTATGGAGAAAAGTGATTAGGAAAGAATAATGAAAACAGCAGAATGAAGATCAAAATCTGAAGGGAACCACTTGACTTTGGGCCAGATACTTATCAGAGCCTCAGTTTCTTCATCTGTAAAATCTCAGAGGCCTGTTGTAAATCCTTTGAAATAATCCTCATTAAGGTACATAATGGGTATTTCTTTTCGTCAGCTAGTAAACATCTTAACTAATTGTTCTGATACAGAAAACTGAGTCACAGTACCACCCAGAATGTCCTGCTCACTGACAGGACTTGAATGGGACCAAAATCTTGCCCAAACATCACTGGTCAAGCTCTGTGCCTTGCAAGATGCTGTTCTTTTTAAAAATATAGAATTGTACTATGTATGTAATTTTATTAACCAATGTCACCTTAATAAATAAACAAGAATTCAAAAATAAAATTAAATTAAAAATTGGTCCACACAGATAGGGCATCTTCTAGCAGTCCAGAGGGAGGGGGCACTTGTTTCAAATTGGCACAGAACCACTTATTTGAGCCAGCAGATTCTGGGCACCTCCTTTCACATTCTCTACTTCATCCTCCAGCTCAGCCCAGTGGGTAGAAAGGATGATCAGTACACAGCTACAATCCCTGCAGTCACTCCTTCCATCAGATTCTATCCTAACGATTGCTCAGATTGTGTGACCAAGGGCTTCAGGATGTACATGTGCAGCTCCTTCACTGTTAGGGTCTCTGAAGGAGGAATGCATGAGGCCAAAAGGGGTAAAGAATTATGAATTTATTAGGTCATCTGGAAACCCAGATGAGCTGAGCCCCCAAATGGCTTCTGCACCCAAAGATGGGGAGTCAGAGTTTTTTTAAAGGACTCTAAGTGGGCTTTTTCTGGGCGGAGAATTCTCTGTGCAGGTCCAGATTCTGGGAAATTTTGGAGGGGAAAGATAATGGTCTTAGCAAGTGGAATGTTGTCTAAGCAAGTGAAATGTCCATTGTGAAGTGGCCTAAAGGTCAGTTTCCAGGGGAAGAGCTATTGATTCAATTATTTGATCAGAGCTAACATTCATACCTGTGGTGAAATGGCAAGCTCAGCAGAATCACCATTTTAGGTTGTAATGCAGGAAGAGCATGGTGTTCAGATTTCTGTCCTGTTCCATGATCATTACTTTTTCTAGTAAAAAAGCATGCAGCTGCTATGTGGCAGGAAATAGGAAGAATGTTCAGAGCCTCAGGCCTGTTTGAATAAGAGGAAAGGCCACCTTTAACATTACAAACCTGTTTAGGGTGAGTCCAGAATTGGTATCTAAAAGTGAACTTTGAACAATGTTGCTGTTGAGAATTTCTGCATTCAAAAAATGCTCAAAACCAGTATGGAAGGCAGGAGCCACCAGGAGTGGCTCAGAGACTCAGCGTATTGAAAGAAATAATAGGAGGAATCTGGATTGGACCAATAGCCAGCTTCTTAGCTATCTGTCAGGTCTTTACCTCAGAGCCCCAGATTTGTTATAAATGATTATTATATGCCTAAGTTAACAGTTTAATAACATGGGTTACATAACATATGTTTTAATCATTGTCCACAATTTCTTTTCTTGTCATTTTAAAATTCTTGGTTTAGGCAAGACTTATCTGTATTTAGCATTCAAGATTCTGGAGTTGATAATGGTTAAAATCAAAGAAGCAGTTGTTCTTATAGCATATCAGCTTTATTTCTGTTGGGCACGATGCAAATTACCTCTATTATTCCTCCTCCACAACATCAGAATTTTTAAGAACAAACCAGCAAAGACAGTCTTTCCCTTTGTGAGAGGGAGACATGGGTATGAAATAGATTATTTTGTCCAGGGCCAGTCAGATCACCACAGTGCTATCTTTTTCACATAAAATTGTGTAACTGTAATTTACGGGTGAGTGTGGTCACATATATAACTTTGATAATGAGTCCACTAAATTAACCTTGCACAATGTGACTGTCCAGTTCATGATTATTTAGGGAATGATGACACAGATAATGTGTCATTATCTCCACCCCTTTGGTTGCCTATGAGTGGGTGAAGGCCTTACTCATCATTTCCTGGCATGCAGAGAGGTCACAAGCAGGAAAAGAGAGAAAGCTCAGACTCTAATCCAGCCAAAGATAGCCAGCAAGTATTGACATCTACAGTTCTATGGGGAAGGGGATTTTTTTAAAAATGGCATATGGATTCCAATCTCCTTCAATTTTGTTCTCTCACAAAGTTGAATGAAGTACAAATCAAAGCATAGGATATATTAACAATGGAAAAGAAGCACAATACTAGAATTCTTTTTGCAAAAGATTAAAGAATAACTTATACATGAAGCTTGATTTCATAGAACTTCAATGTGTGACTTTCCTCCCTTGTCATCCCTAACCTCATTACCTCTTGCTTCTATACCACTATTCTGGGGTAGTTCACTCTGCATAGCACTTAGCACTTTATTTGTGTCAGTTCTTAATTTATAAAAGGTGATTGAGTGCTGACATGAAGAGGCCAAAGCCATTGTTGTCACTTGTAGATTTTTTAGAAAAGAGAGGCACACATGTCTTGCAAGGCTACATGAGAAGGAAGGCATCAGATTTTTTTAAGAGGCACAAATAGAAGCCAGCGGGATGCGTAGGCCACAAATTTTATTGGGGTTTCTGCAAGAAAGGCTAGTCAGGAAGATTAAACATGGTTAGGATTGGTTAGTTTCAGTAATTCCAGCCCTGGTCAGTGTCACCCAATAGTTAGAGCATTGGCCCATGCCCCAAAGGGTCGTAGGTTCAATTCCGGCCCCAGTTAGGTCGTGTATGGAAGGTAAACAATCAATGATTCTCCTCACATTTTTCTCTCTCTTTCTTCCCCTCTCTCTTACCTCCTCCCTTTGCTTTGTCTAAAAATCAATGGAAAAAATATCCTTGGGTGAGGATTAACAACAACAATAACAATATAATAATAATAATCTATACTAATAAAAGGGTAATATGCAAATTGGTCATGAAGCCCTCACAATAACAATCAGGCTGCATGGGGTGACAAGGTTGGCAGGGGGGTTAGTGAGGAATGAACAAACGACTGACCTGGCAGGCTGCATGGGGTGAACAGGTCAGTAGGGGGGTTAGTGAGGGACAGCCAAACAACTGATCAGCAGGCTGCGTGGAGTGGCCAGGCTGACAGGGAGGTTAGGGAGGGACAACCAAACAATGGACCAGCAGGCTGTGTAGGGCGATCAGGCTGGCAAGAGGGGCAGTTGGGGGCGACCAAGCCAGTGGGGAGGGCAGGGGTAGTTGGGAGTGACCAGGCTGGCAGGAAGGGCAGTTGGGGGTGACCAGGCCAGCAGAGGGGAACAGTTGGGGGCAAGCAGGCCAGCAGGGGGCACACTAAGGGGTCACCAAGCCAGAAGGGGGGGCAGTTGGGGGCACTTAGGCTGGCAGGCAGGGGCAGTTAGGGGTGATCAGGCAGGCAGGCAGGTGAGCAGTTAGGAGCCAGCAGTCCTAAATTGTGAGAGGGATTCCAACTGCTGGTTTTGGCCTGATCCCTGGGGTTGGACATCCCTGAAGGAGTCCCAGATTGGAGAGGTTGCAGGCTGGGCTGAGGGGACTCCCTCCCCCCATGCATGATTTCATGCTCTGGGCCTCTGTAGTAGTAGTAAGAGGAGGAGGAGGAGGAGGAGGAGGAGGAGGAGGAGGAGGAGGAGGAGGAATAAAAATTCCAGGTTTGGGTGCATAGGAACTGTTTCTAGTTGTATAGTATTTGTCTTTGGTTGATTAGAATAGTGGAAATAGGGGCTTGGTGTGTGTGAGTTAGATAAAGAAGGCAGTTGGGGGTATGGACTTTTTTTTTTTTAATCTTCATCCAATGATATATTTTTGTTGATTTATGAGAGAGAGTAAGGGAGAGAGAAACACTGATGTGAGAGAGAAACGTTAATCAGCTGCCTTCTATATGCATCCCAGCTGAGGACTGAACCTGCAATTTAGGTATATGCCCTGACCAGAAATCAAACCTTCAAACTTTTGTTATAGTAGATGAAGCTCCAACCAATTGAGCCACTCAGCAGGACAGGAGGTGTGGACTTTTGATTGGTTGGTTTGCATATGAAAGCCTGGTTTACCTACAGGTTGTTAACTATCTCTAGGTATTAACTAGTCTGGGAAGGGCTGTCTCTCCCCAAATAGCAAGGCCTACCAAAGATGTCAAAGTATCATGAAATATTAAAAATAAAAAACATGATTGATACATATTTTATATCAGTGTTATCTGTTTATGTGACTGTCTCCTCAATTAGACTGGGCCTCTTTAGGGCCAATGATTATGCCTTGTTTTGTATTGAATCCCAGGCCCTTAGCATAGTGCTTGTCACATAGCTAGTAGAATTATTAGTATATTAATTTTTTAAAGTCCTCTTCTGGAGATACATATTGATATATTTTTGGAGTGAAATGATATGTCAGGAATTTCCTTAATATCCAGGATTCATGTATTAAGTTAAAAAAAGTAAAAAGAGTGAAAAGTCTGACTTTGGTTTCAATTTTTATTTAATTCGTAACTTATTATTTTATGTTAGAGTTTTAAAAATTGACTGTTAGAGGGAAAATGGGAGAGAGAGAGAAAAAAAGAAAGAGAGAGAGAAAGAGAGATTATCCAACCACCACACAGGCCAGGGCTGATTTCAACTTTAGGTTAAACATTTTGTTTAACTAGCTCCTGATTTGAAATATTCTTTCTTACTGTCTAAGGCAGAAGCTATTTGTTAGCCAACCCACAAGACATTTCCAACTCTTTCTTCCTGTTATTTCCACTATAGAGGTTACAAAAGCTCTTTTCAAGCCTTCCTTGCAGTAGCCAAATATTAGGGGTTTGACCAATGAAACATTAGAAGTTGGCTAGAACTCAGCAGACTTGATGTTTTCCTGATAAAAGATGTGATTTAGTACTACTTTTCCCCTTCTTTTCTGCCTTCAACCTGGATGTAATATCTGGAGCTATAGCAAACATCTTGAAACCATGAGACAATAGTCTTGAGGAAATGGCCAAGAGAATTGGAGACACTGGCCCTCACATCACCAAGTTGCTGAACTAACCCTGGCAGCCACCTACCTCCTAATTAAAAAAAATAAAATAAAATTGTAACAAACACCATTGATAATTCCTTCTTGGTTTGGTTTTTATGCTACTTATAGCAGGACACATCCCAACTGTTAATATTACTAGATACAAAGTTATAGCATGAGTCTTATTTTGCTTCTGGAAAATTGGAACTTACACATTCTATAATCTGAAGTCGTTCATATATGAATGTGCATTTTAGAGACTGATTTAAATACTTATCCATGCTATGATAATTTCATTTTTTTCAAGGTTTGTAAATGTTGCAGTTTATGGGAGAGTCTTGGATTGTGTATTTTTTTCTCTGAGCTAGACTTTAGTTTGAGCCTACTCTCTTTATCCCTTTGACCTATCCCTCTGCTGTTGGTTAAAAGCTTTGGTGCAACTTCACAGATTCTACTCCTGTGACACAATTTACAGAAAGAAAAGGCAGCTCACACACAGAATTTACCAACAAAACTTTTATTTCAAGCTAGTTTGCTTGGTACGCTGCCATCAAAGTCTTCAGTCAGCCCTCCTGGACTCCTTTATCCCTGTAGCTTTTTCCTCAGCAGCTGGACTTCTGACTACAGGGAGATATTTCTGCTGTTGAAAAGAAAGTTTCAAGATCTAAGTTGGAATATTGAAGTAAAATAGTTACATACCTTTAAGTAAAAACTAGAAAGTTTAAGTCTTAAGAAAATCCTTAAAAGAATTACCATTGTTTGTGCAACAAGAAAGCTTAGCCATAAAATCAGTAGCAACATTGCTGTCACTCTCCCATGTGGACAGAAGTCCTATTGAATGAGTCAGGTTTGGTTTTATGTTAATTAAAATGTTTCCCCAAGAAACAGTGCTATAAATGGGGATTTAGGTCTTAGACACCACACCTAAGTCTCTTTTACTAGGAATGAGTATGATTAATTATAGGAATAGGTAATGATTATTATATTTATACTAGAGGCCCAGTGCACAAAATTTGTGCATGGGTACGGTCCCTAGGCCTGGCTGGTGATTGAAGTGTGAGTGTCTGGCATGGAAGGGTAGGTCCCAGCTGACCTCTAGGCCCTGGCAGCACCGGGCCCCTGAGCCCTTACTTGCCCTCCCTCTGCCTGAGTCCCTACGCAGAGATGTGGTAAGTGCGGCTAGACATCGTGGACTGGGCTGCAACATGGGCCTCTGGGTCCCCCAGTGGCACTGCATCAAAGCCGGTGGGCAGCGCACTCTCTCCCAATGGGCCTCAGAAGACCAGCTCCTGCACAAACCCACAGTGAGCCCGACCAGCCCCTGTGGTCTCAGAAGCCCATTGGGGCTGGCAGCACCTCCACTGCCATCTGCTGCCAGTGCCTAATTGCTGACACCCACCATGTTCTGCGCCTCCCCAGGTGGTCAGCGCATGTCATAGTGAGAGGTCGAACTACCAGTTGAACTCCTGGTTGAGCGGATAATATGCATATTAGGATTTTATTATATAGGATATCTTCCATTGATTTTAGAGAGGAAGGGAGAGGGAGAGAGAGAGAGAGAAACCTCAATGATGACAGAGAATCATGGATTGGCTGCCTCCCGCACATTCCACACTGGAGATCAAGACCACAATCTGGGCATGTGCCCTGAAAGGGAGTCAAACCTTGACCTCCTGAGTCATAGGTCTACTTTCAACCACTTAGCCATACCCTCCAGGCTCTTGTTCTCATTTTAAAGGATAGAAAATTAATGTTCCATAGGTCAACTTTCCCAAAACAGCCAAGTTTTGTGTGACAGAGTCAGAGGAAGGGAGGGGGACTGTTTCTAAACATGCACTCATGAAACCTCTGTGTTAATTGGTTCAGCCAGGGGGGTGGGTTGACAGACACTGTCTCTGGCTCTTCAAATGGCACTTTCTCAAGTCTGAGGCCCTCAGATTCCCCGCATGATCTCTCACTCTCCCTACCTGCCATTGGAAGGCAGAATCACTTGGAAATGAGGGCCAGTGAGCTCTTCGCACAGCACTCAGGGCAGGGCCTTGGGAGCCAGTTGGTCTTTTCTTGTAAGAAGGCAGGATGAAGCCAATGAAAAAGGAGCAGTGTGTGTTTTCCCTCAACTACTTAAAATCTGATGATCTCATTCCACTCTGAAAGCTATGACTTAAAACCCTTAGATCAACCCTGTGAGGTGGGTTCTGGAATTATCTGAGATTCTGTGGAAAGTATGCGGCCTTTGCCCACCACAAGGATGGTGCTTAGTAACCGTTAGCTTTTAGTGCTGTGATCCATGCACTGGTGGTGGAGGCCTGTGGGGATCAGCCTGCTGTGGGAGTGCACTCATCCCTGTCAACCCAGAGGCTGTGGACCTCCCTCTGAGTGCCGTGGCTCTCAACCTTTCTAATGCCGCGACCATTTAATACAGTTCTTCGTGTTGTTGTGAATCGTAATGTAAATATCTGTATTTTCTGATGGTCTTAGGCGACCCTGCTAGTGGTTCTCAACCTGTGGGTGACTGCTGTAGAACCTAAGACCAACAGAAAACAGGTCACGACCCACAGGTTGA
>JAAGEH010000286.1:52325493-52408557 GCA_011751065.1 Lasiurus cinereus | reverse complement strand
CACACACACACACACACACACACACACACACACACACACACACACACTGAGTGGCCAGATTATTATGCATTCAGAGATCATAATAATCTGGCCACTCAGTGTATATCTATAATAATAAATGTGTAATATGCAAATGGACCGAACGGCTGAATAGCAGAATGCCTATCCAGACGACCATACTATGACACCCACTGGCGTGAGGCCAGTCAAGGCAGGTGCGATGCGATTGTCAGGGGCCATAGCCTCATGGTCGCCTGCAGAGGGAGGCCTAGGCCACTGACCAGCAGGCTGCGGCAGGTGAGCAGGGCCTCTCTCTGTGGAGGAGATCCGTTGTGGGGCTCCCAGATTGTGAGAGGGAGCAGGCTGGGCTGAGAGGATCCCCCCCATCCCCACCCCCAGCTCCACAGTGCATGAATTTTGTGCACCAGGCCTCTAGTATTTATTAGTTTTCCTGATTTTGAAAGTAATTTGGAAAGAAATGGAAAAGTACAATAAGAAAATAAACCTCACTCATAATTTTACCACTTAGAGTCACCATTAATATTTCAATAATTTCTGTTGTTATATATATATGTATATATATATTACATATAATACACATGTAATATACAGAGAATTTGAATAATATTCCAAATACTATTTTGTAGACCTTTTATCACTCAATATTATATTGTAAGCATTTTTCCATTAAAATTTTAAGGCATGATTTTTTTATGTTAGATAGCACTTTAGATAATAAGTGTAGCAAAACTTAATGTAGATGATTTGCTTGTTTTCAATTTTCCATTAGCATGAAATAACATAGCAATAAATATTTTTTGGCATTATTGATAATTTTCTCAGGTCAACTGCCTGGTCAAATTATTAAAATTAGTGTGTTCAAATATTTAAATTATTGTATCAAAAGACCAAAAGATAATGACTTTCATAGAGAGCCTACGTAAATGAGAAACTAATGAAAATCATAGTAATAAAATACTATTTTTACACTGATGTTGCTAATAAAATAGAGAAAAAGATACTAATGAGAGGAAATAAAATGTTGCTTGAATGTAGAAAAAAAATTGGAATCATTATTTTACATTTCTTGAGAGCTGTGGAAACATTGTATACTTCCCCAATACTATATGTAATATGTACAGTTACTGATTGGAAAATTGAAAAATAAAATCTTTGCCAAACTGACAGCTTCCTCATTCAAACAGTTATCTTATTAATGTTTAAATCTATTTTTAAATGATTTGATTATTAGGAAGGTTAAATATTTTTATAGGTTCAATTGCCATTTGTATTTCCTATTCTATGAATTGTTCTAACCATTTATTATATGAATCTGAAAATTACATTTACCAGAGAGTCTTATATTAGATCAGGAATAGTTACATAAAAATAAAACCAGAGTCATCTCAAAACAATAATCTTTGAATGGAAGTGTGGTGTGTCACATCACATAGATAGTCAATGTATTAGATGTCTTTATGTAAATATTAAGTTTATCTAAATATGATCACTTTCAGTTAATTTAGCTTACCATTTTACTTCATTACAGTGTAAGTGCTCTCCATTCCAGCATCAAGGTGACTACTAACATGGCAATGAAATAACCAGATTCCAACATCTCTTGTATACATTTTTACAGTTTTATAGACCCCAGGAGGAAGGTCATAAACGTCAGAGCGATACAGTCCAGAATCCTCAACAAGGAGACAAAACATAATTAAATAGCTTATAAAAGGTTTCAGTCAGCCATTTACACATTTTACCATTTTTCTGACTCTACTTCTAACAGACTTTGTTAAATGAAAATTGGAAAGCACTATGTGCTGCTGCATGCCTCCTCTGAGTATAGCTGAGAGTTTGGAGGACGAGCAAGTCCCAGAACATTGCATTGATAAGCCATATGGAAAACACCTCACTCTAAAAGGATTTCAGTGTCAAGGTTGGTATTACATGTCTTGTCAATATCTTCTAAAGAAGAATGATCTAGATTTCAGAAAACATCTGGTTTCACAAATCTAAAGGTTTAACTGAATGTTCCTAACTAGGGATGTAATTAGAAAAATTCATGATTATGGGACAGAAAGGAACTCACCTGGCTCCTGCAGCTACATCTGCCTTCCAGGATTGGGGCAGAGGGCTGAGGGCCTGTATGGTGAATTTCTCTTCCCAATAGAGAATTTGATATTTAAGAGACTACTTCCTATGTAGGCTACTTTGATTTTGAAAGATGAAGCTCAAGGTCCTGGCCCAAATGGATTAGAAAGAGAATTCAATAAAGAGATGAGTTGTTCTCCATAATAGAATAGCAGGAATTTGGAAGATGAAGGATGTATTGGAGAGAGTGGCTCAAGATATTGTCCAGAATAATTTGAAGAGATAAGAGATGTCAAGTGAGTCTGGAGGGGAAGAATGAAGGAAAGAAGTCCTGAGAAAGAGAGTGACAAGCAGGAGAGGCAGAAGCTCTCAGTAATTCATGGTGAAGGGGTAATTGAAGATATGGGTTGTTTAATATCAAATAAGTCCTTGCCATTACTGTGTAGTATTAAAAAAAATAAAGCCTTTATTTACTCTCAAATTTTCACTAAAAGTTTGTGACCCACAATGGTCTTGATTTTGTGGTTACTTAGGAGAATCAGAATCAAGGAGAGATGAGAAAATAGCAGCCATAGGAGGTGAGAGGTAAGGGAGATGAACAGAAGCAGGAAATGAGAGCTGGAGGTGACTGAAAGAAATGTAGGCTCTCTAGACTCATGGAGACATTGGAAGGTACAGAGGAGGAAGGTGGAGCCATTTTCCATTGGATGCAAAGTGCAAGCTTGAGTATTGCTATTGAGGAAGATCAATTTTGCTAAGGTGACAGTAATATTGATGACAAGATACATTTTAATGAAATGATTTTAACTAAGAATTGACAACTGTCCAAGGCAATATGTACCTAGAGCCCTGGCACCAAGAGCAACTGTAGCCTTAGGAAACAGGAGTCGACTAGCTGTGCTGTGCCAAGACCAGACTAGTAATCCCAGAGGGCTGCTCTTTGCCCCCTGAAGAGTTCCAGGGAGTAAAGCTTAGCAACTGTATTAATGCTGGACTAATTAAATTCCTTCCCTGGATCATCTTGTGATAATCTGTGAGGAGTTCAGTTCAAGTGGCTAGAGTGGAGAGGTGGTAGACTAGGCTCTGTTGTATAAATAGGATCATTCTTAAGGAAGATGGTTTCGTGAAGCGGTTAAGAGTGAGGGATCCAGGAGTTCAAATCCTATTTCTACTACTTCCTGTTTGTAGGGAAGTTATTTATCTTGTTAATCCTTTATTTTATTCCCCTATCTCATAAGGAAGTTGTTAAGGTTCAATAAGAAATCTATGCAGGGAAAGGGTGAGTGAGGGGTGCAGGAAGAGATTGGACAAAAATCTTACACCTATGGATGAGGACAGTAGCAGGGGATAAGGGCATGGGGTGGGAGATGGGGAATCAGGTGGAGGGGAGCTATGGGAGGGGGGAAAGAGGAACATCTGTAATAAACTGAACAATAAAGATTTATTAAATAAGAAATCATGCAAAATATTAAATATAGCATCTGACATAGGCAGTACTAAATAAAGATTAGGTGTAATTATTACAGAAATGTTATTATAAATTCCACTTAATCTGACCTCTGTTAATATAATCACTTATATAGATGTGGCCCCTGAAGTGTAACTTTTTTATTTCCTTTCATCTCCACACAACACTTGGCATAGCTCTAAAAACTTCAGAGGCATTTGCTGAATTAAGCTCATCTGAACTGAACATCAAATATACTGTAGAGAACTGAGCCAAATTTTAATAGCTTTTTTTACCTAATTTTTAAAGTTCAATACAAACAATTATGAAATTAATAACAATTCTAATATCTAGGCTTTTCCTTAAAATATATGTGGAGTATAGGTGCAAGTATAGATAGGTCATGATTGTTGGACCTAGGTGATGGGTAAAGGAGTATATTGTATAATCTATCTACTTTATTATATAAAATTCCCTACAATAAAAATGTTTTTAAGTCACCAAATAGTTTAATAGAAATACATGTGTTTACTAAAGGATAGGAAAGAAAGCAACACACCAGTAAAACTTAGTGTAAATTAAGTCATGTACTCATTTAATTGATTTCTATGATAGGCCCTGAGAATTAAAGAAGCTATGAGCATAGTACATCTAGAATTCAGAAAGCTTTATGTGGAACTTCTATCAGTATGAAAAAGATGGAGTGCATTATGCCAAATGGTTAAATTAAATGTTGGAGGTATCAAATGCATAAAATATAATTGGTCCTCAATTTTACAATGATGTTTAAATAAGGAATTAGGATGGGAAATAAAGAAAATGCTTCTTAAGTAAATAAACAACCCTAAATTGGGAATGGAAAAAGGGAAGGATAAAGTTGAAAATACTTATAAATGAGAGAAATGACCAGTCAAAAGTGTTTAGTAAAAAATAACAATTAAGGAGAAGTATGACAGATGGGGTGAAAGAAAGCAATTCATACAAAAGATATAAAGAGATTAAGAATACATAAAATATAAACAGATGGTAAAAATCATATGAAAAGGTACAATAAAGCCAATTGACACTTAATACCACATTTTGTTGTATAAAAAAATGTTGAAGGAATGAAGGAAGTAGAAAGCCACTATTTGTAACCCCCACTATAAAATTTGACTTGGTCAAGGATCATCTATGGAACTTTTTAAAAAATACAATGTGAAAAATTATCCTATATAATAAAAACCGAATATGTTGTCTGGTTGTCCAGTTGTCCATTCAACCAATCAAAGTGTAATATGCTAAGGCCACTCAACTGCTTGCTATGACATACACTGACAACCAGAGGGCAGACAGTTGACTGTTTGACCGTCACTATAATGTTCACTGATCACCAGGGGGCAGACACTCTGACCAGTAGGTTAACTTGCTGCTGAGGTCCAGCCTATCAGGACTGAATGAAATGGGCTGGACATGCCCAGGAGCTCTTGCATGGTCCATCCCCAACTGGCCAATCTCCCACAACCCTCCCTGGCCCCAATCATGCACCAGTGGAGTCCCTTGGCCTACCCTGCACCCTCTCACAATCCAGAACCCCTCGGGGGATTTTGGAAAACCGGTTTCAGCCCAATCTTGCTCAGCTCAGGAGTGTTGTTCAGCCAGAAGCCAGATTCATGGCTAACAAGAGCAGCAGTGGTGGCGGGAGCCTTGCCTGCCTCCATGGCAGTGCTAAGAATGTTCAACTGACAGCTTAGGCCTGCTCCTGTCTAAGCCATCAGTTGGACATCCCCCAAGAGTTCCCAGACTGTGAGTGGGTGCACGCCAGGCTGAGGGACCCTCCCACTGAGTGCATGAATAAAATACATTTAAAAAATCTCTTCTTGTAATAGAGGGATAAGGGCACCTATATAATACCTTAATCAATAAAGGAAAAAATATTTATTAATTACAATAGGAAGATGATATTTTTGAAGTAGAGAGAATAGTACACATTATCTTAATAAAGTTATCAGACTTAGTTTCACCAATATTAGAACCTATTGAAAGCAGAGCCTTTTGATATGATGTATGAGAAGTACATACTATTACCTATGGAGTGTTCTTGCCAATGATGTTAAACATCCCATTCGGTTTTTATTATATAGGATTCTATCATGAGGAAACTATCAGATTAATACAGAATATGGAACATTCTACATTACAACTGGCCTGGACCCTTCAAAAATGAAATTTTATGAAAAATCAAGACAAAAAAGGCAGAAGGCTTATTTTGATTTTTAGGAAAGATATGTCAACAGCAACCAAATGGTATGTATAAATGATTAAATCTTGGGTTAAAGAAAACAATTATAAAAAACATTTTGGGAACACTTGAGCATATTTTAATGGATTGCATGTTAGACTGTATTATTGAATTAATGTTAACTTTGGGGTGTGATAATGTTATTGTTGTTGGGGTTGAGATTGTCCTTATTCTTAGGATGTACATATCTTAGTATTTAGGGGTGAAGAGTCATGCTGTTTGTAATATTTTTCAATTAAGTTCATAAAAAATATAGGGATAAAGTGAATGTGGCAAAATGTATGACTGCTCAAGATATTTTTCTTTTATGTTTTATATCTGAGAGTTTAAAAAAAAATAGATCAAATAGAAAGAGTAAAACTGCCCTAATTGGTTTGGGTCAGTGAATAGAGTGTCTGCCTGTGAATTGAAGGGTTCCAGGTTTGATTTCGGTCAAAGGCATGTGCCTTGGTTGCAGGCTTGATCCTCAGCCCTGGTTGGCATATAAGGGAAGCAACCAATCAAGGTATCTCTCTCACATAAATGTTTCTCTCTCTCTGTCTCTCCCTTCCACTATCTCTAAAAATCAATGGAAAAATATCCTTATGTGAGGATTCACACACACACATACACACACAATGGTATAACTAAAGATGATTATCAGTGTCCTATTTACTTATTGAGTAAATTCATATTAGAGTGAGAAATGCACTTCATATATTCACAAACATTTATCCAATGTCCATGAGTTATAAAAATCTAAATGCTTATTTTCTTGCATCGAATACATTATAGATTATATGTATTGAACATGGTTTGGTCATTTCCTTTCCAATCCTATTATCTTGCCATGGAATTTAATGGAGCGTCCCAAGGTTCTTACCGTGTATTCAAAGCTGTGGCCATGAAAGTGAACTGTGTGTAGGTCAAATTCACTTCCCATGCCAATCAGATAAAAATTCACTTCATCCCCAACATGAAATGTGAGACCTTGGTTATTTCCATACAGTCTTCCATTAATTGCTGTAGGTAGACATAGATTTATTATGTTAAAAAGGATTTTAAATAATAAATTTAAAAATAATAGCATCTTATAGAAAATGTCATGGGGGAATTTCAATATGGCTATAGAGTAAGTGGAACTACATTCACCTCTTCTGAGTGTGGAACCAGATTTACAGCTAAATTATAGTGCAATCAACCTGAATGACCAACTGAAGGACAGCTGTACTAGGGTGTTATATCCAAGGATTTATAGAAGAAGCTATATAGATATTGGTAAGAATGGTGGAGATGTGAAATGAGTTGGCTCCTGCACCCATGTATGACAGCTGAAAAACTGAAGGGATATTTGGGTTGCAAAAGACATCTCTGAAGAATATGGGATTTCAGTCTCATGCCAGAACCCCCAATGCAGAGCACCAGTTTTGAGAGGTAGAGCCTGCATAGAATCTGGTAGTGAAAATCAGGAGGGTCTCTATCTGCAGGGAAGAGGAGGGAGTCTGCTAGAATCCCAGGTGCTCTCCTAAAGGAATAGCACACAAGAGCTTGTTCAAAAACACTTATTCAGGCTCTGGTAGAGGAAAGGCAACTCATTTTACAGCATCAGCCTGGGGAGTCCACTAACTTGGTCCTCAAATACTGATGACACCACCCCATCAAGCTTGAGTCTGGCAGAAAAGAATGTTAGCTGAACCGGACAGGGACCTTTGCACGTTCTTTCTTTGGAGAAACTATTGGCAGACACTTAGACAGACAGTGAGCTGTGAGGCTTTGGAATGGGAGCCAGTCTTTCCCTTCACCTGAAGGCTTAGCCAGCATCACTCCAAAAAGGAAACTGTTTTTGTTATATCTTCCCAAGTTCTGGTGGCCCCAGACATTGAGTTGTTATTTGAGGGAGGGTTGGGTTGGGTAGAAAACACTACTCAGAGCTGGGACCTTTGAATTACATTTCACTTGGATACTCTTGTCCAGCTTGAGTGGGTATGGCTACACAGCCAAGGGGAAACATAAAGCTCATTTCCTTCCAACAGGCTTTGCTGGTATCAGCCTCAACAAAGGACTCACTTGATCTATTTTTCAAAGTCCAAGTGGCTCTGCCATGCTGAGCTTGCTCCTGCATGAGGAGAGCTGGCTACATCCAATCTGAACTGTTGGTGTACTTCTCCTGAGGGAGCTAGAATTGGAAACTCTAGCAGAGACTGAGTAGTATGGCTCTGGAGTAGGGGACCACATTCTCCCCATTATGTGCCTGAACACACTGTCCCCAAGTAGAAGACTCACTAGCCCTGTACTCCCTACCCAATTTCCCATCCTAATGAGCTTGAAAGGGGCCATGAGGTATGGCAAGTTTGTGCCCACTTTACAGTCTTTCTTCAAAAGGCTTTAGAGGAAGTCCAGGAAACCTCAGGGGTGGTGGAGTAGCCAACAGTTGGATGCCAACCTCAGAGAACCTTGGACCTTTTATTGATCTTCCCCCAGCTCAGAGCTCCAGCAGGCTGACTCTTATACCGAGCTTGAGTCCTCCCATGCACACTCAAGCCCAGTATACAGAGCCACAATCAGTGACTAGTGTGGTAGGCCAAAGACAGTTACATACAACATCAGACATCAACCTGCCCCAGAACCCCACTCAAGTGCCCCAGAACCAACACAACCACTGGTTGGCTTCAAATATCATCCAAACCTGACCCAATTAGCCACACAAATGGCACAGCCAAAGGGAACTCCAGCAGGCACCAGAACCTGCTGGGAACAACTCCACCTTGGGAGGTGGACTTATACACAGTGAACAAGGTCTGTACTTATAATCAGCCATCCTGAGAGTTAATTCCACCCATGAATGGACCAATAGCATTGAAAACTCAACTACAACAGGAAAGGGCATAAAACTCATGCAAGAAACATTTCTGGAACATCTAGATCAGGTGACCTAGAAGACTGTGCCATCAAAGCCAATAAAGCACTTACATCATAAAGCCTTGAAAACAAGATTGATAGTTATAGTAGATCTACTTAATACAAAAAGTAAAACACAAAAAAGCAGACAAAATGGGAAGACAAAGAAATATTAAAGAACAAGGGAAATCCCCAGAAAAAGAATTAAGTGAAATAGAAACTATTGAGATAACAGATACAGACTATAAAAGAATAATTATAAGTATGCTCAAAGGAGGGTGGAGCTGTCACATTGCTCCTGAGATGGGGCAGTAATGGGGAGTTGCCCAGAGGAGGCAAGGCCATCCCATGGAGGGGAGGACAGGGGTGAGAGCCCGCAGTACCCCCCCTCCAATCCTTTGTCACCCACCAATCGCACTTAGAGTGCCCCACTGCCCACCTGCCAGGGGAAGGCTGAGCCTCCACATTTCTCTGGAGATGGGGCTGAAGCAGGGAGGCTCCCAAAGGAGGCGGGACCACCCCAAGGTGACTTGCAGGACTGAGGCTGGGGCTTAAAGTGGCCAAAGAAGAATGGAGGGGTTGGTGGTGGGGCCAGGCATGCTTGAGTTCTGGGTGGAGAGGTTAGGGTGTCAAGGCGAGGCAGCGGGCAGGTGGGTGGGGTGTGCATGTGTGGGCAGGGCCACATGATTTCATGCGTTGGGCCACTATTCGATAATAACTTTAAATGTGAATGGATTAATACTTCAACCAAAAGATCTATGGTAGCTAAATGTATAAAAAAAAAAAGCAACCCATATATATGTTGTGTCTAGAGACTCACATCAGAACAAAAGATACACACAGGATGAAAGTGAAGGGATAGAAAAAAAAATCATGAAAATGGAAATAAACAAATAAAGCTGGGGTAGCAATACTTACATCAGACAAAGTCGACTTCAAAACAAAGCCCATTAAAAAAAAGGCAAAGAAGAACATTAAATAAAACTAATTGAATCAACCCAACAGGTGACCTTGTAAACATACATACACCCAACATAGTCACACCTAAATATATAAAGAAATCTTAAGGACATTTAAGGGAAAGATTAACAATATAGTCAAAGTTGGGAATTTGAACACCCCATTGGCACCAATGGAGAGATCTTCCAGCCAAAAAAACAATAAGAGAATAGCAATCTTAAACAACACGCTGGATTGAATTTATATTTAGAGAATATTTTTTCCTAAAGCTGCTAAATATAAATTATTTTTAAGTGCTCATGGGACATTCTTTAAGATATACCACATGGTAGGATACAAGATAAATTCAATAAGACTGAAAGCCTATCAAGCATCTTCTTTGACCACAATGGTATCAAACCAGAAATCAATTATAGCAAAACACTCAAAAACACTCAAATACATGGAGGCTAAATAACATGGGATTAAACAATTAATGGGTCAACAATGAGATAAAGGAAGAAATAAAGTTATTTGGAAACAAACAACTTTGAATGCAAAATGACCCAACATTTATGGGACACAGCAAAAGCAGTACTGAGAGGAAAATTCAGAGCATTACAGGCCTACCCCATGAAGCAAGAAAAATTTCAAGTAAACAATCTAATCCTAAACCTAAAAAAATATATAAAAAGAACAACAAATAAAGCCCAGCATAAGTAGAAGGAAAGAAATAATAAGGTTAGAGCATAAATAAATGACATAGATACTAAAAAATGAAACAAAAAATCAAAAACTGGCTCTTTGAAAAGATAAACAAGATTAATGAACCTTTAACCAGACTTATCAACTAAAAATGAGCAAGGATTCAAATAAATAAAATCAGAAATGAGAGAGAAGGATTAACAACTGATATCACAGAAATACAAAGAGTTGTAAGAAAATATTAGAAACAACTATATGCCAACAAATTGGACAATCTGGGCATCCTATATAATAAAAGGGTAATATGCAAATCGACTGAATGGTGGAACAACTGGTCGTTATGACATGCACTGACCACCAGGGGATAGATGCTCAATGCAGGAGCTGCGCTCTGGTGGTCACTGCGCTCCCATATGGGGAGCGCCGGCTCAGCCACAAGCCAGCTGATGGCTAATGAGCACAGTGGCCTGCCTCTCGGGCAGTGTTAAGGATGTCTGACTGATGGCTTAGGCCCACTGCCCATGAAAGGGCTCCTGGACTGCAAAAGGGCACAGGTTGAGCTGAGGGACAAATGTCACACACAAGGCCTCTAGTAGTGTATACATTTCTAGAAACATACCATCTTCCAAAACTGATTCAGGATGAATCAGAAAATCAGAATAGACCAATAATAACTAATGAAATTGAAGTAGTAACTTAAAAAAAACACCCAGCTGGCCAGTGGATAGTGTCGGTCTATGGACTGAAGGGTCCCAGGTTTGATTCTGGTTAAGGGCATGTACCTTGGTTGTGGGGCACATCCCCAGTAGGGGCGTGCGAGAGGCAGCTGATCCATGTCTCTCTCTCATCTATGTTTCTCTCTATTCTTCTCCCTTCCTCTCTGTAAAAAATCAATAAAATATAAAAATTAATTAAGTAAGTAAGTAAGTAAGTAATTTAGTAAAAAAAACACCCAGCAAACAGAAATCCTGGGCTGGATGGCTTCATAGACAAATTTTATCAAACAATCGAAGAACTAACTTATCCTTCTCAAACTATTCCTAAAAATTCAAGAGTAGGAAAAACTTTCAATCCCATTTTATGAGGCCAACATTACCCTAATTACAAAACCAGATAAAGACACTCCAAAGAAAGAAATTTATTGGCCAATATCCATGATGCTAAAATATTCAACAAAAGATTAATAAGCCAAATACAGCAATACATTAAAAAGATCACATACTATGACCAAGTTGGATTTATTCTGGGGATGCAAGGTTGATACAATATCTGCAAATCAACAAAGGAGATAAACCATATAACAAAATGAAGGGTGAAAATCACATGATCATATCAGTAGATGCATAAAAAGCATTTGATACAATCCAGCATCCATTTATGATAGAAGTTTCATCAAAGTGGAAATATCAACACTAGAGGTCCAAAGCAGGAAGATTTGTGCAAGAATGGGCCTTCCTTCCCCTGGCTGCCAGCACCACTTTCACTCTGGTGTAGAGTCACCTTTCTACCTTCCCACACTCCCCAGAGATCCCAAATGGCTGGGGCTTTACAGAATGCCTGCTTCATTGCCATAATGATAACACAAGCATCCCACCTCCAGCTGCTCAATGCCTCTGTATGCAAATTAATCCACCAGTTTTGTTGGGTTAATTTGCATACTCACCCCTGATTGGCTGGTGGGCATTGCAAAGGTACGGTGAATTTGCATCTTTTTCTTTTATCAGTGTAGATAATAAAGGCCATATATGACAAACCCATAGCCAATACCATACTAAATGAGCAAAAACTAAAAAGAGCAACAACACAGGGATGTCTGCTTTTGCCATTCTTATTCAGCATAGTTCTGGAAGTCCTAGCCAAAGTCATCACTTGAGAAGAAAACTAAAAGGCATCCAAATTGGAAAGGAGAAAGTAAAATTGTCATTTTTTGCAGATGACATGATACTCTTTATAGAAACGCAAACGACTCTATCAACAAACTATTAGAACTGATAAATAAATTTGGTAAAGGATCCAGATACAAAATTAATATTAGAAATCAATGGCATTTTTATGTACCAATAATGAGCTATCAGAAAGAGAAATTAAGACAAACCCATTTACTATTACAATAATAAAAATAAGTAACCTAGGAATAAATTTAACCAAGGAGGCAAAAGTCTGCACTTGGAAATTTAGAGGCTACTAAATAAAGAAATTGAGGAATATACAAATAAGCGAAAACATATATCATGTTCATAGATAGGGAGAATTAGCATAATTAAAATGCCCATACTACCCAAAACCATCTATAAATTCAATGCAATTCCTATTAAAATACCAATGGCATATTTCACAGATCTAGAACAAATATTCCAAAAATTTATATGGAACCACAAAAGCCCCTGAATAGCTGCAGCAATCCTGAGAAAGAAGAATAAACTTAGAGTTATCACACTATCTGATAACAAACTATACTCTAAGGCCATAATCAAATCTGAATGATACTGCCATAAGAACAGGCAGATCAATGGAACAGAATAGAGAGCCCAGTAAAATATCCACACTTTAGTATTTGACAAAGCAGGTAAGAACATACAATGGGGGGAAGACAATGTCTTAAACAAATGATGTTGAGCCCAGCCAGCTGATGTAGCTCAAAGGTTGAGCATTGACTCATGATTCCTGGTCAGGGCATATGCCCAGATTTCAGCTTGACTCCAGTAAGGAACATGAAGGAGGTAGCCAATTGATGATTCTCTCTCATCATTGATGTTTTTACCTCTCTCTTCCTCTCTTTCATCTCTCTGAAATAATAAGAACATATTTATCTTTATTTTATTTATTTCTAAAATATATTTTTATTGATTTCAGAGAGGAAGGGAGAGATAGAAACATCAATGATGAGAGAGAATCATTGATTGGCTGCCCCCTACTAGGGATTGAGCCCACAACCCAGGCATGTGCCCTTGACTAAAATCAAATCCAGGACCCTTCAGTCCACAGGCCCATGCTCTAGCCACTGTGCCAAACCAGCTAGGGCAGTCAGAACATATTTTAAAAAAATAAATGGCGTTGGGAAAATTGGACAGATACATACTAAAAATGAAACTAGATCACCAACTTACACCATACACATGAAGAAACTCAAAATGAATAAAAGACTTAATTATAAGATGTGAAGACATAAAAATCCTGGAAGAGACCATAGGCAGTAAAATTTCAGACATCTCTCAAGCAATACGTTTCTTGAGATATCTTCTTGGGCAAGGAAAACAAAGGAAAAAACAAACAAATGAGACTACATTAAACTAAAAATCTTTTGCATAGCAAAAGAAACCATCAACAAAATGAAAAGGCAACCTACTGAATGGGAGAACATATTTGTCAATGATACATCTGAAAAGGGGTTAATATCTAAAATATATAAAGTATTCATACAACTCAACATTAAAAAAAAATAATCCAGAGAGAGATCCAAGATAGTGGCATAGGTGAACACCTAAACTGCTGCCCCACACAACAATTTCAAAACTACAACTAAAAGACAGAATGAACATCATCCAGAACCACAGGAAAGCTGGCTGAGTGGATATTCTAGAAGGAAAGAGAGGGGCTCCTGGAAACCCAGAGGAGCTGCAAAAAGCTGAGGTATGGAGACGCGCACGTGAAGAGAGTTGGTGGCGAAGTACCTGGCTGGCTTTCTCTGGCAGCAGGGAGATGGAGTCTTCCAACTGCATAGGACCCCTTGTCCTATGGCACTGAACCCCGGGTCTGACCGAAAGTCATACGGGGGGGGGGGGGGAGTTTGGACAGTGACAAGAGAGAAGTCCACCGAGATTTGGGGGAGCAGCGGAAGGGCAGAAGTCTGTAGGGATGCACTCTGCTGTGTGCAGAGGACGGACTGCTGATTGTGCCACTGGCTTGTGGGCAGGAGACAGAACCTACAGACTGCACCACTTCTAACTCCACTAAACCCCAGTTTCGGGCAAGACCCTGGGGACCCAGACTCATACGGTCCTGGAGCGCAAGGGGAGATGGAAAGGCAGCAGTCTAGAGGCACTGTGTGGGAGCCCAGGAACCAATCCAGCAATTACCCAGAGACTCGTGAGACCCAGGGGCCTTGTAGGCAGGGCCAACTGGAAGGCAAGGTGGTCCTTAAGCCCTGAGACTCCACTCATCCCAAGCTCAACATAGAGGCTTTTGCAGTTTTGCAAGTCTTGTATCAGAACGTTGAATCCAACACAGAAGTTCTCCTGGCATAGTGAAAATGTGGAGACAAAGGAAGAATTACAAACAAAAGAAATGGAGGAAAACAAACGACTGGAAATAGAGTTCAAAACCACAGTTATAAGGTTTTTCAAGAATTTCCTAGAAAAGATGGATAAATTTAGCGAGACCAAAGAGGAGATGAAAAAGGACCAACTAGAAATTAATCATACACCGACTAAAATAAAAAATATTATACAGAGACCTAATAGCAGACTAGAGGAAGGCAGAAAACACTCAACTGGAAAAGCAAGAAGAAAAAGAATCCGAAAATGTGAAGATAATGTAAGGAACTTCTGGGACAACTTCAAGGGTAACAACATCAGAATTGTGGGGGTGCCAGAAAGAGAGAGAGAGCAAGATACTGAAAACCTATTTGAAGAAATAATGACTGAAAATTTCCCCCACCAGGTGAAAGAAATAGACTTACAAGTCCAGGAAGCACACAGAACCCCAAATAAAAGGAATCCAAAGAGGACCACACCAAGACACATCATCATTAAAATGCCAAGAGCAAAAGACAAAGAGAGAATATTGAAGGCAGCAAGAGAAAAACAGTTAATTACCTACAAGGGAGCACCCATACAATTGTCAGCTGGTTTCTCAACAGAAACTATGCAGGCCAGAAGGGAGGAGCAAGAAATATTCTAAGTGATGAATAGCAAGAACCTACAACCAAGAATACTCTATCCAGCAAAGCTATCATTCAGAATTGAAGGGCAGATAAAGAGCTTCACAAATAAGGAAAAGGCTAAAGGAGTTCATCACCACCAAACCAGTATTATATGGAATGCTGAAAGGTACTCTTTAAGAAGAGGAAGAAGAAGAAAAAGGTAAAGATAAAAATTATGAACAACAAATATGTATCTATCAGTGAGTGAATCTTAGAATCAAGTGAATAAAAAATCTGATGAATAGAATAAGCTGGTGAATATAATAGAATCAGGGGCATAAAAAGGGAGTGGACTGATCATTCTCAGTGGGATAGGGGTGAGGGGAGTGCAGGGAGAGACTGGACAAAAATCATATACCTATGGATGAATACAACACAGGGGAGGTAAGAGTAGAGGGAGGGGTGAGAGCTGGATGAAGGGGAGCTATGGGGGGAAAAAGAGAAACAAATGTAATAATCTGAACAATAAAGATTTATAAAATAAAATAAAATAATAATAATAATCCAAATAAAAGTGGGCAAAAGATCTGAATAAGCAATTCTCCAAAGGGGACATACAGATGGACAATAGTCATGTGAAAAGATGCTCACTATCACTATTCAGAGAAATGCAAGTTAAAAACCATAATGAGATACCACCTCATGCCTTTCAGAATGGCCATCATTAATAAATAAATAAAAAACAGTAAGTATTAGCAAAGATATGAAGAAAAGGGAACCCCTGTGCATTGTTGATGGGAATGCAGATTGATGCAGTCACTATGAAAAACAGTATGGAGTTTCCTCAAAAATTAAAAATGGAACTGTCTTTTGACCCAATGATTCCCCTTCTGGGAATACATCTGAAGAAACTTGAGACACTGATTTGAAAGAATATATACACCCCTATATTTGTTGCAGCATTATTTATAATAGCTAAGATTTGGAAATAGCCCAAATGCCCATTGATAAATGAGTGGCTAAAAAAACTGTAATGTATTTACACAATGGAATACTACTCGGCCATAAAACAGAAAGAAAGCTTGCCTTTTGTGACAGCATGGATAGACCTGGAGAAAATTATGCTAAATGAAATAAGCCAGTCAGAGGAAGAAAATATCGTATTTCTCACTAATATGTGGAATGTAATGAACAAAATAATTTAACAAACAAAATGAAAACAGAAACATAGATACATAGACTGACAAAGGGGAAGAAGGTTGAGGGAATAGGTGCACAAAATGATGAAGAGATTTTTAAAAAATTACCTATATAAAACACATAGACAGAGACAACAGTATGGTGATAGCCAGAAAGAAAGAGGTTGGGGAGAGATGTAAGGGGGCAAAGAAGAAATAAATGGGATCAGAGAGATACTTAGATACTTTATTTTGGGCCATGGTCTCATGATACAGTGTGTAGATGATGTTTTGTTGAGTTTTAACACTTGAAACTTGTATGGTTTTGTTAATGAATGCCACCCCAATACATTTTTAAAAAAGAAAATATCATGGATGTTTTCAGAAGCCATGAGAATTTTGAAGCAAGCTTGAGGACACAGTTAAACATGACTAAACATCCATTCATGACTGTGTCTAATACTAGTGAGTTTTCCTGCTTGAGCAAATGAAGCATTGACTTTGCTATAACACAATTGGGTTGAACTAGAATATTTCATAACTAAAGATACTTAAATTGATAGTTTAACATGTCTGTGTATTTCAAGTATATTTAAAATAATCACAAGAGGCTCTTAGAATGTTGGAGATGGGTGTTCCCACTTAACTGCTTTAAGTCAAACTTCCATGATCTGTCACTGGTATGACTGAAATGCCATCTGCCTGAGGTCTCAACTCTTCGTTTCTCTCCCTCTCTAATCTTCTATGTAGGTATGTGTTTCAAAGGGTAATATGAAGAAAATATTAAAATGTTCATTTACAACTTTCTAGTTTGTGTTTTTTTGAAATGTATAAAATGTATTAATACAGTGTTAGAAAGATATAATAAATCTATAACCATATATCAATGTAGGTAGGGTTCTAACACTTTTTAGCTGATGGATAGTTGTAATAGGAAAAACAAGGAGAATGCTTTAAGCCAGTGCTTCTTAAACTGTAATGTACATCTGATCTGGGAATCTTGTTAAAATGCAGATCTAACAAAAACAAAAACAAACAAACTAAACCAAATAGAGAAAATAGCATGGTGATTGCCAGAAAAGGGGTTAGAGGAGGTAGAAGAGAGTTAAGGGGGGATAAATGGTGATGAAAGGAACTTGATTTAAGGGGGTGAACACAATAAAATATAGATATGATGCCTTATAGAATTGTACACCTGAAACCCATATAATTCTATTAATCAGTGTTACCCCAATAAATCCAATAAACATTTTTTAAATGCAGATTATGATGTAGTAGGTTAGTGAAGCCTAAAATTTTGCATTTCTAACAAACTTTCAAGTGATGCTGTTGCTGATCCATGGTCCACACTTGCAGCACAAGTGCTTAGATGACTGAAATATGCATTTATTCCTATAGTTCCCTAGTTCAATGCCTTTAGCACAATGGTTCTCAACAGAACTTTGTCCTCCAGGGGAACTTTGGCAATGCCCAGAGACATTTTTAGCGCCTTCTCCCATCACAACTTCGGGGAAGGCGCTACTGGCATCTATAGGATGGAGGCCAGGGATACTGCTAAACATCCTACAATGTCTCACACAACAAAAAGTTATCTGACCCAAAATGTCAGCTTGAGAATCCCTGGTTTACATCAATTCTACATTCTTAACAAAGTATTCAAGGTCTTCCACAATTCTGTTGGCTTTTTCTTTCCAGTTGCTGTGTGACTTAGCTCCTATTCCCTTCCTTTTCTACTAGACAAATCCTTAGGCATTCTTAAATAGTCAGTGTCTTCATGAAATCTTTTTTGACTTTCAAATAAAAATGTAAAAGACAGTTCTGTGTTTCTATTTCAGTTTAAACATTCCCCCATGCCGAGCCCGGTTTGGCTCAGTGGATAGAGCGTCGGCTTGTGGACTGAAAGGTCCAGGGTTCGATTCCGGTAGGGGGCAGGTACCTTGCTTGCGGGCACATCTCCACTGTGGGGCGTGCAGAAGGTGGCTGATCGATGTCTCTCTCTCATCGATGTTTCTGACTTTCTCTCTCTCTCCCTCCCTCTCTGTAAAAAATCAATAAAATATATTTAAAAAAACAAACAAACAAAAAACAAAAAAACATTTCCCCAAGTCAGCTTTGAATTGTAGCAATGCACAATCTGCAGCCCCCACTCTATGAACAGCTGGACAGAAGGTGGCTCAGCTGGGTCTGTGTATCTTATTAGGGCCTAGTAAGATGATAATTAGAACAGATGTAGTCCTTAAATTCATTTTAAGTTTACATGTATTTCTTGCAGGGGGAAACTAAGAAATTGGAAATGATCATATTTTTGTTTGCCTTATTTAAGGTTCCCTTACCTAGTCATCTTCCTGAGCTTGCTAAAGACTAGATTAAGTAATATTGTGATTGAGATTGTTTATGTGTTTGCTAGTTGAATAATTGTCTTATTGCTGTGATTCTATAACCGAATGAGCCTTTTTACAATCATCCTATAAGAAAATTTTGGTTGATAAGCATGAGGATTTTAAAAGCTCTGCCTATGAAGGCATTTTAGTGATGGTGGTGGGGAGGAGTGTATGGGGGTCCATGCTCTCCAGCTTGCCTCAAACCCCACCTGTCTTTATGTTTACCCAGGTGAAATGTTTGGAAAAATGTTAAGTGAGGGCCTCTAGAAGTGGCAGCTGATATTTCTGGTTTTCTGTTGCCTGCACGGCTTAATTTGCCACACTACTAAGATAGTGGTGTACAGCCCAGAGACCAGATCCAGCCTATTCATTGCATTTTTCTATGGCCTATGAGCAAAGAATTGTTTTTAAATATTTAAATATTTTTAAAATATTTAAAAAGGTAAATATTTCCTGATGTGAAAATTATATGAACTATAAGTTTCAGTGCTCATAAATAAAATTGTATTGGCTCACAGCCACTTCTATTTGTTTGCCTCTTATCTATGGGGGCTTTGTGCTATAAGAACAGAGAGGAAGATAGCATATGGCAGAGATGGAATGGTGCCTCTGTCCCTGCAGCTACCTCAAGCTCAAACTCTTTACTATCTGGCCATTTATGGGAAAAGTTTGTCATGTGATATATACACAACTGTATGTGTCTATGTTTTCTAAACTGCTAAGCTTGACAAATTTGAACTTCATTTATTCCTTTTGTGGAAAACATGCTGTAGGCTACAGTTGAGGTGTCAGTTAGTGAACATTACCATGCATTTGATTGCTGAGGATAAAAGTATCATCATTCCGGTCTACTTGGTTCGGTTTTAGAGAATAGATGTTGATATTTTCTTCCAAGTACCAGGATTCATTCTCATTAAAAATCATGAAGTGGAGAACACGGTGAACAATGTTGGCTTTGGTGTTTTTTCGACATACTATCAAAGGGCCTATCAGCCCACTGTTAAGATCCTGAAGAAACAAAGCAAGATTATTAAACATGCCCACAACTAAAAATTTCCCCCAATCAGTAAAAAGAGTTTGTTTTAGTGAGATCAGATACTCAGGGTTTTTTGTTTGTTTGTTTTATAGATCCTGAGTTCTTTATTATTAGAATGCTAAATTTGAATCAAGTTTTGGAATCAAGTTTTGGTTTTAGTGAGATCAGATACTGAGGGCTTTTTGTTTGTTTGTTTTATAGATCCTGAGTTTTTGATTAATAGAATGCTAAATCTGAGAGTAAGGAACAAAAAACATGCTAAATCTTTGATTAAAGAAAAATTATCTCATTCACTGAAGTTGAAGTTTAAAGAAATCAACAAACTCCTGGAATGGATTTTAGACACATTCCTCAATGGGTTTTGTTGTATTTATGAAAATATAATTAAAGAACAGAACTTTGGTTTTAATTAGAATTCCCTGGCATTGGAGTTGGTTGGCAGAAATTTTAAAGGTCTCAGATCCTTTTTCTTGTGATGCCTCTGTTCCCACAGCACCTCCAGCCATGAGCCTTGGTTTGTTTATAATAACTTTGTTTTGTGGTTGAATATCTGAGTAGATTTATGTTCCAGATGCCTAGTGGCCCAAATAGTAAAAGTTCAAAGAGGGGACTCTTTTAAAAAAGCAAATAAACTGTAACTCCAGAGTTGAGGGTTTTAAAAAATATGTAATATGCATATATTTATTTCTATTAATCATAGAATTTTCAAACTCCGTATTTGTTTTCTGTTACTCAGATCTGACTCAATGAAGCAGGAGATATTATAGTAACATTTTGAAAAATGTCAGAGACACATTGGGGAGAAACCAAGATGGTGACATAGGTGAACACCTAAACTGCTGCCTTGCACAACAATTTCAAAAGTACAGCTAAAAGACAGAACGGACATCATCTAAAACCACAAGGAAAGCTGGCTGAGTGGAAATTCTACAACTAGAAGAAAAGAGGGGCTCATAGAGACTCAGAGGAACTGCAAAAAGCTGAGGTATGGAGTCACATGTGTGGAGAGAATGGGTGGCGGAATGCCTGGCTGGCTTCTGCTAGCAGGAGGGAAACAGAAACTCCTGATGCACTGAACCCCAGGACTGGGTGACACTCATAGGGGGCAGTCTGGACTGACATAAAAAGGGAGGAGTACATGGAAAGAGCCATGAAAGGCAGAGGTCTGGAGGCATGGGCAAGTGTGCGCAGAGAGGACTGATGGCTGATTGAGCCACTGGCTTTCTCTAGTAGGAAGAAGACAGAACCTCCCAACTGCAATGAAATCCACTTCTGACTATACTGAACTCCAGTTTTGGTCAAGACCCTGGGGACCTAGACTCATATGGGTCTCTGAAGTGCATGGAAACTCAGGGAAGCCATGAAAGGCAGAGGACTGGAGCCGCATGAGTTCAAGTGCACACAGAGAAGGCTGCAGTAATTACGAAGGGACAATGAGACCCAGAAGCTTCATAGGGTAGGGCTGACAGGAAGCCAAGGCTATATGCTCAGCCCTGAGACTCACTCCATCCAAGCTGAGCACAATTTTGCCATTTTGCAAGTCTTGTATCATAAGGCTGACTCCAGCACAGAAGTTCTCCCAGCATAGACATAGCTGATCCTCACAATCAATTGGCTTGGAGGTCAATTCTCCCCAGTGATACCAACAACAATCAAGATTTAACTACAACAAGGCTGTATACACAGTCCACAAAGGGATGAATCAAGAGATTCCACCTCATGTAACTGGGAAGGTGGAGCTACTGGGCCATATAAGACGTTTAGCATACAATGCTACTCTACCAACTAAGGGAAGCAGCAGAAATGCAGAGACAAAGTAACAGATCACAAATTAAAGAAATGAAGGAAAATAAATGACTGGATATAGAGTTCAAACCCATAGTTATAAGGTTTTTCAAGAATTTCCTAGTAAAGATGGATAAATTTAGCGAGACTCTAGAAGATATGAAAAAGGACCAACTAGAAATTAAACATGCACTGACTGAAATAAAAAATATTATACAGAGTCCTAACAGAAGACTAGAAGAATGCAAGAATCAAGTCAAAGATTTGAAATACAAAGAAGCAGAAAACACTCCACTAAAAAAGCAAAAAAGAAACAAGAATCCAAAAATGTGAAGATAGTGTAAGAAGTCTCTGGGACAACTTCAAGCACACAAACATTAGAATTATCGGGGTGCCAGAAGAAGAGAGAGAGCAAGATACTGAAAACCTATTTGAAGAAATAATGACTGAACACTTCCCCCACCAGGTGAAAGAAATAGACTTACAAGTCCAGGAAGCACACAGAACCCCAAACAAAAGGAATCCAAAGAGGACCACACCAAGTCACATCATAATTAAAATCCCAAGAGCAAAAGACAAAGAGAGAATATTAAAAGCAGCAAGAGAAAAACAACTAATTACCTAAAAGGGAGCACCCATATGATTGTCAACTGATTTCTCAACAGAAACTATGCTGGCCAGATGGGAGTGGCAAGAAATATTCAAAGTGATGAATAGCAAGAACCTACAACCAAGATTACTCTACCCAGCAAAGCCATCATTCAGAATTGAAGGGCAGATAAAGAGCTTCACAGATAAGAAAAAGCTAAAGGAGTTCATCAGCACCAAACCAGTATTATATGAATTGCTGAAAGGTACTCTTTAAGAAGAGGAAGAAGAAGAAAAAGGTAAAGATAAAAATTATGAACAACAAATACATATCTATCAACAAGTGAATCTCAAAACCAAGTGAATAAAAAATCTGATGAACAGAATAAACTGGTGAATATAATAGAATCAGGGGCATAGAAAGGGAGTGGACTTACAATTCAGGAGGGAAAAGATGAGGGAGGTGAGGGGAGAGACTGTACAAAAATCATATACCTATGGATGAGGACAATGTGAGGGGAGGTAAGGGCAGAGAGAGAGGTGGGAGCTGGGTGGAGGGGAGTTATCAGGGGAAAAAGAAGAACAAATGTAAAACTCTGCACAATAAAGATTTATTAAATAAAAAATAAAAAAAGAAGTACAAAGAAGCAGAAAACACTCCACTGGAAAAGCAAAAAGACATCCCCTAAAGCAGTGGTTCTCAACCTTCCTAATGCCGCGACCCTTTAATACAGCTCCTCATGTGGTGGTGACCCCCAACCATAAAATTATTTCCGTTGCTACTTCATAACTGTAATTTTGCTACTGTTATGAACTGTAATGTAAATATCTGATATGCAGGATGTATTTTTATTGTTACAAGTTGAACATAATTAAAGCATAGTGATTAATCACAAAAACAATATCTAATTATATATTGTGAAATATTTATTTCTAATTACAAATAAATGAAATTTTGTCTTGAATTGTGGTGTAATATGGGTAACATCTTAATATGACAACAGTAAACTAGATTGCTACACTTTGCTATACCCAGGAGCAGTCTGTTGGTTCCTAAGACCATGGGAAATATGTGTTTTCTGATGGTCTTAGGCAACCCCTGTGAAAGTGTCTTTCAACCCCCAAAGGGGTCGCGACCAACAGGTTGAGAATCACTGCCCTAAAGTAAAGAAAAGGAGGAATCACCAGAAAAGCAGCTAAGTGAAACTGAGGCATGCAATATGTCAGAAAAAGAATTCAGAATAAGTGTCATACAGTTCATAAACTGGATGGATGAAAAATATCAACAACTTATGTAAGAATCAAGAAGAAATGAAGAGTGATATAACTGTAATAAAAAACACCATGGGATTCAGAGCATAGGGGGCAGGAGGAGGGGACAGGTGAGGGCATATACTGGGGGTGAGGAAGGCCAGGGGGAGGTCACTAGGGGAAAAACAAGGAGACATATGTACTACTATTTGTAATACTTTAAACAATAAAATATATATTTAAGAAAAATAAAGAAGGAAGAAAAACACACCATGGAAGTTTCAACAGTACAGTAGGAGAAATTGAGGACTGAATTAGCTAATTAGAAGACAGGGAAGCAAAACACATCCCAACTGAACTGCAATTGGAGAAAAAAATTAAAAGATGAAAGATAGCCTAAGGAAGGTTTGGGACAACATGATACAAAGCAACACATGAAAAATAGGAGTGCCAGAAAGACAGGAAGAGGAACAAGGGTTAGAAAACTTTTTGAAGAAATAATGTCAGAAAACTTCCCCAATGTGGGGACAAAAAATAGTCACATAAGCACAGAGAGTCCCACACAAGATAAACCTGAAAAGACCCATATTAAGATACATCATACTTATGATGTCAAATGTTCAGGACAAAGAGAGAATTATAAAAGCTACAAGAGAGAGAGAGAGAGAGAGAGAGAGAGAGAGAGAGAGAGAGAGAGAAAGTTACATACAAGGGATCTCCCATTAGATTATCAAATTATTTTTCAACAGACACACATCAGACCAGAAAAGAATGGAAGGAAATTTACAAAGTGATGCAAAGCAAATGACTGAATCTAAGAATACTCTATCCAGCAAGGTTATAATTCCAAATTTAAGGAAAAATAAAGAGCTTCATAGGCAAAAAAAAAAAAAAAGATTATCACTACCAAGCCAGCAATGCAAGAAATGCTAAAGGGGCTGGTATAAAAAGAATAAATAAAAAATGGAAGAAGAAACACAGGTACAAAAATATAAATGGCTACAAACAAATACTTATCAATAATAACTTTAAATGTAAACAGACTAAATGCTCCAATCAAAAGACATCGAGTAGCTGAATGGATAAAATAACATGACTCATATATATGCTGTCTACAAGAGACCCACCTCAGAATAAGAAACTCACACAGATTGAAAGTGAAGGGATGGAAAAATATCTTTCAGGGAAATGGAAAAAAAAAAGCTGGAATAGCAATACTTATATCTGACAAAATAGATCTCAAAGATCTATAACGAGAGATAAGGAAGCCACTACTAACGAGATCAACACAACAAAAGGATATAAGCCCAGTAAAGAAATATGAACTCAATGCAGGAGCACCCAAATATATTTTAAAAACTCCTGGAAGATATCAAGGGAGAGATCAAAAACAATACAATTTTATTAGGAGACTTTAATATCCCATTGACATTACTGGATAAATTATATAGACAAAAATCAGCAAAGAAACAGTAATCCTAAATCATATAAAGCATTTTCTCAGACCACAATGGCATAATATTAGAAATAAACTACAATAAAAAACAATAAAAAAAAACACTTGGGAGCTGAATAGCATACTATTAAACAATTATTGGGTGACAGAAAAGATCAAAGAAGAAATTAAAAACATCCTGGAAATGAATGACAATGAAAACACAACAATCCAAAATCTATGGGACACACTGAGAGCAGTCCTGAGAGGGTATTTTAAAGCTCTACAGGCCTAACTCAAAAAAAAAAAAGGCAGTAAATTTTTTAACTCTACAATTTATTAAATTAGAAAGAGAGCAATAAGAAAAGCCCAGAGCCCTGGTTTGGCTCAGTGGATAGAGTGTCGGCCTGTGGACTGAAAGGTCCCAGGTTCAATTCTGGTCAAGGGCATGTACATTGATTATGGGCACATCCCCAGTAGGAGGTGTGCAGGAGGCAGCTGATCAATGTTTCTCTATCATCAGTGTTTCTAACTCTTTATTCCTCTCCCTTCCTCTCTGTGAAAAAAAAAATCAATAAAATATATTCAAAAAATATAAAAGACTAAAAGCCCAGAGTGAGCAGAAGGAAGGACACAATAAAGATCAGAGCAGAAATAAATGATATAGAGAACAAAAAAACACAACAACAACAATACACACAAACAATACAAAAGATCAATGAAACCAAGAGCTGGTTCTTTGAAAGGATAAACAAGATCGATGGATCTCTAGCCAGGATCACCAAGAAGCAAAGAGAGAGGACCCAAATAAACAAAATCAGAAATGAGAGAGGCAAAATAACAACAGACCCCACAGAAATACAAAGGATTGTTAAAAAATACTATGAACAACTCTATTCCAACAAACTAGAAAACCTGGCTGAAATGGACATATTCCTAGAAAAATACAATCTCCCAAAACTCAATCAAGATGAATTTAAACATCGCAATAGGCCAATAACTATGAAAGAAATTGTAGCAGTCATCAAAAAGCTTCCAGCAAACCAAAGCCCAGGGCCAGATGGCTTCACAGAGGAGTTTTTCCAAACATTCAAGGAAGAAATAAAACTTATTCTCCTCAGACTATTCCAAAAACTTCAGGAGGAAGGAACACTTCTGAGCTCATTCTATGAAGCAAGCTTTGCCGCAATGCTAAAACCAGATAAAGACAACACAATGAAAGAAAATAACAGGCCAATATCCCTCATGAACATAGATACCAAAATCCTCAACAAAATTCTAGCAAATGCAAGCCAGCAGTACACCAGAAAGATCATACATCATGACCAAGTGGGATTTATCCCAGGGATGCAAGGATGGTACAATATCCGCAAATCAATAAACGTGATACATCACATAAACAAATTGAGAGATAAAAATCACATTGTCATATCAATTGATGCATAAAAAACATTTGACAAAATCCAGCACCCTTTCTTGATAAAAAATATCATCAAAGGGGGAATAGAGGGATAATACCTTAAGATAATAAAGCCTTATATGACAAACCTACAGCTAACATCATACTCAATGGGCAAAAACTAAAAGCATTTCCCCTAAGAACAGGAACAAGACAGAGATACCTACTTTCACCACTCCTGTTCAACAAGTTCTGAAAGTGCTTGCCATAGCAATTAAACAAGAAGAAATAAAAGGTATCAAAATTGGAAAAGAAGACATAAAACTGTCATTATTTGCAGATGACATGATACTGTGTATAGAAAATTCTAACAACTCCATTAACAATTATTAGACTTAATAACTGAGTTTTGTAATTAGTAGCATACAAAATTAATGCCAAGAAATCTATGGTATTTCTATACACTAATAGTGAACTTACAGAAGGAGAGACTAAAAAATCAATCCCATTTACCATCATACCAAAAAAATTAAGATACCTCGGAATAAACTTAATTAAAGAGGCAAAGAACCTGTACTTGAAAAACTACAGGACACTGAAAAAAAGAGATATAGGAGGATATAAACAGATGGAAGAACATACTGTGCTCATGGATTGATAGAATCAACATCATTAAAATGTCCAGAATACTCAAAGCAATCTATAGATTTAATGCACTCCCCATTAAAATACCAACAGCATATTTCACACACCTAGACCAAACTCTCCAAAAATTCATCTTGAGTAAAAAAAGACCCTGGATTGCCACAGCAATCCTGAGAAAGGACAAAGTAGGTGGGATATCAATACCACATCTCAAGCTGTATTACAAAGCCACTGTTCTCAAAACTGCCTGGTACTGGCACAAGAACAGACATATAGATCAATGGATAAAATACAGAACCCAGAAATTGACCCCAACCACTATGCTTAATTAATATTTAACAAAAGAGGCAAGAACATACAATGGAGTCAAAACAGTCTCTTCAATAAGTGATGTTGGGAAAATTGGACAGATACTTGCAAAAAAAAAAAAAAACTAGACCACAAACTTACAACATACACAAAAATAAACTCAAAATGAATAAAGGACTTAAACATAAGATGGAAAACCATAAAAATACTAGATGAATCCACAGGCAGCAAAATCTCAGACATATGCTGAAGCAATTTTTTGATACTGCTCCTAGGCCAATGAAAATTAAAGAGAAAATAATCAAATGGGACTACATCAAAATAAAAAGCTTCTGCACAGCAAAAGAAACCATCAACAAAACAACAAGAAAGCCCACTTCATGGGAGAACATATTTTCCAATGTTATCACCTATAAGGGTTTAATCTTCAACATTTACAGAGAACTCATACAACTTAACAAAAGGAAAATAAAAAATAAAATACACGCAAAGGACCTAAATGGACACCTTTCAAAACAGGACATAAGAAAAGCCAAGAGACATGTGAAAACTTGCTCAATGTCACTGATCATCTGAGAGTTGCAAATCAAAATGACAATGTAATAGTATATCACACCTGTCAGAATGGCTATTATCATCAAATTAACAAACAACAGGTGCTGGCAAGGATGCGGAGAAAAAGGAACCCTTGTGCACTGCTGGTGGGAATGCAGTCCGGTACAGCCACTGTGGAGAACAGTATGGAGTTTTCTTAAAAAAATTAAAAATGGAACTCCCATTTGACCCAGTGTTTCCACTTATAAGAATATATAAGAATATATCCTGAGAAATTAGAAACACCAATCAGAAAGGATATATGCACCCCTATGTTCAGCAAAATTTACCATAGCTGAGATTTGGAAACAGCCTAAGTGCCCATCAACAAATGAGTGGATTAAAAACTGTGGTACTTCTACACAGTGGAATACTATGCTACAGTAAAAAAGAAGAAATTCTTACCATTTGCAGCAGCATGGATGGAACTGGAGAGCATTATGCTAAGTGAAATAAGCCAGTCAGTGAAAGATAAATATCACATGCTCTCGTTCATTTATGGAATAAAATGAACAACATAAACTGATGAACAAAAATAGATCCAGAAACAGAGAAGCATTGATCAGACTGTGAAACCTCAGAGGGAAGGTAGGGGAGGGTGGGGGGAAGAGGGAGAGATCAACCACAGGACTTGTATGCACGTATGTAAACTTAACCAATGGACACAGACACCAGGAGGATGCGGGCATGAGTGGGGGAGGGTAGCTTGGGCAATGTGGAGATAAGGACACATATGTAATGTGTCCTTAGTCAATAAAGAAAAGAAAAACAAAAACAAAAAAGAAAACCTGAGAATTGATTTAAAGTTTACCTTAACCACGTTCACAGTCGAATAGTAATACCAAGGTATACAATCAAAGTCCTTTGAGGCAGGACCACTTCTTTTAGGAATCTGCCAAATGTATGTTTGGATCTTTCCTAAAATAGGCAAATACAATGTATTAATATAGTATCTTTTAAACTATACTTCTTTATGTAGAACCAGATAATGAGCAGATGCTAAAGCTATGTAAATAATTGGCAACAGAGTTCTCATTTTGTTTTGTTTATTCTTCACTCTGTCTCTATTGCTCCTAACTTTGTGATCTTAGACAATGTGTTTATATTTCTGAGCTTCTATTTCCACATGCACATCAAATAGGAATTTAGAAATTATATAAGATGATGCAAATGAAACCTTTGATGTTGCATTTTCTGTGCCTTTGGGCAAGTTCAATGTCATTATGATGTTGGTTATTATGTAGTTAGGGTTATTGGATCAAAACCTTACAGTGATTCTGTCATTGAAAAATGTCAGTTATTAAATATCTAATTCATTCATTCAACAAACATTTTTTGTTTTGATGGAAACTCAGAATGTGACAGACTTATTTGGAATGCCTGCTCTGAACTTTCCAATTTGTGGATTACATAGACCTACTTTCCATCCTTAACTATTTGAATGATCCCTATTGACTCTTGCTGGAAAGTTCTTTAGATGCCTCACTCTTACCCTTGCTGAATAATCCTCCATCTCCTACTTCTAAAGTATTAAATTAATTTTCCCAAATACCTGTAACATAGGTTTCATGCCCCGCTAACCAACCTTATCCCCTCTCTCCCTGCTTCCAAGTCTTTATCTATTTACTTATTACCCTGCCCTTCCAGCATACCACACATTGCCTGGGGCACAGCAGGTACTCAGAAGTGTCTGTGAAATACAGGGAATTTGATCCTTTTCTGATTAACCAGTACATAGTGAGTGATGACTTGCAAACACCCTTGATAGGCAATTTACATTGGTATATAGGACTGTTTTTAAAATCAAAAGAAAATATTTCAACCACCATCAAGTGGTTCTTTCCTTGATACCCTTAAATTCTAGAATTTCTTGTTTTTGTGAGGAACTATGGGGACATCCTTGATACCCCTCTTAGATCCCTCTTTAACAACAAAGGAGTGGCTCCACTGGCTATAAATCCATCTTGCCAAAACCTGCATCCAGTGACTGCTGCAGGGGAGGCAGAATAGAAAGAAGTTTGTGGAAAGTCCTGATGAGTGAGAAAGAATGAGTCAACATCAGCGGCCAATAAGCCTCTAGGTCCTCTCACCAGAGCCCTCTGACCTCCCTTTATGACCAAAGGGAAATAGCTTATGACAGGAAACCCTTGTGATGGTCATCGAAGTCAACAACAACAAGGACTGGCTAAAACCAGATTATTCCAAGAAAAAAATGAGCAGATACTGACCCCAAAGCTCATTACACCATCACCACAAGTAGAAGGGGGCCAAGAGAGTGAACCACCATGAAACTTCCAGAAAGGACCATAATAAGAACAAGACACCTGCCAAGACCGATTTGGCTCAGTGGATAGAGCGTCGGCTTGCGGACTGAAGGGTCCCAGGTTTGATTCCGGTCAGGGGCATGTGCCTTGCTTGTGGGCACATCTCCAGTGTGGGGCGTGCAGGAGGCAGCTGATCGATGTCCCTCTCATCGATGTTTCTGACTATCCCTCTCCCTTCCTCTCTGTAAAAAATCAATAAAATATATTTTTAAAAAAAAGAACAAGACACCCTCACAACAGGAAGACAGAGTCAGAATTTAACACCACAAAGTTCAGAAATTACCTACCCTTGAAAACATAAAATCCAAGAATTGACTTACCCACTGCACAACTCACTTGCGAGTTGCCCCAGTCCCACTGAGACTCTTGCTTCTTTCACAACAGTGTGTCTCTACCTGAATAAAACTTATTTTTATTCTCATTCTAACTCATTCTTAACATCTTTTCTCAGGAGCCTGGAGGTTGCCTCACACTGGATATGTTCCAGTCCATGCTGGTGCAGGACCAGGTCCCAACATGGAACTGGTTTGGTGATACAGGGACTACAGGGCCAGTTTTCTCACCCCAAATCAGGACAGCTGGGCCACCCTCTCTTCAGAACTTCTTGCATGGTTGGCTGTGACTTCTATTGAGGCTGCATCTCTATTCAACCTGTCCCCCTGATCAATTCTGCTTTCTTCTCTTTCTCTCCACTGTCATTGATCCCGAGTACTACACACAAATCTTCATTTCAGAGTCAGCTTCCTGAGCATATGGTAAAAACTTTTCATTTTCTTCTGTTGAGAAAGTGAATAGAATGCTCTAAAGTGGTGATGTCAGAGAGAAAAAAAAAAGATGGCAACCAGCAAGAAGGTAGGAAGGGAGAGTGTGTGAGAGAGTGAGGGAGTGATAGAGGAGTGTGTGGACCTCGGGTGTGTGTGTGTGTGTGTGTGTGTGTGTGTGTGAGAGAGAGAGAGAGAGAGAGAGAGAGAGAGAGAGAGAGAGAGAGAGAGAGCACGCTAGGAACAGTTAGATCTTGCAGGTCTTCCAAGGGGCTGCCAAAATGGGCAGACTTAGAAGGCAAAACCCCACTGTCACCATAGACACTCAAGATGGAAAGTACAGTCATAGAGACCACACCATCTTGAAAAACAGAACTGCTTGAGACTAGGATCCTAGCCTCACCACCACAAAATCTGGTCTCAGATGCAAACTGGGGACAAAGACCTGTGACCACAGCTACAGATCCACAGAAACCAAGAATCCAGACATCCCAACCACAGATTTCTGTGAGTCACGGAGCCCTTCCTCCTCCCCACAAACTCACTGCAGCACCTGAGGAACTGCTGGTCCCACCCTGTACCATCAGGCCTTCTGCCCACACAGGGTAGGTCCAGCTCCACTGCCTGAATTTGAGCCTGCAGAGTGCAAGCCCATGACCAAACCCCATATCAACAGGGCGGCTTTGGTTCTGCTGCCTGAATTTGAGCCTGGGTGCAGGGACACTAGGAATCTGCTTCCTGCAGAGACCAGACCTACACTCACACGGGGCGGCTTCAGCTCTGTTGCCCAAATTTAAGCCTGGGGTCGCAGACACTGGGAATCTGTTTCCCACAGAGACCATATCCCAAGCCCTGGCAGAGATGCACAGAGCATGTGGACACTGGAAATCTGCTTTCCACATATACCAGACCCCAGGCTCACACAGAGCGGCTCTGGCTCCACTGCCTGAATTTGAGCCTGGGCACATGGACACTGGGAATCTGCTTTCTGCAGAGTGCACTCTCATGACCAGATCCTATGCCCACACAGGATGGCAGTGCCATCTGACTTTGATTCTGGGCAAAAGCACACAGAAGTCTGTTTTTCACAGCTCAGCAGTGGACCTCCTGCTGACACAAGGCAGCTCTGCAACCCAGTCTCCCAAGCAGACCAGGGACCCTGATTCTCTGCATGAGAGGCAGCAGTGAGCAACAGTGACTTGACTCTGTTTCTCATCACAGAGTCTTGGGATCCCTGACTCCCAGTGCATGCACACTAAGAGACAGTGACTCCAACTCTCGGCCTATGGGCACACAGGGACCCTCATTCTCAGCATGAAGCTGCACCACAAAACAGAGACTCTGATACTTGATTCTTGGCACAGGCACAGGGGGATGCTGACTTCTGGCATGTGCTAAGGAACTTTGATTTTTGGCACACACCAGTGTGGTCTCTTTATCAGTGTAGCACAGGCAGGGTTCCTGATTCTAGGAGAGTGCTCCAGGCTGTACTGAGTGCCAGTGACTCTGATCCTGGGTGAGCATGGCTACCACCAACCCACAGCAGCCATGCATCTTGGTGTTGGAGCTCTTCAGCAATATATGGCTGGTGTAAAGCTCTCACTGTACCCGGCTCAGGACTCCACAACTTTGGTTAGTTAGAATGGGGAGACAACGAAATAATCCCCAGAAGAAAGAAAAAGAGGAATTGCCAAGAATAGAAATAGGTGAAATAGAGTCATGCAAAATGACAGAAAAAGAATTCAGAGTAATGGTTGTACAGTAATGGTTGTTGGACGATAAAATCAACAACCTAGGCAAAAAGCCAGAAAAAATCAAAAGTGATATAGCTACAATAATAATAATAATAATAATAATAACATCATGGAAGGCTTCAACAGTAGAGTACAAGAAGCAGAGCACTGAATAAGTAAGTTAGAAGGGAAGGTAGAGAAACGAATCCAATCTGAATAGCAGCTGTAGAAAAAAAATTAAAAAGCATGAGAGCCTAAAGGAGCTTTGGGACAACACATAATGAAGTATCATATGTAAAATAGGGTTGCCAGAAGGACAAGAGCAGCAAGGATTAGAAAATCTATTTGAAGAAATAATTACAGAAAACTTCCCTGATATGGGGAAGAAAAAAGTTACACAAGCACAGAGTCCCAAGCAAGATGAACCCCAAAAGACCCATAACAAGACTCATCATAATTACAAAGGCAAATGTTAACAACAAAGAGATAATCTTAAAGATTGCAGAGAGACAGAGAGTTATCTACAAAGGATCCCCCATCAGATTATCAAATGATTTCTCAACAGAAACACACCAAGCTAGAACAGAATGTAAGGAAGTATACAAAGTGATGTAAGGCAAAGGGCTGAGTCCAAGAATACTCTATCCAACAAGACTGTCGATCAAAATTGAAGGGGCAATAAGGAGCTTCACAGCCAAAAAAGGTTAAGGGAATTTATCACTACCAAGTCAGCAATGTAAGAAATTTTAAAGGGAATGCTGTAAAATGAAAAAATAGAAAGGGAGGAAGGAACACAGTCATAAAGTACAGAAATGGCTACAAACAAGTACCTATCAATAATAACATTAGATGTTAATGGATTACATATTTTAATAAAAAAACATGGAGTGACTGAATGGATAAGAAAACATGACCCACCTCAGAACAAGAGACTCACACAGACTGAAAGTGAAGGGATGGAAACATATCTACCAGACAAATGGAAATGAAAAAAAAAAAAAGCTAGGGTAGCAATACTTATTTCTGACAAAATAAACCACAAAGTGAAGACCATAACAAGAGACAAGAAAGGCCACAACATAATTCTAAAAGGATTGTACAACTAAAGGATATAACTCTGGTAAACAATTATGCACCCAATGCAGGATCACCCAAATACATAAAAAAACTTCTGGGATATATCAGGAGAGAGATTGACAGATTGACAGCAACACAAACATAGTAGGATACTTTAATATCCCATTGACATCACTGGATAAATCCTCTGGATAAAAAATTAGCAAAAAAATAATAATCCTATACAACTCACTAGATAAGATTAACTTAATCCACATCTGTAGCACATTCCACCCCCAAATTACAGAATATACAATCTGCTTAAGCTCACATGGGAAATTTTCAAAGATAGACCACATATTGGGACACATTCAACTGAATTTAAATCATATCAAGCATCTTCTCAGATCACAATGACATAAAATCAGAAATCAACTGCAATAAAAACAATCACCAAAATTCAGACACTTAGAGGCTGAATAGAACACTATTAAACAACATACTGGAAAAAAATGGCACTGAAAACACAACAATCCAAAATCTTTGGGACACAGTGAAATCAGTTCTGAGATGGAAGTTCACAGATTACAGGCCTATCTTAAAAAAAAGAAAAAAAAGAAAAACTGGTAATAGACCACTAAAATCTGCAACTTGAATTAGGAAGAGAAAAGCTAAGTGTAAGCTGAAGGAGAGAAATAATAAAGAGCACAGCAGAAATGAAAGATATAGAGACCAAAAAAACAACAAACAAACAAACAAAAAGATCAATTAAATGAAGAACTAGATCTTTGAAAGGATAAAGAAGTTTGATGAACCTCTAGTCAGGCTCACCAAGAAGAGAGAAGATCCAAATGAACAAGATCAGAAATGAAAGGGTGAAATAACAACAGACCCCACAGAAGTATGAAGGATCATTTAAAAATAGTATGAGCAACTCTACTCCAACAAACTGGTCAACCTAGAAGAAATGAACATATTCCTAGAAAAATACAATCTTCCAAAACTTGATCAGGAAAAATAAAAAAAAAACTTAAAAGGTTGGTAACTCTGGTGATATTGAAGCAGTAATAAATAAATAAATAAATAAATAAATAAATAAACAAACAAACAAACAGAGGAAACCAAGATGGTGGCATAGGTGAACATCTAAACTGCTGCCTCATACTAAAATTTCAAAAGTACAGCTAAAAGACAAAATGGACATCATTCAGAACCACAGGAAAGCTGGCTGAATGGAAATTCTACAACTAGAAGGAAAGAGAGGGGATCAGAGTTACACATGTCTGTGTGCACAGAGAAGACTGACTGCTGATTGTGCCACTAGCTTTCTCTAGCGGGAGGAAGACTGAACCTCTCAACTGCACTGAACTCCACTGAACCCTAGGTTTGGGTGAGACCCTGAGGACCCAGACTCATACAGGTCCCCAGAGTGCACGAAAACTCAGAGGAGCCGTGAAAGCAGAGGTCTGGAGGCATGTAAGTGTAAGTGCGCACAGAGAGGGCTGCGGTAACTACTGAGGAACTATGAGACCCAGGGACCATGTAGGGCAGGGCTGACTGGAAGCCATGGCTGTCTGTTTAGTCTTGAGACTCTGCCCTATCCAAGCCGAGCGCAAAGACTTTTGCAATTTTGCAAGTCTTGCATCATAAGGCTGACTCCAGTACAGAAGTTCTCCTAATTCTCACAACCAATTGGCTTGGAGATCAATTCCCCCCAGTGATACCAACAAAAATCAAGATTTAACTACAACGAGGCTGTACACACAGTCCACAAAGGGGTGCACCAAAAGAGTCCACCTCAGGTAACTGGGGAGGTGGAGCTACTGGGCCATATAGGACATCTAGAACACAAAGCTACTCTACCAACTCAAGAGAGCCGTGAAAATGTTAAGACAAAGGGACAGATCACAAATGAAAGAAATGGAGGAAAATAAATGATTGGATATAGAATTCAAAACCATGGTTTTAAAGTTTTTCAAGAATTTCTTAGAAAGGATGGATAAATTTAGCGAGTCCTAAAAGGAGATGAAAAAAGACCAACTAGAAATTAAACATACACTGACTGAAATAAAAAATATATATATTATACTGAGACCTAACAACAGACTACAGGAACGCAAGAATCAAGTGAAAGATTTGAAATACAAAGAAGCAGAAAACACTCAACTGGGAAAGCAAAAAGGAAAAAGGATCCAAAAATGTGAAGATAGTGTAAGAAGCCTCTGGGACAACTTCAAGCATACCAACATCAGAATTATGGTGGTGCCAGAAGAAGAAAGAGAGCAAGATACTGAAAACCTATTTAAACAAATAATGACTGAAAACTTCTCCCACCAGGTGAAAGAAACAGACTTACAAGTACAGGAAGTGCACAGAACCCCAAACAAAAGGAATCCAAAGAGGACCACACCAAGACACATCATAATTAAAATCCCAAAAGCAAATGACAAAGAGAGAATATTAAAAGCAGCAAGAGAAAAACAGCTAATTACCTACAAGGGAGCACCCATACAATTGTCAGCTGATTTCTCAACAGAAACTATGCAGGCCAGACGGGAGTGGCAAGAAGTATTCAAAGCGATGAACAGCAAGAACCTACAACCAAGATTACTCTATCCAGCAAAGCCATCATTCAGAATTGAAGGGCAGATAAAGAGCTTCACAGATAAGAAAAAGCTAAAGGAGTTCATCAACACCAAACCATTACTATATGAATTGCTGAAAGGTATTCTTTAAGAAGAGGAAGAAGAAGAAAAGGGTAAAGATAAAAATTATGAACAACAAATATGTATCTATCAGCGAGTGAATCTCAAAATCAAGTGAATAAAAAATCTGATGAACAGAATAAACTGGTGAATATAATAGAATCAGGGGCATAGAAAGGGAGTGGACTGACAGGTCTCAGGGTGAATGGGGTGAGACGGGTGCAGGGAGAGACTGGATAAAAAATTGTACACCTATGGATGAAGACAATGTGGGGGAGGTAAGGTGAGAGGGTGGGGTGGGAGCCAGGTGGAGGGAAGCTATGGGGGGAAAATAGGAATAATTGTAATAATCTGAACAATAAAGATTCATTAAATTTTTAAAAAAGTAAAATAAAAACAAACAAACAAAAACCTCTGAGTAAACAAAAGACCTAGTCCACACAGCTTTACAGAGGATTTTGATCAAACATTCAAGGAAGAAATAAAACCTATCTTCCTCAGACTATTCCAAAAACTTAAAGAGGAAAGAACACTTCCATATTCTTTTTATGAATCCAACATTACCCTAATCCACAAATCAGATAAAGACAATACAAAGAAAGAGAATTATAGGCCAATATCCCTTAGGAATTTAGATGCCAAAATCCTCAACAAAATTCTAGCAAATAGAATCCAGCATTAAATAAGAAAGATCATATGCTATGACCAAGTGGAATTTATTCCAAGGATGCAAGGATGATACACTATCTGCAAATCAATAAGTGTGATAAACTGCATAAACAAACTGAGAGATAAAAACCATATGATCATATACATTGATGCAGAAAAATCATTTGACAAAATCCAGTATCTTTTCTTGATAAAATCTCTCAGCAAGATGGGAATAAAAGGATCATACCTCAACCTAATAAAAGCCATATGTAACAAACCTGTAGCCAACATCATACTCAATTAGAAAACTAAAACGATTTCCCCTCAGAACAAGAACAGGATAGGAATGCCCACTCTCACTACTCCTGTTCGATATAGTACTGCAACAAGCCATTGCAATCAGACAAGAAGAAGAAAGATAAGGCATCCAATTTAAAAAAGCAGTAAAACAGTCCTTATTTCACAGATTACAGACTATTGTTCATAGTAATCTCCAAAACTCCATAAAAAAACTACAAGACTTAATAAATGAATTTGGCTAGAGAATCCAAGATGGCGGTATAGGTAAACACCTACACTGCTGCCTCACACAACAATTTTAAAACTACAGCTAAAAGACAGAAAAGACATCATCCAGAACCACAGGAAAGCTGGCTGAGTGGAAATTCTAAACTAGAAAGAAAGAGAGGGATTCACAGAGACCCAGAGTAGCTGTAAAAAGCTGAGGTATGGAGAAGCGCGCGTGGAGAGAGTGGGTGCCAGAGAACCTGGCTGGCTTTCTCTGGCGACTCTCAAAGGCATTGAACCCCTTATCCTACGACACTAAACCCCAGATCCAGCCAAACTCATACGGGGGGAGTTTGGACTGTGAAAAGGGAGAAGTGCATGGAAATTTAGGGGAGTTGCAAAAGATCAGAAGTCTGGTGACAGGCACAGCACTGTGTGCAGAGGACCAACTGCTGATTGTGGCGCTGGATTTCACGAGTGAGTGGGAGACAGACCCTCCCAACTGTGCCACTTCTAACTCCAGTAAACCCCAGTTTTGGGCAAAACCCTGGGGACACAAACTCGTGTGGTCCCAGAGCACAGGGAGCCGGAGGGGCAGCAGTCTAGAGGCACTGTGAGAAAGCATGCACGTGCACAGGGACCACTCCAGCCATTACCCAGTCACGTGAGACTCAGGGGCTGTGAAGGGCGGGGCCGACTGGAAGGCAAGGCAGTCCCTTAAGCCCTGAGACTCCACCCATCCCAAGCTCAACAGAGAGGCTTTTGCAGTTTTTCAAGTCTGGTATCATAAGGCTGAATCCAACACAGCAGTTCTCCCAGCATAGTGAAAATGCCAAGACAAGGGAAGGGATCACAAACAATAGAAATGGAGGAAAACAAACAACTGGATATAGAGTTCAAAACCACGAATATAAGGTTTTTCAAGAATATCCTAGAAAAGTTGGATAAAGTTAGCGAGACCCAAGAGGAGATGAAAAAGGACCGATAGAGATGAAAAAGAACCAACTAGAGATGGAAAAGATCCAACTAGAGATGAAAAAGGACCAACTAGAAATTAAACATACACTGACTGAAATAAAACATATTATACAGAGACCTAACAGCAGACTAGAGGAAGGCAAGAATCAAGTCAGAAATTTGAAATATAAAGAATCAGAAAACACTCAACTGGAAAAGCAAGAAGAGAAAAAAATCCAAAAAATGTGAAGATAATGTGAGGAGCCTCTGGGACAGCTTCAAGTGTATCAACATTAGAATTCTGGGGCGGCCAGAAGAAGAGAGAGAGCAAGATACTGAAAACCTATTTCAAGAAATATTGACTGAAAGCTTCCCACATCTGGTGTAAGAAATAGACTTACAAGTCCAGGAAGCACACGGAACCTCGTATAAAAGGAATCCAAAGAGGACCACACCAAGACACATCATAATTAAAATCCTAAGAGCAAACGACAAAGAGAGAATATTAAAAGCAGCAAGAGAAAAACAGCTAATTACCTACAAGGGAGCACCCATACGACTGTCAGTTGATTTCTCAACAGAAACGATGCAGGCCAGATGGGAGGGGCAAGAAATATTCAAAGTGATGAACAGCAAGAACCTACAACCAAGAATACTCTATCCAGCAAAGCTATCATACAGAATTGAAGGGCAGATAAAGAGCTTCACAGATAAGAAAAAGCTAAAGGAGTTCATCACCAGCAAAGCAGTATTATATGAAATGCTGAAAGGTACTCTTTAAGAAGAGGAAGAAGAAAAAGGTAAAAGACAAAAAATTATGAACAACAAATACATACCTATCAACAAGTGGATCTAAAAATTAAGTGAATTAAAAACATGATGAGCAGAATAAACTGGTGAATATAATAGAATCAGGAGCATAGAAAGGGAGTGGACTGATAATTCTCAGGGGGAAAGGGGTGAGGGGTGTACAGGGAGAGACTAGACAAAAATCATAAACCTATGGATGAGGTCAATGGGAGGGAGGTAAGGGCAGAGGGAGGGGTGGGAGCCGGGTGGAGGGGAGCTATGGAGGGAAAAAAAGAAAAACAAATGTAATAATCTGAATAATAAATATTTATATATAAAAATAAAAATAAATGAATTTGACAATATAGCAGGATACAAAATTAACACCCAGAAGTCTATGGCTTTTCTATACACCAATAATGAACTTAAAGAAAGAGAAATTTTAATAAAGCAATTCTATTTACCATTGCAACAAAAAAAAATTAAGATACCTAGGAATAAACTTAACCAAGGAGACAAAGAACCTGTACTCAGAAAATTTTAGGACACTGAAAAAAGAGATAGAGGAAGCCATGAACAAATGGAAGAATATTCCATGTTCATGGAATGGTAGAATTAACATCATTAAAATGTCTATTATAGCCCTAACTGTTTTGGCTCAGTGGATAGAGCACCGGCCTGTGGACTAACAAGTCCCAGGTTTGATTCCAGTCAGGGCATGTACCTTGGTTGCAGGCACATCCCAGTGTGGGGTGTGCAGGAGGCAGCTGATTGATGTCTCTCTTTCATCAGTGTTTCTAACTCTCTATCCCTTTCCCTTCCTCTCTGTAAAAAATGAATAAAAATATATTTCATAAAATGTCCATTATACCTAAAATAATATAAAAATTCAATGCAATCCCATTAAAATACCAATGGCATACTTCAAAGACCAGAAGAAATTCTCCAAAAATTCATCTGGAATAAAACAAAAACAAAAACGAATAGTTGCAGCAATCTTCAGAAAGAAGAACAATGTTAGAGAAATTATAATACCAGATATCAAGCTGTACTACAAAACCACTCTTCTCAAAATTGCCAAGTACTGGCACAAGAACAGACATATAGACTAATGGAATCAAGCAGAGAAACCAAAAATCAACCCAAGTCATTATGCTCAATTAATATTTGACAAAGGAGGCAGGAGCATACAAAGGAATCAAGACAATCATTTCAATAAATGATGTTGGGAAAACTGGACAGATACTTGCAAAGAAATGAAACTAAACCACCAGCTTACACCATACACAAAAATAAACTCAAAATGGATAAAGGACCTAAACATAAGATGGGAAACTATAAAAATCTTAGAAGAAGCCATAGGCAGCAAAATAGCAGACATCTGTTGTAGCAACATCTTTACCAATAAAGCTCCTAGGGCCATGGAAACTAAAGAGAAAATAAACAAATGGGACTTCATCAAAATAAAAAGTTTCTGCACAGCAAAAGAAACCAAGAAAGCCCACTGAATGGGAGAACATATTTGCCAATATTATCATTGGTAAGGGTTTAATCTCTAACATTTACACAGGACTCATACAACTTAACTAAAGGGAGATAAACAATCCAATCAAAAATTGAGCAAAGGGCCCAAATAGACACTTTTAGAAAGAACACATAAGAAAGTCAAAAGACATATGAAAACATGCTCCAAGTCTAACCATCAGAGAGAGATGCAAATCAAAACAACGATGAGATACCATATCACACCTGTTAGAATGGCTATCATCAACAAATCAACAAAAGATAAGTGCAGGAGAGGATGCAGATAAAAAGGAACTCTCGTTCATTGCTGGTGGGAGGGCAGACTGGTGCAGCCAACTGTGGCATTTCCTCAAAAATTGAACATGGAACTGCCCTTTGACCCAGTAATACCACTTCTAGGAATGTATTCCAAGAAAACAGACAGACCAATCAGAAGGGATATATGCACCCCTATGTTCATAGCAGCACAATTTACAGTAGCCAAGATTTGAAAACAGCCTAAATGCCCATCATGAATGGATTAGAAAACTGTGGTACATCTACACAATGGAATACTATGCTGCAGTAAGAAAGAAAGAGTTCTTACCATTTGCAACAGCATGGATGGATCTGGAGAACAATATGCTAAGTGAAATAAGCCAGTCGTGAAATAAAAATAACTCATGATCTCACTAATTTATGGATAATAAAGATCATTATAAACTGATGAACAAAAATAGACACAGAGGCAGAGAAGCATGAAACAGACTGTCAAACTACAGCAGGAACGTTGGACATTGGGAGGGTTGGGGGAGGGTAAGGGTAAGAGATCAACGGAAGGTGGAACTTATATGCATGCATATAAGCATTAACAATGGATGCAAGATACTGGGGGTAGGGTGGGTGGGTGAGGGCATGTGCCAGGGGGTAGGAGAGGCCAGGGAAAGGTCAATAGGGAAAAAAAGGAGGCATATGTACTACTATTTGTAATACTTTAAACAATAAAATAAAATTAAAAAATAAATAGAAAAAAATAAAGTGGTGATTTCTTAAAAATATTAATACAAGAGATTCATCCCTTCCTTTCAGCAGCTCAACTCTTATTCGTGCCCCTTCCTTATATACTACATCTTATACTCAACTCCTACTTTAGCATTTGAGTTGGAGAGATTGAATATAAGAATATTTGGCAGCTGGATAGATGGAGAGGTGAAAGGGAGATAGCTCTAGAGGAGAAACTGTATACACTGCAAAGTTTTTCTCATGGTGCTTCCCCTTGGAAGTAAATTCAATTTGCAAAAGGAACTGCTCTCCAAAGTTCTTCAGATCTTTCTTACTAGTCCAGTGATCTTTCTCATCTGGAACTATATCCGTATTTAAGAAGGAACATTAGTCCCATAGACCTGTATAAAAGCTTTGGGGCTTTTTTTTTTTTTTCCTAAAGCAGTTACCTGGCTGTGTTGGAATAACAGTAAAATTCTGTGTTTTTACTCCATGAGCATAAATAGAATATTGCCTTGAGGCTTTATTTTTAAAGATAATCCGGATTTTTTCACCAGGAGTGGCAAATATTAAAGGACCTAGAAAATATAAAAAGAAAAATGTGTAAATAATCTTTATTTTGAATTATGAATCATTTGTCTTCTTTAATATTTACAGAATAACTTATTATTATCCTTTTCCTTAACATGTGCCAAATAAAACACAAACACATTTAATAAGTGGATCATTGCTGATTTATAAAACATAATTTTTGCCTAGAAAATTTTAGTCATCTACAATTTTTATAAGCTTCATCTCTAGAAAACCTACTTTGATGGGCATCAGTTAATGCATACAAAAACACACAATTTAGAAATAGAGCACTTCATTTTATTTTCTTAACCCTACCTCATCATTTAAGCTTTTAATTCTTTTCCCCCTTCACCCTAGTGGAAAATTGGAAAGAGCTACAAGGCCTTTTTATGATCTAGGATAATAGTCTCTCTGATAGACTGAAGACCCCTTAATTTTACTTTCTCTCTTTCATTTCAGGCCAAGAAATGAAGGTATAACATTTGCTATAAGTCTTCTTTCTATTTGAAAGCAGATTGAATTGGTGGCTCTAAAAATTCTGAAACAGAGATAATTTTGAGGTGAACTAAACAATAAGAATTCTCTTCAAACTTGTGCTATAATTATTAAAATCATAGCCCTGAAGAGACCTGGTGAACACTGGCTAAAGCTAAAGTCAACACCTCTTTGATCCCCATGGAATTCTACCTTCCCAAATGCTATGCTTGTTTTTCCTTTTCTGTAAAGTGCTTTCTTTTTTATTGTATAAATGATAATGGGGTCTAGAGAGTCATATTGTATTATTTATCTTGTTTCATTTGGCCAGAATCCTAGAGAAAACAAACATCCTTCTGTTACGAAAGATAGGGAACTACCTAGCAGCAGAGGATACTAGATAGTACAAACCTCCCTTTCACCCTCCTTCAAAAAGGGGTAAGCTCAAAAGTCCAGAACAATAACCATTCCCTTCATCAGCATGTAAATCCATCTTCTCAGAATCCTATGTCAAAAATGCCCTTTGATAGATATATAAATAGCAGGAACCAAACAAGATTGGGCATATAGCAATAATATGTGAGTTCTGGAAATACTAGGCAACATATAGAAAAGCCATTTTACATATGAAGTCATCATAGACCTATGGAAATGCCTAAACAATGACATGTTACTTATCAAAATGTTATATGTGAGTGCTCAGTGATATAGGTTTCTTAGCTGATCTGTCAAGGTTGGAGAAAGGGCTATAATTTTCTTCACTCTGGGACAGAGATGAAACTGAGTCAGAATACTTAAGTGTTTAAATTAAAAGCAAATTTAAGCAAATGTATAGATGAATTTCTGGGCTTCATTTTAATTTCAATGCAATTATCTCTACATGCTATATCTACATGCTAGATCCATAATTCTTGGATTCTAAGTGCAAGAAACCAAGTAATGTGAAACCAACCACATTAAATTTCAGCAGTCTATTTTCTTTAAACATACTTGAACCACTCTTTTTTCTAGTAAAACAAATTAGAGTTAGCATTATAGGCATTTTTCTGTCAAGATGGAAGTTGACAGTATCCTCAATGTGTGTAACAATTTCTAGTGGCTGAGGACAAAATGAAAATAACCCGAACCAATCTTACTGTATATCTATACCTAGTAAATCCAGATGTTTTTCATTTTCATTTCTTTTTGTTTGCTTTGTGAATGTGATATCATCATATCGACGGTATACGACTTTCTTATATTTGGACCCAAGAAATATCCCAGTTTTATCCAAATATATGTTTGTTTCACTTTGAGAAAATGAAAATAAAGACAAACCCCACAAAATTAGTTAATTTAACAATTAAATTAGATACTTAGAACTTCTTATTGAAAAAATGTAATTTATTAATATCTAGAAGCTATTGTATCTTGGAAAGTAATTCTTCTTTTTAAAATTATATTTTATTCTGGTAAGATTGTTGAATATTTATTCTGTAGTTTAAAACACATTTGCAGAAGTAAATTTTAGTTTTGATAAATGAATAAAAAGTAAGAGAGAAAACTATAGAAAGAAATCAAATTTTACTAAAAGTTAAATTACTGTCTTTAATTTGAGGTTTTCAGAGGGACAGATGAATGTAGACAAAAAGAAAATCTGACTGATTCTAAATGTTAAATGTAGTAAATTATGTTTATTATATCTCAAAGTGATACAGTTGGATGGTAGCACCCATAAAGAAAACAGGATGTAACAAATGGAAAGAGAGACAAGAAGAAACAACGTACAGAAGATGTTATTTAGATATTTAAAAATATTTGAAGTAATTTGGAATTTATGGTATTACACATAAATCATTAAGATTTGAATATATCCTGAACACACACATACCATAAACACATAGAAATCACATACATGCATAGTACACACACATACCATACCAACCACAAAAACTTACAACACACACACACATACACACACACACACACACACTGCAAAGGGTGAGAAACTACAGAATGAGGCCTTCCTAGTTAGAGACTGAAATTATCGCCATACTTCTTTTCTCTTTGTAAATGGTGCAGTTCTCTTTCCCATGTCCTGTTAGGAGAATAATCCCACACAACTTCCTCAGCTGCAATATAAAAAATATTCTCCTTTTGGTACTGCATTTGATGAGGGTATGGCTCCAAACACTGCCTTACTTTGTAATAATGTTTCATGCCTCCTTGATAGTGCTGTGAAGTCAGACAAACCACAGAAAAAATTCCTAGAGGTAAATAGGAAAATAATTCATAAAGTTTTGCATTAAGACCTTTTTCTCTCTGTGAAGTCATCTATAAGATATAAACCCCAAAAGAAATACATTAAGATAGTTCATTCATTCTTTCATTAATTTTATGAATATTTGTTGATATGTTCTTTGTGCCAGGCATATTTTAAGGCACTTTAGAAACATCAATAAATACAACAGTTAAAAATCCTTGTCCTTACAGTTTATATTGCAAGGTCTTGTAGACATAGTATAACTTTTATGTGTGTTGGAAGATAATAAATACTGTGCATCAAAGAAAAAAGTATAACAGTGTAAAGAAGATTGAGGATTCTGGGGTTGGGTGAGCTCAAAGGAGCAATGGACAACATTCATAGGATGATTAAGATAGGCCTTGATGGGAGGGTGGCACTTGGGCAAAGACTTATGAGAGGGAAGAGTAGATCTAGGGAAAACAGCTAACAAACACCCTTATGATAAGGGCCCAATTGGTGTAGTTGAGGTCCTTCTAAGAGGCCCATGTGTCTAGAGTGGAGTGAGGAAGGGTGAGAGTACCAGGAGACAAGATTGGTGGGGAAAGAAGGCCTGGGTCTTATGGGCACTTGAGGGCCACTGAAAAATCTGCAGTCTTTACTTAGTGAAATGATGAGCCATTGTGGAATTTTAAATTGATGAGTGACATATGGGCACTCTGGCCTCTGTGCTGAGACTGGACTGGAGTGGGTAAGGTGGAAGAAAGGACACCTGTTAGGAGGCTGTTAAAATCATCCATGAGAGATGATGGTGGCTTAGATTATAGAGGTTGTGGCAGAGGGAATAAAGAAAGTATAAAAGATTTAGTTTAATACATTAAAAATTCCAAAGAATAACCATGACCAAAACAAATCACCACCACCATCACAACAACAAAAAACACGAGCCTGGTTCAGAACAGTGAATTTCACCTGAGTTCCAATTGTTTTTTAATTTGGTAAATTTTATGTCCATCATATTCTGACCTTGCTTATTATCACCTTCATAGCAGTAACTCTCTAACTCTTTACATGTTTTATTATTGTTATTAATTTTTATGGAAGGTAAGATTCAAGAAGATGGACAAGGAAGAAAAACTTTCAGATTCAGAGGGCTTAGGAAAGAGAACTTGTTTAGGATAAAATGATTCTCATATAGTATAGTACTTGACATGTAGTTGTCCATTTCTCCATATGTTTATTAGAAATTATATTGTTTATGAAAGAAAATGAAGAGCAAATATTTTTTTTAAGTTCAGGGGAAAAGAGAGTAAGGGGTAGGGCTGGGCTGGCAATAACTTGCCACTGAGTGAATGCCTACAACAGAGGAGAGAGTGTTGGAGAAAGATTTCTCCTCCCCCATAATTGCTCTTAATCACAGATTTTGTTTGTTTGAAAAGCAAAATTAAAAGCTTTGGAATGTAGAAAATGTGGTCAAATGAATCTGTGGCATTACAAAAAGTTAAGATACAAATCCATGGTATTTATAGAGTAGCTAGTTTATTGTGTAGACAGTATTTGATTGATGCTAATAGTTTTTGTGTGTGTGTGTGTGTGTTACATGTATACATATCTCCCCATTGCCCCCCCTCCCTCCCAGGCATACCCCAACCTCCCAGTGTCTATGTTCATTGGTTACGTTTATATGTATAGACACAAGTCCTTTGATTGATCTATCTACCCCACCTCTCCTTAATCTTCCTGCTATAATTTAACAGTCTGTTTGATGCTTTACTGCTTCTGTATCTATCCTTTTGTTCATCAGTTTACAATGTTTTTTATTATCCACAAATGAGTGAGATCATGTGGTGCTTCTCCTTCATTGACTGGCTTATTTCACTAAGCATAAGGCTCTCCAGTTCCAACCAGGTTGCTGCAAATGGTAAGAGTTCCTTCTTTTTAATGGCAGCATAGAATTCCATTGTGTAGATGTACCACAGTTTTCTGATCCACTCATCTGCTGACGGGCACCTAGTCTGTTTCCAAATTGTAGCTATTGTGATGCCAATAGTTTTTGATCAAGATAGATGATTTGTGTGTGTGTGTGTGTGTGTGTGTGTGTGTGTGTGTGTGTGTGTATGTGTGAAGTTGGATCTGAAGGATAAAAGAAGACACTAACATTTTCTTTAAAGTCCAACATATTCCAAGCACTTTACTGCATGTTTACTTCTTGTATATCATGGGATATGATCATTGCTTATTCCTTTTTGTAAGTTGTAAATTATTACAATACTTATTTTACAAATGAGGGTGTTAGGTTTAGAATGGAGCCTTAGCTCCTCTTATTCCCTCAACAATTCTCTGATATGGAATGTATTTTTTAAAATATTTTTTTAGTAAAAATCAACCTCATTGAAGTCAAAACCTCTCCCTTGAGAGCAAAGCTAGCAAGGAGAGATATAAAAGAAGGAGGCAGAGAGAGGAGGATAAGGTAGAAGCAGAAGGAAGTCATGGGAAACAAATAGATAGGAGAGTAAGAAATGCAGCAGATAGTTGAAAAAAAGACAAGGTCAAATATTTCAAAACATCTTCACTGCTTTTGAGTAGTGTGGGTTGGTTTAAAGCCTGGAGCCAGGAAGAAAAAACTGGGAGAGAATGAGATTTTTGTGTACAGAACGATGATATACCAGTTCTCCTATAAATTAAATGGAAAAGAGAAACAATTTTCCAAGCACTATTTGTGTAATTTCTCTTGTTCTTCTGTACAAACAATATCCAGTACATATAATGACACTATTTTTTTATACTTTAAACATGTTTCTGGCTAAAGGAGATTTACCACTTACCTATGGAATCAGTTGTCATTAAAAGTGTCTGGGAAGTATGGGGGAACAGGGCCATAGTGTCCCCCCTTTCTCCTGCAGAAATGAAGGTATTTCCTGAAAAGTATATCCCATGTAAGTCATGCTGTGATCCCACACTAAGAATGTGCCATGAAATGTTGTCTCCTAAGCACATATCCAGTCCTGGCAGATTTCCATACATGAATCCATTTATGGCTGCAAGACATTTGAGACAAAGACAAGAGAATTGAATTTGACATGTCCTTTTTTTTATATCCTTGCAGAGGATATTTTTCCATTCATTTTTAGAGACAGTGGAAAAGAGAGGTAAAGACAGAGAGAAATATCTCTGTGAGAGAAACACATTGATTGATTGGTTGCTTCTTCTTGCGGGCACCGCAATCAGGGCCCAGGCCTGGGAGAAGCCTGCAACAGAGGGACAAGTCCTTGACTAGAATCAAACCTGGAATCCTTTGGTCCACAGGCCAATGCTTTATCCACTGAGCCAAACCAGCTACTTACATCTTTTGAAACACAACAAAGAACTAATCATAAAGCAATTTATTCATTTAATAATATTAAGATGACCAGAGTCAATTCTTTCCTTTTTGATTTCAGAAAATTAAGGCCACAGGAGCAGTTAAGTGTCCAGTGTCGTTAAGCTAGTGAATAGAATGTTAAGAGCAGAGCACAAGTCTCCAGACCAATCCTTTCCCCTCTATATCTAACACTATTCCAAAGCTATCAACCAACCAACTCAACAAATACCCCACCCAACCACTCCACTAATTTGTCAATAGAGAAATACATGACTTTTCTGTCTTACATGTAGTTATAAATAAAGAATATATTGCACCAAAAAGGCATTGGTAAATGTGTGGTAAATTGGTAGACAATATTTTTATTGGGAAATTATATTTAAATTTAACATGAAACATATTAACCAACCATTTGGCCATGAAACATGCATTTTTAAAAAATGATCTGTAATTCCTTAGGCATAATGAAATTAAACAATTGCTTAATATATCTATCATGTAAATTAAATGTTTTCTTACAGTACATTAAGTTAGAATCCTGGAAACTTTGATCCTCTTTATCCACATTTTCAGGTTCTGTGGTAAATGTTCTAATATTTTCATCCAGGAGATGACTTTCATTTTCATCAAATATTGTGGCAAATAGGTAAAACTCTTTGTCTATTCCCTTCTGTGAATGAGAATAGAAAAAAGAATAGACATGAAGTATAGATGGTCCAATGATTTATCTGAATACAAGATTTTATATACAATGAAATTTGTGTACTCCTAGAAATTGTGATCAATTGACCTCCCACTTACAGGCATTTATATATATAAAGAGGTATTATGCAAATTGTCCATTATGGCATCACAGTAATGACTGTTCAACAGGCTGAGTGCACATGGAGCACCTCTAGATGCCCCCCATCCCTGCTTCCACAGTGGTGGCGGTGGTGACTCCCTCCAGTCTTCTGAAGGGCGCAGGTCCCTCCCAGCTCCCCAGGAAGCAATGTGGCTTGCTTCTGGCTCCTGTGGGTGCCAGCAGTTAGCTTTCACCTCCCATGAAAGCAGTGTAGCTGCGACTCTCACCAGCTCCCATGGAAGTAGCACACGGCCTATTGCACACAATATCGCATGCTGGGCCACTAGTTTTATATAAAGGCTTGAATCCTAATGAATGGATTTATCAGAACTAATAAGTTGGAGGAATTTCTACAGCTGTTTTCATATAAAGTTCTTACTCTAGGGATTTCTACATCTGAAACGTTATAAAAATAAATTATATAATCAGATAATCACAGTTAGTGGCTCTTCATAGCATGCTTTACAGAAAGTAAGTTATATAAAATGTTTTTAATTCTAAATTCTAGAAAGTCTGCATTTTAGGGTTTATGAATAAATTCAATAAGTATAATATTTCTATTTTTGGGTAAAAATTACATGTAAGCATTATGAGACTTCTAAATGATTTTATATAAATTAATACAAATATATAATCAAATTTTAAAATAAAATATACATTTAATCATACATATAATTATATTGGGAAATTTACAAGGCTTCATTATACATGAATTTTAATTGTAGAAAAGAACTTGGATATTAGTTCATTTGTGAGTGAGGAATGAAGGAAAATCATTCATCAAGCATTTATTGAGCACCTACCTACCACATACCACAGAGGGGTTATAGTTGTTACAATAAGTAAATAAAACCCCTGTATGGTTTCAAGAAACTTAGGGTCTAGTGCAGTGGTTCTCAACGTTCCTAATGCCCCGACCCTTTAAGACGGCTCCTCATGTGGTGGTGACCCCCAACCATAAAATTATTTCCATTGCTACTTCATAACTGTAATTTTGCTACTGTTATGAACTGTAATGTAAATATCTGATATGCAGGATGTATTTTCATTGTTACAAATTGAACATAATTCAAGCATAGGGATTAATCACAAAAACAATATGTAATTATATATTGTGAAATATTTATTTCTAATTACAAATAAATGAAATTTTGTCTTGAATCGTTGTGTAGTATGGACAACAGTCTTCACATAACAACAGTAAACTACATTGCTACATTTTGCTACACCGAGGAGCGGTGTGTTGGTTCCTAAGACCATGGGAAATAGGTGTTTTCCAATAGTCTTACGCGACCCCCGTGAAAGGGTCGTTCGACCCCCAAAGGGGTCACGACCCACAGGTTGAGAACCGCTGGTCTAGTGGAAGAGAAAGACCAGTAAAAATAAATGCATGAATAACTGCTTTAATAAAAACATAGGTAAGGAACTATGACAATCTGTAGGAACTTTAAGTAACTTTAGTTAGAAGATATTGTCTGAAGGGCAGGAAGGAGGCCTCAGTATGAGTTTAAAAAATGTCTTCACTTTTAGTAGATAAAACAGTGAGGAAAGATGATTCCAGATAGAGAGAAGAAAGGAAAAGTCAAAGGGATGTGACCTATCCTTCCTTACTCAGGGACTAACAAGCTAATTGTGCAGTAAGGCCAGAATGGTAGGGAGCGAGGCAGGAATCTGGAGTGATCAGAAGGGTCTGATGTGTTGATGTCTGAGTCAAGAAATGGTGGAGTAATTTTTAGTGTGGAGAGTGCTGTAACTAGATTTGAAAGGAAGAGGTGTGGAGTTATATTGAAGCAGGATTAGAGTGGGAACAGGAGTTAGGAGGTTAAAGGAATTCAGAAAGTGATAATGGTGCCTACAATAAGGCAATGGTATTGTAGATTTGGTGACTGATGTTACAGAATAGAGGAAAAGAGGGTGACTTAGAAGGGAGAGGGACAGGTAGTAGCCATGCGGAGAGAGATGAAGAGTTAAAATACTTGGAATTAGAAATGTTTATGGAACATGCTAGGGTGGGTGTTTATTGGGCAGAAGAAGATATACGTCTGGAGTTGAGAAAAGGTTAGAATTTAGAAACATCAGCACACAGAAGTGAAAGCTGAGGATGGCCCCATTGCCTTTTCTCTGCAATTCTGTCTCAGGCAAACTCTCACCAAGGCATACCTGGACTTAGGTCCTCTGACTTACCTGTTTGCCATCTTTTCCAAGGCTTCCCTTTCTGCACACCAGGAGAGGCCCTACAAGACCACTGTTGGTGTCTTTTTTCCCATATACTGAGGAATAGTAAAACCAGGTCAGGCAGTTGGGATCTGTGGAGGTAGGGCCCACATCTTTTGGAACTTGCCAGGTATAGACAAATGTTGTGCCAGGATTTACATGTGAGGAGGCTGGAGGGATACCTAGTAAGGAATAAACATTTGTAAAATGTGTCTATTACCCAAAGTACTCTAATTTAGACTGTGAGATCTTTGAGAGCAAGAACTGTATCTTGCCCTGACTGGTTTGGCTCAGTGGATAGAGCATCGGCCTGAGGACTGAAGGGTCCCAGGTTCAATTCTGGTCAAGGGCATGTACCTTGGTTGCAGGCACACCCCCAGTGGGGATTGTACAGGAGGCAGCTGATTGATATTTCTCTTGCATCAGTGTTTCTAACTCTCTATCCCTCTTCCTTTCTCTCTGTAAAAAAATCAATAATATACATATATAAAAAAAGAACTGTATCTCGCTCACCTTGCAGCACAATTGAAAGGTGCCGAAGGAATCACTTTGCCACAGTAAGTACACAGAGCTGTTAAGGTGTGAAAAGCGGGCTGCATAATAAGTTCAGAAGAAAATTTAATTTTTTATTGACATTATATTACAGTACTAGAGGCCCGGTGCATGAAATTTATGTATGGGGGAGGGGGTCTCCCTCAGCCCAGCCTGCACCTTCTCCAATCTGGGACCCCTCAAGTGATGTCCCTCTCACAATCCAGGACTGCTGGTTCCCAACCACTTGCCTGCCTGCCTGATTGCCCCTAACCACTTTTGCCTGCCAGCCTGGTCACCCCCTAACCACTCCCCTGCCAGCCTGATCGATACCTAACTGTTCCCCTGCCAGCCTGGTTGCCCCTAACTGCTCTCCCCTGATGGCCTGGTTACCCCCAACTTCCCTTCCTTGCAGCCTGGTCCTCCTCAACTGCCCTCCTCTGCAAGCCTAGGTTCCCCTCAACTGTCCTCCCCTGCTGGCCATCTTGTGGCAGCCATCTTGTATCCACATGGAGGAGGCCATCTTTGACCACATGGGGATGGCATCTTGTGTTGGATTGATGGTCAATTTGCATATTACTCTTTTACTAGATAGGATGGCTTGCTTGTCCCTCCCTCAAGTTCTACTTACTTCTTCCGGGTGTTTTGTAGTACGAGCCTTCATTGCCTTTGCTGTAATGCAGTCCATGAGGCTGAATGCTGAGAGTCAGGGGACCATTGTTATAGAAAGTGACCTTGAGGGTGTCTCCAACTTCTGCCTTAATGACAGGACCTAGAAACCAAAAGAGTTAGTAATTGCTCTGGTTTTCATAAACATAGCTGTCAGGTTGTATTGCTTGGCTAAGGGTCTTAAGAACAAACTAAGGGGATGATGCCTTGAGTCAGATGATTTGGGATCTTAAAAAATCACTTTGGATGAATATAATGAATTTATTTTAAAAAGAATGTAGTATAACATTGGGTGAATTGGATTATATTGTTTTCATTGAAGTTTTAAAATGACAGCCAAATCAAAAAAACTGTGAGTAGGTTAATATTATTTTGACTGCACAGAATTTGTATAAATGGTACATACGAATTACCTTCCAAGTTATAAATAGAATTTTACCAAGGATTCCAAGATGTTCTTCTCTTGGCTTCTGTGTTTGGAAGGAAGCATCTGTGTATTCACGATAAACTAGTTTTTGGTAAGTTCCTCCAATTCTTGTTGGGCCTTGTTCAAAATATATCTGAGATTTACTGTGCAGAGAAAGTAGATACACAAAGAACTTTTAAATTTACAGTGATCATGTGAAAATACAGCAAGAATCTACATATATTTGTTTTAAAGTACTTGTTAATTTATTTTTTAAAGTAATTTATGCTCATTGTAGAAAATTTAGAAAATGAGGAAAAACATAACAAAAAAAGTAAAGTCTTCATAATGCTACCATCTATAGAGAACCATTGTCAATATTTTCCATGAATATATTTTTATTTTTATTTTTTAATATATGTTTTATTGATTTTTTACAGAGAGGAAGGGAGAGAGATAGAAAGTCAGAAACATCGATGAGAGAGAGACATCGATCAGCCACCTCCTGCACGCCCCACACTGGAGATGCGCCCGCAAGCAAGGTACATGCCCCCAACCGGAATCGAACCTGGGACCTCTCAGTCCACAAGCCGACGCTCTATCCACTGAGCCAAACCGGTCTCGGCCATGAATATATTTTTAGTCTTTTATGTGTGGCATATAAGAATCTCTGTTTACCTAGCATCTACAAATTTTCTTTTGGAATAAAAATTAAAAAGACATATGTCTGAGTTTTTTCAGGCAGGTAGCAATAAACATTGTTTTTAAAACAAGTATGTGCGGAGATGTGAGATTATTAAGATGAGAGATTCCATTCTTATTTTATTATTCTACTACTAGAGGCCCAATGCATAAAATTCATTTAAGGGCCCTGGCCTTGGCTCAGGTCCCCACCTGCCCATGGTGGCCACAGCCCACTGCAGCTTTGTCCAGAAGGAAAGATGTCTGGTCTAATTAGCATATTATGCTTTTATTATTAGAGATAATAAAGTAAAATGGAGTCTGCTAGAAAAAAAATAGGTCCTAGCAATGAACTGGTGACTTGCAGTGTTAAGACATTGTAGTATTTCTTAGCCAGGAAAATCAAGCAAGTCAAAGGATCTATCCCTCATCCTTCCGTTAGCCAATATAAAATGAGTGGCAAATCTAATCTGAACCTAGTTTTTGCCCTAAGCCCAGATACCTTTCTGACAATTAATATAAAATTTCCATTAAACAGGTTGAATAATTTATTGATGAGTTTAAAATGTAAGAAGAGAAAATATTCATTTGATATCACATTTTTAGTTTTCTCATTTTTTGTGTGTGTGTGAATTACAGAAAAATAAACACTATGGCAAACATTATTTTTTGGTGGTTTTAGAACTTGATATTTTCTGACATATAACTTTAATTCAATAGACCAGAAGGATTAAAACTCCTGTAATCTTTAATTTGGTAAATATATTTAACAATTGGGCTCTCAGAAAAACTTTTAATGCACTTTTAAATATTAATGCTGCAGTAATGTATTTCAGTCTTAGTTTTTGGTCATTAACATAGCAATTGGTAATATAGTCAAATATTACTGAGTAAAAATATTTTTATAATATAATGTAAGGATGCTACAGAAAATGATTGAATTCCCTTCAGATCTTAGTAGGAAAGTATAAATTACACATGAAGAATGCTCTTGAAGTTTTGTAAAATTGCTATTGATAACATTATTCACTATGCTGTTAAATGTCTCATAATTATAAAACAAATCCATTTTAAGACTCAGTGCTAGGAAACCTTTGAGCAGTTTGTTCTCCTTTGCACTGGCTGCCACTAAGACATTTAGAGAACCATTTTGTGTGGCAATGATACTTAGGTTCAAATTTTTCTAATTATTGATATAATTCATTTTCTACCTTGATTTTATCAGAATCATTTTAGTATAAGGTGCCTAAATTCTTTTAAGGAATAGTTGGGTTCTAAAAAGTTTCAATTCTCTTTACTTAACCATCAATGCTTCAATCAGCAAATCATTACCATCCAGGTTCTGTTAAAGGTTTTTCAGTGAAGAAATCTATACCAGATGGAGCATAGTTCCATAATGTTTTTTCAGCAGCAATATAATAATGTATAACACGGGTCCCATGTTCACCTGCTGAAGATTTTTGGCAATTCCTTACATTGAAAAAAGCCTTCATACTCTCTGAAAAACATTAAATCCAAGTAGAGAATGTTATGAAGACATGAAAATATTTTTTGTAGTCCATATATATATATATTTATTTTAACAAACAATATTGCAACTTCCCCTTTCTCTGAGAAATTTTAGGCACTTTATTTATGGAATCTGTGTAAAAGCCTAAAATGTATGAAACAAGTCCAAAGCCAGGATACAAAGATGAATGTTAGAAGATTATATGTTACAGGAGAATAACCAGCATTGGGTCAACTCAGAGATAAAAACAGTAATTGCCTACTGAGAAGAATTTGAGTCTATTTGACTAAAAATGTCTCCCCTTGTAAATATAAATTGCTACTACGCGACACTAATGAGTAAGTTGATTTATTAGATTAACTCTGGCAGCCAGGTGGAAAATCAAGGCAGGTACATTTTCATGAGATCATCAATCCTGTGTTTTGATTTCAGAATACCATTGGTGGAAATGTTAATTAGTATATACATTTTGAAGGAAATCTTGCAGCATTTGTTAAAATTAAAAACCCTTCCATTATGTAATTTCATTTCTTGGTAGTTACCTAAGAGCAATATTTACACATGTATAAAAATATACAAATAAAAGGTATTAACTATAGTATTATTAATTAAAAAAAAAAGTAACCCTAGCTAGTTTGGACAGAGCATTGGACTGCAGACTAAAGAGTCCCAGGTTTGATTCCGGTCAAGGGCACATGAGTGGGTTGTGGGCTTGATCCCCAATTGGGGGCATGTAGGAGGCAGCCGATAAATGATTCTCTCTCATCATTGATGTTTCTATCTCTCTCTCCCTCTCCTTTCCTCTCTGAAATAAGTAAAAATATATTTTTAAAAATAAATAAATAAGTAGAAGTAATGAAATGTCTACCAGTAAGCAAATGGTTAGATAAATTTGTATACACCCCTAATATAGAAAACTATTTGACACCTTAAAAGAATAAGTTAAGTAGATGAAGAATGTCATAGAAAAAATTTCAAGACATATTGATGAGTGAAGAAAGCAAGAGGCAGAATATTATATGCAGTATGATCTAATTATGTAAAAGGACCACAAAACATAGCTATGTGTTTTTATTTGCACATGTTCATACATATTGTATGAAAATTCTTAGTAAACATGTTTGCAAGTATTCACATCCAATCGTTTACAGTGATTACTCTCAGGAGAGGGAACTGGGATGGTGATGAAAATGATATTCCTTTCTAATATCATTAGATTCAACCCTTTAATTATAATAGCTATGTATGGTTCTTTCCCCCAGGGCTCTGAGAGAGACACAGCACTAGGGAAATCCTAATAAATACCTGTTGCTTAGTTTTTTAAATAATTAATTGAAGTGTGATGCTAACCAAAATATGAGACTTAGAAAAAAAGAAGAGTTTTGATCAGAGAAGTAAACTCCATTTTTGTACAAAGAAATAAAAATTAAAATCTTCAGTTCTAATAACAATTAGATTTTCTAATTGAAAAGTAAAACAAAACATTTACATGATTATATGTAGAGTTTAGTTATATTTATGAATATAAAAGATCAATAACTTCATAACTGGCCAGCCTATTATTCAAAGGACAGTATGATTGAAGAGGATAATAAATGAAAATAAAGAAGTTTACTGAGTAATGGACTATAATTATAGTTGACCCTTGAATAACTCGAGTTTGAATTGTACAGGTCAACTTAACTGCAGATTTTTTTCATTTATAAAATAGAAAACATAAACTTATGGTATTGATACATAGAGTACAGAAGCATAAATTATTTTCTCTTACAGTTTTCTCAATAACTAACATTTTATTTTCTCTAGCTTACTTTACTGTAAGAATACAGAAGATAATACATACAAAATAAAAATATTTGCTAATTAATTGTTTCTTATCAGTATATCTTTAACAGTGGGCTCTTATAATTGAGTCAAAAGTTATATGTAGATTTCTGACTGCTAGGGCACTAGTGTTCCTAATCCCAACTTGTTTAAGGGTCAACTATATTTGTTCCTACATAATTCCTGGATCTGCCTCTTACAAGGTTTTGGGAAAGATTTTAATTTTTCTCAATTAAAAAACAACAACAACAAAAACAAATCTGTAATAATACTTGCTCTGTCCAGTGCTCAGGTGTTTTGTAAAACTCTCAGGTTGATGAACATAAAAGTTTGTATGGTTGTTTTTTGTCTTTTGTTTTTGTAAAAACAATAACAAAATCCCCTATACACCAAAAGGGTTTATTATTGTAGAGTTAAAAGTATCAAAGGGTAGGAGAAAATGGCTGCTAAATAGGCAGAAGTGTTGTACACCACATCCTGAGGCCAGGCCAGAAAAGCAAGAGAACATCCACCTGAATTAACAAATTAGACACAGCTGAGGAGACAATTTTTAATAAGGAAGGGCAAAAGATGTCTAGAAGATGCCACTTGCCAGCCATAACCTTCATGGAACCACCACTGTGCCCTGGCTTGGGGAAGAAAAAAAGTCACACAAGCACAAAGAGTCCCAAACAAAATGAACACAAAAGAGCCATGCCAATTTACTTCCTAAGTACAAAGGCAAACGTTTATGACAAAGAAAGAATCTTAAGGACTACAAGAGAGAGACAGAAAGTACCTACAAGGGATCTCCTATTAGACTATCAAATGGTTTCTCAATACATCAGGTCAGAAGGGAATGGAATGAAGCATACAAAGTGATGCAAAGCAAGGGACTGAATCTAAGAATACTTTAACCAGCAAATTGAAGCTGAAATCTAAAACATCACAGTCAAAAAGAGGGTAAGGAAGTATATTACCATCAAACCAGCAATGCAAGAAATACTAAAGGGACTGTTGTAAAAAAGAAGAAATAGAAAAGGAAGAAGGAACACAGGCATAAAGAGTAAAAATGGCAAAAAACAAGTACCTTTCAATAATAACCTTAGGTCTTCAAAAATGGCGGCAGAATAGACAGAGGCGTCTGGAGCTTTGTCGCTGGGCAGAGGGAGAGAGAGTGGCTGAGAGTCCCACTGAGAGTGTTTGTTGGCAAGTTAAGAATCAGTTATCCTTCAGAAGAAGGTGGGGGACTTCTGGACGGGGCTTTCCTGGCTAGGCAGCCCCACTGCCACGGGAATTTTGTCTGCCAGAGCCACCAGCACAAACACGGAGACCAAGCCATCTTGCAGTGGGAGGTGGATGTCTGCGGAGGTCTGAAGCCTGCGGCTGGGGCACCCATAGAGCAGCTCGGGACCCGGGGACCCAGAACTCCGCTCCCCAATCGGCGCAGACACACGGCGGAATCAGAGATCCACAGAGCACATGGAAAGTTCAGATTTCGCCTGGGATAAGAGGGAGGTGGATGTGTGAGGAGGCCTGAAAGCTGCGGCTGGCTGAGGCACCCACCAAACAGCCGGGGACCCAGAACACGGCTCTCCAAATGGCGCAGAAACGTGGGTGGCGGATTCAGAGATCCACACGGCACACAGAAAGGTCAGATTTCGCCTGGGATAGGGTGAGGTCTCCTACCCCCACAAAACAGAGATGCGCACACTGTGGAAACCAGGTTGCGGGAAAGCTGCCTCTGGAGAGGTCCACGAAGGTGGGCAGGGTATGATCCCTAAGTGTTGAGGCAAACTCTCCGAGCTGCTGACAGAGGGGAGCTCTGGAAAATGACTTGTTTTTATTTGGGGCAGAGGGACAGCCTGGGAGTTATTACAGTGTCCCGGCTGCAAAATCCTCACAAACCGGTTTTGAGAACCACAGAGTAGCAGGATCTGAGCACAGCCTAGAGAGGTCTGTGCTTTGTCTCAGAGATCAATTCCGAAACACTGCCACCCAGTGGATTACACACAAATTGACTCTTGCATTACCACAAAAGAATAAAGAGATTAAAACACCAAGAGGGGAACACAGGGAACTGCAATACCTTCCCTACTGAGAGACAGGAGTGCCAAGCCGAATAATAGTGGAAGTGAAGGACCATTCTATTTTTTTTTCTTTTTCCTTTTTAAAAAAATTTTTTTTTCATTTTTACATATTTTAATTAAAAGACTATTTTTTTCTTTCTGCCTCAATTGATTTTACCTATTTAATTATTACATTTTTGTTTTCAACTAGTATTATTAATTACTACTAGTATTGTACCTTTTTGGAAAAAAATCAAGTGGCATTTTGTTTTCTCTTTATTTTATTTCGGGAGTACAGTTCTACATTCTATTTTCATTTTTCCTTTAGCATAATTTTATTCCAACTCAACTCTACCTTTATGCCAACACTTTCCTCCTAACTTTCTCCATTTTGTTGTCTTGTTTCTCTTTCCCTTTTCCAACTTTAGATTCTCCCTATTCTTTCTCTTTACCTGGTTAAAATTTCACCCCACTTATATACCTAATTTCAAATCCCCTACTAAAAGTCCATACAAGTTGTTTTTTCTCTATGTCCTTTTGTTGCTATTTGCCTGAAAAGTGATTATATCAATATTTTGAAATATTTTGTGAGATTGTTTTAGTTTATTCTACTTGTTTTATTTTGCTTTTTGCTTGCATTGGTTTTTACCTCTCTTTTCCCTCACCTCCCTCAATAACAGTGGTATGTGCAGTTTGTATTAATCTCTAGGTATTGGTTGCTGGCCTTTATTGGGATTAGCGACTGTTCTATTGGAGTTTTCTCCTGACATCTACATTTTGTTCCCCTTTCTCTCTTATACGCTTTCTTTTTTCTCAGACTTTTTTCTCTTCCTCTTTTCTTCTCCTTCTTCTCCTTTTTATTTTCTTATTTTACTTTATTTTTTTGTTTGTTTGTTTGTTTGTTTATTTATTTATTTATTTATTTATTTATTTTCTCGATCTCCCAATTCGATTTTGGCATTTCTTTCTTTTCTTTTTTCCTCATTTTCCTCTTCTTCTATCTCTATTTACCCCTAATTTGTCTTTCATTGGTGGTCACCTTATTTGTGATTATTAACATCTTGAAAACATTTCTACTCAGTGCCTTGTGTGCTGTACCTGGTCGTGTTGTAGTTTGTGCCTTGCAATCAACGTAGGAGAGAGAACTACATAACCAGACACCCAGAGAAGAAAGACCATGGGCAGAAAAAGAAACAGCCCACATAAGAAAGAAAAGCAGGTTTCACCAGAAAAGTAAGTAAACGAAATAGAACCAGAAATAAGCCTGCCAGAGAAAGAGTTCAGAGAAATGATCATAAGGTGGATGAAAAGGATGGAAGACAAAATTGACAATGTGAGTAAGAGACAAGAGGAAATGAAGAAGACCCAAGAGGAGATGAAGAAGCAGCAAAAATAAATGCAGAAGAACCTAGAGGAGGTGCAGAATAATCAAGAAGAAATGAAAAATGGCATCACTGCTATAAAGAACTCAATAGAAAGCATCAAAAGTAGGCTAGAAGAAGCAGAGGACCGCATCAGTGAGCTAGAAGACATGGTAGGAAAAAATACCCAAGTACAGCAGCTTCTAGAAAAAAAAGTTAAAAAGCAAGAGGAGAGCCTAAGGGAATTTTGGGATAACATGAAACAAAACAACATCCATATAATTGGGGTTCCAGAAAGAGTGGAAACTGAACAAGGATTAGAGAATCTGTTTGAAGAAATAATGACAGAAAATTTCCCCAATATAGGAAAGAAAAAAGGCACACAAATACAAGAAGCTCACAGAGTCCCAAGCAAAATTAACCCCAACAAACCTACACCAAGGTACATTATAATTATTTTTGCAAACACCGACGACAAAGGAAGAATCTTAAAAGCAGCCAAAGCGAAACAGAAAGTTACCTACAAAGGGACCCCCATTAGACTAGCTACTGACTTCTCAACAGAAACTCATCAGGCAGGAAGAGAATGGAATGAAATATACAAAGTCAGCAAAGGAAGGATCTGAATCCAAGAATACTGTACCCTGTAAGACTCTCAATCAAAATTGAAGGTGAAATCAGAGGCTTCACACAAAAAAGGACTAAGGGAATATATTACCACCAAACCCGCAATGCAAGAAATGTTAAAGAGTCTGCTGTAATAAAAAGAAAGAGGAAGTAAAGAAGGAACTCAGAGGTAAGGACAAAAAATGGCAACAGATACTTACTTATCAATAATAATTTTAAATGTAAACAGATTAAATGCTCCAATCAAAAGACATAGGGTAACCTATTGGATAAGAAAACATGATCCATATATCTGCTGTCTGCAAGAAACCCACCTTAGGAAAAGAGATGCACACAGATTGAGAGTGAAGGGATGGAAGATGGTATTTCAGGCAAATGGAAATGAAAAAAAAGCTGGGGTTGCAATACTTATATCTGACAAATTAGATCTCAAAGTGAAGGACATAACAAGAAATAAAGAAGGCCACTACATAATACTAAAGGGAGCAATCCAACAAGAAGAAATAACTCTGGTAAACATATATGCCCACAATATAGGAGCAACTAAACGCATTAAAAAAAACTCTTGGAGGATATTAAGGGAGAGATTGACAGCAATATAATCATAGTAGGAGACTTTAATACCCCACTGTCACCATTGGACAAATCCTCTAAACAAAAAATCAGCAAAGAAACATCAATCCTAAATGACTCACTAGACCAGATGGAATTAATTGACATCTTCAGAATATTTCACCCCAAAGCCACAGAATATACATTCTTCTCCAGTGCACATGGGTCATTTTCAAAGATAGATCATATGTTGGGTCATAAGAAAAGTCTCTTCAAATTCAAGAAGATAGAAATCATATCAAGCATTTTCTCAGACCACAGTGGCATAAAACTGGAAATCAACTATAATAAAAACAATAGAAAAAAATCAAACACATGGAGACTAAACAGCATGCTATTAAACAACGACTGAGTAACCAGAGAGATCAAGGAAAAAATAAAAAACATCATGGCAACAAATGACAATGACAACACAAAATTTATGGAACACAGTGAAAGCAGTCTTGAGAGGGAAGTTCATAGCCCTACAAGCCTACTGCAAAACACAGGAAACAATGGTAATAAGTTACCTAAATCTACAACTCAAAGAGCTAGAACGAGAGCAACAAGAAAAGCTCAGTGTATTCAGAAGGAAGGAAATAGTGAAGATCAGAGCAGAGATAAACAACTTGGAGACCAAAGAAACAATTCAAAAGATCAACAAAACAAAGAGCTAGTTCTTTGAAAGGATAAACAAGATAGATGGACCTCTATCCAGGCTCACCAAGAAGCAAAGAGAGAAGACCCAAATAAACAAAATCAGAAATGAAAGAGGAGAAATAACAGACCTTGTGGAAATACAAAGGATTGTTAAAAAATACTATGAACAACTCTATTCCTACAAATTGGACAACTTGCAAGAAATGGACATTTTCCTAGAAAAATATAACCTTCTAAAACTCAATCAGGAAGAATCTAAACAGCTTAATAGTCCAATAACTATGGAAGAAATTGAAGCAGTAATCAAAAAGCTTCCAGCAAATAAAAGCCTGGGACCCGATGGCTAGACAGGAGAGTTTTACCAAACATTCAAGGATGGATTAACCTATCCTCCTCAGACTATTTAAAAATATTCAAGAAGAAGGAACACTTCCAAACAACTTCTATGAAGCCAGCATCACCCTAATACCAAAACCAGATAAAGATAACACAATGAAAGAGAATTATAGGCTAATATCTCTCATGAACATAGATGCCAAAATCCTCAACAAAATTCTAGCAAATCGGATCCAGCAGTACATCAGAAAGATCATACACCATGACCAAATAGGATTCATCCCAGGAATAAAGGGATGGTACAATATCTGTAAATCAATAAATGTGATACATCACATAAACAAATTGAGAGATAAAAATCACATAGTCATATCAATTGATGCAGAAAAAGCATTTGACAAAATCCAACACCCTTTCTTGATTAAAAACTCTCAGCAAAGTTGGAATAGAAGGAGCATACCTCAACATCATAAAAGCCATATATGATAAACCCACAGCTAATGTCATACTCGATGGGCAAAAACTAAAACCATTTCCCCTAAGAACAGGAACAAGACAGGGATGGCCACTCTCATCTCTCCTGTTCGACATAGTACTGGAACTATTAGCCATTGCAATTAGACAACAAGAAGAAATAAAAGGCATCCAAATTGGAAAAGAAGAAGTAAAGCTGTCCTTATTTGCAGATGACATGATGTTGTACATAAAAAACCCAAAGGACTCCATTCCAAAACTAATTGACCTAATTAATGAATTCGGCAATGAAGCAGGATACAAAATTAATGCTAAGAAGTCTGTGGCATGTCTATACACTAATAGTGAAATTACAGAAAGAGAAACTAAAAAAGCAATTCCATTTAACATTGCACCAAAAAAATTAAGATACCTAGGAATAAACCTAACTAAAGAGTAAAAGACCTATATGCAGAAAACTACAGGACACTGAAAAAAGAGATAGAGGAAGATGTTAACAGATGGAAGAGCATACCATGCTCATGGACTGGGAGAATCAACATCATTAAAATGTCCATACTACCCAAAGCAATCTATAAATTAAATGCAATCCCCATTAAAATACCAGCGACATATTTCACAGACCTAGAAAGAATTCTTCATAGATTCATCTGGAACAAAAAAAGACCATGAATAGGTACAGCAATTCTGAGAAAGAAGAATAAAGTAGGTGGGATCTCAATACCAGATTTCAAGCTATACTACAAAGCAACTGTTCTCAAAATAGCCTGGTACTGGCACAAGAACAGACATATAGACCAATGGAATAGAATAGAGAATCCAGATATCCACACAAACCACTATGCTCAACTAATATTTGACAAAGGAGGCATGAACATTCAATGGAGCCAAGATAGCCTCTTCAATAAATGGTGTTGGGAAAATTGGACAGATACATGCAAAAAAATGAAACTGGACCACCAACTTATACCAATACAAAAATAAATTCAAAATGGATACAAGACTTAAAAATTAGAAGAGAAGCCATAAAAATATTTGAGGAATCCACAGGCAGCACAATCTCAGACATATGCCGAAAGAACTTCTTCACTGATACTGCTCCCAAGGCAATTGAAGCTACAGAAAAAATAAACAAATGGGACTACATCAAAATAAAAAGCTTTTGCACAGCAAAAGAAACCATCAACAAAACAACAAGAAAGATCACTGTATGGGAGAACATATTTGCAAATGTTATCACTGATAAAGGTTTAATCTCCACAATCTACAGCCAACATGTACAACTTAATAAAAGGAAGATAAGCGATCCAATAAAAAAATGAGCAACGGACCTAAATAGATCCTTTTCGAAAGATGACAGAAGGAAGGCCAAGAGACACATGAAAACATGTTTAAAGTCACTAATCATCCGAGAGATGCAAATCAAAACGACAATGCGATACCATCTTACACCTGTCAGAATGGCAATCATCCAAATCAACAAAAGTACAAGTGTTGGTGAGGACACGGAGAAAAACTTTATGCACTTTGGTGGGAATGCAGACTGGTGCAGCCACTGTGGAGAACAGTATGGAGTTTCCTCAAAAAACTAAAAATGGATCTCCCATTTGACCCTGTAATCCCACTCTTAGGAATTTATCCTAAGAAATTACAAACACCAATCAGAAAGGATTTATGCACCCCTATGTTCATAGCAGTACAATTTACAATAGCTACAATTTTAAAACAGCCTAGGTGCCCGTCAGCAGATGAGTGGATCAGAAAACTGTGGTACATCTACACAATGGAATTCTATGCTGCCATTAAAAAGAAGGAACTCTTAAACCATTTGCAGCAACCTGGTTGGAACTGGAGAACCTTATGCTTAGTGAAATAAGCCTATCAATGAAGGAGAAGCATCACATGATCTCACTCATTTGTGGATAATAAAGAACATTATAAACAGATGAACAAAACGATAGATACAGAGGGAGTAAAGCTTCAAACAGACTGTGAAATTACAGCAGGAAGATTAAAGTTAGGTGAGGTAGATAAGAGATCAATCAAAGGACTTGTATGCATGCATATAAGCATAACCAAGGAACATAGATACTGGGGGTTTGGCATATGCCTGAGAGGGAGGGGGGCAATGGGGAGATATGTATAAAAATTAATAATAATAATAACAATAACCTTAAACATAAATGAATTAATTACTCCAATCAAAAGACATAGGGATAGGGTTAGGGTTAGGGTTAGGGTTAGGGGAAAAAAAAAGACATAGGGAGACTAAATAGATAAGGAAACATGATCCATATATTTGCTGTCTGTGAGAGACCCACCTCAGAACAAAGAACTCACACAGATTGAAAATGAAGGGATGGAAAAAGAAATTTTAAGAAAACAGAAATGAAAAAAAGCTGGGGTAGCAATACTTATATCTAACAAAATAGACCTCAAAGTGAAGGCCATAACAAGAAATAAGGACGGCTGCTGTGTAATATGAAAGGGATGGATACAACAAAAGATGTAACTCGGGTAAACACATGCAACCTATACAGAAGCACCCACATACATAAAACATATTTTGGAAGATGTCAAGGGAGATATTGACAGCAATACAATCAGTGTCACATATGAGAGGAACTCTGCACATGCTCCCATCCCCTTTAATACCCCATTGACATCAATGGATAAATTCTCTAGACCAGTGGCTCTCAACCTTTCAATGCTGCGACCATTTAATACAGTTCCTCATGTTGTGGTGAATCGTAATGTAAATATCTATGTTTTCTGATGGTCTTAGGCGACCCTGCTAGTGGTTCTCAACCTGTGGGTCACTGCTGTAGAGCTTAAGACCATCAGAAAACAGGTCATGACCCACAGGTTGAGAACCGCTGCTCTAGACAAAACATCAAAACCAAGAAACAGCAATCCTAAATGACTCACTAAATCAGATTGACATCTTCAGAACATCTCACCCAAAAGCAATGAATTATACATTCTTCTCGACTGCATCTGGAACATTTTCAAAGCTAGACCACATGTTAGGACAAAAACTAAGTCTTAAGTTCAAGAAGTTTGAAATCATATCAAGCATCTTCTCAGATCACAAAGGCATACAATTACAAATCAACTACAATAAAATCAATAAAAAATTAAACACGTGGAGACTAACTAGCATGATATTAAACAATGATGAGGATACCAAAGAAATCAAAGAAGAAATTAAAAACATCCTGGAAACAAATGACAATGAAAACACAACAATCCAAAATCTATGGGACACAATAAAAGCAGTCCTGAGAGAGAAGTTCATAGCTCTACAAGCTTACCTAAAAAAAATTAAAAGAAAAGAAAAGAAAAAAAAACTGGTAATGAATTATCTAAGCCTACAACTCAAAGTATTAAAAAGAGAGCAACAAGAAAATCAGAGTAAGCAGAAGGAATAAAACATTAAAAATTTGAGTAAAAAGAAATACTGTAGAGACTAAAACAAAACAAAACAAAAAACAACACTAAAGATCAATAAAACCAAGAGCTAGTTCTTTGAAAGGACAAATAAGATTGGCTAGAGGCTCACCAAGAAACGAAGACAGAGGACCTGAATAAACAAAATTAGAAATGAAACAGGTGAAGTAACAACTGATCTTACAGACATACAAAGGGTTGTAAAAAAAATACTATGGACAACTCTACTCCAACAAACTGGGCAACATGGACAAAATGGACATATTCCTAGAAAAATACAATCTTCCAAAACTCAATCAGGAAGAATAAAAAAATCTGAATATGCTGATGAAATTGAAGCTGCAATAATGATAATAATAATAATAATAATAATAATAATAATAATAATAAAACTTTCAGCAAACAAAAGCCCTAGTCCAGACAGCTTTACAGAGGAGTTTTACCAAACATTCAAGGAAGAACTAAAACCTATCCTTCTCTGACTATTCAAAGAAATTCAAGACAAAGGCACACTTTCAAGCATTACCTTAATCCCAAAACAAGATAAAGACACTACTAAGAAAGAGAATTACAAGCCAATATCCCTGATGAATACAGATGTAAAATTTTCAACAAAATTCTAGCAAATCCTCTGAAACCGGTTTGGCTCAGTGGATAGAGTGTCGGCTTGCAGACTGAAAGGTTGCAGGTTCAATTTCGGTCAAGGGCATGTACCTTGTTGCAGGCACATCCCCAATAGGGGGCATGAAGGAGGCAGCTGATCAATGTTTCTAGCTCTCTTTTCCTCTCCCTTCCTCTCTGTGGAAAATCAATAAAATATATTTTTTAAAAAAAGAAAAGAAGGAAAAAAGAAAAAATTCTAGCAAATCAGGTCCAGCACTACATTAGAAAGAGCATACACCATGACCAAGTGGGATTTATTCCAAGAATGCAAAGCTCGTATTTGATATATCAAATAAACAAACAGAGAGAAAAAAATCACATAATTAGATCAATTAATGCAGGAAAAAACACTTGATAAAACCCATCACCTTTTCTTTCTTTTTTAAAAAAATATATTTTATTGACTTTTTTAGAGGAAGGGAGAGGGATAGAAAATTAGAAACATTGAGGAGAGAGAAACATGGACCAGCTGTCTCCTACTGAGGTACATACCTTTCAGTCCGCAGGCCAAAGCTCTATCCACTGAGCCAAACTGATTTCTGCCCCATCACCTTTTCCTGATAAAAACTTTCAGCAAAGTAGGAATAGAGGGATTATACCTCAACATAATAAAAGCCTTATAGGACAAACCTACAGCCAACATCATACTCAATGAGCAAAAACTAAAACCATTTCCCCTAAGAACAGGAACTTGACAGGATGCTTGTTTTTGGATTCAATTTGTGAATCCAAGCTTGGCTTATGACTTATTATTACAGATTGGATGTTTGTGTCTCCCCAAAATGCATGTGTTGAAATCTTAACCCCCAATGTGATGATATCCGCAGTTGGGGATCTTTGGGAGGTCATTGGGTCATGAGGGCTCTGCCCAAGAGACCCTGGAGAGCTCACTCTCTTTTCACCATGCCATGATCCAAGGAGAAAGGGCCATTGCAAATGAGAAAAGAGTCCTCCCCAGAGCCACAGCATGTTGGCACCCTGGTCACAGACTCCCAGCCTCCCGTACTACTGTTTGACATAATACTGGAAGTGCTAGCCATAGCAAACAGACAAGAAGAAATAAAAGGCATTTGAATTAGAAAAGAAGAAGTAAAACTTTCATTATTCGCAGATAACATGATATTGTACAAAGAAAACTTTAAAGACTTCATAAAAAAACTAAAAGACCTAATAAAAGATTTGATAATGTAGCAGGATACAAAATTAACACCGTGAAATCTATGGATTTTTATACACCAATAATTAACTCACAGGAAGAGAAACCAAAAGAAACAATTCCATTTACCATTGCAACAAAAAAAATTTAAATACCTAAAAATAAACTTAACTAAAGAGGTAAAAGACCTATACTCAGAAAAATTACAGAATGTTGAGAAAAGAGATAGAGAAAGACTTAAACAAATGGAAGAATATACTGTGTTCATGGACTAGTAGAATCAACATCATTAAAATGTTCATACTAATGAAAGTCATGTATAGATTTAATGAAATCCCCATTAGAATACCACTGGCAGCCGAGACTGATTTGGCTCAGTGGATAGAGCATCGGCCTGAGGACTGAAAGGGTCCGGGTTCGATTCCGGTCAGGGGCATGTACCTTGCTTGCGGGCACATCTCCAGTGTGGGGTGTGCAGGAGGCGGCTGATCGATGTCCCTCTCTCATCGATGTTTCTGACTTTCTATCCCTCTCCCTTCCTCTCTGTGAAAAATCAATAAAATATATTTTTTAAAAAATACCACTGACATATTTCACAGACCTAGAACAAATTATCCAAAAATTCATATGGAATGAGAAATGACCCTGAATAGCCACAGCAATCCTGAGAAAGAAGAACAAAGTTGAAGGGATCACAATACCAACTATCAAGCTATATTTTGAAGCCACTGTTCTCTAAACTGCCTGGTACTGGCAAAAGAACTGACATATAGACCAATGGAACAGAACAGAGAACCTAGAAATCCACCCACATCATTATGCTCAATTAATATTTGACAAAGGAGGCAAGACCATACAATGGAATCAAGACAATGGTGTTGGGAAAATGGGATAGACACATGCAAAAAAAAAATGAAACTAGGCTACCAATGTACACCATACACAAAAATAAACTCAAAATGGGTAAAGGCCTTAAACATAAGATAGGAAACCATAAAATTTTTAGAAGCCATAGGCAGCAAAATAGCAGACATATGTTGTAGTAATATCTTTACCAATACAGCTACTAGGACACTGGAAACTAAGAAGAAAATAAACAAATGGGACTGCATCAAAATAAAAAATAAAAAAACTTCTGCACAGCAAAAGAAACCAGCAACAAAACATCAAGAGAGCCCACTGCATGGGAGAACATATTTGCCAATATTATATTCAATAAGGGTTTAATCTCCAAAATTTACAGGGAACTCATACAACTTAACAAAAAGAAGATAAACAATTCAATGAAAAAAATGGGCAATGGATCTAAATAGATACTTTTCAAAAGTGGACATACGGAAGGCCAAGAGACATTTGAAAACATGTTCAAAGTCACTAATCTTCAGAGAGATGCAATTCATAATGACAATGAGGTACCATTTCACACCTGTAAGAGTGGCTATCATCAACAAATAAAAGAATGACAAGTGCTGGTGAAGATGTGGAGAATGTACTGCTGGTAGGAAAGCAGACTGGTGCATCCACTGTGGAAAACAGTATGGCATTTCCTCAAAATATTTAAAATGGATCTCTCGTTTGACCCAGTAATCCCACTTCTAGGAATATATCTTAGGAAATCAGAAACACCATTCAGAAAGGACATAAGCATCCCTATGTTCATAGCAGCACAATTTGCAATAATTAAGATTTGAATACAGTCTAAGTGCTCATTAGCTGATGAGTGGATAGAAAAACTGTGGTATATCTACACAATGGAATACTATGATGTGGTAAAAAAGAAGGAACTTTTACCATTTGCATCAGCATGAAGGAAACTGGAGAGGTAAGCAAAATAAGCCAGTCAAAGAAAGATAAACATCACATAATTTCACTCATATGTGGGATATAATGATGAACATAATTTGATGAATAAAAATAGAGCCAGAGACATATTAGTAGGGGAAGAATAGGGGGAAGGGGCACTTTAGAGAGCATCCAAAGAACTTGTATGCATGCATATTGGCATAACCAATGGACACAGACACTGAGGCAGTGGGGGCTTACCCAGGGTGGGAATAACTGGGGGTGGGTGTCAATCATAGAAAAAAGAAACAATCTATAGCCAACTTAGACAACTTAATAAAAGGAAGATAAACGATCCAATAAAAAATGGGCAACAGACCTAAATAGAACCTTTTCAAAAGACGACAGAAGGAAGGCCAAGAGACACATGAAAACATGTTCAAAGTCATTAATCACCCGAGAGATGCAAATCAAAACGACAATGCGATACCATCTTACACCTGTCAGAATGGCAATCATCAACAATCAACAAATGACAAGTGTTGGAGAGGATGCAGAGAAAAAGGAACCCTTGTGCACTGTTGGTGGGAATGCAGACTGGTGCAGCCACTGTGGAGAACAGTATGGAGTTTTCTCAAAAAACTAAAAATGGATCTCCCATTTGACCCAGCAATCCCACTCTTAGGAATTTATTCTAAGAAATTACAAACACCAATTAGAAAGGATTTATGCACCCCTATGTTCATAGCAGCACAATTTACAATAGCTACAATTTTGAAACAGCCTAGGTGCCCGTCAGCAGATGAGTGGATCAGAAAACTGTGGTACATCTACACAATGGAATTCTATGTTGCCATTAAAAAGAAGGAACTCTTACCATTTGCAGCAACCTGGATGGAACTGGAGAGCCTTATGTTTAGTGAAATAAGCCAGTCAATGAAGGAGAAGCACCACATGATCTCACTCATTTGTGGATAATAAAGAACATTGTAAACTGATGAACAAAAGGATAGATACAGAGGCAGTAAAGCATCAAACAGACTGTGAAATTATAGCAGGAAGATTAAGGAGAGGTGGGGTAGATAAGAGATCAATCAAAGAACTTGTATCTATGCATATAAGCATAACCAATGAACATAGATACTGGGGGGTTGGGGTATGCCTGTGAGGGGGGGGCAATGGGGAGATATGTATACATGTAAAACACACACAAAAAAAGAAAGGAACATATGTAAAACTTTAGATAATAATAATTTTAAAAAAGATCCAGAGACACAGAAGCATCAAATAGACTATCAAACCTCAGAGGGAAGGCAGGGGTGAGTAGAAGAGGAGGGGTGTAAGAGATCAACCAAAGGACGTGTATGCATTCATATAAGTATAACCAATAGACACAGACAGTAGGGGTGTGAGGGCATGTGCTGGATGCAGCAGTGCCAGGTCGAGGTCAATGCGGGGATGGGGAAGGGGACATATATAATACCTTAAACAATAAAGGATTTAAATTTAAAAAAAAAAAATCCAAAGACCTGAGTTCTAGGCCTGATCTCATCACTGACTTTCTAAATCACTTCACTAGATTTGTTTCTCCATTTGGCATATGAGGCATTAGTAATGGGTTGTAACCTTGGAATTCCTCTGACCCTGTATTATGTAAAAATAATAAATCCGTACCATATATTGGGCAGCCCAGTATCCACTCTCCAGGGTTCTTCGCTACCATGAAGGCATCTTCCATTGAGGCAGGGAAAACCATAATGGTATCCTTCCTGTGATTCCGAGATAGCAGAGTTTGTCCATGGATATAGATGGGGTGTATATCAAACAGGTCACCCATGCCAATAAAATACCATTTGACCCTGTCCTCTGCACACATGGTGATATTAGGTAGATTTCCATACATGTATCCATTAATTGCTGAAAACAAATGTAAATAAACCTATGAAGCATGATTAGACAAGGGCCACATGGCATAAATTCTATGCATTTTCTCATTACTAAACCCAGCAGTGTCAACATTGTTCTTACATATAACCTATGAAAAGAGTTGATTTATGTTTCACAAATAAAAGAGGTCATAAACATTGTGTATGATTACAAATGGTAGCAGCACAAGGATTCAGAGGTAAGAGGAGGAAAGGTAAGCCAAAAGGCAGAAAGCAGTGAAAGAGGAAAAGAATAGAATGAAGGAAGTCTATGAAAGAAAAGAGCAAGACAAAGGTGATAGATGATAGGAGCATCTTTTCTGAAAGATGAAATGAAAAAGTCTGTGTGCAAATACATTTTCATAATATATCTGGTCAGTTATGTTTTTGCTCTTCCATAATATATTATTACCTTAAAATGACACCTTTTCTATGTTTTTACCATCAATTTTTATCAATATCAGACTTTAGAAAACAAATGCGTCTAATTTCACTGGCTAGGAAACTTTGGAAAGAGGCAGGATTTACTAGATGCCTTGCATATCAACCAGCAGAGCTTTAGTGAAAAACTGAAACATATAAATTCAAGCAAAAAAACTTAGCAAAGGAAAATTCACTAAATAGAATCACAGAAGTTAGATGTATCCTATATAATAAAAACCTAATATGCTAAGTGTTCAGCAGTCCATTCAACCAATCAAAGCACAATATGCTAATGATATGCTAAGGCTGCTCAACTGCTCATTATGATGTGCACTGACCACCAGGGGGCAGACGCTCCAACTGGTAGGTTAGCTTGCTGTTAGGGTTCAGCTGATTAGGACTAAGTGAGACAAGCTGGACATGCACTGGAGCCCTTTCGCAGTCCCTCCCCAGGCTGGCCAAACTCCCATGTCCCGCCCCTGCCCTGATCATGCACCAGTGGAGTCCCTCGCCCTGGCCTGTGCCTTCTTGCAATCTGGGAACCCTCAGGGGATGTCCGAGGACTAGTTTTGGCCCAATCCTGCAGGCCAGGCCGAAGGATCCCACTGTGTATGAATTTATGCACTGGTAGTATATTATAAATGAGAGAGTTGTGTGTGTTTTTTTAATCTTACAGGCCATAGTATTGCTGTCTTCGAAGCTTTGATCATTAGCATTTACTTGGCCAGGTTCAGCATATGTATTAATATTGTCATTGATATACCAACTCTTGTTTTCATTAGTTTGAGAGAACATCAGAACATAAAACTTATTGATATATTTTTCAGTGTCTCCATCCAGTGTGCCTGAAACAAATAATCATCAACAAAAATCAGCAAACTTCCTCTTTGCATAATTACTTCTGCTATAAAATAAGTTGATGATTCTATTTATTTACTTATTTAATTTTAATCTTTATTGTTGAGAGTATTACAGAGTTCCTTCCTTTCCCCCCATTAACCTCTTCCAGCCTGCTCCCGTCCCCCCACCAGGCCCTCACATCCAATTGCCTATGTTATGAGTTTGATGGTTCTAATGGATTCAACTTAAAATATAAAAGTAAAATCTTGCACTTTTACAGACAGAATCCTAAGGAACTACCCATGCAAGGAACATGCAGATAGCTTGTCTTCTTCTCATTTCCTCCCACGCTGTTGATTCAACACTTCTCGGTAGGAGAAAGGTGGCTGCAGCACATTTGGGTGAGAAAGGCTAAAGTAAAGTTTAATGGTTTGGAATATTATCTACTGATCAAACTGCATTATTGGACTTGAACTCAGGCATTGTACTCAAGAGAGCCATCTAGTGTTTAGAGTTGAAGATGGCAACTTTGATTTTTTCTTTTTCTTTTTTTTTTTTTTTTTTTTTTTTTTTTTTTTTTTTTTTTTTTTTTTTATCCTGAGAATAAAGATGAAGGCAGGAAAACAGAGTTCAATTGATAGCAAAATTCTATATTCTGGTTGACTCAATTGCCACATGAAATTTAAAAAATCTTTTACCTCTTTTACAAGTCAGAATTGGTCCAATAAGTCCTGAAGCCACATCTCTGGTAGTATCTACATGGGAGTGGTATAGCCTTGTTACACAGTTACTGTCATTGCGGCCAGGCCCCTGCCTTTCCTGTACAAACCACCTGTAAGTATACCGGCTCCCTGGCTCCAGATGGTCATCTTCCTTTTGCAGGCCAGTTGTATTATCAGGATAGAGAGCACCTAGGAAATATAATCTGCACTGTGGTCACAGTAATCACTGGACAACACTATTTTGAATGTGATTCATGCTTTATCCATTAAGCCATAAATGTTGGTTAATTTGTATTTTCAGAGTAAAGTGTGCATTTCTCTCCTCTCTTCTGACTCCTGTTTCCCCAGGTCCCCTTTAATTGGATTCCATCTAAATGCCCAGCTTGGCCACTTTCTAGACCAAATTGTAATGAGGCAGTATATTATCAGACTATCATCACCTTTATTGATGGATTACATAAATATTTAATGTGTACCTACTATGTCAATAGATATTGGATACAGAGATCTAAGCTCTTGAATTGCCCTCCATATTTTCCTCACTGCAAATAGGACTTTGGTCCCTTGACATCAAGAGGCATCCATGTGACCTCCAAGAAGACCACTGGAATCCAAAATTAATGTAAACCCTTTACAGAGCTTACATTAATTACCCTGAACTATTAGTTCAGTTCTGAATTTGGGAACTTGTTTCACTCTCCTTAAATGTCACTTCAGATCTCCACCTCTTGAGGCTAGAATACTGATAACTATGCATAAGTCTTCTTCATTCAATAGAATACTTTGATGCATGGCCAACTTCTTATTCTTTACCCATCTTTTGGAACTCTTGCACTCCATTTGAACATAATACGCTATTTGTTGATTTTCTCTTTCCCTTCCCCCTAATGCCATCAGGCAGATGTGCAAGTAGGAAGATACTGTCTAGAAATTAGTGATTTCTCTTGGCACTACTGTTTTCCAAGAGGCTAATCCTCATCCACTAGGAAATGAAATACGATGGAGCAGAATAGTATTTCTGCCAACAAACATTTAGCTCATGAGTGGCTCCTTCAAAATATTTATTTTGGGTGAGTAAAAAGTATGTTTTCTTTTCCAAGAATTGTACAAGAGTTGTTACTCATTCAAGATCCCAAGAACACAAAATATATTATTATACTTTTCCTCCTATTGACCTCTCCCACACCATCTCCTCCTCTAAGCAGAAGCTCTCTCCACCCCACTATCTGTGTCCATTGGTTTTACTTATAAGCAAGCATATATTTTAAACCAAACCCCATGTTTATTACTTGCTACCTTTGCATTTGATCTCTTCAACAGACATTTCAACGTTCTCCTTGGCTGTAACACCTTTTCTTATGCCCTTCATATTTTACACTTGAAACCATATAATTTTATTAACCAATGTCACCCCAATAAATTCAATAAAAATTTTTAAATGTGCATAGCAATAAATTAAAAAAATGATTTAAATGAAACATTTAAAGAAAGAACTGTCTTAGATATAAATATTAAAGAAATCAGAAGTAAAGTATGCAAAAATCTAAAAATACTCCTAGTTAATAATGATATCCAGTTAATAATTACCTTATTTTTCCTCAAGTGTTGGGCTCATCCTCTCTATGAGGAAAGAGTATCCACTTACCTTCATTTTCTTTAGTGTAGGTGAGTCCATGAGGATGAAAACTATACATTCTTGAAGCAAAATTTTTTACATGTACATAAATATAGTCTCCCGTCTCTGCTTTAATTATTGGACCTAAAAATCCCAACCATAATGGTTTTTTAATGAGCTTTTGAAATGTATCATCAGTATACTGAAAATACAAAGCCTTTTTATAAACACGTCCTATTCTATCTGGGCCACGTTGTAGATATATCTGGGACTCTCTGTAAAAAAGAAACAAATAAAAAAGAGAGAATGTTAACAAATTTTTACTATAAAGGAAAAGTTGAATCAAGTAAAACTAGAAGAAAGAGCTTTACAGCCTAATTTCGATAAAGAAAACAGACACCAGAGAAAATATGAAGGGCATAAAAAAAGGTGTTGCAGCCAAGGAGAATGTTGAAATGTCTGGTGAAGAGATCAAATGCAAAACTAGCAAGTAATAAATGTGAGGTTTGGTTTAAAATATATGCATGCTTATAAGCAAAACCAATGGACACAGACAGTTGGGGGGGGTAGAGCTTGTGCTTGGGGGGGAAAAGGAGACTCATGTAATACTTTAAACAATAAAGTTAAAAAAAAACTTACCCAATTCTTTGTACTGAATGATAAAAGAGCTTCTCACCCTATTTTAAGGTTACTTTAGCTCACAAATACTTAGGATTATTTACACATTTAAAAACACTTGTGGATTTGTTATTAGAATTGAGATATTTTGGCAACAAACAATATATCCATATTCCACAAGTAACCTCTAGACTCCCTTCCTATTATCTGAAGAGAAAGTCAAGAAAATAGCTGCAATTTTACAATCTATGGCATTCACTCAATATTAGAGGAAGAGTGTGGTTTTACATCTTGAGTACTATTTGAACAAACCAGATGACAAAAACAGAATAAGACATGTTCCCAAAGTAATGTGACATGTGGGCAAGACTGGCAATAATCCCTGGAAATAGTGATGTCTGATTTGTATTAATTGTCTTCCATGCCATTCTTATACTAAAAACAGAAAGGAAGTGTTTAGAATAGTAGTTCAAATGTGCCCTTAAAGGGTCAATCATCGGAAAGTTTTCATTAGCCTTTTATCAATGAGTACCAGCAACTTTTGCTTCTGATAGTAGCTTTTCCAACACAAAGGTATTACTTACTCATCCTCTGAAATAGGCTTCCCATTCAGCATATTTTTACCAGTAGGAGCATAGTTCCACGTAGTTTCTTTAATTGCTATATAGTAGTGCCTATCTTTTGCCCAACCCAGAGAACTAATAACAACCAGAAAAGTCAGTGGTAAAAGGAACTTCATTTTTAAACCCTGAGCCTGAAGAGACTAACTGAATGATGCTTGCCTTCCTTTTATAACCCAGACTTTCTTCCTTATTGGTACTATTTACATAATTTAAGGTTGCATAAGAGTTCATCATGTGCTTCATCTACATATCTGTCAATCCCATTCCAAATACATTTAATTTTTATTAGTCACACAAGTGAAGTGCTGCAAAATTCATAGAGAATACTGGGGTTTTAGCCAGGTGTACACTGCCAGTTTAGAGCATTTTAAATTACTGTAGATTGGCTATCCAAGTCATCCATCATCCCCTGATAATTATTATCTATTTCTAGATTGTAGGAATTCTCTCCAGTCCAGTTTCCAGCCTTCATTTTCTTACTATTCATAGCTATCATTCTCAAATTCTTCTTTAATCGTTAAATCTTACTAACCAAATAATAATTTAAATTCCTTGTCATTTATAAGTTATTTTTAAATAACTTTCTTTAAGTTATTTTTAAATTTCTTAACATCTAAAACTATCCATAATCCGGACCCCAATCTGATATTCCAAGTTTGTCTTCATATCTCACTTATAGGATCCCTTCCCTTTGGGAAGTTGTCTTACTAAGGAGTGGGAGAGAATACAAGATCACTGGAATCAGACAGCTCTGAGGTTCAATTTCAACTCTGCCTCTCACCAGCTGAGACCTGTGTGTGATTGTGGAATTCAAATTCTTAATTTATAAAGTGATAATAATATTACCAACTTAGGAAGCTGTGAAAATTAAATGAGACAACACATATTTAAAGGTGCTTGGAGATACATAAGGAGCCCAGTATACAGCCAGCATTTCACAAGCGCTACCTGTCCTCTTTCCTCCATTGTTAAGGTAGGCTTTGTGACACTCTGCAAATTCTGACCTCTGTGGAGTTTATCAACTGTTGTTTATTAAAAAAAATACCATATAGCTTCATTATTTGTGAGTTTTTCCCTTTGGTAAATTTAAAGAAGAAGCTGGGTAAACAGCCTGCTGTTTTGGCAGATTTTAATGTCACCAGAGCTATTGGAAGGGATTCAGAAAAGTTTGGCCTGGTGGCATGCGGATGTGTGGAGAAACTGTCCACTGGAGAACCTCACACTCCTGCACCCTTGGAAAACAGTTGAAATGGTTGGAGAGAAGGCCCAGGTTAGCATGATGGATCTCATGAGAGAGGGGTTAGAGAAGGATTCTCTGACCTCAAGGAGGAGATCCAACTAGGTTAGACTAATTTGGAAGCTATAGTTTCACAGATTTCACTCTATATATGGAAAAACATCCCTGTCACTGTGGCCTAGACCAGCTGTTGTAGAAAGATCTACTTATTAGGCAGGGGGTCAGGATTCCTTAAATGGGTTTTAAATGTCCCTTTACCCAGGAAATCTATGACTTCCTTTCTCATGTTCCCAGGAACATTAATTTTACTGTGGAAAGTGAATAACAGAAAACTCAGTCAGCTGACATTTTTTCCCTTAGTAAGTATCCCAATAAGCACAAAGAAGTCTAGTATATTCAAATCAAACAGATCCACCTCCAGTTCCCACTCCACTATTTGCTAAATGTGTGATTTTGGTTGAGTTGCATAATCATTCCTACCCAGAGTATCCTCACCTGTAACAAGTAAGTAATAATAATTGAAGCTCAGTGTTCCTCTGAGTACCTAGCTTCTAGGCTGATAGAGAGCAGAGATTCAATGAAACAAAATGGTGTTGATAAATATTTGTTTTGTTTCTTCTCAACATATGACTCAAAAAACTGGCATTTATTTTTTTAGGATGGTGGGGAGAGGGAGCACTTTTTTTTTTTTGTCTCTCTCACATCAATTCTATCTCTCCCTTTCATTCTTTCTAAAAAAATAAAAATAAAAAATCAATGGGAAATATCCTTGGGTGAGGATTAACAAAAAAATAAAATAACCAAATGTGCTCGTATCCTGACTATTACTGGCTGCTGTTTCTTTACCAACTACAGCTTTAGCTTTGCTTAATTTCTCTGCCTTACAGATAAGATTTATTCAGATATCCAATCATAGAATTACCCCTACTTTCTCACTCCTTTCCTGTTCACCTAAAGGAGAGAAAGGGCCCTATACAAGAAGAAATATTTGTGAAACTCACAGACCAGAAACAGAGGTCCACTAAAAGACTGAGATCTATTTGGAAGACTATAGAACAATCTTATTCTCCACCCTTACCAGCATAAAAACAATGTTCCACTATAGGACAGAGGATTCTAGTTGAAAGAGCTACAAGAACAAATTGTCCCTAAATAGAGCTGAAAGAGCTGTAAGACAGAATATCCATAAGAAAGAATTCTTAAGGAAGCCCCAAATCAAGAGGGGAGACTAAAAAAAAAAAATGGTTTTGATCTTGCTTTATCTCATCAGACTGGGTTTTTTTTTTTTTGCTTTTTGGTGTGCCTTTTAATTTTGTGTTTAAAGATGAAAATTAATTTTTGATATTTCACAACAGCATATTGTACAAATGCCCCAAACAAATGTACAAACTAATTCTTTAGCAGCAATTTAAAAAGAGGACATGAAAGGATTTAACTCCTTTCAGAAGGAATTGAGGCACTGGGAAGGCACTTGAGCATTCTCTACTGGCCCTCTTTCCTCTTTTGCCAAGAGGGACCCTCTTCTCACAACCCAATGACCCTCAGCTGTAGCCTGAGCTCTCTATTTATCCTGAGGTTGAAGCCTCAAGGTGGCTGATATAATGAATCTGTCTCTTGCCAAATGGTGTGAGGTGGGCCATCCCTGGAGACGGAACCTGAATTCCCCCAGATAAGTGAACAGTGCCGGGGCCCCGCCAGCAGGTGAGGGGATCCCCAAGGCAGATGCCGGGCGTGGAGGCCACGGGGGGCATAGGCTACCATGGAGACAGAACTGAACCTCACAACACCCTGCTTGGCCCCTGAGGATGACTGGTTAGCCAGAGATGGGTAAGATTCCTCAGGGAAGGAACAACCTAAGACAGGCACAGTCGCAGAGGGGCCATCAGGAGAGAACTTGGGGATCAACAGAGGTGGGGCACAGACCTCCACCCCTGCCACCAACCTTGCAGCGGCCTGAACCTTCACCCCTTCTGAGGGTGGTCTCCTGCCCCCATGGCTACCTCACTTCCCATGTTCAGCACAGATCGGGATCCAGGTAACAGACAGAGACGTGGCCCAGCTCAGATCAGGCAGGACCCAGGTAACAGACAGAAACATGCCAACAGCAGCTGCCCTATAGCTAAATTCAGCCTAGCCTTAGGAATCCTCAGTGTCAACTCAATGCAAATAAACCTCTCCACTAATATATACAGGGTAATATAAGATTGTTGGTAGAGTTAAATTTGACATAAAAGAGTTATCAAGCTTTCAGATTAATTTAAATTGGCGAACTGAAATAAGCAAACACCCAAGAAAATTTAAGTGTATTGGACAAAAAGCTGTTTCTAAAGTATTAATTAAAATTTCTATTGATAGCTCATCTCATGGTAAAATTGCTTAATATGTAATGAACAGAAAACAGGCATATTTGTGTGCAAAAAGTTAAAATTTAAAGTTATCAAGATTACATTAAAAAAATTTTACCAAATTCTCCATCAATCACAAAAGAAGGGGGCGGGGATAGGATAATATCATGTAAGGAAATATATCTGGTAAGTAAAATTACATTTAGAAAATTTTCACTTCAGAAAATTAATTTCCATTTGTAATGCTAACAGTAAAACACCCATGAAGAACACATATGGTGTCAAAATAAGCCAAAGAAAAAGCAGGTAGGCAAAAATAAAAAGGACCCCAAATCAATTTTATAGAAAAGATTCCTGTATTAATTCTTGGTCGAGAATATGTTTATATACTTTCAGAAAACAACTCCAAGACCAAGTGGACTCCTGCAACAGAGAGGAACTAACAGATCTGCGCCAAACACAAAGGCAAGAGGAGAAACAGTCCAGAGATGGAAGATGCTGACGACGCCTTGCCACGTGAGCAGTTAGCAGCTGAGCGTCGCTACAGGATGCCCAAGACCAAACCAGAGAGGGTCGGACCGGTATCGCCACCAGTCGTCCAGTATCCAGATACCATTGATGACATGTACACATCAGGAACTGTCTGACATTGAAACTGGGACTCATAACTATCGGATGTTGAAATTGGGACTCAATCATTTTTCTTTTGCTCTGGTGGGTTTATTTCTAACCTCCAGGGGAAGATGTTTTTAAAGACAAGAAACGGGGTGGAGAGGGGGAAGCAGATGCAGAGGCAAAGAAGCAATGAATGGACTGTTGTGCTACAGTGGTAAGGCAGGGGAAGTTGGGGAGGAGGGGCCTATAGGAGATCAACAGAAGGACTTGTATGCATGTGTGTGTAGGCATAGCCAGTGGATATAGGGCAATGGGGGAAGGCGGGTGGTGGGAGGGTAGAGGGATGAATGAGGTCATGTACTGCGGGGGTAGGGGGTTGGGGAGGGCAATAGGGAGAAAAATAATAATAAATAAATAAAATTTAAAAAATAAAGATGAAAATGTGATATTGGGTAATAGGGACTGATGTAAACAAGCCCATATAAGGATTTATGATAATCTAGCTAGAAGTTGAGCTGTGTTTAATAACAGAGATTTAAATGTGTACATATGGAATATTTCAGTCCACTTCTGATTTTTGCAGCACCTTCATAAATAAGGTTATTTTGCCTAAACATTAGAGCAATTCCTAAGGTATCTCTTCATCTATAATATTCAAATAATTATTTTTACATAATAACCTCTCATCTTTATGACTTTGTTTTCTTTAAATATTTACTAGTCCAACTTTGTCAGACCTTTGCCAAAACTTTGTGTGTGAGCAGTTCTCCATTACTTTTAATAACTTTAAGATTCTGCATTACTTACATTTAATTTGCATTTTATTTGCAAAAGGAGAGTAACAAATATGTTGACATAATGAATAGGAAAATATATTTGTGCTGCATGGGAAGATATGTTCAAATAGGGATTAACATCATAAATTGTCACTTTAAACAATTACTGGATTCCAATATATTTACATTTATATTTATAATAAAAATTATAGAAGACAATGCATATATGAATCTAGCAACTAAAAATGTTAAAAATATGTGGTAGTTTAATTAATTTTTTATCTTGAATGCTAGCTAATAAAAAAGAAAGCTTTAATTAGAGAAATAGGAATGATGTTTCTGAGACAGCTCTTGCAAAGACTTTATATACGAGCTGGGTATCTGACTTCAGAGGTTAACAAAATCAAATCTTTATTATAGATGATTCTTTTGAAAATATGGTTTTCCTTCATTTTGTATAAGATCTTTCAATATTATAATATTTAAAACATATCACACAATAATAATGGCTGTTTTGTACTTTTACAAAAGCAACTTTAATGGCCATATTTTCAAGAATTTTGATCCACATGTATTTCATTCATTTTTGTGTTTTAAAGACTCTTTGTTTGCCTCTTTCCCAATTTTTAGTTTGAAATTTTCAAACTACAAAAATGTTAAATAATTATTACTCTGGACATTTGTATTCTCTTTATCAGATTTGCTAAAAATTAACATTTTGCTGCATTTGTTTTATCTTTATATATTTACTATTTCTTGGAATAATTTAAAAGTTATTTATAGGTATATCATTCCTAATATTTTATGACATGTCACTCCTAATATATCAGCATGCATCTCCTAAGAATAAGGATATTCTCAAACATCACCACAGTATCATTATCACACCCAATTTAACATTGAAATCCAAAATTTGACTAACATACGGTCCATAATCAAATTTTCCCAATTATCTCAATGATGATCTTTATAAATATTTCCTTCCTTCCTTCCTTCTTTTCTTCTTTCCTTCCTTCCTTCCTTCCTTCTTTCCTTCCTTCCTTCCTTCCTTCCTTCCTTCCTTCCTTCCTTCCTTC
>JAAGEH010000286.1:52157712-52325483 GCA_011751065.1 Lasiurus cinereus | reverse complement strand
TTCCTTCCTTCCTTCCTTCCTTCCTTCCTTCCTTCCTTCCTTCCTTCCTCTTTCTTCCTTTCTTTCTTCTTTCTTTCTTTTTGTTATATTGGCTATTGCCATGCTTTATTTGACAATCTAAGGGAAAAGAGGTCAGTGCCTCTGACTAGTCAAGTATTAAAAAAACCTTTATTGTTGAGAGCATTACGGATGTCCTCCTATCTTCCCCCCCATTTCCCCCTCCACCTGGTTCCCGCTCCTCCCCAGGCCTTTGCCACCCTAACCTTCCTGCTGTAATTTGACAGTCTGTTTGATGCTTTACTGCCTCTGTATCTATCTTTTTGTTCATCAGTTTATAATGTTCTTTATTATCCACAAATGAGTGAGATCATGTGGTGTTTCTCCTTCTTTCACTTAGCATAATGCTCTCCACTTCTTTTTTATGGCAGCATAGAATTCCATTGTGTAGATGTACCACGGTTTTCTGATCTACTAATCTGCTGACAGGCACCTAGGCTATTTCCAAATTGTAGCTATTGAAAATTGTGCTGTTATGAACATAGGGCTGCATAAATCTGATTGGTGTTTCTAGTTTCTTAGAATATATTCCTAAGAGTGGGATTGCTGGGTCAAATGGGAATTCCATTTTTAGTTTTTTGAGGAAATTCCATACTATTCTCCACAGTGGCTGCACCAGTTTGCATTCCCACCAGCAGTGCATGAGGATTCCTTTTTCTCCGCATCCTCGCCAACACTTGTCGTTTGTTGATTTGTTGATGATTGCCACAGGATCAGCTGATAAGACTGTTGTTTTGTGGGATCTGAGAAATCTGAAACTTAAGTTGCATTCCTTTGAATCACATAAGGATGAAATATTCCAGGTTCAGTGGTCATCTCACAACAACTATTTTGGCTTCCAGTGGTACTGATTGCAGGCTGAATATCTGGGATTTAAGTAAAATTGGAGAGGAACAATCCCCTAAAGATGCAGAAGATGGCCCACCAGAGTTGTTGTTTATTCATGGTGATCATACTGCTAAGATATCTGATTTCTCTTAGAATTCCAATGAAACTTGGGTGATCTGTTCTATGTCAGAAGATAATATCATGCAAGTGTGGCAGATAGCAGAGAATATTTATAATGATGAAGACCCTGAAGGAAGTGTGGATCCAGAAGGACAAGGGTCTTAGATTTATCTGCACTTGTAATTTTAGACTGCCTTTTTTTTTCTCTCAACTCTGATAGTGATTTAACATTGGTTTTGAGACACAGATTTTGTTCAGCTATCCCTCTATAATAAGTATCATCAACAATGCTATTAACCCAAGCCAATGGGCTTTCTAAATATTAACTGAGGGACTTGATTCAGCAAAGCCACAGACTTATATTTAATTTTTTTTCAGGAATTTTCTAGTATCAAATATCTAAAAGTAGCCACTGAAAGGGGAATATTGTGTGTGGTTATTTTTCTCTGTATGCCATATCCCCACTTTTTCAGGCTCATTTAAGTAAAGGCTAGAAGTAAATAAGGAATAGAGCCATGAGAGGTAAGTGTGTGAGCCATGAAGTGTAAGTACTGCAAGATGTTTTTATTTAGGAATTAGGGGAGATTCGAGTCATAAATTCCTACTCTAAAATCTTCACACCTGGCTTTTCCAGGATGCACATTTCTTATGTAGACTAGTCTCTTCTCAGTTTCTTAAGTCAAAAGTACGTGTTCCTGTTTTCCTTTTTTTTTTTTTGCTTATTAGTGTATTTCTTGAGCTGATTTCATATTATTTATTTCCTTTCTGTGAAATGTTTTTTTTTTAAAAAAAAAAAACTTGAAACCACCAAGTTGTAAAGATGCATGTTTTTACCTGACAGTTATACCACAGGTAGACTGTCCAGCCAAGTTGAGAAGAATGAATCTCTAGCTTGTATTTGTTTTTAAAATTAAATTAATCTTAGATAAGAGTTGCTTTTTTTTTTTTTAGGAGTTAGTCCTTGACCACTAGTTTGATACCAACTCTGTTTTGGGTGATCTGTCTCACTAACAGGCCTGTTATTTTCTATGACTAACTGTGTAAGTGCTTCTAATGAAATAATTGCTTTTTTACATAAAAATAAGCAAATAAAAGTCAATGGAAACATATCCTCAGGTGAGAATAAAAAAAGAAAGAAATACCATATCCTATGAAAGATACGTCTTGAAAATGCCTAAAGAGAGTTGTCATTTTTTCATAATAAAGGGACTGGAGTCCATGTTGATCAAAACACCTTGGCAGTTGCGGTGGCTGGCAGTGGCTGCAGCAGCAGGGTGATGGGGTTGAAGCCTTCCCCTGACTAGCCTAGTCACCTCCCACAGAGGGAGGCCAGACTGTGGCTTAGGCCCACTCCTCATGGGCTGAGGGACAACCCCTCCTGTGTACAAATTTTGTGCACCAGGCCCCTAGCATGCATATAAGATCTTTGGTTAATCTCTTCCTGCCCTCCCTCACCTCTTTCCACTGAGATTCTCAGTCTGCACTATGTATCCATACCTCTGATTCTATTTTATTCATCAGTTTACTTTACTCATTATATTTCTTGTTCATTTATTTTGATTTTTAAATTCAATTGTTGATAGATATGTATTTATTGCCATTTTATTGTTCATATTTCTTCTTTTCTTTTCCTCCTTCTCCTTCTTCTCCTTCTCCTTCTCCTTCTCCTTCTCCTTCAAGAATACCCTTAAACATTTCATGTAATATTGGTTTGGTGGTGATGAACTTCTTTAGCTTTTTCTTATCTGTGAAGCTCTTTATCTGACCCTCAATTCTAAGTGATAGCTTTTGTGGGTAGAGTAATATTGCTTGTAGGCCCATGCTAGTCATCACTTTGAATATTTCTTGCCACTCCTTTCTGGTTGCAAAATTCCTGTTAAGAAATTATCTGATAGTTGTACAGGTGCTTCCTTGTAGGTACTCTCTTTGTCTTTAACCCTTGGGATTTTAATTATGACTATGTTAGGGTGGACCTCTTTGGGATTTTCTGTGATTCCTGGACTTGCAAGTCTATTTCTTTTAACAGATAAGAGACATTTTTGTCATTATTTCTTCAAATAGGTTTTCAATATCTTGCTCTTGCTTCTTCTTCTTCTGGCACCCCCATAATGAGAAAGTTGGTTCACTTGAAATTGTCCCAGAGGCTCCTTACACTATCTCCACATTTTTGGATTTTTCTTTTTCTTTTTGCCCTTATGATTAGGTGTTTTTTTGCTTCCTCATATTCCAAAAAAATTAATTTGATTCTTTGAGTCTTTTACTCTAGCCTTGAATTTTTGTAAACGATTCTTTATTTCAGTTAGTGTATGCTTAATTTCTGACTGGTCTTTTTTTATGTCTTTGAAATTCTCACTAAGATCCTTGAACATTTCATTAAGTCCCTTGAAGCTCTCTTTGAGTACCCTGAAACTCTCATTAAGATCCTTGAGAAACCTTATAACCATTATTTTGAACTCTGTATCCATTAGTTTTCTTGCTTCCATTTCATTTATTTCTCTTTCTGGAGAGTTCTTCTGTTTCATCATTTGTGACATGTTTCTTTGCTTCTGGATTTTGACACTCCCATGTGTTTGTTTGTATATACAGTGGTACCTCGAGATACGAGTTTAATTCGTTCCGTAACCTTGAGGTGTGGGAAACTATGAGACCCTCGAGTAGCGGTAAACTGGTGAGTCGTGTGCAGCCCGCCAATCCTCGTGATTACTCCTATCTCAAATGTTGCTCATATTTCAAAGCAAAAATCACTCGCTCGATGGCTCGTATCTCAAAAATCTCATATGTTAGGGCACTCGTATCTCGAGGTACCACTGTATTAGGTAGAGCTGCTATGTCTCCTGGAATTGGCGGAGTGACCTTGTATAGTAGGTATCTTGTTAGGTCCAATGGCTCAGCCTTCCCAGTCACCTGAGCTGGGCACTATAAGTGCACCCCTGAGTGGGCTGAGTTGAGCCTTAATTGCTGTTGGTGTCACTGGGGCGAATTGATCTTCAGGACAGTTGGCTGTGAGAACTAGCTGCAACTACAGTGGAAGAGCTGTTGCACAGGAGACACTCCTATGAGCAGGACATGCTTCATTAGGGCTTTGGTGCTCACTGAGTCTGCACCTTGAATGTGTCACTTGTGGATGTATAGATTGTAATCTGGTATGGTCTGAAGCTCTCTCCATTGGGTGCACTGGCTCTGGGGCCTCCGAGGAAGTACAAAGTCAGTCAATGCCCAGGAGCCCTAGAAGAAGCTACAGAGAGATCTACAGATGGTTATTACTTGTATTGGCTTGGAGGTGCCCAGGCGAGGCCCAGCTATGAAGCAAGGCAAGCTGATACTAGTGCGGGGTCTTGAGCACTCTTATTTATAGATATGGGGCACCCTGATGCCAGCTTCTGCTTGTTTAAGAGATTTAGGAAAGTCTGAAGTCTAAACCAAGACAGAATATTCATATGAAAAAACTGCTGCAAACAGCTTGGATGGGCCAGCAAATTGGATCGGGAAAGGTTTCAGGTAATCACCAGGGAGCAAACAGTGTGAGCCAAGCTAATGGAAACTCAGATATGCGTGCCAGCAGTTCTGTGACTGGGAGGTCCCAGCACAGGAACAATGACCCCTGTAAGTGCCCTTGTCTGGGAGAAAGCCCAGATGCCAGACAATCCAGTTCCTCCCTGAATGTCCCAGGTTCCTTTCAAGATGCTGCCTCAGTGTTGGAGCTGAGAGGGATGGAGTCTGAGTAAGTCTATGCACTGGCCCTTTAATAGGAACTTCCTGGTTCTCCAGCAGCCTCTGTGTTACTTAGCCACAATCCCCACTGATTTTTATAGCTTAAAGTTATGGGGACTTCTCTTCCCAGCACTGTAACCTTGTGCTGAGGAGTCTGATGTGGGTTTGAGACTCCTTGCTCCTCATGGGAGTTATCTGCAGCCATGATAACTCTACCAATTAAAAAGACACCACATCTGGGTGTTGAACCAGCCTGTTTCATGCTTCTGCCCCCTTCTACCAATCTCAATGTGCTTTCTTCTTTACTTCTCTAGTTATAGGACTTCAGCCAGGTTTTAGGTGGTTTTGAATGATAGTTGTTCTTTATTAAGTAATAATTTTAATGTGGTTATGGGAGGCAACAAATGCTGGCATTTACCATCTTGGTTCTCATTTTTCTTCTTTTATTCTGACTCAGGATACAATCAAGGAACATATTCACATTTGGTTGTCACGTCTTATGTATTCTTTTAATATATTTTTATTGATTTTCAGAGAGAAAATACAGGAGAGGGATAGAGAGACAGAAACATTGATGATGATAGAGAAACATCATCAATCAGCTGCCTCCTGCATGCTCTCCACTGGGGATCTAGCCTGCAACCTGAGCATTGAACCAGTGATCTCCTGGTTCCTGAGTTGAAGCTTAACCACCGAGCCACACCAGCTGGGCAGGTATTTTTTATTCTAGAAGAAGTTATTGACTTTTTTTGTCCCTTATTATATTTACAACTTTTTAAAATTTTATCTTTATTGTTAAAAGTATTACAGATGTCTCCTTTGTTTTCACCAGTTGTTTTATGGACTGCCTCACAATCTGAATTGTTTGATTGATTCCTTGTTAGATTTAGGTTAAAAATTTTTTGGCTTGAACATCACATGGTTAACATCATGTACTTCTCATTGTATCATATCAAAAAGTGACATAATTAATAAGTAATATCTTTGGAAAACTGTTTATTTAAGTCCTTTGTCCATTTTTCAATTTGATTGTATGTGGGGTTTGTGTGTGTGTGTGTGTGTGTGTGTGTGTGTGTGTTCAGTTTTATAAATTCTTTATAAATTTTTCATATTAACCCTTTATCAGATGTATCAATGAATATGTTATCTCATTTGATGGGTTGTCTTTTCATCTTATTGATGGTTTCCTTTGCTGTGCAAAAGATTTTTTGTTTTACGTAGTTCTATTTGTTTAATTTTTGTTTTGTTTCCCTTGCCTGAGGTCATATATCAGGAAAAAAAATTGGCTCTCAAAAGAAATTTCAATCGTTTTACTGTTGATATTTGGCTCTGTTGACTAATGATTTTGCTGACCACTGACATAAGGAATCAAACCCTATCTCCGACACTGAAATCCAAAAACCTTCAATTAATGAAGGTTAACCTCACCTGAGCTACTAATTCTTTGAGTCTGCTTCAGTCTCCTCCCGCCCTTGATATTCTATTAGATCTTCAGGTCCAAAAGAACCCATCCTTAGGGTATTTATGATAATGTAAATGTTGGCCCGAGATACTAGGGACAACCTTTAGGATTCTTCTACAGTGTTTCTCTTAAAACTCCTGGCCCCTACTTTTAGGGCTAGTCTACCTGCCTTTGCTAGAGCATGTGAAGAGGAGGTAGAGCTCAGAGGCAGATCAGAGACACTTGCTGTCATATCCTAGAACACCAAAAGGCTTTGAAGAGCTCCCTCTTTCAGGTCAGAGAAGTTAATGAAAGACTCTTCAGTGACAGACAGTATTTTCATGGTATGGAAATCTGCACTTGCAGAGATTCATACCATGGTGGACTTGACAGATTTCCTAGAGCAGCAGGACTCAGCCAGCTCAACTCATCCTGCCCACTGGGGTGGAAATCCAATCTTGCTTCTTTCCAAGGCTCCTCATTTCTAGAAACATTTTTTTCCTAGGTCTTTTGGGAATAGTTTCATGTTCCCTGAGGCAGGATTCAGTGCCCTTGGTGTGTGGAAGAAACCTCAAGTCCTAGCCCAATGGAGTTCCAACTCCCACTGAGTACCTACTTTTGCATCCTTCTATTAGACACAGTGTTCTGGAAGTGGCGAACCAAAGTCTCATTGAAGACAAAAAGATGGATGGGAATTCACAAGGCTCCCACACTTGTCTATAGATAAAAGTAAGTTTCTCTAAATATTGTTAGAATTACTCAGATATATTCACCTTCATGCCTATAGTTACAGCCAGAGTTCCTATAGGTGTTCAAACATCTGAAGGCACATGGAGATACATGCAGGGCCAGAGATTTGGGTCACACAGAAGCTAGCTTACAAATTTTGGAGAATTTGATAAGGTCCCCAAACCTCAATTTTAATGCAAATTTCTGGGATGCTCCTTGAGTTGGTCTTGAGGATTTTTTTGAAATAGATTTCCCCAATAATTCAAATGAAACATTTGGTATGAAATCCAGAACTGATTGCTAAAAATCCAGAAACAGGTAGGGTGACACTGGAATTTACCTTGATGAACACAGCTCATCCCTGGAAAGTAAGTTGTTCATTTCTGATTCATTTTACCTGGATATCTACCCCTAAACAATATATATATTTTTATTTTTGAAGAAAAATAATAGCAAGCATAAACCTGTTTCTGTTAGGAAAGGACAACGGTGCCACTGTTGGATGAAAACTCCTGTGATAATGTAAGCTGAACAGTCTTGAGGTCATAGTCCGATTTCCATGGCCCATCTCCAGCTCTCAGGAGTGAGCCATGGAGCACTGATGGGGGTGACCGGCTCACCCAAACAGGGCCAAATGGAAGGGAGAGCAAGAACATCATTAGCATATGGTTAAACAAAACCAAATACAAATAAAAATCTCACCAGGCACACTGTCCTGAGGTGAAATGGATAGTACACTGGCATCAGAGCTCTTGGTGATGACTGTCCTTGACACATCTCCATGTCAAGTCACACTGCTCCAATGGACTGGGTACTCTACACCTGGCAAACAGGTGTTACTCTGAAACACTCTTCCTTCTTCTGGGGAGTTCCCCTTGTCTCCTGTATCATATCTCCTATTTCCCAGATCCTATTTCTTCCTCTTCTTGGAGGAAGAAAAATTCTGTCATTTTGATAGAGTGCGTTCTCCAGGAGCTTCCTGAAAAGGGGATTTTTCTAAGAACTTATCACAAAGTGCCTCATATCATGTAAATAATTCTCTGCAGCTTTCTCCGCGGAATCACCATGGCGGCTGGGACCCTGTACACGTACCCCGAGAACTGGAGGGCCTTCAAGGCCCTCATCGCCGCGCAGTACAGCGGGGCTCAGGTCCGCGTCCTCTCCGCACCACCCCACTTCCACTTCGGCCAGACCAACCGCACCCCTGAATTTCTCCGCAAGTTTCCTGCAGGCAAGGTCCCCGCATTTGAAGGTGACGATGGATTCTGTGTGTTCGAGAGCAATGCCATTGCCTACTACGTGAGCAATGAGGACCTGCGGGGAAGCAGCCCCGAAGCAGCGGCCCAGGTGGTGCAGTGGGTGAGCTTCGCCGACAGCGACATCGTGCCCCCCGCCAGCACCTGGGTGTTCCCCACCTTGGGCATCATGCACTACAACCGGCAGGCCACAGAGACTGCGAAGGAGGACATGAGGCGGATCCTGGGGCTGCTGGATGCTCACTTGAAGACCAGGACCTTCCTGGTGGGCGAACGGGTGACCCTGGCTGACATCACGGTCGTCTGCACGCGGCTGTGGCTCTACAAGCAGGTCCTGGAGCCGTCCTTCCGCCAGGCCTTCCCCAACACCAACCGCTGGTTCCTCACCTGCATCAACCAGCCCCAGTTCCGCGCCGTCTTGGGGGAGGTGAAGCTCTGCGAGAAGATGGCCCAGTTTGATGCTAACAAGTTCGCAGAGAGCCAGCCTAAGAAGGACGCCCCTCGGAAGGAGAAGGCACCCCGGGAGGAGAAGCCGAAGGCCCAGGCCGAGCGGAAGGAGGAGGAGAAGGCCGCCGCGCCCGCGCCCGAGGAGGAGATGGACGAATGTGAGCAGGCGCTGGCGGCCGAGCCCAAAGCCAAGGAGCCCTTTGCTCACCTGCCCAAGAGCACCTTTGTGTTGGACGAATTCAAGCGCAAGTACTCCAACGAGGACTCGCTGGCGGTGGCGCTGCCGTACTTCTGGGAGCACTTCGACAAGGACGGCTGGTCGCTGTGGTACTCCGAGTACCGCTTCCCGGAGGAGCTCAGCCAGACCTTCACGAGCTGCAGCCTCATCACCGGAACGTTCCAGCGGTTGGACAAGCTGAGGAAGAACGCCTTCGCCAGCGTCATCCTCTTTGGAACCAATAACAGCAGCTCCATCTCGGGGGTCTGGGTCTTCCGCGGCCAGGAGCTCGCCTTGCCGCTGAGCCCCGACTGGCAGGTGGACTACGAGTCGTACACGTGGCGGAAGCTGGACCCGGCAGCGCGGAGGCCCAGACGCTGGTGCGAGAGTACTTTTGCTGGGAGGGGGCCTTCCAGCACGTGGGCAAAGCCTTCAACCAGGGCAAGATCTTCAAGTGACCAGCGCTGGCCACCGCCCGGCTGCCGGCCCCCGTCCTCCCGGGAGCGGGGGTCATTAAAGGAAACTGAACATCCAAAAAAATAAAAAATAAAAAAAATAATAATTCTCTGCAGAATTTCAAGAGCGATGTTTCATAGTCTTTGTCCAATTTAGCTGTTAAAAGTTTAAATCCAATATGATTCTCTATACTTTCTATACAAAATATTCTTTTTCTCTGGAATCTTACAGAATACTAGAGGTCTAGTGCACATATTCATACACCAGTGTGGTCCCTCAGCCTGGCCTACACCCTCTTGCAATTTGAGACTCTTCAGGGTATGCCGGACTGTCCGTTTTGGTGGGGATTGGGCAAAAACCTTCAGTCTAACATGTCCTGAGGGATGTAGTAGTATGTGAAGCAGTAGGCAGCTGGGGAGGAGCCCACACCTGGGCTGGGAGCCGCGCTGCTCCCATTTATCCCATCCCCACTGTGCTTGATGCCACCTGCCACTGCCACAGCTCAGTAGCAACGCTGCAGAGGTGGGAGAGGTTCACGCCACTGTAGCTGCCCTTACCAGCAGTGAGCCTGGCATCTGGTGCCTGTAGGTCAGCTGAGTGGTGCTCCTGTTGTAGGAGTGCACTGATCACCAAGGGCCAGCTTCTGCGTTGAGTGTCTGCCCCCTAGTGGTCAGTGTGTGTCATAGTGACCAGCCAACCAGTTGTTCAGTCACTTAGGCTTTTATATATAGATTATTTTTCAGTCAGGGTTTTAAAACTTCATTTGGTAGTTCTTTTCTATTTAGACCAGAAGCCCGGTGCATGAAAATCTGGGGTAGCAATATTTATATCTAACAAAATAGATTTCCAGGAGAAGGCCATAGCAAGAGATAATAAAGGCCACTTCATAAACTAAAGGGATTGATACAACAAGATGCTATAACTCTGTTGAACATATATGCACAGAATAGAGGAGCATATAAGTATATATTTTTTAAAAAAACCTCTGGAGGACTTTAAGGGAGATATAGACACCAATGTCGTCATAATAGGGGACTTTATTTTTTTAATTTCTTTATTGATTAAGTTATTACATATGTGTCCTCATGCCTGCAGCCCCCTGTTGTCTGTGTCCATTGATTAGGCTTATATGCTTGGTTAATATCTTCCCCTTATCCCTACTGTCCCCTACCTTCCCTGAGGGTTGATGTTCTGATTGATGTTTCTCTGTCTCTAGATCTGCTCTTGTTCATCACTTTATGTTGTTCATTATATTCCATAATGAGTGAGATCATGGGATATTTATCTTTCTATGACTGGCTTATTTCATTTAGATAATGCTCTCCATCTCCATCCATCTTATTGCAAATGGTAAGAACCTTTTTTTTACTGCAGTGTGGTATTCCATTGTGTAGATGTACCATGGTTTTTTAATCCACTCATCTGCTGATGGACACTTAGGCTGTTTCCAAATCTTAGCTATGGTAACTTGTGCTGCTATGAACATAGGGGTGCATATATCCTTTCTGATGGGTGTGTCTGATTTCTTGGGATTTATTCTTAGAAGTGGGATCACTGGGTAAAATGGGAGTTCCATTTTTAGTTTTTTGAGGGAACTCCATGCTGTTCTCCACAGTGGCTGCACCAGTCTGCATTCCCACCAGCAGTGCACATGGGTCCTTTTTCTCCGCCTCCTCAACAGCACTTGTCCTTTGTTGGTTTGTTGATGACTGCCATTCTGACAGGTGTGAGATGATACCACATTGTTGTTTTGATTTGCATCTCTCTGATGATTAGTGACTTTGAGGAGATTTTTATATATCTCTTGACCTTCCTTCTGTCTTCTCTCTAAAAGTGTCTATTTAGGTCGGTTGCCCATTTTTTGATTGGGTTGTTTATCTTCTTTTTGTTAAGTTGTATGAGTTCCCTATAAATGTTGGAGATTAAACACTTATCGTTGATATTATTGGCAAATATGTTCTCCCATCCAGTGGGCTTTCTTGTTGTTTTATTGATGGTTTCCTTTTCTGTGCAAAAACTCTTTATTTTGATGTAGTCCCATTTGTTTATTTTCTCTTTAGTTTCCATTGCCCTAGGAGCAGTATCAATGAATAAATTGCTTCAGCATATGTCTGAGATTTTGCTGCCTGTGGATTCCTCTAGTATTTTTATGGTTTCCCATTGTATGTTAAATACTTGATCCATTTTGAGTTTATTTGTGTGTATAGTGTAAGTTGGTGATCTAGCTTCATTTTTTTGCATGTATCTGTCCAATTTTCCCAACACAGTTTATTGAAGAGACTATCTTGACTCCTTTGTATGCTCATACCTCCTTTGTCAAATATTAATTGAGCATAGTCATTTGGGTTGATTTCTGTTCTGTTCTTATGCCCGTACCAGGCAGTTTTGAGAACAGTGGCTTTGTAATACAGCTTGAAATCTGGTATTGAAATCCCACCTACTTTGTTCTTCATTATCAGGATTGCTATAGCTACTTGGGGTCTTTTTTTATTCCAAACTTTTTGGAAAGTTTGTTCTAGGTCTGTGAAGTATGCCTTTGGTATTTTCATGGGGATTGCATTTAATTTATAGATTGCTTTGGGTAGAATGGACATTTGATGATATTGATTCTCCCAATCCATGAACATGGTATATTCTTCCATGTGTTTATGTCTTCCTCTATTTCTTTTTTCAGTGTCATGTAGTTTCTGCATATTGCTCTTTTACCTCTTTAGTTAAGTTTATTCCTAGGTATCTTAATTTTTTTGGTGCAATGGTAAATGGGATTGCTTTTTCAGTCTTTCTTTCTGTAAGTTCATTATTGGTGTATAGAAATGCCTTGATTTCTTGGCATTAATTTTGTATTCTACTACATTGCCAAATTCATTAACTAGGTCTAATAATTTTTTGATGGAGTCTTTAGGGTTTTCTATTTACAACATCATGTCATCTGCAAATAAGGACAGCTTTACTTCTTTTACAATTCAGATGCCTTTTATTTCTTCTTCTTGTCTGATTGCAATGGCTAGTACTTCCAGCACTATGTTGAACAGGAGTGGTGAGAGTAAGCATCCCTGTCTTGTTCCTGTTATTAGAGGAAGTGGTTTTAGTTTTTGCCCATTAAGTATGATGTTGCCTATGGTTTTGTCATATATGGCTTTTAATATGTTGAATTATGATCTTACAATTGCCACCTTGCTGAGAGTTTTTAATCAAGAAAGGTTGTTGGATTTTGTCAAATGCTTTTTCTCCATCAATTGATATGACTGTGATTTTTATCTCTCAATTTGTTTATGTGATGTATCACATTTATTGATTTGCAAATATTATACCAACTCTACCCTTGGTCTTAGCCACTCTATTGTCTATGTCCATAGGTAATGCATGCATATATATATATATATATATATATATATATATATATGTGTGTGTGTGTGTGTGTTTAATATGCAAATTGACTGAACAGCAAAACAATCAAAAAACTGGTCATTATGACATGCGTTGACCACCAAGAGGTGTGCACAGAAAATGGTTGGCCTCTGCAGCAGGTGGCAAAGCACAGAACATGAAGGGCATTGGCCACAGCAGGATGGTGGAGCAGATGGGTGGGGACAGCAGACCAAGGTGGGGTGCTGGTCTCTGTTATTGGGGCAAGCATCTGGTGGTTACTGAAAATTCTTTGCTTCTACATGTTGTAATCCTATACTCTACTATTTGAATCCCTGTAAATTAATCTTTATTTCAGTTAGTGTGTGCTTAATTTCTGACTGATTCTTTTGCATGTCTTTGGCATTCTCACTAAGATCCTTGAAAGCCTCACTAAGTCCTAGAAGGTCTCATGAAGATCCTTGAGTAACCTTCTAACTATGGTTTTGAACCCTGTATCCAGTAGTTTGCTTTCTCCCATTTCTTTCATTTGTGACATATTTCTTTGTCTCCACATTTTGGCTGCTTTTCTGTGTTTGTTATATGTATCAGATAGAGCCGCTATGTCTCCTGGAATTGGCAGTGGCCTTGTATAGTAGGTGCCCTTGTAGGGTCCATTGGCTCAGCCTTTCCAGTCACTTGACTTGGCACTCTAGGTGTTCCCCTTTGTGGGATGTGTGCACTATCTTCTTGAGACTTGATTGCTGTTGGTGTCACTGGAAGGAATTCACCTACAGTCCAATTAGCTGTAAGGATGAGCTGAAACTGTAGTGGAAGAGCTTCTGTGCAGGAAACAGCCCTATGGAGCAGGAATTGCTTCAGTTGGGCTTTGGTTTTCACTGAGTCTGCGCCTTGTGTGTGTGTCACTTTAAAAAAATCAATAAAATATATTTTTATATATATTGTTCTATATATTAGGTGTAATTTGAAATGGTCTGAATCTATCCACAGGGTGCACTGGTCCTTGGGTCTCCAGGGAGGTGCAAAGTCAGCCACTGCTTGGGGCTACCCAGTAGGAGCTACAGAGAGATCTGTAGATTTCTCCTATTTGTATCAAATTTAGAAGTGCCCATGTGAGGCCCAGTTGTGAAGCAAAGGAGACTGGTTCTGGTACCACGTCTTGGGTCTTTTATTGATTAGTTTGGGTTATGTCACCAGCTTCAGCTCATTTGAGAGATTTCAGCAGTCTGAAGCCTGAACCAAGACAGGCCATTCATATGGAAAAGCTTCTGCAAACAACTTGCGTGGGGCTGCAAACTGGTCTAAAGGAATTACCAAAGTGGAGTAAACAGTGTGCTCCAGGTTGATGGGACTCAGAGATGGTTGCCAGTCAGCCCTGGGACTGGGGAAGTCTTGGCATAGAAACAATGACCCCTGTGAGCACCTTCATCTGTAGAAAGCTGCTTCTGAGTCCCTGCCCCAATGCCAGACACTCCAATTCCTTACAATATGTATCTGGGTCCCTCAATGACCTCCTGTCACTGGTGTTCAGAGGCAGTGAGCAAGAATAAGTTTGTGCCCAGGCCTTTAAAAGGAATAGCCTCCATGTTCCTTGGTCAAAATCCCCACTGGTTTTTACAGCCCATAGTTACAGGTAATTTTCTTCCCAGCTCTGGTACCCTGGGTGGGGGTCTGTTATGGGACTGAGACCCATTGCTCCTCATGGCAGACTCTGCAGGGAAAGTCTCCCTCTGGATTAAAAAAATGGCCCATGTGGGTGCCGGATCAGCCAAGCCCATGCCTCCACCCCTCCTAACAGTCTCAATGTGTTTTCTTCTTTACTTCTCTAATTATAAAGAGAAGTAAAGCCAGCTTTCAGATGGTTGTGAATGATGATTGTTATATATATTAGGTGTAATTTTTAAAAAATATATTTTATTGATTTTTTTACAGAGAGGAAGGGAGATGAATAGAGAGTTAGAAACATCAATAAGAGAGAAACATCGATCAGCTGCCTCCTACATGCCCCCCAGCGGGGATGTGCCCCAACCAAGGTACATGCCCTTGACTGGAATCAAACCTGGGCCTTTCAATCCGCAGGCAGATGCTTTATTCCGCTGAGCCAAACCGATTTTAGCATATTGTTTGTAATTTTGATGTGGCTGTGAGAGGCAGTGAATAACGAGGTTTACCTATGGTAACATCTTAGTTTCTCTCTCCCAACACCCTTTTTTTATATAAACTCTCAGCAAAGTGGGAAGAGAGGGATCACACACCAGCATAATAAAAGCCATATATGAAAAGCTTACAGACAACATTATACTCAATGGAAAAAAACTAAAACCACTTCCCTCAAGAATAGGAACAAGAAAGGGATGCCCACTTCCACTACTCTTGTTCAACAAAGTACCAGAAGTCCTAACCATAGGAATCAGACAATAAGAAAAAAAAGGCATCCAAATTGGAAAGGAGGAAGTAAAACTGTTATTATTTAATAGAGGACATGATATTGTACATGTGAAACCCTAAAGACTACATTAAAGAAACCTACTAGACTTAATAAATAAATTTGGCAATATAGCAGCATATAAATTAACATCCAGAAATATATGACATTTTTATATACTAATATTGAATTCTCAGAAAGAGAAACAAACAAACAAAAATCTCATTTACCATTGCAATGGTAAATATTAAGATACTTAGGAATAAGCTTAACCAAGGAGGTAAAAGACTTATACTTGGAAAACTATAGAAAATTGAATAAAGCGATAGAAGATGATATCAACAATTGGAAAAATATATCATGTTCATGGATTATTGAAATGAGCACTATTAAAATTTCCAAACTATCCAAAGCAATATATAGATTCAATGCAATCCCTATTAAAGTGTAGATGGCATATATCACAGATCTAGAACAAATACTTCAAAAATTTATATGGACCCAAATAGCCACAGCAATCTTGAGAAAAAAGAACAAAGTTGGAGGAATCAAAATAACAGATGTCAAGTTATACTACAAAGCTACTATACTCAAAACAGCCTTGTACTGGCACTGTAAAAACAGGAATATAGATCAATTGAACAGAACATAGAAACCAGAAATCAGCCTCAGTCCTTATACTAAATTAATATTTTCAAAGAAGGCAAGAACATAAATGGAGTAAAGACAGTCTCTTTAAGAAATGGTGTTGAGAAAATTGGACAGTTACATGCAAAAAAAAAATGAAACTAGACCATCAATACACAGAAAAATCTCAAGTTGGATAAAATACTTAAATGTTAAGTCAGAAACCACACAAATCTCAGAAGAAACCATAGGCAGCAAAATCTCAGACATCTCTTGTAGCAATTTATTTACAGATACATCTCTTAGGGCAAAGGAAATTAAGGAGAAAATAAACAAATGGAACTATATCAAAATAAAAACTTCTGCACAACAAAAGAAACCACAAGAAAAGCCCAATGCCCATCAACAGATAAGTAGATTAAAAAGTGTGGTAAATTTACACAATGGGATACTAAGTAAAATTTACACAATTTTTATACTATTAAAAAGAATGAACTGTTACCATTTGTAACAGCATGAATGGATTTGGAGAGTATTATGCTAAGAGAAATAAGCCAGTCAGAGAAACATAAATGTCACATGATCTCACTTATACATGAAATTCAATGAACAAAATAAACTGATGAACAAAATAAATCCAGATACATAGAAGCATGAAACAGACTATTGAATAACAGAGGGAACATGGAATAGGGTGAGTAGGTGAGAATAGATCAGCTAAAGAACTAATAGGCATATATACATAACCTATGGACACAGACAGTGTGGTGAAGAACTAGGGTAGGTGGCAAGTGGTGGGTTAAAAGAGGTCAATGGGGGGGAAAAGAGAGATACATAATATTTTCAACAATAAAGATTAAAAAAATTCTCATCATTTATTTTTCATGAATACAGAATCTTTTATTTTTTCCACAGAATTAATGGTTTTGAAAAAGTCACTGAAACAGGTTTGGCTCAGTGGATAGAGCGTCAGCCTGTGGACTGGAAGGTCCCAGGTTCGATTCCAGTCAAGAGCATGTACCTTGGTTGTGGGCACAAACCCAGGAGGAGGTGTGCAGGAGGCAGCTGATCGATGTTTCTCTCTCATCAATGTTTCTAGCTCTCTATACCTCTCCCTTCCTCTCTGTAAAAAATCAATAAAACATTTAAAAAAAAAGAAATCTATGGCATTTCTATACACCAATAGTGAACTTACAGAAAGAGAGACTAAAAGAGCAATCCCATTTACCATTGCAAAAAACAATTATGGCACCTAGGAATAAAGTTAACTAAGGAGGTAAAAGACCTCTACTCAGAAAACTACAGGACATTGAAAAAAGACATAGAGGAAGACATAAATAGATGGAAGAATATAACATGCTCATTGATTGGTAGAATCAACATCATTAAAATGTCCATATTTCCCAAAGCAATCTATAGATTCAATACACTCCCCATTAAAATACAAATGGCATTTTTCACAGACCTAGCATGAGTTCTCCAAAAATATATCTGGAATAAAAAAGACCTCAAATAGCTACAGCAATCCTGAGAAAGAAGAGAAATGTAGGAGGGACTCAATACTAGATATCAAGCTGTATTACAAAACCACTGTTTTCAAAACTGCCAGGTACTGGCAGAAGAACAGACATATAGAACAATGAAATAGAATAGAGAACCCAGATATAATCCCAAACCATTATGCTCAATTAATATTTGACAAAGGAGAAGAGTTTCAGAGGGGAGGAATCCAAGATGGCGGCATAGGTAAACACCTACAGTGCTGCCTCGCACAACAATTTCAAAACTACAACTAAAAGACAGAACAGACATCATCCAGAACCACAGGAAAGCTGGCGGAGTGTAAGTTCTACAGCAAGAAGGAAAGAGAGGGGCTCACGGAGACCCAGAGGAGCTGCAAAAAGCCGAGGTACTGAGACGCGCGCGCTGAGAGAGCGGGTGCCAGAGTACCTGGCTGGCTTTCTCTGGCGGGAGGGAAACGGAGACTCTCAAAGGCATTGAACCCCTTATTTCACGACACTAAACCCCAGATCCAGCGAAACTCATACGGGGGGAGTTTGGACTGTGAAAAGGGAGAGGTACACGGAAATTTAGGGGAATCACAGAAGATCAGGTCTGGTCTCGCACGCGGACGGTGCTGCGCGCAGGACAGATTGCTGATTGTGCCGCTGGCTTTCGCGAGTGGGTGGGAGACAGACCCTCCGAACTGTGCCACTTCTGACTCCACTAAGCCCCTGTTTCGGGCGAAGCCCGGGGGACCTAGACTCCTGTGGTCCTAGTGCTCAGGGGAGCTGGAAAGGCAGCGGTTAGAGGCACTGCAGGTGCGAGCGCACACAAGGACCGCTCCAGGGATTACCCAGTCACGTGAGACTCAGGGGCCGTGGAGGGCGGGGCCGACTGGAAGGCAAGGTGGTCCCTTAAGCCCTGAGACTCCACCCCGCCCAAGCTCAACAGAGGCTTCTTCGGTTTTGCATCTGGTATCATAAGGCTGAATCCAACACAGAAGTTTCCCCGGCATAGTGAAAATGCCGAAACAAGGGAAGGGATCACAAACAAAAGAAATGGAGAAAAAAAAAACAACTGGATATAGAGTTCGAAACCACGCTTGTAAGGTTTTTCAAGAATATGCTAGAAAAATTTGATAAATTTAGTGAGACTCAAGAGGAGATGAAAAAAGACCAACTAGCAATACAAAAGAGCCAACTAGAGATGGAAAAGGTCCTATTAAAGATGATAAAGGACCAAATAGAAATTAAACATACACTGAAATAAAAAATATTATACAGAGTCCTAACAGCAGACTAGAGAAAGGCAAGAATCAAGTAAAAAATTTGAAATATAAAGAAGCAGACAACATTCAACTGGAAAAGCAAGAAGAGAAAAGAATGCAAAAATGTGAACATAATGTAAGGAGACTCTGGGACAGCTTCAAGTGTACCAACATCAGAATTGTGGGGGTGCCAGAAGAAGAGAGAGAGCAAGATGCTGAAAACCTGTTTAAAGAAATAATGACTAAAAACTTCCCACATCTGGTAAAAGAAATAGACTTACAAGTCCAGGAAGCACACAGAACCCCAAAGAAAAGGAATCCAAAGAGGACTACACCAAGACACATCATAATTAAAATGCCAAGAGCAAAAGAGAAAGAGAGAATATTAAAAGCAGCAAGAGAAAAACAGTTTATTACCTACAAGGGAGCACCCATACGACTGTCAGCTGATTTCTCAACAGAAACGATTCAGGCCAGAAGGGAGTGGCAAGAAATATTCAACGTGATGAATAGCAAGAACCTACAACCAAGAATAATCTATCCAGCAAAGCTAACATTCAGAATTGAAGGGCAGATAAAGAGCTTCACAAATAAGAAAAAGCTAAAGGAGTTCATCAACTCCAAACCAGTATTATATGAAATGCTGAAAGGTACTCTTTTAGAAGAGGAAGAAGAAAAAGGTAAAAGCCAAAAAATTATGAACAACAAATACATATCTATCAACAAGTGAATCTAAAAATTAAGTGAATTAAAAATTTGATCAACAGAATAAACTGGTGAATATAATAGAATCAGGAGCACAGAAAGGGAGTGGACTGATAATTCTCAGGGGGAAAGGGGTGGGGGTGTACAGGGAGAGACTGGACAAAAATCATACACCTATGGATGAGATCAATGGGAGGGAGCTAAGGGCAGAGGGAGGGGTGGGAGCTGGGTGGAGGGGTGTTATGGAGGGGAAAAAAGAGAAACAAATGTAATAATCTGAATAATAAAGATTTAAGTTAAAAAAATATATTTGACAAAGGAGGCATGAACATACAATGGAGTCAAAACAGTCTCTTCCATAAATGGTGTTGGGAAGATTTGACAGATGCATGCAAAAATGAAACTAGACCACCAAGTTACACATAATTGCCTGGCTTATTTCATTTAACATAATGTTCTTCAGGTCTATCCATGCTGCTACAAATGGTAAGAATTCCTTCCTTTTTATAGCAGTGTAGTATTCCATTGTGTAGATGGACCATAGTTTTCTAATCCACTCATCTGCTGATGGGCATTTAGGCTGTTTCCAAATTCTAGCTATTTTAAATTGTGCTGCTATGAACATAGGAGTGCATATATCCTTTCATATTGGTGTTTCTGTTTTCTTGGGATATATTCCTACAAGTGGTGTTACTGGGTTAAATGGCAGTTTCATTTTAATTTTTTGAGGAAACTTCATACTGTTTTCCATGAGGAGAAAAAGGAGGGGTTCTTTTTCTCCACATCCTTACTAGCACTTTTCATTTGTCGATTTGTTGATAATATCCATTCTGACAGGTGTGAGTTGGTACCTCATTGTTTTAATTTGCATCTCTTGCATGATTAGTTACTTTCAACATGTTTTCATACATCTCTTGGCCTTCTTTATGTCTTCTTTCAAAAAGTGTCTACTTAGGTCCTTTGCCCATTGTTGAATGGATTGCTTATCTTTCTTTGTTAAGTGGTATGAGTTCCCTGTAAATGTCAGAGATTAAATCTTTACCAAAGATAACATTGCCAAATATGTTCTCCCATGCAGTGGGCTTTCTTATTATTTTGTGATGGTTTCTTTTGCTTTTCTGAAGCTTTTCATTTTGATGTAGTCCCATTTGTTTATTTTCTCCTTATGTTTTCATTGTCCTAGGAACTGTAAGAGTAAAGATATTGCTACAACATATGTGTGATTGTTCTTGTCTGTGGCTTCTTCTAAAATTTTTATGGCTTCCTATCTTTTTTTTAAATTAAATCTTTATTATTCAGATTACTACATTTGTCTCTCTTTTTTCCCCTCCATAGCTCCCCTCCACCCAACTCCCACCTTTCCCTCTGCCCTTACCTCCCTCCTATTGACCTCATCCATAGGTGTATGATTTTTGTCCAGTCTCTTCCTGTACACCCCTCACTCCTTTCCCCTTAAGAATTATCAGTCCACCCCCTTCCTGTGCTCCTGATTCTATTATATTCACCAGTTTATTCTGTTGATCAAATTTTTAATTCACTTAATTTTTAGATTCACTTGTTGATAGATGTGTATTTGTTGTTCATAATTTTTTGGCTTTTACCTTTTTCTTCTTCCTCTTCTAAGAGAGTACCTTTCAGCATTTCATATAATACTGGTTTGGAGTTGATGAACTCCTTTAGCTTTTTCTTATCTGTGAAGCTCTTTATCTGTCCTTCAATTCTCAATGCTAGCTTTGCTGGATAGATTATTCTTGGTTGTAGGTTCTTGCTATTCATCACATTGAATATTCCTTGCCACTCCTGTCTGGCCTGCATCGTTTCTGTTGAGAAATCAGCTGACAGTCGTATGGGTGCTCCCTTGTAGGTAATGAACTGTTTTCTCTTGCTGCTTTTAATATTCTCTCTTTGTCTTTTGCTCTTGGTATTTTAATTATGATGTGTCTTGGTGTAGTCCTCTTTGGATTCCTTTTATATGGGGTTCTGTGGGCTTCCTGGACTTGTAAGTCTATTTCTTTTACCAGATGTGGGAACTTTTCAGTCATTATTTCTTTAAATAGGTTTTCAATATCTTGCTCTCTCTCTTTTTCTGGCACCTCCACAATTCTGATGTTGGTACTCTTGAAGCTGTCCCAGAGGCTCCTTACATTATCTTCACATTTGTGGATTCTTTTCTCTTCTTGCTTTTCCAGTTGAGTGTTTTGTGCTTCTTTATATTTCAAATTTTTGACTTGATTCTTGCCTTTCTCTAGTCTGCTGTTAGGACTTTGTATAATATTTGTTATTTCAGTCAGTGTATGTTTAATTTCTAGTTGGTCCTTTTTCATCTCTAGTTGGACCTTTTTCATCTCTAGTTAGTCCTTTTCCATCTCTAGTTGGTCTTTTTCCATCTCCAGTTGGATCTTTTGCTTCTCTAGTTGGTCCTTTTTCATCTCCTCTTGGCTCTCGCTAACTTTATCCAACTTTTCTAGGATATTCTTGAAAAACCTTATAAGCGTGCTTTTGAACTCTATATCCAGTCATTTGTTTTCCTCCATTTCTTTTGTTTGTGATCCCTTCCCTTGTCTCGGCATTTTCACTATGCCGGGAGAATTTCTGTATTCGATTCGGCCTTATGATACCAGACTTGCAAAACTGCAGAAGCCTCTCTGTTGAGCTTGGGATGGGTGGAGTCTCAAAGCTTAAGGGACCGCCTTGCCTTCCTGTTGGCCCCGCCCACCATGGCCCCTGAGTCTCATGTGACTGGGTAATTGCTGGAGCGGTCCTTGTGCGCTCGCACAGTGCCTCTAGATCGCTGCCTTTCCGGCTCCCCTGTGCTCCAGGACCACAAGAGTCTGGGTCTCCAGTGTTTCACCTGAAACTGGGGCTTAGTGGAGTCAGAAGTGGCACAGTTGGGAGGGTCTGTCTCCAGCCCACTCACGAAAGCCAGCAGCACAATCAGCAGTCTGACCTCTGCGCGCCACCAGACCTCCACACACGCGTCTCTGTACCTCAGCTTTTTGCAGCTCCTCTGAATCTCTGTGAGCCCCTCTCTTTCCCTCTATTTGTAGAATTTCCACTCAGCCAGCTTTCCTGTGGTTCTGGATGATGTCTATTCTGTCTTTTAGTTGTAGTTTTGAAATTGTTGTGCGAGGCAGCAGTGTAGGTGTTTACCTATGCCACCATCTTGGATTCTCTCCATGGCTTCATGTCTTATGTTTAAGTCCTTTACCCATTTTGAGTTTATTTTTGTGTATGGTGTAAGTTGCTGCTCCAGTTTCATGTTTTTGCATGTATCTGTACAATTTTCCCAACACAGTTTATTGAAGAGACTATCTTGACTCCATTGTATGCTCATTCCTCCTTTGTCAAATATTAATTGATCATAGTCATTTGGGTTGATTTCTGGGTTCTCTATTCTATCCCATTGATCTATATGTCTGTTCTTATGCCCGTACCAGGCAGTTTTGAGAACAGTGGCTTTGTAGTATAGCTTGATGTATGGTATTGTGATCCCTCCAACTTTGTTCTTCTGTCTCAGGAATGCTGCAGGTATTCGAGGTCTTTTTTTAATTTTATATATATTTTTGGAGAGTTTGTTCTAGATCTGTGAACTATTTCATTGGTATCTTAATGGTGATTGCATTGAATCTATAGATTGCTTTGGGAAGCATGGACATTTTAATGATGTTGATTCTACCAGTCTATGAACATGATATATTCTCCCATTTGACAATGTCTTTCTCAACGTCCTGTAGTTTCCTGAGTACAGGTCCTTTATATTCTTGGTTAATTTTATTTCTAAGTATCTTAATTTTTTGTTGCAATGGTGAAATGTGATTGCTTCTGTTAGTTTCTCTTTCTGTGAATTCATTGTTGGTGTATAAAAAGACCATAGACTTCTCAGTGTTAATTTTGTGTCCTGCTATATTGGCAAATTCATTTATTAAGGCTAGTAGTTTTTTAATGGAGTCTTTGGGCTTTCTATGTACAATATCATGTCATCTGCAAATAGAGATAACTTTACTTCTTCTTTTTCGGTTTGGATACCTTTTATTTCTTTTTCTTGTCTGATCACAATGGCCAGTACTTCTAGTAATATGTAGAACAGGAGTGTAGGCATCCCTGTTTTTTCTTGTTCTTAGGGAAAATGGTTTTAGTGTTTGCCCATTTAGTATGATGTTGGCTGTAGGTTTGTCATGTATGGCCTTTACCATGTTGAGATATGCTCCCTCTATTCCAACTTTGCTGAGAGTTTTTATCAAAAATGGGTGTTGGATTTTGATGAATGCAGTTTCTGCATCTATTGATATGATCATATGATGTTTGTTTTTCAATTTGTTTTATTTGATGTATCACAATTATTGATTTGCATTCCTGTAATAAATCCCACTTGATCAAGGTGTATGGTCTTCTATACTAATAAAAGGGTAATATGCAAATTGGTCAGGACATCCTCACAGGAATAACCAAACAGCAGGTTGCATGGGGGTGACAAGGCAAGCAGAGGGATTAGTGATGGATGACCAAATGACTTAACAGTAGGCTGTGTGGGGTGACCAGGTTGTTAGGGGGGCAGTGAAGGTTGACCAGGCTGGCAGGGAGGGGGAGTTGTTGGCAACTATGCTAGTGGGGGACAGTTAGGGGTGACCAGGCTGGAAGCAGGGCAGTTGAAAGCTACCAGGCCAGTGGGGAGACAGTAGAGACAGTAAGGGGCAACCAGGCTGGCCGGGGGGGCGGCCCCGCCGGGCGGGGAGTTGAGTGTGACCAGTCTGGCAGTGATGGGGCAGCATTTGGGGGTTACCAGGCAGGCAGGCAAGTGAGCAATTAGGAGTAAGCTGTCCCTGATTGTGAGAGAGATGTCTGGATTGGAGAGGGTGCAGGCTGGGCTGAGGGGACCCACAAATTTTGTGCACTAGATCTATTTTTAATATATTGCTGGATGTGATTTGCTAATATTTTTTGAGGGTCTATATTCATCAGGATCTTTGCCTGTAATTCACTTTCTTTGTAGTATCTTTATCTAGTTTTGCATTAGGCTAATAATGGCCTCTTGGATTTTCTGAAATAGTTAGAACAGTATAGGTGATAGTTCTTCTTTGAATGTTTGGAACAATTCACTGTGAAGCCGTCTGGACCTGGGCTTTTGTTTGATGAGACTTTTTTTTTTTTAATTACTGCTTCTATTTCACCTACTGTTATTGGCCTATTCAGTTTTTTTTTATTTTCCCAGACTGTTTTGGGAGATTGTATTTTTCTAGAAATTTGTCTAGCTTGTTGTCACATAGTTGTTCACTGTATTTCTTACAATCTTTTGTATTTCTGTGGTGTCTGTGGTTACTTCTCCACTTTCATTTCTGATTTTATTTATTTGTGACCTATCTCTTTATTTCTTGATGAATCTGGCTATTGGTTTATCTATTTCGTTTATCCTTTCTAAGAACCAGTTCATTGATTTTATTACTTTTTAATCTCTATGTTATTTATTTCTGCTCTGATCTTTATCATTTCCTCCCTTCTACTTACTCGGGCTTTACATTTTTTTTCTCTTCCTAGTTCTTTAAGTTGTAAGATTAAGTAGTTTATTGCTGATTTTTTATTTTCTTTTTCTTTTTTGAGATATGCCTGTAGTGCTATGAACTTCCCTCTCATGACTGTTTTTGCTGTGTCCCAGAGATTTGGGGTTGTTGTGTGTTTTTATTTGTTTCCAGGAAGTTTTTTTTTTATTTCTTTCTTGATCTTGTTGGTAACCCATTCATTGTTTAATAACATGCTACTTAGCCTCCATGTGTTTGAATGTTTAGAAGTGTTTCTACTGTAGTTGATTTCTAATTTCTTTCCACTGTGATATGAGAAGATGCTTGATATGATTTCAATCTTCTTGAACTTATAGAGACTTGTTTGTGTCCTACTATGTGGTCTATCTTTGTGAATGATCTATGTGCACTTGAGAAAAATGTATATTCTGCTGCATTGGGGTAAAATGTTATATAAATGTCTATTAGATCCATCTGATAGATGTCCTGTTTTGTTTTTAAATTTTTGCCTGGAAGATCTGTCCAGTGAGGTCAGAGGGGTGTTAAAGTCCTCTACTAGGACTGCATTGTTGTTAATCTCTCCATTAGTCCTCTAGAATTTTTTTTTAAAAATATTTAGATGCACCTATATTAGGTGCATATATGTTTACCAGGGTTATGTCCCTTTGTTGGATCTATCCCTTTAAGATTACTTAGTGACCTTTGTTATCTCTTGTGATGGCATTCATTTGAAAGTCTGTTTTGTGAAATAAGTATGTTGCTACTCCAGCTTTTTTTTCTTTTCCATTTCATGAAAACATTTTTTCTCCCCTCACTTTCATCCTGTGTGTCTTCTGTTTTGAGGTGGGTCTCTTGTAGACAGCATATATAGTTGGGTCATGTTTTTGTATCTATTCAATTACCCTATGCTTTTGATTGGAACATTTAATTGATTTATACCTAGGGCTACTATTGAGAGGAATTTATTTATAGCCATTTTAATTCTGTATGGCTAGGTTTTTCTCTCTGTTTCTTCTTAGCAGAAACTCTACATGCCAAAAGGGAATGGCATGAAGAGTTTATGGCAAATCCCTTTAGAATTTCTTATAATGCTGACTTGATGATGATGAACTCCTTTCTCCTTTTTTTTTTTTTTTTTTTTTTTTGGTCCAGGAAGCTCTTCATTTGACCATCTATTTTGAATATTAGCCTTGCTGGATATAGTAATACTTGTCTTAGATCCTTGCTTTCCATTACCTTGAGTACTTCATGCCATTCCATTTTGGCCTGTAAAGTTTCTGCTGAGCAATTAGGTGTCAGCATTTTGGGAACTCCTTGTAGGTAACAGTTTTATTTTATCTTGCTGATCTTAAGATTCCCTTATTGTCTTTAATTTTTGGCATTTTAATTATGATGTATCTGGATATGGGTCTGTTTAGGTTCTTCTTGTTTGGAGCTCTCCTTGATTCCTAAATTTGTGTGACTTTTTCCTTTACCAGGTTAATAAATTTTTCTACCATTATCTCTTTGAACACCTTCTCTATTCCTTTTTCCCTTTATGCCTCTTCTGGCATACCTGCTATTCTAATATTGTTACATTTCACATTATCTCACAGCTCCCACTAGCTGTCCTCCTGTGTTTTAAGTGGTTTTTTTTTCCTTTTTGGTTCTCATTCAGACAAAACAGAAAAATATCTGTTTTCTAATTCACTGGTTAGATCCTCATCTTTCCCCAATCTGCTGTATATTCCCTCCTATTTGTTCTTTATATGTATTTGTCATTCTTTATTTCAGACTATTCTTTTTTCATAATTAAGATATGTTTTTTATACTCTTGAGCATTTTTTACCATCATTACTCTGAACTCTGTTTCAGATAAGTTTCTTATCTCTTCTTAATTACCTCTTCTTCTGGAGAATTCTCCAATTCTTTCATCTAGGGGTTGTCTCTTTATCTCCTCATTTTGATTGTCTGTATTTCTGACTATGTTTTAGATAGATGCTCTACACCATGCAATCTCTAGTGCAGGATAGTGTTAAAGGCAATTTCTGACTAATTGGATCAGGCAAAGACTCAAAGCCTCCGAAGACCATCTCTGTCTATAGACTAATAGGATTCCAACTTGAAATTTTCCCCAGGCAATTGTCCTCAGGTGTAGCAAGAGTTTTTCAACAGGGTGGGGCAGTTGCTTCTGCCTGGAGGCTAATTGTTACTTTTACTATCTTAAGTGATCTGAGGGCAAGGGTTTTTTTCAATAGGGTGTGATAACTCTCTCCCCCAATGCAAAGCAAATGTCTATGTGGGAAAGATGTTCTCTGCTGTATGAAGGAATGACTTAGCCCAGGAAACTTGGGATGTCTGCCTTTTGAGTTCTATCCCCCAAGTTCCCAATCCAAGGTTCTGCTCTCACAATTCCAGTCCACTTCACCCTCTCTCTGCTAGAGCATGGGGTGGGTGGCTCCACAGGGAATTTTTGTGGTGGTCCTTTAAAAGGGTGCCTGAACGTTCAGCTGTCACTCTCTGGCAGAGAGGACCCCACTGCTTTTCATAGCTAGCTGTTATGAGAGTACTCTCCTCAGATTTGGTGCTCTCTGCTGGGGACTCCAGCTTTGGGGTTAGATTGCAGATTTCTCAGTGGCACCTCTCCACAGTTGAGATATCCCTCTGCAACTTCAGTTCCTATCTGTGGGTGCCTAGCCAGCCCTTTCATGCCCCCACCCCACCTACCAGTCTCTATGCAGTCTCCACCTTCAGCCCTCAGGTATCTGGGTTCTCTCCTATGAATTTTTCATTGATTATTCAGGGAGCCTTTCCATATTTTAGTTGTAATTCCAGTTTATTCCTGGAAGCATCTCGTGCAGCATCCACCTACTGTCCTGCCATTTTTAATCATTGTTATCCTCTTTTTAAAGATTAAGAGACAGGCTCAGAGAGGATAGTTTGCCTATGGACACAGCCAAGTTTCAAACCTAGGTCTAAGTCCAGTTCTTCTACTTGACCCTTACACATCTTCCCTAACAAACTAAAGGGTCAACAAGAACAACAGCAAGAATGAAACTTTCTGAGATGCTCTGTCTTGCTTTAATCTGAAAAAAAAAAATCAGTTTTATTTGTTTTAGATAGTTATGCTTCTTACTGTAAATGTAAGATTGTATCTGCTTTTTCACATAGCACTATTCATAGTCTTTAAAACATCATTTGTAATGACTATGTAATATTACAACTAATGTACCACTCTTTATTTAATCTTTCCCCTAAACTTTGAATTTTTTAGTATTCTAATTTTCCAGAATATTAAATAATGTTGAAAGTTTTATCTTTTATTGTTATTTATTTCCAATGTATAGATTATTAAAAATAGATTTGTTTGATCAAAATGTATAAACATTTCTAAAGATCTTGACACATATTGCTTGGGAAAAAATCTAAATAAAAGTGTGGCATAATTTGCACTTTCAATGAGGACTGTAAATTTCACAAATGACTACAAAAAACACCAAATGGAGAAAATATCATTTGAATATTGCCAAATCTAAATAAAAGACTTAGATAGATGACCATAACTTGATAGTGGAAAGCATTCTTGTCCTTATTCAAATGATTCCAGGCTACAAAAAAAGGAAAACCAAAGTAAGTAAAATAGTAAATTTGACTTGATTAATGATTCCTAATCCAGGTAGCAATTGAAATTTACAGTTTATATTCAAAACATAATAGATTAGAAGAGTATCTATTTGAAACTGCTAGGAAAGAAATGATCTAATACTAGAGGACCAGTGCACGGATTCATACACTGGTTGGGGCAGGGCATGTGGGGATCAGCCTGCTGTGGGAGCATTGTTCATCCCCGTCAGCAGAGCGGCACTCCCACTATAGGAGCACACTGACCATCAAGGGCCCGTTCTGCCTCTTGGTGGTTAGTGCACATCATAGCAACTGGTCAATCAGTTGTTCTGCCATTTAGTCACTAGGCTTTTTATATATAGATATGTTGTTAAAAAAGACACAAGATCTTAGACACAATTTCTCTCCACTCCAGACTTGCTTAATAGGTTTAGTAGTTTCAATTATAACTAAATTAACATTAATATTTTAGCAGATGATACAGAAATAATTCCAATAGATGAAGACATATTTCACATCTTAAAAATCACTTACTAATGATTTAGTATAAAAAAGGATTTTTAGCTGAATGTACCCAGCATTCAAAGGAATAAACAAAAAAAATTCTCAATGCACATAAATGCATATATTTATTTGATCTTTTGGTTATAACTACATGGAACATGTAGTTTTCAATGTTGTTCATTGAAAACACTGGGTTATTTTCATTATGCACCATGAAATACAGATTTTACTATTACATTGATTTAATCCATATAGACAAACCAACAGATACATTGAAAATATTGGAAAAACCAGATGTATTAGCAGTTAAATAAAGAAAGATGAGGGCAGTAGGAATTGAAATAATGGAATTCTAAAAGACTTTTTAAAAAACTCATTGAATCCTGGTCAGTGAGGGTAAAATGGGTGAGGTTCAGGTGCCAGTGGGGGGCTGTTACCTGGATGATGACTGAATAGGTTCCACATAGTATCTTGGATAACTGAATGACTATTCTAATGAAGCAGATGATCACCTGAAGCCCACTGAGTGTTATGAGAATGAAAAACAAAATGATGTTCCACTCCACTATATGTGCAGGTTCAAGGCACTGAATCCATATGCTGGAATCTGTAAGAAAACTGAGAACAAGAAAGAAAATATTCAACAAGACCCAACAAGGCCAAACCCTACATACTTGGTCCAAGGTGGAAGACTACACTTATTTATATGTTTGGGACACTAATATATATGATTAAGATATGTATTATTAAATATTAATTCATATATTAAAAAAATAGTTCAGTACATATATTGAACATATTCTATCTAATAAAAGAGTAATATGCAAATTGATCATACCTCAGCTACATCCACCAGCCATGCCCACCAGCCAATTAGAGCAAGTATGCAAATTAACCCAATTAAGATGGCTACGTCCATGAGAGAGCAGGAGAGAGGCTTGGGTTGCCCCTGCTGATGAAGGAAACTAAGCTTTCTTCTTAACCTGGACAGGAAAGGCCTCCACTTAAGGCAACAAAGTTTCAATGGCTGCAGCCACGGAGTGAGCAGAAGGCTTGGCTCCACTCCAGGGTACAAAGTTGCAATTGTAGTAGATAAATAAATCCCAGATACCAGGGCCCCGTTTGGGTCACTGGGGGGTGTGGCCAGCCAGCAAATGATCACAAGCCCCTCATCCAGGCCACCCTGTGCCCCAAGAGAACACCCAGTCTGATCCAGGACACCCTTCAGGGCAAACCAGCTGGCCCCACCCATGCACCATGCCTCTATCTAATAGAAGATTAACATGCAGATTGACCATCACTCCAACACATGAACTGACTGCCCCCATGTGGTCAAAAATCCTGACCCCATGTGGACACAAGATTGACCCCATATGGACACAGAAGAGGAGGTCAGTTGGCAGGGCCCAGGACTGCAAGGAAGGGCAGTTGTGGTGATCAGGTCAGCAGGGAAGGACAGTTGGGGGTGATCAAGCCTGCAGGGAAGGGCAGTTAGGGGTGACCAGGCCAGCAGAGGAGGGAAGTTGGGGGTGACCAGGCCCACAGGGTAGGGCAGTTAGGGGCAAACAGGCTGGCAGGGGAGCAATTAGGCATCAATCATATTGGCAAGGGAGTAGTAGTAAAGAAGTGATCAGGCTGGCAGGCAGAAGTGGTTAGGGGCAATCAGGAAGGCACACAGGTGAGTAGTTGGAAGCCAGCAGTCCTGGATTGTGAGAGGGATGTACGACTGCCAGATAAGATTGGGCCTGCATGAATTTTGTGCACTGGGCCTCTACTAGTATATATAGCACCAGACTATACTTATTGTAAACATGGTACCTACCTCAGAGACAATTGTAATTCAATTAGGAAGCAAGACACATACTGAAAAGTTCAATAGCAATAAAAAGCAGCATATGTAAATATCCAGAGAGATAGAGACTTCTTGTCTCTGGGAGTCCAGAAGTTAGCCTGAGCTGGAGGCAAAATGAAAAATAGAAATTCTGCTAAATATTTATAGCTACTGTCCCAACACTTTTTTAGAAAAGTGGTTCTCAAATATAAGCATGTATCAGGATCATGGAGGGCTTGTGAAAATGTAGATTGCAGGCCCCACCATAGAGTTTTTGATTCAGCAGTTCTGGGTGGGACTCAAGACTACACTCCTAAGTTCCCAGGTGATGGTGATGTTGCTCGTCTGGGGTCCACAGTGTGAGGACCTCTTCTTCAGACTGTTGCTGTACTGCAGCTCATAAGAAGATTTAGATTGTGAGATGGGAATGCAAAAGCTGAAAAGGTTTGATCAGGTCTAGTTAAGCATAGAATTGTGAGAATTAACTTCCAAGATAATTTTAAAGCCACACTGAATCAACCGAATGACTTTTGCCCACTTTCTACCATGACCATTACCTCTTATAAGGAGGACACACGATCTGATCAACTAAATCAAAATGAAAAACTGGACTTTAAAAAGAATCACCCAAACAAAAACAATCAAACCAATTTACTGAGTGGAAATTTCTATGAATATTTTGTCAATAGTAAGATGAATTTTCTTAAAACAGCAATCCAGGAAATCTGGGTACCAGCCAAAGTGGCTAGGGGTATTAATGCCTGTGGTAGAAAAAAATGGTGTCCTCACCACCATGACCTTTATTTTCTCTTTATTTTTCTCCCGCCACTCCATTTCATTCTGATTCCCCTCCGTTAACTCTCTTTCCTATTCGCAATCCTCCAGTACACTGAGGGGCACTAAGAATTTTTTTTTTTACATTGCTTTTTTATTTATTTACTTTTTTTGCTCAACTGCTGTTTGTTTATTTATTTAATTATGTATGTATGTATGTATGTATTACATATATTCCCTTTGCCCCACTCCACCCCCCACTCCCATGCATGCCCTAACCCCCCAGTATCTTGTGTCCATTGGTTATGCTTATATACAGGCATACAAGTTCTTTGGTTGATCTATTTCAAACCCTCCCAAACACTCTCCAGCCTTCCTGCTGTAATTTGACATTGTGTTTGCTATTTTACTGCCTCTGTTTCTATCTTTTAATTCATCAGGTTATAATGTTCTTTATTCTCCATAAATGAGTGACATCATGTGGTATTTTTCTTTCAGTGCCTGGCTTATTTCACGTAACATGATGCTTTCCAAGTCCATCCATACTGCTACAAATGGTAAGAATTCCTTCTTTTTTATAGCAGTGTAGTATTCCATTGCGTAAATGTACCATACTTTTCTAAACCACTCATCTGCTGATGGGCATTTATGCTGTTTTCAAATCTTAGCTATGGTGAATTGTGCAGCTATGAACATAAGGGTGCATATATCCTTTCTGATTGGTGTTTCTAGTTTCTTGGGATATATTCATAGAAGTGGACTCACTTGGTCAAATGGGAACTCCAATTTTAGTGTTTTGAGGAAACTCTATACTGTTCTCCACAGTGGCTGCACCAGTCTGCATTAGCACAGCAGTGCTTTTTCTCCACAACCTCACCAACACTTGTCATTTGTTGATTTGTTGATGATTGCCATTCTGACAAGTGTGAGATGGTACCTCATTGTCATTTTTATTTTCAGCTCTCAGATAATTAGTGACTTTGAACATATTTTCATGTGTCTCTTGTCCTTCCTTCTGTCCTCTTTCCAAACGATTCTATTTAGATCCATTGCCCATTTTTATTGGATCATTTATCTTCATTTTATTGGATCATTTATCTTCACTTTAAGTTGTATAAGTTGCCTGTAGATGTTGGAGATTAAACCCTTATCAGTGATATCATTTGCAAATATATTCTCCCATACTGTGGGCTTTCTTGTAGTTTTGTTGATGGTTTCTTTTCCTGTGAGAAAACATTTTATTTTGGGGTAGTTCAATTTGTTTATTTTCTCTTTAGCTTCCATTACTCTAGGAGCGGTATCAGTGAAAAAGTTACTTCAGCATATGTCTGAGATTTTGCTGCCTGTGGATTCCTCTAGTATTTTTATGGTTTCCTATATTAAGTTTAAGTCCTTTATCCATTTTGAGTTTATTTTTGAGTATGGTGTTAAGTTGGTGGTCCAGTTTCATTTTTTTGCATGTATCTGTCCAATTTTCCCAACACCATTTATTGAAGAGACTGTCTTGACTCTATTGTATTTCCATGCCTCTTTTGTCACATATTAATTGGGCATAATGGTTTGGGTCAATATCTGGATTCTCTATACTATTCCATTGGTCTATATGTCTGTTCCTGTGCCAGTACCAGGCAGTTTTAAGAACAGTGGTTTTGTAATACAGCTTGAGATCTGGCATTGAGATCCCAACTACAGTGATACCTCGAGATACGAGTTTAATTCGTTCCATAACCTTGAGGCATGGGAAACTATGAGCCGCTCGAGTCGAGGTAAACTGGTGGGTCCTGTGCAGCCGGCCGATCTGTGCGATTACTCCTATCTCAAATGTTGCTCATATTTCAAAGCAAAAATCGTTTGCTCGATGGCTCATATCTCAAAAATCTCGTATGTTAGGGCACTCGTATCTCGAGGTACCACTGTACTTTATTATTCTTTCTCAGGATTGCAGTAGCTATTTGCAGTCTTTTTTTGTTCCAGATGAATTTTTGGAGAGATTCTTCTAGACCTGTGAAATATGCAGTTGGTATTTTAATAGGGAGTGCATTGAATTTAAAAATTGTTTTCAGTAGTATGGACATTTTAATGATGTTGATTCTCCCAATCCATGAGCATGGCATGCTCTTCCATCTGATTACCTCTTCCTCTATCTCTTTTTTTCAGTGTCCTATAATTTTCCCCTTATAGGTCTTTTGCCTCCTTAGTTAGGTTTACTCCTAGGTATCTTAGTTTTTTTGGTTCGATGGTAAATGAAATTGCTTTTTAGTCTCTCTTTCTGTAAGTTCATTATTAGTGTATAAAAACGCCATAGATTTCCTTGCATTAATTTTGTATCCTGCTATATTGCCGAATTCATTTATTAAGTCTATTAGTTTTTGGATGGAGTCTTTTGGGTTTTTTATGTACAATATCATGTCATCTGCAAATAAAAACAGTTTTACTTCTTCTTTTCCCCTTTGGATGACTTTTATGTCTTCTTCTTGTCTAATTACAATGGCTAATACTTCCAGTACTTTCTTGAACAGCAGTGGTAAGAGTGGGCATCCCTGTCTTGTTCCTGTTATTAGAGTAAAGGGTTTTAGTTTTTTGCCCATTGAGTATGATGTTACCTGTGGGTTTTTCATATATGGCTTTTATGATGTTGAGGTATGATCCTTCTATTCCCACTTTGCTGAGAGTTTTTAATCAAGAAATGGTGTTGGATTTTGTCAAATGCTTTTTCTGCATCAATTGATATGACTATGTGATTTCTATCTCTCAATTTGTTTATGTGATGTATCACATTTATTGATTCGTAGATATTATACCATCCTTACATTCTGGTATAATTCCTACATAGTCATGGTGTATAATCTTTCTTATTTACTGCTGGATCCAATTTGCTAGAATTTTGTTGAGGATTTTGGAATCTCTGTTGATGAGGGATATTAGCCTGTAATTCTCTTTCATTGTGTTGTCTTTATCTGGTTTTGGTATTAGGGTGATGCTGGCTTCATAGGCACTTGGAAGTGTTCCTTCTTCTTAAATTGTTGGAATAGTCTGAGGAGGATAGGTGTTAATTCTTCCTTGAATGTTTGGTAGCCATTTGTCTCCACGCTTTTGTTTGCTGGAAGCTTTTTGATGACTGCTTCAATTTCTCCCATAGTTATCGGCCTATTGAGATGATTAGATTCTTCCAGATTGAGATTTGGAAGGTTATATTTTTCTAGGAATATGTCCATTTCCTACAGGTTATCCACTTTGTTGGAACAAAGTTGTTCATAGTATTTTTTAACAATCCTTTTTATTTCGGTGGAATCTGTTGTTATTTCACCTCTTTTATTTCTGATTTTGTTTATTTGCATCCTCTCTCTTTGATTCTTGATGAGCTTCTCTAGAGGTTCATCAATCTTGTTTATCCTTTCAAAGAACTAGCTCTTTGTTTTGATCTTTTGTATTGTATCTTTAGTCTCTGCATTATTCATCTCCGCTATAATCTTTACTATTTCCTTCCTTCTGCTTACACAGCTTCCTTCTGTGTTTCTTGTTGCTCTCTTTCTAGCTCTTTGAGTTGTAGGGTTAGATAATTTATTACCATTGTTTCTTGTTTTTTGCCATAGGCATGTAGAGCTATGAATTTCCCTCTCAAGACTGTTTTCACTGTGTCCCATAGATTTTGGATTGTTGTGCTTTCATTGTCATTTGTTGCCATAATATTTTTTTATTTCCTCCTTGATCTCTCTGATAACCCAGTCATTGTTTAATAACGTTTTGTTTAGTCTCCATGTGTTTCATTTCTTTGAGTTGTTTTTATTTCCAATTTATGCTACTGTGATCTGAGAAGATAATTGATATCATTTGTATCTTCTTGAATTTGAAGAGACTTTGCCTATGACCCAACATATGGTCTATATTTGAAAATGACCTATGTGCACTTGAGAAGAATGTATATTCTGTGACTTTGGAGTGAAATGTTCTGAAGATGTCAATTAATTCCATCTGGTCTGGTGAGTCATTTAGGATTGATAATTCTTTGCTGATTTTCTGTTTGGGAGAATTTGTCCAATGGTGATAGTGGGGTATTAAAGTCTCCTCCTATGATTGTATTCTTGTCAATCTCTCCCTTGATATACTTCAGGAGTTTTTTTTGTTTTGTTTTTTTTAATGTATTTCAGTGCTCCTGTATTGGGTGTGTATGTTTACCAGAGTTAGTTCTTCTTTTTGGATTGTTCTCTTAAGAATTATGAAATGGCTTTCCTTATCTCTTGTTATGTCCTTTACTTTGAGATCGAATTTGTGAGATATAAATGTTGCTTCTCAGCTTTTTTTTTCATTTCCATTTGCCTGAAAAAGTGTTTTTTATCCCTTCTTCCTCAGTTCATGTGCGTCTTTTTTTCTGAAGTTTGTTTCTTGCAGACAGCAGATATATGGGTCATGTTTTCTTATTCAATCCATTACCCTATGTCTTTTGATTAAGGCATTTAATCCATTTACATTTAAAATTATTATTGATATGTACTTATTTGTTACTCTTTTTATTCTTTACACCTGTGTTCCTTCTTTCCTATTCCTTTTTCTCTCTTTCTTTCTTTTTTTTTTTTTTACAGCAGACCCTCTTGCATTGCTGGTTGGGTGGTAATATGCTCCCTTAGTCCTTTTTTGTCCATGAGGCTCCTGAATTCACCTTCAATTTTGATTGATAGCCTTGCTGGGTACAGTATTCTTGGATTCAGACCCTTCCTTTGCATGACTTTTTATATTTCATTCCATTCCCTTCTGGACTGATGAGTTTCTGTTGAGCAATCAGTCGCTGGTCTAATGGGAATTCTTTTATAGGTATCTTTTTATCTCTCTATGGTCACTTTTAAGATTCTTACTTTGTCGTTGGTATTTGCCAATTTAATGATAATGTGCCTTGGTATTGGTCTTTTGAGATTCATTTTGCTTGGGACTCTGTGAGCTTCTTGGATTTGTGTGGGTTTTTTCTTCCCTATATAAGGGAAGTTTTCTGTCATTATTTCTTCAACAGGTTTTCTATTTCTTGCTCAGTTTTTTCTCCTTTGGAACCCCTATTTTGTTGATATTATTTTGTTTTGTGTTGTCCCAAAGTTTTCTTAGGCTCTCCTCCTGCTTTTTAATTTTTTTTCTAGAAGCTGCTCTACTTGAATATTTTTTCCTACCTTGTCTTCTGGCTCACTGATGCGGTCCTCTGCTTCTTCTAGTCTCCTTTTGATGCTTTCTTACAGCAGTGATGTCATTTTTCATTTCTTCTTTGTTCTTCTTCATTTTCTCTTGGTTTTTACATTGTTGAATTTGTCTTCCATTCTTTTTATCCTCCTTATGACCATTTCTTTGAATTCTTTCTCTGACAGTTTGCTTGCCTCCATTTCATTTACTTTCTTTTCTGGAGATGCCTGCTTTTCTTTCAGATGCGGGTTGTTTCTTTGTCTTTCCATGGTCTCTCTTTTCTAGATATCTGATTATGTAGTTTTCTCCTGCATAGATTTAAAGGCACAAAATTCAACACATTCAGGTACAATGCGGAAGGCACTGAACAGAAATGTATTCACAATATTAATAGCCACAAATAAATACGACCACCAGAGGGAGACAAATTAGGGGACAGAAGAGAAAGAAGAAGAGAGGAAAGAAGAAAAAAATAAAAGAAAGGAGTGGAACAATTAAATTTGGAGAAGGGAAAAATAAGAAAAAAGAAAAAAAGTAAGAGAGAAAAGAAAAGGAAGGGGAACAAATTATATATATGGGAAGAAAACTCCAATAGAATAGCCACTAATCCTAGATATTAATACAAACTACAAACTACAAGTAATGTCAAGTGAGGCAGGAGAAAACGGAAGTAACAAACAAACAAATGCAAAGCAAACAAACAAAAAGAAAACAAAACAAAAGAATAAGCAAAACAATCTCAAAAAGTATGAAAATTGATATGATCATCATTCAAGCAAACAACAAAAGGATAAAGAGAAAAATAATTTTTTGGATAGTGAAGACAGAGAAGAGAGACATGTGTATGGGTATGAAGCAGGGAATTGGAAATTAGATATATAAGTAGGGTGAGATTTTAACAGGGTAAAATAAAGAATAGGAAAAATCTAAAGTAGGATAAGGGTAAGAGAAATGGGGCAACAAAGGGGAAAAATTATGAAGAGTGATAGCATAAAGGTACAGTTGAGATAGAGTAAAATGATGCTAAAGGAAAGATGAAAATAAAATGTAGAACTCTAATCTCAAAGTAAAATAAAGAGAAAATAAAATAACACTTTTTTTTTCAAAAAGGTAAAATAGTAGTAGTAATAATACTGACTGAAAATAAAAGTGTAACAATTAGAAAGGTAAAGTCAAGTGAGGAAAGAGAAAAAAAATTAGTTTCTTAAGTAAAATAAGAAAAAATAAAAATAGAATGTGCAGTAATGAAGGTCATTCACTTCTTCTATTGCTCTGTTTGGCACGCCTGTTTCCCAATCAAGATAATATTGCAGTTGCCTGTGTTCCACTGGTGCTCAGTGTTGTAAGCCAGTCCTTGTTTTTAAGCAGGGAGTGTGTCTTAATTTCTTCATTCTTTTATTTGTGATTATACAAGAGTCAATTTGTGAGATAGGCCCTAGGTGGAATTGTTTCTGGATTTATCTCTGAGACTATAGGTCCTCTCCAACCTGTGGCACTCAATACTGATTTGTGAGAGTCGGCTGCCTCAGAGCAGACCATTTGGGTGTCCCCTATATATTGGGCTTAGCAATCAGAAGCAGAATCTGAAGAGGAAAGAGTGTAAGTCTGTGCATCCCCCCTTTCCCACTCTTGTCCAAGTCGCCAGCACAGTTTAATAACCCCTTGGCTGTCCTTCTGCATCAGATCAAAATGAGTTTCTTTCTAGAGATCCCATCTGTTAGAAGCTCTGAGGACCCCCTTCCACATTCACAGGTCACACCAGACCCAACAGCCACGGTTTCCTCTAGGTGCAGACTTCCCTCAGTCCTCCAACTCCCACAGTGCACACCTTTCTCTGTCCTGCAGGACCAGAGACCTCACCTTATCCCAGATGAAATCTGTCCTTTCTTGTGGAGAGTAGAGCTCCTCTGAATCCAAGTGTTTGTGCCAATTGGGTACTGGTGTTCTGGGGCTTGCAGCTGTTCGGTGGGTACTGCAGTTGTAGATTTTCAGGCTTCCAATAACATCCACTTTCTCCTTCAAGATGGCGTGGTCTCTACATCTGAGGTGGTGGCTCTGGGAGAAAAATGCAGCAGCAGTGGGAGCTGTCCAGTAAGGGGAGCCCTGTCCAGCAGTCCCTCACCTTCTCCTGGAGTATAGTTGTCCCTTAACTCACCAACAAACACTCCTGGTGCGACCCTCAGCTGCTTTCTCTGTCTGCTCAGGGACAAGGCTCAGGACATATCCATCTATTCCGCCACCATTTTTTTTTTCTTGAGAATTTCTTGATATTGTCAATGACCCTTAGGTCAAGAGGCAAAGAACAGTGAATATGAAGTCACAACTTCCAGACCTGAAGGATCTTTAGTAAGGGATATTACATCTTTGACCTCTAGAATATTATCTGGAAAGTGAACTTAAAATATCTAACCATAAGATTACTATTTGTTGAGAATTATATAAAAATTCTCACCAACAGCGTTTGCAAGGAATAGAGAATTTGGACCAGGTAAATGCAAATAACAAGGGCAACTTGAAAGGAGTAATGGAGAGGCATGTGGGCAGTCTGAGATTCTTGCAATCAAAAGGGGAAGCTTTTTTGGTTTGGGGGTGGGGAAAAGTTCAGGGGCGAATGGCATAAAAAAAAGGATGTTTTGCAGCCAGCAGGACTTGATACATAGGGTCCCTTTCCTGAAGTCCTTCAATCCCACGATTGCTCTAAATTCTCAGAAAGGCCTGGGGTTGTGTTTCAGATTCTCCTGACCTTAGAAAGAGCTTTGACCAGAGCTCCTTGTGGAACCTTCAGAATAAAGGCAACACAGAAGCAGTTCTGCCAAGGAGCTCTAGGTGAGCATGTGATACCTCAAATAGATGTGGGTCTTGAATAATAAAGGCAGTCATTGGGGGGTTAAGAAGAAAATGTGACTTCTTCAGGGAGTGTTATGGACACTCCCTCATTTTATTCCACTAGAATTCTGAGCACAGGATGAGACAGGACAAGATTCAGGTACCATCTTCTGAGTCTCTGCCTGGGTCCTGCTACCTTTTGAGATGCCTCTGCAGTTGCTGGTAGGCCAGTAATCTGAGCACAGTGCCAGTGGGAGGCATTCTGTGATCCGAAATCAGTCCTTCTACACCTGAACTATCATATCAGCCTCTTCAGGAGACTTCTAGTCTTCTTCAGTACATGTTAGAGAAGCTCTTGGCTCCTTCTACAAGCCCCTGCACCTAGGCATGTCTCTGCATCTCAGCCTGCACTTTGTTACTAGGCTCTGCCCCTGCTGCATAGCTCTGGATGGCACCCATCCATGGGCACTGTAATTCTCTCTCAGCTGAGTCCTTTTATATTTGTAACATACCACATGCTCAATCTGGCCACAAAGCAAGACTGACTTCCCAGAACCACTCAACTGCTCCAGCAGTTGCCAGACCAAAGTAACCATGAAGTCCTATTCTGAAGTATTGGAGAAACATATCTTTCATTTGGATATATCCATGATAGACTCAAAGCAGTGAGTGCATGTGGCATTAAAAGACTGGAGAAAAAGCATCTGAACAAAGATCAGAGCAGGAACATATTAGTCTAGATATTAGTAAATGAATAAGAAAATTCTGCACTAAAATAACTGCATGGAACACCAAAGAGATCATGGAAAATGAGCATGAGCATTAAGTCAGGTATTTCTGACCTCCTTAGTTTCAGGAATTACTCCTTACCGTCCTGCAGTGCCTTCAAAGGCGTATTCCCAGCCATTGAGGGTGCGGCAGTATGGACCTTGGACAAGGCCCAAAGCCGATATAGCCAGGCAGTATCCAGAGAAAGAAATTCCAAGGCCAGAGAATATAATTGATAACAGTGTCTAAATTAAACACAGAAGAAGGAAGTTAGTGCCATAGAGTGAGACAGAGGAAAGTGTGGATAAATGATCAGATAGGTACTTTCCTCTACTCATCCAAGCCTACTCAGTTCTCTGTAATAAAAACTGTCTTGATAAAAATGGGAACATTAAATTCAAACCCACCTGATTCTAAAAATAAGTTTTTAAATTAATTTTTGTTTGGCATTTCATAGAAGTGACTAATTAATTTACTAAATTTCTTCCTTTTTTTTCCTGGAATTTTGACATCAAAATAATGATTAACTTTTGTTTGTGATCCCTTCCCTTGTCTCGGCATTTTCACTATGTCGGGGAAACTTCTGTGTTGGATTCAGCCTTATAATGCCAGACGTGCAAAGCCGCAGAAGCCTCTGTTGAGCTTGGGATGGGTGGAGTCTCAGGGCTTAAGGGACCGCCTTGCCTTCCAGTTGGCCCCGCCCTCCACGGCCCCTGAGTCTCACGTGACTGGGTAATCCCTGGAGTGGTCCTTGTGCGCCCCAAGTGCCTCTAACCGCTGCCTTTCCAGCTCCCCTGCGCGCCAGGACCACAGGAGTCTAGGTCCACAGGGTTTCGCCTGAAACAGGGGCTTAGTGGCGTCAGAAGTGGCACAGTTGGGAGGGTCTGTCTCCCGCCCACTCGCAAAAGCCAGCGGCACAATCAGCAATCTGTCCTCCGCGTGGTGCCTTGTGCGCCGCCACCAGCCCTCTGATCATTTGCGACTCCCCTAAGTTTCCGTGCACCTCTCCCTTTTCACAGTCCAAACTCCCCCCGTATGAGTTTCGGCTGGATCTGGGGTTTAGTGTCGTAAGATAAGGGGTTCAATGCCGTTGGGAGTCTCCGTTTCCCTCCCGCCAGAGAAAGCCAGCCAGGTACTCGGGCACCTGCTCTCTCAGCGTGCGTGTCTCTGTACCTCAGCTTTTTGCAGCTCCTCTGGGTCTCTGTGAGCCCTTCTCTTTCCTTCTAGTTGTAGAACTTCCACTCAGCCAGCTTTCCTGTGGTTCTGGATGATGTCCGTTCTGTCTTTTAGTTGTAGTTTTGAAATTGTTGTGCGAGGCAGCAGTGTAGGTATTCACCTATGCCGCCATCTTGGATTCTCCTCTTTTTTTTTTTTTTTTTTTTTTTTAGATGTGCCATAGAAACTTTATTCTCTTTCATCTCAAAGCCAGAGACTGACTCAGATGACATCTCTGACTGCAGCCAAACACTTCAGTGCTTAGGATAGCCCTCAGGAGCCTTATTTGAACCCAAAACTCTGAGCCAAAATGATTAACTTTCATTTTGGTCTGCCTCAAACTAGAAATAAATTAGGAGGGAAAATGCTTGTAGATGACAGAAGTAGTGTGGTGCTCAGAGAAATGACGCCTGGCAGCCAGCTCGATAACAGGGAAGGTCAGAACCTGAAACAGCAAAACTGTCCTAGTGTCAGTCCAGGGTTGGCAGAGCCACTTCTTCCTCCATGCTGCTATACTGATTTCCATAAAATACTTTTTATTTGCATTTCCCACAATTTAATACCTGTCTATGAGCTTTAGAGGGCAGGGATTTCTAGTTCACAGTTGAAGTCTTTCTCAAGCAGGGTTTTTCATCTGAACCAGAACACAGATCCAAGTGACTCTTTTCAATTCTTCCAAGGATGGTTTATATTAGCCCAGATACATAGCTGATTTTCAAAATGGGTGTCTTACGGTATCTGGGCTAAATTTTCTTGTAAAACTTGGACTAAGAAAGCTGAGGTGAGCCGAAACCGGTTTGGCTCAGTGGATAGAGAGTCGGCCTTTGGACTGAAAGGTCCCTGGTTCAATTCCAGTCAAGGGCATGTACATTGGTTGTGAGCACATCCCCAGTAGAGGGCGTGCAGGAGGCCGCTGGTCGATGTCTCTCTCTCATCGATGTTTCTGGCTTTCTGTCCCCCTTTCTCTCTGTGAAAAATCAATAAAATATATAAAAAAAGAAAGAAAGAAAGAAAGAAAGAAAGAAAGCTGAGGTGAGGTAGGCATTTAGGTTAGTGAGTAATTCACAGGCATCTAAAGAGCTCATCAATTCCTGTTTGGAACAATATCATTATAAACAGGTGGAACTAAAAGGATGAATTTTTTCTTGGAAATGTCACCCATGGTGAAGTGAATAAATCAGTTGCTATTAGATCAACTTTTGGGAAGCAGTAGCTTTTAACTTGTTGACAATAGGAGAGTCTTCATCAAAATCTCCAAAAGCCCAGGAACAATGGGCACTCCTCCAATCTGTAGAGACTAGGCAAATTAAGCCTTAAACCCTAGAACAGTAGTGAAGCCTGTTTGCTTTTACTAGTTTGCCATCTGCATACTTTAATGAAGCGACTAGTGGGCAAATCCTGAGTTGTTTGTGGTACATCTTGCAAGGGGAGGCGGCACTTTTATCTCCACAAAGGTGGCTGTTTCAGTAGGGCCTGAAGGGAGAGAAGTAGTGTGGGGAACCCCTGCTTTGGTATGGAGAGTCACGGCCTCTTGACCCAGACCGAGACCGTGAGTAGCCATAACTGGTGCTTCTCTCTGGATAAACTCTGATGTAGGAAGTTTCACCCTCATGAGAGCAGAATTTGGTGTCATCCAATTTACGCAGGGCATATTCCATGTCTTCTTTTCTGAGATACTCGAGCATCCCCATTCCATCCTTCTGCACATCTGCGTAACAGACATCCCCAGCTTCTCGCATGTGATCCTTCAGGTCCTGTCAGCTTCCTGAGGGAGGAAGTCCTGAAACAAGAACTCGGAAATCAGATCTTCTTGTAGGAGGTCCATTCCTCCCACCACAGGGCCACCCACCCTGACCTCCATAAGTTCTGGGGAATTCCACACGAAGTCGACACTGGCCATAATCATAACCATTCCTTCCATAAATTGCATCTTCAGCATCTCGGGGATCCTCAAAACGCACGAAGGCAAAGGGCACCAGGCCGTGCCTGTTCTTGAGCTCAATCTCGCGGATACGGCCGTACTTGTAGAATAGGTCCTCCAGGTCCTTCTCGGGCACGTCGGTAGGAAGGTTCCCTAAGTAGATGCGCCCGTCACCCTCGCCGCCTCGCTTGTCCGCCCAGCCCGACCTCCGCACCACTCAACGCCGCAGCCCACGCCGCCGCCGCCGCCGCCGCCTCCTCAGCCAGGTCCCCCCGCAGCGTCCCCGCGGGCTCGGAGGCTCTCACAAACAAAAGAAATGGAGGAAAAAAAACTACTGAATATAGAGTTCAAAACGATGCTTATAAGGTTTTTCAAGAATATGCTAGAAAAGATGGATAAATTTATCAAGTCCCAAGAGGAGATGAAAAAGGACCAACTAGAAATGAAACATTCACTGACTGAAATAAAAAATATTATACAGAGTCCTAACAGCAGACTAGAGAAAGGCAAGAATCAAGTCAAAAATTTGAAATATAAAGAAACAGAAAACACTCAACTGGAAAAGCAAGAAGAGAAAAGAATCCAAAAATGTGAAGATAATGTAAGGAGACTCTGGGACAGCTTCAAACGTACCAACATCAGAATTGTGGGAGTGCCAGAAGAGAGAACAAGATACTGAAAACCTATTTAAAGAAATAATGACTGAAAACTTCCCACATCTGGTGAAAGAAATAGACTTACACATCCGGGAAGCACACAGAACCCCATATAAAAGGAATCCAAAGAGGACCACACCAAGACACATCATAATTAAAATACCAAGAGCAAAAGACAAAGAGAGAATATTAAAAGCAGCAAGAGAAAAACAGTACATTACCTACAAGGGAGCACCCATACGACTGTCAGCTGATTTCTCAACAGAAACGATGCAGGCCAGGTGGGAGTGGCAAGAAATATTCAACGTGATGAATAGCAAGAACCTACAACCAAGAATAATCTATCCAGCAAAGCTATCATTCAGAATTGAAGGGCAGATAAAGAGCTTCACAGATAAGAAAAAGCTAAAGGAATTCATCAACTCCAAACCAGTATTATATGAAATGCTGAAAGGTACTCTTTAAGAAGAGGAAGAAGAAAAAGATTAAAGTCAAAAAATTATGAACAACAAATACGTATCTATCAACAAGTGAATCTAAAAATTAAGTGAATTAAAAATTTGATCAACAGAATAAACTGGTGAATATACTAGAATCAGGAGCATTGAAAGGGAGTGATAATTCTCAGGGGGAAAGGGGTGAGGGGTTTACAGGGAGAGACTGGACAAAAATCATACACCTATGGATGAGGTCAACGGGAGGGAGGGAAGGGTGGGAGCTGAGTGGAGGGGTGCTATGGAGGGAAAAAAACATGTAATAATCTGAATAATAAAGATTTAATTAAAATTTAAAAAAATAATGATTACCTCATATACAATGCAGAGAAGGTATTTAATCAATCAATTTATACTTATTTATTGAAGATGTTATTTCTAAGTGGGGGTCTCTAAGAATCATAAGTCATGAATCCTGCTTTTCTCTTATGTAGATGATATTTTAATATCTTCATAAATAGAAATATGAGAGGAAATATCAGGTATTAACGTAGATGGTCATGTGTATATTTAAGTTAGGCTGGGTTGATGGGGAGGAGAGTGTTTTCATTTGGATGGAGAAAATGGGCAATGTTCACAGGTAGAGCAGCACAGGTGGAGTTGTGAGATTAGTTTGACCTAAGCGGGGCTGCTGCCGAAGAATAGAGGAGAGAATTGTGAAGACGATAGTACTAATGCTGGGGAGACAGGGCTGATAGGACACACTCTAGCCCTTGTGTCCCTTACAGACTAACTGCAGCTTGATAAATCTGAGTGGAACATGGCCTTGAGTGATAGATCCAGGACTCTGGACTTTCTCCTTTTGGGCTAAGGGCTTTCCCTCAATAAACTTTCATTTAAAAACTAGATGCCTGGTGCATGAAATTTGTGCATGGAGGGGGGATGTCCCTCAGTCCAGCCTGCACCCTCTCCAATCTGGGACCCCTTGAGGGATGTCCCAGTAGGATCGGGCCTAAACTGGCAGTCAGAAATCTCTCCCACAATTCAGGACTGCTAGCTCCCAACTGCTCACCTGCCTGCCTGCCTGATTTTCTCTAACCACTTCTGCCTGCCAGCCTGATCACCCCCTAAATGGCCTCACCTGCCAGGCCTGGTTGCCCCTAACTGTTCTCCCCTGCAGGCCTGGTCCTCTCCAACTGCCCTCCCCTTCAGGCTTGATTGCCCCCAACTCCCTCCCCTGCAGGGTTGGTCCCCCCTAACTGCCCTTCGCTGCTGTCCTGGTCTCCTCCAACTGCCTTCCTCTGCTGGCCCAGTCACCTCTAACTGCCCTTTCCTGCTAGCCTAGTTCCCCCAAACTGCCCTTCCCTGCCAACCTGGTTTCCCCATCTGTCCTTATTTGCAGATCTGTTCACTCCCAACTGCCCTCCTCTGCCTGCCTCGTCACCCCTAACTGTCCTCCCCTGCAGGCTTGGTACCCCCCTCCATCTGTCCTTACTTACAGGTCTGGTCATCCCCAACTGCCCTCCTCTGCTGGCCCAGACACCCCTAATTGCCCTCCCCTACAGGCCTGCCCCCCAACTGCCCTCCTCTGAAGGCCTGCCCCCCAACTGCCCTCCTCTGAAGGCCTGGTTGCCCCCAATTGCCCTCCCTCTGCTGACCCAGTCACCCCTAATTGCCCTCCCCTGCTGGCCATTATAGCAGCCATCTTTGACCACATGAGGGCAGCCATCTTGTGTGTGTCTGATAATCAATTTGCATATTACTCTTTAATTAGATAAGACTAGAGTCCCAGTACATGAAAATTTATGCACTTGGAGAGGTCCCTCAGCCCACTTGCACCCTCTTGCAGTCCGGACCCCTCAGAGGATGTCCACCTGTTGGCTTAGGCCACTCCCTGGGGGAAACGGGCCTACACTTGCAATGAGACATCCTTAGTGCTGCTGAGGAGGCCGGAGAGGCTCCTGCCACTACTCCTGCACTTGCTGTTAGCCCAGCTTGTGGCTCAGTGGAGCTCCCGCTGTGGGAGTACACTGACCACCAGGGGGCAGCTCCTGCTTTGAGCTTCTGCTCCCTGATGATCAGTGCATGTCATAGCGACGGGTTGTTCCCGATCATTACACCGTTAGGATCCATCTGCATATTAGCCTATTATTATAAAATTTTCAAACCTACAAAATTTGAAAGTATAGTACAATGACTCTTAGGTACCTCTTACCTAGACTCACCTCTTGTGAATATTTATCACTTTTGCCTGCACAGTCTCCCTTTCTCTCTCTGTATGTATATATTCATATATATATTTATTTACAATTTTTTTTTTTGCTGAAAATTTTGAAAGACATTGTGATTTCTTATTCCTGCATACATCGGCTCATATCTTCCAAGAATAACGATATTCTTTTATTCTGTAATTGTTTTTTACCATTTCATACAGGAGTCAATAAAGGTTTTTGTACAAAATCACATCTCTTTAGTTTCCTTTAATCTACACTAATTTTACTGCCTTTTTGTTTTTATGTATAATAAGTTATTTTTGAAGAATTCCAGCCAGTTGTCTTGCAGAATGCTCTACATTCTGGACTTTTCTGATTGTTTCCTTTACTCTGGACTTGGGTTAAACCTGTTGGCAAGAACACATGATTGGTGTGGGTACATTGTGGAACTCTCACTGCTATTGATAATGATAAATTTGAGCTCTTGGGTAAGGTGGTTTCCTTCATATCTGTAAATGTACATTTTTCACTTTGGAATTAGTAAATAATTTGTGAGTTAGTGCTTTGATATTGTATCATACACTGTTCCCTAAAGACATTTGAACGAAAGGATGGATTTAGCATCCACTAATGATCCTTATATCCATTGGTTGATAATTACCACAATAACTGGTTGCAATATGCTGCTGTTCTATCATTTCCTTTGCATTTATGTTATCATTTTTTTCTGCACAGAAGAACTTCCATTTTTTTCTCCATGGCATGTCTCTTTTTGTATATATATTCTGATTCATACAAATTAATAAGTTATTATTCTTTTAGATGTTGAGATGATCCAAATATGGCTAGTGGGAATATACATTCAAAGTCAGTTCCTGTACCTCTTGACATGTCTTTATCATTCTTTGAACATTTTCATGCTTTCTGGCACAGATGTTTCAAGCTCATCTTGAGTTTATATTGCCCTAGACATGGCATAAGTTCTTTTTCTGACAATCTATGTAATTAGTTTTTGAGCAAGAATGTAGTATAAAACAAAATATGATTTTGGAAATGTCTCTAGTAGTGATGTCATGCCAGCTGGAAATGAGAAAGCCCAGGAATAAGGATTCTATATGGAGACAACTTCAAGTCAAGTGACAAACACATGCATTAGAGAAAAAAGACATTCAGAAGGAAATGAGTAACTGAATATGACTGAAGAAAAATTCTAGAGTTTGAAACTTAGATGAAAAAGAGACAGAAATAGAAATGTCAGGAAAAATAGTTTGGTTTGGGGATAAATTAATTTAGTTTTAAAAGTGCTTTTAAAAAAAATAATAAGAGTAGGATAGCCAAACAGAAATATGAAGTAGCAACTTGATGATAAATGCAAAAGCAGAGACCAGAAAAAAAAAAGAGAACAACAAACCTGTGATTTTAGGAGCAGGGATATTTATATTTCTTTGCTTAAAATGATTTTACTAATTATAACATTAATACATGTTTATTATGGAAAATTGGAAAATGTATTTTAAAAACAAAAGAATAATTCTGCTTTTCTCCTCTCTGATATTATTTTATCAATATTTTCTCATATGATTAAAAGCTCTTTCAAGTTATATTTCTCATATTGATTTTTATAGGATTTTATTCCATGATGAAATGATATAAATGAAGCTGCTTTTTGTTTTACAGTAGATTGTTGTTAGTTACACTTTGTAAAGAAAATTTGCCTATTTACCAATGCCTTCTTTGAAAAAAGAAGAAGAATGTTTTTTAAAAGATTGAGCTCCTTGTTTATCAAATGTACTCTTAAAGCAGTTCACTGGGAAGATCAGTGAAGAATTTCTTCATTTGGTAACCATAGCATAATATATAAGCACGTATATACACACACTACAATGTAATTAATACTAGATACCATTGCACAATTGAGGTAAGAATCGAAATAAAGTGAGAATAAGAATCTCTTGGCGCTGGATGGTTGGAGTGTCCAGTTGATTGGAATGTCATCCCATGCAACAGAAAATCTTCGGTTTGATTCCTGGTCAGGGCATGTACCTGGACTGTGGGTTAAATCTTTGGTTGGAGTGTGTGTGGGAGGCAACTTATTTCTCTCTCTCTCTCTCTCTCTCTCTCTCTCTCTCTCTCTCTCTTTCTTCCCTCTGTCTCTCCTCCTCCCTCTCTTAAATCCATAAAATTAAAAAAAATAAAGAATCTCTCTAAATCAGTTTCATTTTCTGTAAAATGTAGATTATGTAGAAGATGATTTTAGTACTTATATAACAAAACTGTTTTAAAATTAAAGCCTATAAAATCATTTGAAAAGTGTAAAGTAAAATTAAAAAATTATTGACACCTATTATTTCAAATGCCCCTCTTTAGCCAATAATTATTTTCCAGGAATAACAGCCCACAGAATTTTGGCAGAAGATGAGAGAGACTCTTTGGAAAAATGAATATAAGCCAAGAAAGTTTATGAAGTTCAGGATATGCTACACTAAAATATAGCGCCTTGGCATATTGAATATCTTAAACTGAAGGAGCTTAAAAAAAATTGTAGAAGCAGGACTCCACATGCAGACAAATGCAAGTTGAAGTAAGTCACTCTGCCCCACACCTGCCTTTCTTATCTGAAACAAATCATGAAACTCCCATGACAGGTACCCAGGAAGGAGGAAGGAATTATCACCAGAGACAGGGAATTGGGGACCAAGAAGTTTGTATAAACAAACTTGTTAAACTAAACTTTATCTTCTAGTTACTTCTTAACCATTCACTATTCCTAACTCAAACCCCTCTATTTTGCCAGTGTTCAAAAATTTTATTGTTTCCTTGTGTAAAAGAAGATTTCTGCCCTGGCCCATCTCCTCAGGTCATTATTCTCTTGTGAAGAATCTCAGATACATGTAAAAATTCAGTAAAATCTTTATGCATTTCTTTTGTTAATCTTCCCTTGTTTGTTTAATTTTCAGACCCAGATAAGGATTCTAAGAGAATCAAGTAGAACTTTTTTCTTTTCTACAATTTTTTGCACCTCAAAACACTGCACCATTAGTTGGAGATGCCTTGCTTGATCTGGAAGCTGCACTTAGAAATTCTGAACCTCTGACAAAATCTGGCAGATCACATCAGTCTTTTAGATTGGCCTGCTGCAACCAGCTGGGCAAATGTGGTAATAAATTTGTTTCATTTCTAGATTTAGATTGGCAAGAGTAAAACATTAGTAAGAATTAGTTCTTTGGATTGTTACTCTGGTTAAATTTTGGAAGATTAAAAATGGTGACAGAGTAAGTGGAAGCTCACAGACATAGTCTTTGGACCAAACTGCAATTACAACTAAAATACAGAAGAACCACCCTGAAACATCAACTAAGGACTAGCTGGAAAGACCCTGATAACCAAAGAAGGAAAGCAGAGACCACATAGAGACTGGTAGGAAGGGTGGAGCATGAAAGAGCTGGCTGTGCTCAGAAAAACAAAGAGACTATACTACTGGACCTCTCAAGATACTTTCTACATAAGACCATCCCATAAAGATTGGGAGGCATAAAAGTTATATCTAATACATAGAAGCAAATATAAAGAGACAGGTAAAATGGGGAGACAGACACAACCCCCAAATAAGAGAAAAATATGAATTTCCAGAAAAAGAACTGAATGAAATGCAGGCAAGCAACCTATCAGACACAGAGTTCAAAACTTTGATTATGAAGATGCTCAAGGAACTTAATACAAATAACAACAGCATGAAAAGGGAAATAAAGGCCATAAACAAGAATCAGACAGTAATGAAAAGTGATTTATTTGACATGAAGAACACACTGGAAGGGAATAAATGTAGATAGGATAAAGCTGAGGACAAAATCAGCAATTTGGAAGAAAAGGAAGAAATAAATACCCAATTATAGCAGCCAATAGAAAAAAAGAATCAAAGGCAGGAAGAGCGCTTAAGAGAGCTCTAGGACAACATTAAACATAACAACATCTGCAATATAGTAATACCAGAAGGGGAAGAGGGTCAGCAACAAACAGAGAAATGTTAAAGGAAAAATGAAAGAAAACTTCCCCAAACTAATGAAGGAAAATTTAACACAGGTTCAGGAGGCACAGAGAGTCCCAATAAAGATGAACAGAAAGAGACCCACACCAAGAAACATCATAATTAATATGGCAAATGTTAAAGGCAAAGAAAGAATCTTAAAGGCAGCAAAAGAGAGAGAAATTTACATGCAAGAGTTCCCATTAGAATGTCAACTGACTTCTTAATAGGAACACTTCAGGCCAGAAGGAAGTGGCATGAAGAAAATTATAAAAAGCAGGGCCTAAATCCAAGACTACTGTATCCAATGAGGCTATCCTTTAAAATTAGAGGTGAAATGTAAAGCTTTCCAGACAAAAAAAGGTTAAAGGAGTACATTACCACTAAACCAGCAATGCAAAAATAATGTTAAAGGGACTGTTTTAAGAAGGAGAAGAAAAGAAGACAGAGGGGATCATAGACATAAAGAAAATTAAAATGTTAATAAATAAATATGTATCAATAGTAACCTTAAATGTAAATGGATTAAATGCTCTAGTCAAAGGACATTGGGCGAATGAATGGATAAGAAAATATGACCTGTACATGTACTGTCTTTAAGAGACCCTTCTCAGAACAAAAGATAAAGACAGACTGAGAGTGAAGGATTGGAAAATATATTCCATGGAAATGGAAAGGTAAAAAAAGCTAGAGTAGCAATACTCATTTCAGGCAAAATGGACTTCAAAACAAAGGCTATAACAAGAGACAAAAAGGCAACTTCATAATACTAATAGTAATGATTCAACAAGAAAATATAACCCTTTAAACATATATGCACCCAATATAGGAGCACCCAAGTACATAAAAATCTCTTGAATGTTAAGGGATAGATTGATAGCAATATAGTCATAATAGGGGACTTCAACACTCCACTAACATCACTGGGTAGATCTTCCAGACGAAAAATTAACAAGGAAACAGAGGCCTTAAATGACATACTGGATCAGATGGATTTGATAATTACAGAATATTTCATCCCAAAGCAACAGAATATACATTCTCCTCAAGTGCACATGAAACATCCTCAAAGATAGGCCACATATTAGGACACAAAACAATCTTATACAAATTCAAGAATATTGATATAATACCAAGCATCTTCTCAGATCACAATGGCATGAAGTTATAGATCAACTACAATTAAAAAAATAAAAACCTCAAAAACACTCAAATACATGGAAACTAATAGCATATTAATAAACGATGAATAGGTTACCAATGAGATCAAGTAAGAAATTAAAAACATTCTGGAAACAAATTAAAATAAACACCCAACCACCCAAAACCAATGGGACACAGTGAACACAGTCCTGAGAGGAAAGTTCATAGCACTACAGGCCTACCTCAAGAAACAAGAAAAAGGACTAAAAAACTATCTAACCCTACAACTAAATGAATTAGAAAGAGTACAGCAAGAAGAGCCCAGAGAAAGAAGAAGGAATGAAATAATGAAAATCAGAGAAAAAATAAATGACATAGTGAAAAAAAAAAAGAAGAAAGAAAACAGTACAAAAGATCAATAAATTTAAGAGCTGGTTCTTCATAAACATGATTGATGAACCATTAGCCAGACTCATCAAGAAATATATAGAAATAAACCAAATAAATAAAATCATAAGTAAAAAAGATAATGTAGTAATGGACACCAGAGAAATACAAAAGATTGTAAGCAAATACTATGAACAACTATATGCTAACAAATTGGACAACCTGGATAAAATGGACAAATTCCTAGAAACATACAATCTTTCAAAACTCAATCAAGAAGAATCAGGAAACCTGACTAGGCCAATAACAACTAATAAGATTGAAACAAAAATTTAAAAAAACCTCTAGCAAACAAAAGTCCTGAACTGGATGGGTTTATAGGTGAATTTTACCAAGCATTCAAAGAAGAACTAACACCTTTTCCTCAAATTATTCTTAAAAATTCAAGAGGAAGGAACACTCACTTCTAAGCTCCTTTTACTAAGTGAGCATTTATCCTAAATCCAAAACCAGATAAAGACAATACAAACAGAAAATTACAGGCCAATACACCTGATGGACACAGATGCTAAAATCTTCAACAAAATATTAGCAAATTGGAATCAGTAATATGTTAAAAGATCATACACCATGATCCAGTGGGATTTATTGGGGGGATTCAAGGTTGGTACAATATTCAAAAATCAACAAATGCAATATATCACATAAAGAAATGGAAAGATTTGAAATCTTTGAAAACATCATGACTATATCAATAAATGCAGAGAAAACATTGGACAAAATCCAGTACCATTTTTGTTTTTTTTTATTAAAAACTCACAGTAAAGTGGGAATAGAGGGATGATACCTAATAATAAATGTCATATATGACAAACCTACAACCAACATAATACTAAATGGGCAAAAACTAAAATCATTACCTTAAGAACAAGAACAGAACAAGATAGGATGCCAGTTTTTACCACTCTTATTCAACACTAGAGGCCTGGTGCATGAAATTCGTGCCTCAGGGGGTGGTGTCCTTCAGCCCAGCCTGCTTTCTCTCCAATCTGGAACACTTAGAGGGATGTCCGACTCCCCGGTTAGGCCCAATCCTCTGTAAGATCGGGCCTAAGCGGGCAGTCGGACATCCCTCTTACAATCCAGGACTGCTGGCTCCCAACTGCTCACTACTCTGCCTTCCTAATTTCCCTAACCGCTTCTGCCTCCCAGCCTGATCACTCCCTAACCACTCCCCTGCCAGCCTGTTTGCCCCTAACTGCCCTCCCCTGCAGGCCTGGTCACCACTAACTGCCCTCCCCTGCAGGCCTGGTCACCACTAACTGCCCTCCTCTGCAGGCCTGGGTCCCCCCCCAACTGCCCTTCCCTGCAGGCCCAGACACCCCCAACTTCCCTCCTCTGCTGACCTGGTCACCTCTAACTGCCCTCCCCTGCAGGCTTGATCCCTCCCAACTCCCCTCTTCTGCTGGCCTTCTTGTCATGGGCATCTTGTGTCTAAATGGGGGCAGATTCTTTTGACCACATAAGGGCAGTCATCTTGTGTGTTGGAGTGATGGTCAATCTGCATATTACTCTTTTATTAAATAGCATAGAGGCCTGGTGCACTAGTGGGGGACATCTGGTTTGTCCTAAAGGGTGTGCTGGATCTGGGTGGATGTTCCCTTGGGGCATATGGGTTGGCCTGGGCAAGGGACCTGTAGTGGCTTGCAGGCCAGCCATGCCCCCTAGTGATCCAAGTGGAGGCCCTGGTATCTGGGATTTATTTATCTTCTACAATTGAAACTTTGTAGCCTTTTGTTTGCACAGCCATTGAAACTTTGTTGCCTTAAGTGGAGGCCTAGCCTGCCAGGGTATGTGGAAAGCTTGGCTTCCTCCATTGTCAAGGGCAACCCAAGCCTCCCTCCTGCTCTCTCTGTGGCCATAGCCATCTTGGTTGGGTTAATTTGCATACTCGCTCTGATTGGCTGGTAGGTGTGGCTGGTGGGTGTGGATTTGAGTGTAGTGGAGGTATGATCAATTTTCATATTATTCTTTTATTAGATAGGATAATATTGGAAGTCCTAGCCATAGCAATCACACAAGAAGAGATAAAAGGCATTTAAATTGGAAAGGAAGAAATAAAACTCATTATTTGCATATGACATGATATTATACATTGAAAACCTAAAGCTCTAGCTGGTTTGGCTCAGTGGATAGAGTGTTGGCCTGTGGACCAAAGAGTCCTGGGTTTGATTCCAATCAAGGTCACATACCTTGTATGCAGGCTCCTCCCCAGCCTGGGCCCTGGTCAGGGTTGGTCCAGGAGGCAAGCAATCGATGTTTCTCTCACATCAATATTTCATTTTGTCTTTCCCTCTCTCTTCTACTCTCTCTAAAAATCAATGGAAAAATATCTTCAGCTAAGGATTAAAAAAAGAAGGGAAAAAAAAACAAACCCTAAGGAGTCTACCAGGAAATTATTAGACTTAAGGAATGAATTCAGCAAGGTAGCAGCATACAAAATGAACATCCAGAATTAGATGGCATGTTTATATATGTATAATGAACTCTCAGAAAGAGAGACTTATAAAGCAATCTCATATACCAGGCAACAACAACAAAAAAAGAGACCTAGGAATAAACTTAGCCAAGGAGGTAAAAGATCTGTACTTGGAAAGCTATACAACATTTAAAAAAGAAATAGAGGAAGATACAAACAAATGGAAGCATATATCTTGTTCCTGGATTGAAAGAATTAGCATCTTTAAAATGTTTATACTACCCAAAACAATCTACAAGTTCAATGCAATCCCTATTAAGATACCAAAGGTATTCTTCACATAACTAGAACAAATACTCTAAAAATGTATATGAAACCATAGGAAAAAACACAAATAGCTACAGCAATGTTGGGAAAGAAGAACGAAGTAGGAGGGATCACAATACAGGATATCAAACTATACTACAAAACCATTATAACTAAAACAGCCTATTACTAGCAAAGGACAGACATATAGACTAATGGATCAGAACAGACCCCAGAAATTGACCCACACCGTTATGTCAATTAATATTTGACAAAGAAGGCAAGAGCATACAATGGAGTCAAGACAGTCTCTTGAATAAATGGTGTAGGGAAAATTGGACAGATACATGCAAAAAATGAAATCAGACCACCAACTTACACCATACACTAAAAAAGACTCAAAATGGATAAAAGACTTAAATATAAAACATGAAACCATACAAATCTTAGAAGAGAACATGGGCAATAAAGTCTCACGTAGCAATCTGTTTACAGATACATCTCCTAGGGTAAAGGAAACTAAGAAGAAAACAAATAAATGGAACTATATCAAAATAAAAAGCTTCTGCACAACAAAAGAAACTACTGACAAATTGAAAACGATCCACTATATAGAACATATTTGCCGATGATACATCTGATTAGGGGTTAATATATAAAATATATAAAGTACTCAGACAACTCAACAAAAAGAACACAAACAAGTCCAATTAAAATATGGGCAGAAGACCTAAATAGACATTTCTCTAAAGATGACTTACAAATGGCCAAGAGACATATGAAAAAATGTTAAAAATCACCAGAGAAATGCAAAGTAAGACCACAATGAGATATCACCTCACACCTGTCAGAATTGCTATCATAAAAAAAAAATCAACAAACATTCAGAAAGCCAAGAGACATAAAAACATGCTCAAAGTCACTAATCATCCAAGAGATGCAAATCAAAACAACAATGAGGTACCACCTCACACTTGTCAGAACGGTGATCATCAACAAATCAACAAACCACAAGTGCTGGAGAGGATGAGGAGAAAAAGGAACCCTCCTCCACTGCTGGGGGGAATGCAGACTGGTGTAACCACTGTGGAAAACAGCATGGCATTTCCTAAAAAAACTAAAAATAAAACTGCCATTTGACCCAATAATACCACTTCTAGGAATATACCCCAAGAAAACATAAAGACCAATCAGAAAGGATATATGCACCCCTATGTTCATAGCAGCACAATTTACAATAGCTAAGATTTGGAAACAGCCTAAGTCCATGGTCAGCAAACTCATTAGTAAACAGAGCCAAATATCAACAGTACAGCAATTGAAATTTCTTTTGAGAGCCGAAAACTGACTTCTGTGCATGGGCCATGAAGTTTCAATCTCACTGTACATGTGCACTCACACGTGGTATTTTGTGGAAGAACTACACTTAAAGAGATTCATGTAGCTCATGAGCCGCAGTTTGCAGACCACTGGCTAAGTGCTCATCAGCAGATGAATGGATTAAAAAACTGTGATACATCTACACAATAAAATACTACACTGCTGTAAAAAAAAAAGGAACTCTTACCATTTGCAACAGCATGGATGGAACTGGAAAGCATTATGCTAAGTGAAATAAGCCAGTCAGTGAAAGAAAATTACTACATGATCTCACTATTTATGGATAATAAAAAACATAATAAACTGATGAATAAAAATAGATACAGAGGCAGAAAAGTATCAAACAGACTATGAAACTACAGCCAAAAGGCTGGGAGGGTTGGGACGGGAGGAGGTAAGAGATCAACTGAAGGACTTGTATGCATGCATATAAGCATAACCAATGGATGCAAGACACTGGGAGGGAGGTGAGGGCATGTGCCAGGGGGTAAGGTAAATTGAAAAAAAAAAAAGGAGACATATGTACTACTATTTGTAATACTTTAAATAGTAAAAATTTTTTTAAAAAAAAATCAATAAACAACAAGTACTTTCAAGGATGTGGAGAAAAGGGAACAGTAGTTCTCTGCTGGTGGGAATGCAGATTGGTGAAGCCACTATAAAAAACAGTATGGAGTTCCTTTGAAAAATTAAAAATGGAACTTTTGACCCAATGATTCCATATCTGGGAATATATCCTAAAAAATCCCAAAACACTAGTAAAAAAGGATATATGCCCACCTATGTTTATAGCAGCATTGTTTACAACTAGTGGCCCAGTGCATGAATTCATGAACAGATGGAGTCCCCAAGGGGGTTGGGGAGCCAGGACACTATTGGCCCTCCAGGTGGGCAGTGGTGCGCCCTTGCTGGTGGGGATCAGGATCTATCCCGTTGTCATTCCCGCCAGTTGTTGAGAGCCACATAGCGGCCACATTTTTTGTAATTTTGTTTTTGACACTTCAACTGTTTATTCCACAATCAGAAATGGATCTATAGTACCACAGAGGATGAAACCCCACTGTAAATAGATTGAAAACAGAAAATAGATAATTTCATACAATGTCTCATTTATCAACCCAGATGGGTGCATAGGTACAATAACACATGAATGAGGAAAATATAAGAGGCTGAGGGGTTCAAAAAGAATGTCACCTACATGATAACAAAATCTAAGTGCTCTAGAAACCAGCACCAGACTGGCCATAGGTCTCACTTCATAGGACAGCATGGGGTGCTTGGGCTATGTGGTGGCTGCATATCTTTCTGTGTAGTTGTCTGTAGGCCAAGTGCTCTCTTCCTTCTCACTTAAAATGAGCAGCATGTGAGGGCAGAGCGTGCTGTCATGAAACACAGAGGGCAACCCAAAGCTGAGGGCAGTGGCCAGGCCCATGGGGTGAGAGGTGGGCACAGAGGATGCTATCTCACCCAATTGTGGGGCCTGCTGACTGGCCTTCATCTGCTTGACCCCACCCAGAGAGGGACCGAGCAGGGTGTCCCCCTCTCCATTCTCCATCCTTCCATCTGTGACACCTGTCACCCTTGCCAGGGCTCCACCAAAGTAAGTTCAGCTCAATCCCTGAATGTAAAAGGGCATGGGGTGGGGCGTTCCACTCCAGTGCCCCCTGATTCCCAGCAGTAGAACCTGGTCTCAGGATGGTGGCCACCACTATAGAACATAGATCTCTTTCAAGAAAAGTTTGGAATGCAGACTTTCGTATGAGCCCGTATTCCAAAAGATGGCAGTTTATTCACATTGTGGCAAAGACACCTTCAAAAATAACGTAAGTGGGTGAAATCAGGGCCAAACCAGGCCATTTTCTCATTCAATCTCACTGAGGTGCATGGACAGAACCAAGTCCCAGCTCTTCGCAGGACACTTCTGGGGTTTTATTTTTAAACCTAAATAGTCTGTCTCTATTCTTGTTCTTTGGGATTTTTTTCATCATCAAATAAAAGAATATGTACATTGAGGCAATCCTTTCGAGATACAATATTCTAGTTGCACCCATGTGATGAAGACACTGCCCCTCAGAGGGAGGGAGCCAACACAGTGGGAGCAAGAAATTTTGAAAACCAAACGGATAACAGAGAGGCTAAACCTTTCCTTCATGGGTCTGACACCCCTCCGCAGGCAGCCTCCAGGCTGGGCATCTGCTGGACCTTTACCACGTGATGTCCCAGCTGCTAGGCAGTGTGCAGGGCCACCTGGGCCCAGGAGAAGTTACTCCTTCCACCCTGGGTCACTCCTGGAAAAGCTCCTGCACATAGGCCCTGGTCTCCAGGGACCACACCAGGATGGCGGCTCAGATACCTTCCTGTCACTGTCCGCATGCCCATCCTCTGCCTGGGACTGGCCCCTGCTGCTTAGGCATCCCCCCTCCACAAAGTGGTAGGGGAATTTGCCCCTATTCAGCTTCAGGACTATATTCTGGATGTTCTGAAAGCCATAAGCAGCCTCAAAGTGTAGCAGAACCTCTCCATCTCTTTCAAGAGTGACCTTCTGGAAGTCTTTGTTCCTTAGGGTGTGGTAGATGAGCACCCCCACATTCTCATTGAACAACTCCTTGGCCATGTGGCTAAAGATGTATGCCAGGTACCCGTTGGAGTCGGCACCCTCGTGGAGCCTCACCTCTTCCTACTTCATGTCTCCAGAGTGTCCATGGCAAGGCCACTTTGCTCCATTATCTGGACAATTTCACCTGAGATTAACATGCAGTCAGCACCCTGGGAACTATGCAAAGCTGTAGGAACATATTCTCAAAGGGCTTCCAGTTTCTTGTCATAATACACAGCCAAAATGATGTGGAATATCTTGTCTGGGGACAGGTTCTGCTGTCTGGTGAAGTAATCCTGAAACAGAAAACCCATGATCTTCTGGGGACACCTGGCCATGCAGAGGTGGGGCAAGATGGGATGAGCTAGTACATGCTCCACATAGGGACCTAGCTGAGGCAGGCAGAGGTCAGCATGGGTAACCAGGGCTCTTTTTTACAGTACTGGTGATACCAATGCACAAATTCTTTCTGACTCTCCAGGATGCTGAAGTCTGCGGCTATCTTCACATCACAGATAGTGCACCCCAAGGCTTTTGAGGAAACTGCAGAGTCTTCTGGATGTAACAATTACACTAAGGCTAAATTTAGCAGCAAAATAAGGCAGAGACTGAGGACACACGGACACTGCTAGCACCTTGTGCTGTAAATTAATCACATTTCTTATTAAGGTTCAGAACATGAAAGAAGTCCTTAGTGTTCTGATGAGAAACTTGGACTCATTCCTCTGCAGTCATACAACTGTCACATGCCAGGCAGTCACTCAGATATAGCTTGGTATTGGCCAACTTATGGAATTCTCCCTTGTCTCCATTTTCCTGAGCTGGACTTTGAACGTTTACTGTCGTTCTCTTGGTCATTGGTGTTTGTTGTTTTTACTACATTTCTTCCATGTGTGCAGTGATCACACTTCATCTGGAATGGGGCAGGCATGGGGGCAGGGGGGGGGGGAGCAGAGTGTGTGACCTGGAAGCAGGGGAGAGTAGTCACAGGAGGGACTTCAAAGGAGGAAAAGAGGCTGAAGTGCCAGAGATAGAGTTCCAGGAAGCTGACCGTGCTATAGGAATCCTGCCAGCAACACTAGTCCCTTGGTGCCTGTCCCATTCTCTGGAGATTAAACCTGCAGGACTACTGAGGGAGTGAGTGGCTGCTGCCAGGTTGGTGGTCATTCCGGTCCTTCTGGTCATTCTGGTTGCTGGCTTTTTATAGATAGATAGATAGATAGATAGATAGATAGATAGATAGATAGATAAGATTTGGAAATAGTCCAAGTGCTGAGGAGTAGATGAATGGAATAAAGAAGGTGTGGGACATTTACACTATGGAATATTATGCAGGTATAAAAAAGAGGGCTCCCTCATCCTTTGGGAGAGCATGGATGAACTTGGAAAATATATGCTAAGTAAAATAAGCCAAACCAAAAAAGACAAATATCACATGATCTCACTTATTTGTGGAATCTAATTAACAAATGAATTGACTAACAAAATAAGACCTGAAACAGGGACGCATGGAATAAAGTAATGTACCTTAATGTTGGTTTGAGGGGACAAAAATAGATAAACCAAAGAACTTATATACTGACTAATTTATGCATAGCCCATGGACACAGGCAATAGGGTAGTGAAGACCTGGAGGGGAGTAGGAGCTGGCAGGCTGGAGGGGGGGAGGGAGTGGGATAAAATGGGAGACATCTGTAATACTATTCTATATAATAAAAGCTTAATATGCTAAGTATCTGACTATTTGAGTGTTCAACCAGTCACTATGATGCTCACTGAACCCCAAGGAGGCACTCCGATTGGTAGGTTAGCTTGCTGCTGGGATTCCATTGGTAGAGATTGGGCAAGACAGGCCGGACAAGCCCTGGAGCCCTTCTGCAGTCCCTCCCTATCCCTGATTTTCACTGGTGGGGTCTCTTGGCCTGCCCTGTACCTTCTCACAATCTGGAACCCCTTAGGGGATATCAGAGAGTTGGTTTCAGCACAATCCCCTCAAGCCAGGCCAAGGGACCCACTGATGCATAAATCCATGCACTAGGCCTCTAGTCAACAATAAAAACTATATTTTAAAATGGGGGGAAAAATCATTGGTAATTGAAAAAAATTTTGATTTTGTGGTGCCCAATAGTTATTGATACTTTCCCTCCCAGGGATAGCTATTGCTTTCCTGTTTCTCTCTTGTTTTGTGTCCTGAGAATCTTGCCTTTCTGTCTATTGGGACATGCAAGTGACTCAGACAACCAATTGTTAGATTGAAGGCCCTCAAATAATGGTGTACATAAATGTGGGCTGCACCCCATTTGTGACTGGTGTCCTACTGACTGTTGCCAGCTCTCAGGAAAGTCTTTCTTTTGGTTATCTTTGGGACCAGTTCTTCACCTTAGGAGGGCTCCATCTTTTTACCTTCTTTGAGGATGACTGGTGAATTAGTTTTAAGTCACTTGATAGGCAAACCTTTGCTATAAATATTTGAAACAATTTTTTTTAAAGAGCTCTATGGCCAGAAGTTGGCCAAATTCAGAGCCCGATAAAACTTCTTTTAAGGGCTCTATCCTAAACTGAAATGAAGCTATGTACTCAGAAGAAAAGCAAATATGCTGAAGGCTTTGTGGTTTGACATTAAAGCATTCCAGAGACACATAGCTCTAAATTTAGATCATAGAATTAATTTTTTTTATTTCTATCTTAGTTGAAAGATATAAGAAGCAAATTGAAGATAATGTAGTTGGATGTGTGGGAGGGGTGCAGAGAAAGGTGCCAGTCCTTTATATCATTCAGGTGAGGAATTTAAAAAGATAAAATCATACTTGAATTACAAAGGCTCTTTGAATATCAATTTAAAGTCCACCTACACTTATCAATATCCAAACATACCCTATTTATCTCCAAATGCTTGCAGATATAACAGATCAGGACATTGGAAACAACTGTTCTGCACTTAAGAAAAAGAGAAAAATTGAAATAATAATCACCATAATAGACAAATATGCCCCAAAACTTCTAGGAAGAGACCTACATTATTCTTGTTTCTCAAGGAGAGGTAAATCTTACCGTGTCTTTGAAATGTAAATATCCCAAGAGAACTTTAAGATACTACCCACACCGCCTGAGATGGAAGGGGAAAAAAAGGGAAAAGCTTACAAAACCCCAAACTGCTATGAAAGTTCCTTTGTCCAAAATCTAGTCCACAGCCTCCATAAGATTGCTTGTCAAGAGCAGATGCAAATTTTAAGTCTTCTTCATAAATATTAGTAAAATGTGTTAGCTATCTGAGCAGATAACCTTAACTTGTTCCATCTGTTCTTTTATACTAAGAAGGTTTGTATTAATGTACTTGACATGACTAAAATTTTTAAAAATCTATAAATTCTGTGTGTCTGTCTATATGCTTATTCATATTGATACTAGAGCTCAGTGCACAAAATTCGTGCACAGGGGGTGTGTCCCTCAGCCCAGTCTGCAGCCTCTCCAATCAGGAACCCCTTGAGGGATGCCCTACCAGGATTTGGCCTAAACATGCAGTCAGACATCACTCTCACAATCCAGGGCTGCTGACTACCAACTGCTCGCCTGCTTGCCTTCCTGATTGCCCCTAACCGTTTCTGCCTGGCAGCCTGATCATCACCTAACCACTCCCCCGCCAGCCGGGTCATACCTAAATGCCCTCCCCTGCTGATCTGGATCCCTCCAAACTGTCCTCCCTTACAGGCCTGGTCTCCTGCAACTGCTCTCCTCTGCAAGCCTGGGTCCCCCCAACTGCCATTCACTACAGGCTTGGTCACCCCCAACTTCCCTCGCCTGCAGTCCTGGTCACCCCCCAACTGCTCTCTCCTGCCAGGCCTGAATCTCCCTCAACTGCCCTTCCCTGCAGGCCCCGTCGCCCCCAATTTTCCTCCTCTGCCAGACTGGTCACACCTAACTGCCCTCCTCTGCAGACTTGATCGCCCCCAACTACCTTCCCTTGCAGGCCTGGTCCCTCCCAACTGCCTTCCCCTGCTGGCCATCTTGTGGCAGCCATCTTATGTCCACATGGGGAAGCCATCTTTGACCACATGGGGGTAGCTACCTTGTGTGTTGGAGTGATATTCAATTTGCATATTACTCTTTTATTAGATAGGATATGTGTAATTAAATTAATTAAATGGAAGGCCATAAGACTAGAGGGCTTTAATGGCATGGAGCCTATGCAAGCAAACAAAATTTAAGCCTGTAAATGCCTTAGGATTGTGAAATTAAAGAACAACCAATCATAAACAGCCAACTAGGTTTTAAGCTATATCCAACCATTAATATCCTTATTTGCTCCTGCCTTTAAAAAAAAAAAAATCTTTCCCTGAACTCCTGTCTATTGAGAGTAACTTCCTATTTTGCAATGCCTACTTCAAATAGATTTTTAGTCAAACTCTTTAAAAGTTTTAAAGACCTAAATGTATCTTTTAACATTATGTTATGGATGTGTGATATTTTTCTACCTTTGTGTAGGACTATCAAATTAACTTATAAAATCTTTCAAAGGAATTTTATTCAAATTGGTTTGGTTATAAATGAACTTACAGATAAATTAAGAAATCCTAAAATTCTCAGAAATATAAAATGTACCCAAAAATTTGTTTTTTAAGTTCATGTAATTTGGAATAATCTTTGGTAAACAACTGGTTTTAAGAAAAAAACATAGGCATGACTTCAGAGTTGTCAGAATTAAATATAATGCAGACATAAAACATAGTGATCCCTTCTTTGAAAAAACTGCTGTTTGAAACTGCTATTTGAACTACTCTGTTATTCTTAGATTGTCTCTTATTCTGTAGGTCAACTCTGTTATTTTTAGATTGTAAAATAACTTTTTTGTTGTTTGTTTGGATAGAAAAGATAAACTTAATTGTCTGACCTTGCAAGCTAGCCATCTAACAGATACCCTGATATTGATGCCAGATGTCTGTATAGATATGATATGATACTCAAGGTGACAGGTGTCTATATAGATATTATACGGTTCTCAAAGTTACAAGTTTTCTGTATAGTTATGAAATGTGTTTGATTAGATTTGATATATATTCAAGGTTACAAGCTGTCTTACACAAAGAACTAGAAGGATATAAAAAGGAAATACTCCCTCCTGTGTTTGTTCAGAATTTGACAGAGGTAATCTGCTCTGAACCTGCATGCAATAAAAATGACTCCTAACTAACTGGATCATTAGGTGTCTTGTCCAGCTCACTGAACTGTGATACAACAACATATAATTTTTTTCTACTTAGTTTAATAGTTTTGTTATCTCTACTAGATATTTAAGAGTATAAAACTATAAATTCAATCTAAAAACAAAAAATACATAAACATAAACTGCTTAATGCATGTTGAATATGGTAATATGAAAAAGAGAAAAATTATATGTTAAAGTTTTTAGTTGCATTGTCTCTATGATGTTTGAGACTTCTCAATAAATAGATATACGTCTATTTACATATATATATATTTGATTAACTATATGTTAAAAAAATTTGTCAAAAAGAGAAATGACAAATGATGAAGGCTAATCTTGTCTAATGTCTCATTAAATTTTCATTAGTAATTTAAACATAATTGTTATGAATGAGCAAATTAATAAATGTGAGATGAAAGTTTATAATAAATGAGCTTTTCAACAAAACATTATGTTTTATAAAATACATCTATTTAAATAGGTTCCAAAATATTTGGTAACTTGAAACCTTAATGTTCAATTAAATGATGATAATTCATTGAGTATCTAGATCATTTCAAAATTAGATAAAATAGTGAAACATTAATTACTGAACATAAGTTTATTTATTTTTGTCTTCCTATTACAGAAGAATTAATGATAACACATCCTGTGCCATTTTGAAAATTATCCTCTGAGAAAGTGTATATTTCTAGAAATGGTAAAATGTATATTTATAAAAACAGTTCATAATTGTTCATTCTATAATTTTCACTAGAAATTAAGGATTCTGAGGCTCAACATTCTAATTAAAATATATAATTAAAGCTAATCTACACTAATAAAAGAGTAAGATGTAAATTGATCGTACCTTCACGACACCCAATAGCCAATCAGAAATATGAATATGCAAATTAATCCAACAAAAATTGGTGGGTTAATTTGCATATGCAGATGCCAAGCAACCAGAGCTTTCTGCACCACCCCGACCACTCTGGGCCTCTGGGCAGCATGGGAAGGTGGCCAGAAAGGTGGCTCCAGCCCGAGTGAAGGTGATGCTGGCAGCCAGGGGAAGGAAGGCCTATTCTTACACAAATCTTTGTGCATTGGGCCTCTAGTAGAATAATAAGAGAATGACTTTGTAGGCAAAACATTTAGGATGTGTTTTTGGTAGAAAAGGATATGAGGTATGGAATTTTTTTTAAGTGTTTTTATTGATTTCAGATACAGGAAGAGAGAGGGAGAGAGAATCATCAATCAGCTGCCCCCCGGCTTGTGCCCTCACTGGGAATTAAATCATGACCTCCTGGTTCACGAGTCAATGTTCAACCACTGAGCCACACCAGCTGGGTTGGAAATGTGTTTTTTTCTAGGAGAAAAATAGAGTAATTTTGTTCTGAAGTAAAATAGGACTGATAATATCATGATAATTCTTGTTTTTTAAATATATCTTTATTGATTTCAGAGAGGGAGAGAGAGAAGCATCAATGATCAGAGTGAATCACTGAATGACTGCCTCCTGCACACTCCCTCCTGGGGATTGAGCCTACAACCAAGGCATATGCCCTTGACTAGAATTGAACCTAGGATCTTTCAGTCCACAGGCTGATGCTCTATTCACAAAAGCAGCTAGGGCAATCTATACTAATAAAAGCCTAGGTGGCTCTCACACCCTTGTGCCTTCACGTCATAATGAGATGGCTGCCCCGACATCATCACAAGCTGGCCATCTCCACATTGTTACAAGATGGCCAGCAGGGGAAGGCAGTTATGAGCTATCAGGTTGGTAGAGCAGGGCAGTTGGGGGGACCAGGCCTGCAGGGAAGGACATTTGGGTGGTCTAGGCCGGCAAGAGAGGACAGTTGGGGGCAATCAGGCTGGCATGGGAGTAGTTCAGCATCAATCAGGCCAGCAGAGGAGTGGTTAGGGGGTGATCAGGCTGGCAGGCAGAAGTGGTTAGGGATAATCAGGTAGGAAGGCAGGTGAGTGGTTCAGAGCCAGCACTCCTGTAGAGGGATGTCCAACTCCCAGTTTAGGCCTGATCCCTACCCCGAGGGGGTCTCAGTTTGGAGAGGGTGCAGGCTGGGCTGAGGGACACCTTACCCCCACTCCACCCCTCCTCCCAGTGCATGAATTTTGTGCACCCGGCCTCTAATATCTCTGATAATCAAAATACATGTGTTAATTCCAATTATTAACTTAAAATATTCTGTCACAAAAATAAACAGAATTCTGTGTTAATTACATTATAATAAACTCTAATTAAATCTTTAATTTGGCCACTTTTAAATCTTTTGCCATTTACAGACAGCTACTCATTTGTTCTGATGCTTTTGCAAAAGTATTTGTCCTCAAAGAGATTCATGGAAACAACTCTAAGAAGTATATACCTGTGAACCTGCTAAAAATTGCTAAAACTCTGATGGAGAAACTGATTTGTTCATAAAATTGGTAACACAAGATCAAGTAGTACAAAAATTAATTACATCGTACTAAATAAATTGAAGATGATTCATTTTCATGACTTTAAAAATTGCTGAATTCTAAATATTTTGTTTTCTAAGTTTAAGGAAACTTTTTTCTTTTTTCTCTTAAGCTATCTAAGACTTACAGCAATTTGGTAAAGTATACCTTTGTGAACAAAGATAAAACAATTACTTTTCTCCCTACTCTATTCCTCCAGAATTAGAAAATTCTTAGTTATTTTTCTTATTTTCATGGCAATATAACTATTTGCATAAGTTCAATAAGTCTGTTCTGCCCAGCTGGTGTGACTCAGTGGCTGAGTGTCGGACCCATGAAACAGACAGTGATGGTCTGATTCCTGGTCAGGGCACATGCAACAGGCAGCTGATTGATGATTCTCATCATTGATGTTTCTCTCTATCTTTCCCTTTCCATTCCTCTCTCTGAAATCAATAAAAAAACGTACTTTTTAAATAAAGAGTCTGTTTTCCTTATAAGGGAGACAATTGGAAACATTGCATATATTACTAATGCTTTGACTAGAATGTCATATTTAAGAATGTGTATAGAATAAAATATTACAAGACAGCTTTAAGAAACTAAGGTTGATTTTATGGAGCGAAATGAAGCCCCTTGGAAAAACTAGTCTGGTACCTTGCTTACATTACAAAGTTCCCAGCAGCCTTAGTAGGTGAATAAGGAAGATCACTTCTGATGGGCCCTGGAAACTCAGGATATTTTGGAGACTTCAAGAAGAAAGAAATTAACCTAAATCTATAAATATTGCAGGCAAAGTCTAGTGGCAAGTCCTTGGCTAGGTTTCTCTTAGCCTTGAGAGGCTTTTAAAGTCTGAGTAATGAAAAATTCCAACACAGTAAACTTCAAAAGAGCTTACATGATCATCACTATTCTTGCATTCCTATATTAATAATAACCAGGCCAAGTTTAATGAGACTAGACTTATTTTGCAAAGAAATTAGACTTATTTTTATTATCTCTGATAGAAATGAAGTGATTATAAAAAAATATTTTAGCAGGAAACTATAACACACCCTTGAGGAGATCTGATACTGGTTCTACTCTTTTTTGGAGGTTTGGTTATCTACCTGTAAACTGTACTGGAGTCTCCAATATCTGGCTACAACTCCTCAAATTAATGTTTCCAATTTTCTCCCACCTGCTCACCTGGAATCACTGAGAACTAAAACTGCCTTTTCCAAAGCCCTGCAAGGTAAAGTTGGACAGCTTGATATAAACTTCAGAGAAAGTACTGAAGCATGGTGGTCTCTCCTTTGGAAAAACTGCTGTTTAAAATTCTCCGCTATTTTTAGATAGTCCCCTGCTCTGTAAGTCAACTATGTTATTTTCTATAAAAGTAACTAGTAACTTTGTTTTTTAGCTTGAATAATAGAAAAGATAAACTTAACTGTCTGACCTTTCAAGCTAGCCACCTAAAGGGGCTGATATGCTGATATTTATAATAATTCTCATGACAAGTATTTGCTCATTATGTATCCAAGACTACAGGTGTCTGTATAGATATGATATGTACTCAAGGTTACAAGTTGACTGTATAGATACGACAAATGTTTGTTAGATATGATATATACTCAAGTTTACAAGCTGTCTGCAAAAATAACTTACACAAATACCTAGAAGAATATAAAAAGGGAATACTCCTTCCTAGGTTTGTTCAGAATTTGACAGAGGTATTCTGCTCTGAATCTGCACACAATAAATGACTCCTAATTAATTAGCTTGTTAAGGTGTCTTGTATTTAGCTCAATAATTGACAATACAACAGTAACACAATGACTCACATTTAGACAATCTTATTTCTGTTGTATGGGCAACTCAGTAAGTTTACCAAAATATCTAATAACGTCCCCAGGATATTCAATCACAAACAAATTACCATTGCCTACCCTATTCTATCTGAAGATGCTTGAAGCCCAACATCTAGAAATATTTTTAAATGACCCCTAGACTTTTTAAATCTATCCTAATAGTTTTTAAATTTGTTCTGATCATTAACCATTGCTTTTCTATAGAAATGCTCCAGACTGAGATACTTGCTTCCATGGGTTTTGGGACAATCTACTCACTCAGTTTGTGGACTGTGAGAATTCTTGGGGGAAGTTTCAAATGGGGTTCAGGAAATGCTATCTTTTAAATATGGCATCTTTGAAACTGGAATATTTTAAGCTAAAGAAGTATGAGAAAGTGGCAGAAGCAAGAAGGCACTCTGACCAAACCACTCCTGCCTTTCTTCCCTGAAAGAGGTCATAGAACCCCTATGTTAAAGGTGTCCTCCCTGTGTCTGGAGGAAGGAAGACATAGCCGGTTTGGCTCACTGGATAAAGCTTGGGGACTGAAGGGTCCCAGGTTTGATTCTGGTCAAGGGCATGTACCTTGATTGCAGGCACATCCCCAGTAGGGGGTGTGCAGGAGGCAGCTTCTCTCTCATGGATGTTTCTAACTCTCTATTTCTTTCCCTTCCTTTCTGTAAAAAATAAAAATAAAAATATATATTTAAAAAAATAAAATAAAATAAAATAAAATAAAAAGTATCAAAGCCTGATGCTCTGGCTACTTCTTCAGATTTTATTCTCCTGTGAAAACTACCATGTATATGTAAAAAATGTAATAATATGTGTATGCTTTTCTCATTAATCTGTCTTCTATCAGTTTAATTTTCAGACCCCAACAGAGACCCCTAAGGAGATCAAGGACAACTTTCCCCCTAAAAAGTGAATCTTATATGATTTTAAATCCCATTCTGAAGTTTCAGAATTTACAAACTGGTACAGACTCAAATTTGGCCTGCAAACTGTGTTCATTTAATTTAAATGAAAATGAATTGTCAACATTTACAGTTGAGAGGTTTTAGATAAAAATTCATATTTCTACTTTTTATTTAAAACAGAATTATTGCACAATTTTGTCATGATAATACTTAGCTGGACTAGAGTAGCAGCTCCCTTCCCTCCTTAAATGGAAAATTTGCTCTGATGCCTACCAGGCTCACCTCTTTAGCTTCCATCAGATATTCAGCTCCTGGAGACATGTGAATTGGGACTTCTATTCTAGAGCCTACCTTGAAAGGGTCAAGTGGGAATCCAGGGACTCCTCTCTCCCTTCCTCCTGTTCTTCCCATTGAGATGGCAGTCATCACTGTTGGTTATAAGACCCTTTTTAGACTCTAGCCTATTTCTAGCATACATTTGTGCAGGAGATGCTAATACTGAGTTTAGACAAATTGAACATATTGATTTTTATTGGCATATAAATTTGTTTTCTAGAAATTTCTTGAGTTTCATAGCTTAAATTTACCTCAATCCATTACTTCCCCTAGGCAATTTTGAAAGCTTTCCCACAAATATACTACCAGGAGGTATTCAGGGATATATGAGTCACTTAGTTAAGAAAACACACACATACACACACACACACACAAAAAAAAATTTTTTTTCAATTCTTCGCCATGGGCACAGTGCTAAATTAAGCAACTAATTTAATCTTCCACAGACATTAGTTAGAGAAGTGTCTTGGCTGCACATTAAAATCTGGTTGTACCTCAGACCAGCCAAGACAGGGCCTTTAGGGTGAGATTCCAACTCCAAACTCCTAGATCAGGGGTGGGGAACATTTTTTCTGCCAAGGGCCATTTGGATATTGATAACATCATTTGAAGGCCATACAAAATTTTCAACTTAAAAATTAGCCTGTTGTATTTAGTCAAACATTTAATTAACTCACCCCTAATGCCTTGGAAGGGTCACACCAAATGATTTTGCGGGCCTTATATGGCCTGCGGGCTGGATGTTCCCCACTACTGGCCTAGATGATTGAAATGTGCAGCTAGAGTGTGGAGCCTTTGCTGCAAAAAAATGCATAACAAACCTCTGGGAAAACTCCTCCTAGTCAATAAACAACATGCTCTCTTTGAGCCACAGGTAACTCATCTATAAAATAGGAATAAGAATGATCTATTTCACTAGCTAAATGTAAAAGAACTATAAAGTGCTATGAAAATATGAATGAGCAATGACAATGATGATGATGAGAAGAATAATGGTGGAAATGTAGCAGCCTAAGTCATGTTTATGTGGCACAGGCTTAGAAAATTGGGGCATATTATTCTGTCTTGATTCTATTTTAATTTTTTAAAAATTCCAATTTAGAAATGTACATTGTCTATACCTAACAACATGGATGTATTCAAAATCATTATGCTGAATGAAAGAAGCCAGATACAAAAGACAAATATTATATGATTCTGCTGAGACTGGTTTGGCTCAGTGGATAGAGCGTCGGCTTGCAGACTGAAAGGTCCCAGGTTCGATTCCGGTCGGGGGCATGTACCTTGGTTGCAGGCACATCTCTACTGTGGGGTGTGCAGGAGACGGCTGATCGATGTCTCTCTCTCGTCGATGTTTCTGACTTCCTATCTCTCTCCCTTCCTCTATGTAAAAAATCAAAATTAAAAAATATATATATATTATATGATTCTGTTGATACAAAGTATAAATCAATCTATAATGACAAATACAGATAAAATATTATTCTTTTGGGGTGATGAAAATGTTTTATATCTTGATTGTAATGGTGCTTTAGCAACAGGAATTTTAGGGGAATATATGCAGGTTTAGGGAATATTTAGAATTGGGGCCCATGAAAAAAATACAAGGTTACTAATTAGGAGAAGGTACATTTCCATAACACAAGGAAGCCAGGCCTAGGTACATTTCCATAAGACAAGAGAAGAGAAACTGGGAGAAAGAACATTTCCATAACACAAGGAAGCTAGGTGCAGTTACATTTCCATAAGACAAGGAAGCAGCAACAGGTATATCACCATAACACAAGGAAGCAAGGAATAGTTATATCTCCGTAACACAAGGGAGAGCCAAAAGATACATCTACATAAATTAAGGGATCTGGGAGTAGCCAAGAGATCTGTATTTACAAAACAAAGAAGGTAGAAAGCCAAGAAGGAATAGAAGGACAATGAGGGAGGAAGGACTCTAGAAGGGAAAGGGAATATTGACCAATAGAGGGGATATTGGGACACAGGAAATGCAGCCTTTATAAACCATGGAAGTAGGAAGTCTGTGGGACCTTTTCCCCTTCCCCAGGTGGCATTCTGTACTTGTTCTTCAATAAATCTCCACCTTTGCTATACCATCTTCTGTCCTTAGATTCATTCTTCAACTCTGGTGGACAAAGAATATGGGTACCAGTCCAAAAAATTCTGTTTCACTTTCATGTTTGTATTCATTGTCAAAAGTCATGGATTTTTACTCTTTTAATGGATGCCACTTATTATATGTAAATTAGTCCTCAATAAAGTTGTTAAGAAGAAAAAATAAGACTATACAAAAACCCAGATAGGAAAAGATAGTATTATTTCTAATCTCATGTATGTTTAAATTCTGAATTTATCAAAGAACATCATCAGAACAAAGATGAAGAAAAACTGTAAAAAAAAAAAAAAGGAAGATTATTTTTGGAGTAAACTCTTGGGCTCTGTACTAAAAAGATCATGGTAAGGGTACTGAAAGGAAATGAACTCCCCTCCATCTTGTCCTATAGGGCTGGGACCCCTGCCTAAAACCCCTTCCTTTTCTGGGAGTGGCCACAGGTGTGCCAGCAATGTCTTAACTTCCCCGACCCCCACTCAAATGGACCAATGAAGCTCCAGGGACACAGCTAAGGTCCTAATTAGGCTTAACCACAGAAAGACCCCAATTCAAGTGACCAATCTCTGTAGACTTCATCACTTTCCCAAGCCCCCTAATTATCTTACCCCATAAAACTCATTGTTCCCGCCCGATCCCTCTCTCGCCTCGCTGTTGCGTCAGAAAGAGGCTGAGAGCCAAACCCGGGTTTGAATAAAGACTCTTTGCTTTTGCATCAGAAAAGGCTCCTTAGTGGTGGATTATTGGGGACCCCGAACTCTGGGCACAACAGTACCATAATGTTAATAGTTTTGTGTTTCTGAGTAAGAGGAAAGAAATTTAAAGCCCACTCAACTATCTTTTTAAAACTGTTGCTCTTACCGTGTATTTTTTGCTGCAGTTTTCACTCTGGCAGCATTGACAGTTGTCACTTTCTAGGACAAGAAGAGCTACTGCAACCATGAGCATCTGCCATAGGAAAGAGGAAAAAGATCAGAAATAGATACTAGTGAACATTTATACTCATAATCTTAGCACAGTGATTCAGAGCATAGGTTCTAGGTCAGGTAGATCTGGGTTCAAATCCCAGATCTGCCACTGTCTAACTGTAAACTCATAAGTCCTTCTTATGAATGGTGTCATTAGAGTACTAGAGGCCCAGTGCATAAATTTGTGCATTGGTGGGGTTCCTCAGCCTGGCTGGTGATCAGGGCCAATAGAGGCCAATTAGTGGAGGCCGACCAGGGGGAGGAACCAAGGGAGTTTGGTTGCGGGGGCAGCTCCTGCATTGGGCATATATATATATATATATATATATATATATATATATATGTAAATTATGAGACAATGTACCATATTTCCTGGTGTATAAAATGACTTTTTAATCCAGAAAATTCTTCTCAAAAGCTGGGGATTGTCTTATAGGGCAAGTATATCCCAAACTCTGTATTTTAACTGGAAAAGGTGGGAGTCATCTTATATGCCCAGTCGTCTTATACGCTGAAAAATATGGTATGTATAATTTTGAAAATAGCACTTAATTCATAGTAATTTATAAATGTTAGCTATTATTATCATGGTTGATCAGTTACTAAAAGCTAACAATGAAAGAGGAGTAAATGCTATAAACCTGGGAATACCACCTGGCAGCAAACCTGCAATTCTTATTGACCCAGTTGTAAAAGACAAAGGAAAGCCATTCACAAATTTGCAGTTTGCAAAGCCTCTCTCCATTTATTGCTGTCTGGGATTGTAGGTGAGATGCATAGTGAATCTGAAAAGATAATCTTGTTTTAAAAAATACAGAAGGAAAGAAGGGAGAAAGATAGAAATATTAATGATGAGAGAGAATCATTGATTGGCTGCCTCCTGCATGCCCCCCACTGGGGATGAATCCTGAAACAGAGGCATGTGCCCTTGACCAGAATCAAACCCAGGACCTTTCAGTATGCAGGCCGATGCTCTATCCACTGAGCCAAACTGGCTAGGGCAGTAAAGTAAGTCAATTCCCCCATGCATTCAAGCCATCTCAGGTACAAATTTTCCAGTGTTTTGTCTGTAGCAAGCCAAGTTGTGAGAATTCAATATATTCTACTTCCCCTCTTTTTGGCATCTTATAGAAAGCATTGTATTTTTGTTCTGGAAAGACATAAATTTCTTGATTTTTATAACTCATGGTTGGGGCAGGTATGGAGCATGTATTGGCTCTGGCAAATTCTCCACACATCCTTTATTCCGACTACTCCATACTGGATATTGAAGCTAAGTTCATTGCTGTTTTACTGTTTGTGGTCAACATTTTCAGTTACCAAATTCCTTCAGTTTTTATTTATCAATCAACTTACCTATTTATTTATCAACTTACCTATATATTCCTCTCCTTTCTCTTAAAAGGATTTGATGTAGTAACAATAATATTTTTCAAAAAAAATCTTAGACAATAAAATATAGAGAATAGGTTCTTTCCTTGTTTTAAATTTCATATGAATATAAACAAAAGAGTCCTATGTTACACTCCTTTCAACGCATTAGTTATCATAGATTTTAATAGACTTTAACCCAATCATGCCTTGTAACTCTTTCATTTACTACAATGACATATGAGGGAAACAAGATAACCAGCTTTGTAAGGTTGCAAAAATCAGGATCGGGCCGGGAAAGAGTTAACACAGCTCGGCTTAAAATTACATCCCCCAGTCACATCCTATTATTGTAGTCTCAGGGCTGAGAACAGGGTGGAAATTCCCAGGATGCTGTAACCTAGGTGTAGGTTGATAATCTTGTGTAGAGAGATAGCCTGTAGCCAAATTGCGGAAAGAGACATGGCCCAGACGTCTCCAGAGATAACCGTCAGCAGATAGCCTATAGTAAAATTATGACTAGAGACATGGTCCAGATGTCTCCAGAAACTAACCCAGAGATAACCATCAGCCGCATCCTGTTGTCACAACCCCATGGTAACCAGAAATATGCAGAGTCTATAAATTGTAAAATGTATGTAGTAAAGCCCTGTGTTGACCTCTGTATAACCCTGTTACTTGTTACATAGTATATAAGCTCAGCTTTGTATCAACTTGGGGCTCTCAGCCTCTGCTCTGCTTTCGGAGTATGTTGAGAGCCCCAGCATGCTTGGTCTGCAATAAACCCCTTGCTGTTTGCATGAGAACGTCTCTTGGAGTCTTCCTTTGAGCGGCGAGCTTTTCGACCCTAACAGCTTAATTTTAATATTGGTAGAAATACCTAGACCTAGGCCTGGAGTCCTGTCCCAAAAGAAAAACACAGGCAGGGCCTGCACTGAAAGAGAAATTTTCTTTTTTTGTTGTTATAAAATATAACTGCAATACAGAGGGCTAAAGGGTAAGGGAAGAAAATTATCCATAGTTCTGCAACCCTCACTTATTTTCATGTATGTGTCCCCAATGTTTTCCCATCTGTGTATATTTTACATAGTTGCAATCATAATTTATTCACAAGTTTGTTATATCTTTTTTTAACTTACATAATGTTCATTTTCCTTGTTATTAGATTTTCATCATTACACTTTACATCACCATATAAAATGAATGTATCACAGTTTATTTGGCTACTTCTATGTTACAATGCTTCTAACTATGTCCTATTACAAATACTCCTACCACAAACATCAGTGTATATATCTCTTTCCTTATTTTGGATTATTTCCTTAGAATGAATTCTCAGATTTAAGATTACTGACTTGGGAGACAGAGCATTCTCATGAATCTTAATATATAATTTCAAATTCATCCAAAAGTTTGCATTTATTTATAGAATGACTGTACCATTTATTATGTACCTATCATATAGTAGTTTTAAGCAATGGGTATTAATATTTTAAAGTTTACTAATTTAGTATGCAAAATAGTAACAAAATGAAAACTATTTTCCAACATAACTATTCAACTATTATAAAAATTAAAGCCCCACAAAGATGTAGAGATAGATTATAATGGATTTTCTTTTAGTTATTGGTGGCATAGGAAGCTTACAGTGTAAAATGTGTTGTTTTTAGTATTGATATGACCAGGAAAAGTATCTTTTTCTCTAAGTTGCCAACATGATTTATTTTTATAAAAGAAGAGTCATTAGGAAAACACTCATGGATTCTTACCATGCATAATTTGACTTAGTTTTCAAAAAATACTCTTCCATTATAAGGGATATAATGGCGCACTATTTAACCATGAAACTACCTTTTATCTGATAAGTATTTATAATCACAATAGTCACTAGCTGCCTGCTACAAGTCAGTCTCTGTACTGGGCACTTCATACATGAGATTTTATGAAATCTCCACAACTACCCGAAAAGTAAATGTCATTATCCCCATTTTCCAAATGAAGACAAGACATTGAGTAACTTGGTCAAGGTCTCATGGCACAAATGCAGAACTTAGATCTGAATGCAAATTTGTGTGCATCTTCAAGCTTCTGTTTTTCTGTGCTTAGTATCAAGCTAGATAAATTGTGAGTGCAGGTAGAAAGTCTTTCTGGAAAAGAGCAGCGCCACTAGTGTTTAAATAGCTTAAGTTAACACACAGAGTTCATGAGGACACAAATATTCTAAAGGTCAGTCTCACAAACTTTTATTAGGAAAAATTTCCTGTCCTGCTGAAGCTACAAAACTAAACAGCTAACCAAAACACAAAGCTGCTCTTCAAGTCCCAAGCGACTATCCACCTCCCTACCCCTACCCATCTTCCCAATCCCAAACCCAGGATTAGTAGAACAATTTTACCATTATTGATAACTTTTAGTAGGAACAACGCAATTTTTAGTAAAAAGTTCCCCTTTTGTGATTCCCAGTCTCCCAGATCACACTTACCATGATACCTGAGAAACAGATTCCTTCAAAATACCACACATAGCTGGTGAGTTTACTGCTGGATGCATAGGAAGTTTGCCCATTTGGGAAATACAATAGTAAATTCACAATTATACTCCAAAGTGCAAGCAGAATCAGAAGAACACTTAGGCAGCCTCCACATTTCTGATACCCCATTTTACCCTGCAGGAGATTATAAGAGTGTAAAATTACTTAAAGTCTGTTTTCATCCTATCTGCTCCCCCAACCATCCCTCTGCCCTTTTTTTTTTTTATTATTTTTTTACATACCTCCACTTTCTAGGTTTACTTCCTATTCACCAGGAGCCCAGAATTCAGACAAGACTGCAGCCCACAGTCTCTCCCTGTGAAAGAGTGATTTACGTTTTGGAGAACAATAGATAATGATCTAAGACTGAAGAGCTCAGTTGGTCTTCATCCTGTGCCAGAAGAATGCGGTGTTTTTACTGCTTTTAAAATAAGTAATTTTCCTTTGGATTAGAGCACTACAGACTTAACCCTGAGTACATGTTAGGAAGGAAGTCAGAGCTGGTGTTGGCATTGAGTTTAACAAATTTCATCTAACAGTAGAAAGGGATTAAAGAAAAACTACCAAAGGACCTTATACTAGAGCATGGTAGGCATGTGGTATGTTTGCTCAAATGTCCTGTCATTTTATACTGTTTTTAATTCAGTCTTCTTAATTGTGGGCTCCCCTCTTCAGCAAGCATTATTTAAACAGCAGGGGGCAGAAAAAAAAACACAAAGGAACAAACAAGCTGGTGGTTGAGAAAAATAAGACATCACAGTGTCTGGGTTCATTGTCACAATACCAAGAGTTCATGTTTATTTCCTCCACCTCTCTGAAAAACAGTAATAGGGATAAATTCACATTTTTCTTACTGCTTAGGAAACGGAAATGAGTAAAGTTGAGCAATTTGATTAAGATTTTGTGAGTAATAAGTTTGAAACAAAGATTTAAGAATTCTTCTTCCATATTGTTATCCTAAATTTAAAGAGCCACAGATCCCCACTGAATATGGTGACATGAGGAAAGGATTGAGGGAAGGATCTTGGTGCTAACATGTTAGAAACTATGTAGACAGCGGTGGTAAGCAATTCAAAGATTGCTTGACCTCATTGCCAGCATTATTGGTAATCTCAGCATCCAAGAATCCTGCTTGACTTTACTTTCTCAAGTCTCAACTGTCTCAGTGTGAAACAGGAATAACATAGGGTACCTCTCCCACAAGGATAATGTGAAGATTAAATGATAGTATGTGAGCAATTAAATGAGATTCTCTCCTCTCTGACCCAGAGTTATGTATCATAAACTCTTAACATCTTGATTACAGAAATTTTTAATTTGTTTTTGTCCTCCAAAAAATAATACTAATAAAAAAATAAAAATTTATTTTTATACAAATAATTCTAAATTGTATTATACTGGTACGTTTTTAAAAAATTGAGATACTTGGAACCACTTTTGGATTCAAACAAAACAAACAAAAGAAACCAGCAGTCTTACACTGTGACAATGCCAGTGAGGTTTCTTGGCACCTCCTAATGGATGTGCCTTTTTTCCTCTAGTGTTTTGAGCAAAGTCTCATCATTAAGTTTTCCCCCCAGGAACATAGAAACAACTTAAAACAATTTTTACTAGAGCCCTTGCGATGATAAGGAGAGCAGCAACATTTTTGGTTGAATATTTATTGAGCACCTCTGTGCCAGGTACAGTTCTAAGAGCTGAGGAGAGATCACTGAACAAGACAGTCCAAAATCCTGGTCCTTGTGGAGTTTATATTCTAATATAGGAAAGACTAACAATAAAAAAGTGGATAAGTAAAACATATAGTTTATCAGGTGTGCTAAATCAGGAAAGGGCAACTAAGAGTGCTAGAGAATAAGGATGAAGATATCATTTTAAAAAGGGTGGTCAGGGAAGACCTTCCTGAGAAGGTGACATTTGACCAAAGATCTAAAGAAAGTGGAGGTTGTCAACCATGCAGAGAATCTGAGAAAAAGTATTTCAGGCAGGGAGAACAGCAAGTGTGCAAAAGCCCTGAGATAGAAAGAGCCACAACAAGGAGACCACTGGTGCTGGAGCCAGGTGAGGGAGGGGAAGAATAGTAATATTTGAGTAGAAAAATGACTTGATATGTTAAAAGGATCACTCTGTCTGCTGTGTTGTGAATAGGTTGTAAGGGTATGTGTAAAGAAAGGAGGTGAGTTTCGAAGCCATTTCAACAGTCCAGCCTGACCATGAATGATAGCGAATCAGACCATGATGGCAGTAGCAAAGATGGTGAGATACAGTTGGATCCTGTATGTATTTTGAAGACAGAGCCAAGTATGTGGTAACATATCAGAATGAATGAAGAAGAAAAGAGGAGTCAAAGATGACTATGTAGTTTGGAACATGAGCAACTGGAAGAATGCAGTTGTCATTAATTGAAATGAGCAAAGCAATGAATTAAGTAGGTTTGGGAGGGGGAAGATGAGGTGGTCAGTTTTAGGCACTTCACATATTGAGGTAACTTATTAGAAATCCAAGTGGATATGCCAATTAGGCAGTCGGATACACAAATATGAAGCTTGGGGAAGAGGTCTGCGATGGAGTATTTAAATGGTGTTTAAAGCCATAAAACACTATGGAAATGAATATGGGTAGAAAAGAGGTCTGGGTCTGAAGACTAAATCCTAGGCAGTATAATAAATTGAGTTTTGGGAAATGAGGGACCTGAGAAGTGACCAGTGAGTAGTAAGAATAACCAGGAGCTTATCCTGGAAGTCTAGTTTCTTCTAGTTGAGGAGGAAGTGATCAATTGACTGAAATGCTGCCTACTGAGTAATTAATACGGGAGACTGGAGCACTGTCTATTGGATTTAGCAATGTGAAGGTCACCAATGATTTTGAAAAAAGGAGCTATAATGGTGGGATAGACATGAGGGTATAACTGCAATGGGTTCATGAAAGAATGGGAAGAGATGAATAGGAGATAGAGGAAAATAACTTTTGGGGGGAGTTTTACTATAAAGCAGAGCAGAGAAAGGGGACAGTAGCTGGAGGGAAAGTGGGAGTCCAGAGGAGACTTTTAATGAGAAAAATTATAGCATGTTTGTATACTGATTAGCAATGTTTTTGTTGTAGGTGGGGCAGGGATGTGGGGATTGACAACCTAAGAGAGGAATATAGATAGATGATAGATAGATGATGATAGATGATAGATAGATAGATAGATAGATAGATAGATAGATAGATAGATGATAGATAGATAGACAGATAGATAGGGAATGACTGAAACAGTGAATACCCTTGAGTAAGTAAGTGAGAAGGGGTGGGAGTGTATGCAGAAATGGAGGAGCTGACCTTAGAAAGCAGTGTGGGCAGTTCAGTTCTAGTAACAAAGCATATGGGAAAGAAGGTAGTGGAAACTTCTGATTGCTTCTGTTTGTTTTTTTTTTTGTTTTTGTTTTTGTTTTGTGTGTGTGTTTTCAATGAAAGAGAAAGTTTATCAGCAGAGAGAGTGAGAAGATAGGGAGAGGGTGTTAGAGATTTGGAGAGAGAAGAGAAGGTATGAAAAAGTTGCCTAAGAAAGTTGTATGGTAAATGATCTAGAGAAGTTTGGCAGGATTGCTAGTAGGCACTGAGGTCTCCCTTGAGGTCATGAATTTATGGTGAGACTGGGAAGCACTGTTGGGTGTTCAAGTTCAGCTGCAGAAGTAGTGAGAAAACTAGAATAAAGCTGAGATTTTGCCAGGCAAGTACCATAAAGAGAGAAGTGAAGGAATCAGGAATATAAGTAATAGAGTGATTATAATAATAGACTGTGGTACTTAATCCAAATAAGGACATGAGAGAATGTGAGGAACAGCAAAAAAGAGGGTTGGGTTTGCAGGTTGTCACAGTGTGGTTTTGGGCAGCAGAGAGAGAAAGAACTGGAAAGAAAAAATTCAGTGATTAAGAAGTGGAATCTTCAAAGTTGAGATTAAGATGCTTTATGAATTGGTGAAGACAAAGTTTAAAGGTAAGTTATAGGCTGAATTGTGACCTCAAAATTCATATGTTGAAACCCTAAGTCCCATAACCTCAGAATGTGACTATATTTGGAGATAGGATCTTTAAAGGGGTGATTAAATTAAGTTGAGGCTGTTAGGGTGAGATTTAATCCAACCTGACTGGTGTTCTTATAAGAAGAAATTTGAAAAAAGAGAGCTACTGGGGATGCCTATGTACAGAGAAAAAAACATAGGAGGACACAACAAAAAGATGGCCACCTGCAAGCCAAGGAGAAAAATCTCAAGAGAAACCAAACCTGCTGACATATTGATTTTGTTTTTATAGCTTCCATTACTGTGAGAAATAAATTTCTCTTGTTCCAGTGACCTAATCTGTAGTATTAGTTATGGCCGCCCTAATACACTGATACAAGGTGACCATGGGCATGACTGGCTGAGTGGGGTAGGGTGGATGCAAGAGGATTGAAGGGAAGGAACTGACAGAGCTGGGTATTGGAATGAGTATTAAAACCAACAATTATGACAATAGTAGTTTTGGAGAAAATGGCTATACTAGAGGGCCAGATGCTGAACTCTTCAAGGAGTAAAAGGAAGTAACCTCAAGATGGAGTGAATATGAACTGAGGGTGGTAGATGACAGCAATATAATCCAGTAGTGAAATTTACAGTCTCTTCTCCCAATACTCAACTATCTCCTCTTTAATCAACTTTTAAGCAAAGCTATTCACAATACTGAAAATATTTGATTTGGCTTTCAGTTTTTCTCACCTTAAAATTTCTTGTCATAGTAATTCTAACAGGTTTGACATGAGGAGAAAGGGGGAGAAGAGGTTGATCTCTGAAGAGGATAATTGGCTACTAAGAAACCCAGAAGCAATGTGTTTTACTAAACATATTTGCAAGCTTCTGGGAGGGTATAATTGAGATTTCATGGAGTTTTTATTGCTAATAGTTTGTTCTTTGGAGGGAAGTAACTAAGAATACCTTTTGTTAAAGTTCATGTGGAGGGAATCATTGAGCATTTCCCATCCTGCATTAATGATTAATGTATTAAATTGTAGCTTCCAGAAATTTTCAGTATCAGTGAGGTGAGCTGTCACTGCCAATCACACCTCCCTCTAACTAATTATGATAAATTGACATCTTTTCTGCTGGAAGCTTTAAGATACATTGAAAACAAACAAAAAGTATTCTCACATGACATGAAGGTGAAGACATTATTAACCTCATTTTGAATGTGGGGAGAAAATGGATCCAAGAAAAAAATTTAAAACTTACCCAGAAACTAGAAGTTAAACCCATGACTTTCATATTCTTTGGACTCTTCCACTATGTTCACCACTGTCTGATACACTTTTATGCATGAATCCTCTCTTCTTCATTGCAAATATTTATTAAGTGTGGGTATTCTGATTCCTACAGTGTGATTTTGAAGACACACTGGTTTTGGTGGAAGAAATATATTGTTGGCTGTTAGCTAGATAGATTACTGATGTCTTCTGTGAAGACAGGGTTGGGGAAGAGCAACATGCATGGCTAGTATTCCCCAGTCTTGATCATACCCTAAAAGATGTTTCTGGTGAAGTTTTCAGTCACAGGAAGTTATGAAGGCCTGTCATTTGGAAGACTGTTTAGTAAGGGTGACAGAAGAGAATAAAGAGGAGATGACAAGCTGGAAACCTTGATAAAACCGTGGAAAGGGGGATTAAGCAATTTCCTTGTCTTTCTTTATCCTATTAACAAAAATATCTAATGAATTCTTCCTGGGCAACTAAATTTTGCTTAATTTTATTCCTAAGAAAACTCTTTTTTAACATGCCTGCTTAAAAAAAAAAAAAACTATACTCGTTAAAAGCACATCTGAAGTCATTTGTCTCCAGTAAATTCCCAATTTTCTTGCCAAGGAATTCTTACTAAATCAGGATTTTCTTGCTTGTCCTCCAGGAACCGAAAAGAGTTACTGGGTTTATGCTCATTGGCTGTCCTAGGCCTTGACTTCCCATTCTCTCTAGCAGAGCTGAGGAAATCCGCAGGATGCCTGCTATCAGTAGACAAGGTGACTCAGGAGGAAACACTCCACTTAAAATAGTCTTGGTGTGCAGTCTCTGAGTCATTTTAAAATCAGAGTAAAAATATGATCCTGAAATTAATCCACAGATGATGGGAAGTGGAGAATAAGGAAGTATCTCAAAGAAATTTATCAAAAAGTTTGCCACAAAGACATAAGTTTGAATGCAGCAAAAGCTAAAATTCAGAGAGAAATTTCACGTAAGGAGGTCAGTGGGTGAACTGTGATTTACTCCACTGACCATGGGTATAAAGTGGTGGTCATGGTTCAATCTAGATACCTACTGGGAGTGCATATTTCCTTAAAAACACATTAGAAGAGCAACAGTAGAACAGCTGTGTAAACAAAAATGGACCATTGGGGTGAAGAATCCTTGATTTTTGTTTTTATAATTTTTTTTTTCCAGAATTACCTGGCCCCAAATGTCTATGGTGCCACTAGATTTTAGGTCCATCTCCAACTTAGGTAAATATCCAGCATTTTGCCTACTGAGAGAAGGGAAGGAGCATACAACTCATATTCAAAGCTCCTCAAGCAATAGTCCATATTAAGAATAGACTTGTCTTGCCTGCCTTTTATTCACTTATCCCTGGCTCCAAGTGCTCCAGAGTCCATTTATTTAATCCAGCTCTTCACAGTGAATGACCAAGGAGCTGCATTCTATTATTGATGCTTTAAATGTGTTAAAGAACAATTATTACCCAGCAGGGAGGCAAATGAGCCATTTCTTGCCCCCAAGATGCTATGCTTAAAGTCTAGTTGGAGAAATAGAAAAGTTTAGCCAAAAGTTTGTAATACAAAATGTTGAATCTTCAATAGATTTAAACATAGGCTTCATGAAGGTACAGCAGTCACAAGAAGCTTGAATGGAGCTGGGGGTTTATGGAAGATTCCTTGGAAAGGTGGGAACAGAACTAGTCATGGCAACTAGCTGAGCAAACTTGAGATTCAAGCAAAGTTAAATGTTTACTGATACATAAGTGCAATGTATGACACTTTATTGTTTGGAAAATAATACGTTGAAATACATTTTGGGGATAATTAGAAAAACATAAAAATAGACAATATTGGAAGGTTGTTTTTAATTTATTTTGGATGTAATAATGGCATAGTTAATGAAGGAAGTTGTTCTAATTTTTAGGAGATATATACACCTGAAATGTATTTAGCAAATGGTTAAACAAAAATCTGAAATCTGAAATGACTTAGCAGGAGGAAGAGAAGATGATGAGGGAGAAGTGTAGATGTATGGTAGATTGATAAATGAAGTAAATGTGACAACATGTTAACAATTGTTTAATTCAACCTGAATGTTCATTTCCACTACTTTTTCTACTTTCTTGAATTTTTTAACTTTTTCTTTAAAAATAGTTGAAAAAGTGCTCGTCTGGCATGGCTCAGTGCTTGAGCATCAGCCTATGAACCAGAGGGTCAGGGTTCGATTCCAGGTCAGGGCATATGCCCAGGTGGCAGGCTCAGTGTAAGGCATACAGGAGGAAGCCAATTAATTATTTTCTCTCATCATTGATGTTTCTATCTCTCCCTTTCTCTCTGAAATTAATTAAAATGTATACATATTATATATATATTAGAGGCCCACTGTACAAAAATTTGTGCACAGTTGGGGGTGTCCTTCAGCCCAGCATGCACTCTATTCAATCTGGGACCCCTCAAGGAATGTCCAACTGCCCTCTCACAATCGAAGACTGCTGGTTCCCAACTGCTCTCCTGCCTGCATTCCTGGTTGCCCCTAACTGATTCTGCCTGCCAGCATGATCACCACGTAACCACTCCCCTGCCAGCCTGATTGAGGCCTAACTGCTCCCCTGCCAGCCTGTTTGCCCCTAACTGCCTTCCTCTGCAGGCCTGGTCACCTCCAACTTCCCTCCTCTGCCAGCCTGGTAAACTCTAACTGCCCTCCCTGGCAGGCTTGATCACATCCAACTGCCCTACCTTGCAGGCCTGGTCCCTCCCAACTGCCCTGCCCTGCTGGCCATATTGTGGTTGCCATCTTGTGTCCACATGGGGGCAATCGTCTTGTGTGTTGGAGTGATGGTCAATCTGCATATTGCTCTTTTTTTAGGATAGGGGCCTGATGCATGGGTGGGGACCAGCTGGTTTGCCCTGAAGGGTGTCCCAAATCAGGGTGGGGGTTGCCCTGGAGTGTCGCATGTCCTGGACAAGGGGCCTGTGGTGATTTGCAGGCCAGCCGGGCCCCCGGCAACCCAAGAAAATGTCCTAGTGTCTGGGATTTATTTATCCTTTACAATTGAAACTTTGTAGACGGGAGCAGAGCTAAGCCTTCTGCTTGCTCCCTGGCAGCAGTCATTTCTGTTGGGATTTATTTATATTCCTTTTTTTTTTAATCTTTATTGTTCAGATTATTACATTTGCTTCTATTTTTTTCTCTCCATAGTTCCCCTCCACCTGGCTCCCACTCTTCCTTCTACTCTTACCTCCCCCCACATTGATCTCATCCATAGGTGTATGATTTTTTATCCAGTCTCTCCCTGCATCCTCCTCACTCCTTTCCCCCTGAGAATTGTCAGTCCACTTCCTTTCTATGCTCCTAATTCTATTATATTCACCAGTTTATTCTGTTCATCAGATTTTTAATTCACTTAAATTTTAGATTCACTTGTTGATAGATATGTATTTGTTGTTCATAATTTTTATCTTTACCTTTTTCTTCTTCTTCCTCTTCTTAAAGAGTACCTTTCAACATTTCATATAATACTACTGGTTTGGTGCTGATGAACTCCTTTAGCCTTTTCGTTATCTGTGAAGCTCTTTATCTGCCCTTCAATTCTGAATGATAGCTTTGCTGGATAGATTAATCTTGCTTGTAGGTTCTTGCTATTCATCACGTTGAATATTTTTTGCCACTCCCATCTGGCCTGCATAGTTTCTGTTGAGAAATCAGCTGACAGTTGAATGGGTACTCTCCTGTAGGTAATTAACTGTTTTTCTCTTGCTGCTTTTAATATTCTCTCTTTGTCTTTTGCTCCTGGCATTTTAATTATGATGTGTCTTCGTTTGGTCCTCTTTGGATTCCTTTTGGTTGGAGTTCTGTGTGCTTCCTGGACTTGTAAGTTCATTTCTTTCACCAGGTGGGGGAAGTTTTTAGTCATTATTTCTATAAACAGGTTTTCAGTATCTTGCTCTCTCTCTTCTTCTGGCACCCCCATAATTTTGATGTTGGTATGTTTGAAGTTGTCCCAGAGGCTCTTTACACTATCTTCACATTTTTGGATTATTTTTTCTTCTTGCTTTTCCAGTTGTGTGTTTTCTGATTCCTTATATTTCAAATTTTTGACTTGGTTCTTGCCTTTCTCTAGTCTGCTGTTAGGTCTCTGTATAATATTTTTTATTTTAGTCAGTGTATGTTTAATTTCTAGTTGGTCTTTTTTCATCTCCTCTTGGGTCTCGCTAAATTTATCCATCTCTTCTAGGAAATTCTTGAAAAGCCTTATAACCATGGTTTTGAACTCTATATCCAGTAGTTTGTTTTCCTCCATTTCTTTTGTTTGTGATTTGTTCCTTTTTCTTTGCATTTTCACTATGCCGGGAGAACTTCTGTGTTGTAATCAGCCTTATGATATAAGACTTGCAAAACTGTAAAAGCTGCTGAAACCAATTTGGCTCAGTGGATAGAGCGTCGGCCTGCGGACTGAAAGGTCCCAGGTTCAATTCTGGTCAAGGGCACGTACATTAGTTGCGGACACATCCCCAGTAAGGGGCATGCAGGAGGCGGCTGATCGATGTCTCTCTCTCATCAATGTTTCTAACTTTCTATCCCTCTCCTCTCCTTTCCTCTCTGTGAAAAATCAATAAAATATATATTAAAAAAAAAAACCACTGCAAAAGCCTTTCTGTTGAGCTTGAGAGGGGTGGAGTCTCAGGGATTAGCGGACTGCCTTGTCTTCCAGTCAGCCCCACCCTTTGCGACCCCTGTGTCTCTTGGTAATCGCTAGAACTGTCCCTGTGCACACGCATGCGGTGCCTCTAGACTGCTGCTTTTCCGGCTCCCCTGCCCTCTGGGATCCATATGAGTTAGGTCCCCAGAGTCTTACCCATACTGGGGTTCAGTGGAGTTAGAAGTGGTGCAGTTTGGAGGCTCTATCTTCTGCCCACTGGAGATTGCCAGCAGCACAATAAGCAGTCTATCTTCTGTGCACAGCAGTGTGAGCACCCCCAAACTTCTGCCCTTTCTCAGCTTCCCTAAATTTCCATGCACTTATTCCTTTTCACTGTCCAAACTCCCCCCTGTATGAGTCTCACCCAAATTTAGGGTTCAGTGCTGTAGGATAAGACGTTCAGTGCAATTGGGAGTCTGTGTCTCCCTCCCGCCAGAGTAAGCCAGCCAGGCAATCCGGTGCCCGTTCTCTCCATGCATGCATCTTCGTACCTCAGCTTTTTGCAGCTTCTCTGCATCTTCGTGAGCCCCTCTCTTTCCTTGTAGTTGTAGAATTTCCACTCAGCCAACTTTCCTGTGGTTCTAGATGATGTCTGTTCTGTCTTTTAGTTGTAGTTTTGAAATTGTTGTGTGAGGCAGCCGTTTAGGTGTTTAGCTATGCCACCATCTTGGTTTCCTCTATCTATTTATTTTCTATAATTGAAACTTTGTATTCTTAAGTGGAGGGCTGGGCCAGCCAGGGTGTGTAAAAAGCTTGGCTTTCTCCATTGCTGGGGCAACCCAAGCCTCCCTCCTGCTCTCTTTGTGGTTGTAGCCATTTTGGTTGGGTTAATTTGCATACTTGCTCCTGATTGGCTGGTGGACCTGGCTTGTGGGTATAGTGAAGGTATGGTCAATTTGCATATTACTCTTTTATTAGATAGGATATATATCTATCCAATATATCTAAATATATCTAAATATATATATGCATATATATGTATATATATGTATATCTAAATATATATATACATATATGTATATGTATGTATATATACATATATATACACATATACATATATGTATATATATACATATATATACACATATACATATATGTATATGTATGTATGTATACATACATACATATACATATATGTATATATATATTTAAAGTAGTTGAAAAAGATTACTCAGTAGACATTTAATTGCATATTCACCAACACTACCCAACATTCAGAGGGTGATTTCATTTTGGGAATTAAAAGTGGAAAATAAATGCTCTGTCTGAGCAACTGCATCAGCCTGCATAGAGCACTGAGATGGGAAATAGTGCCCACTCTGCAGCTTGGGAACAGTTAAGCTGTTTGCATCTGGCTGCAAAGTGGGATACAATGAATGTGATTGGGAGGATTGCTGAGGAAAGAGCTCAGAGCTCAAAAGGTCCTGTGTATGTCAGGCCGAAGTGTTTGGTCTTTATCCTAAGGAAGTCAGAGCCACTTTAAGTGGATAGCATTTTTATATCACTTTGCACCTGTCAGAATGGCTGTCATCAATAAATCAACAAACAAGTGTTAGAGAGGATGTGGAAAAAGGAAACCCTCTACATTCTTGGTGGGAATGTAGACTGGTGCAGCCACTGTGGAATATAGTATGGATGTTCCTCAAAAATTAAAAATAGAACTGCTTTATGGCTCAGAGATTCCACTTCTGGGAATTTATCCAAAGAAACCCAAAACACTGATTTGAAGGACTACCCCTATATCCCTTGCAGCATTATTTACAATAGCCAAGATTTGGATACTTGGAAGCAACCCAAATGTCTATCAGTAGATGAGTGGATAAAAAAAGCTGTGGTACATTTACACAACAGAATACTGCTGGGCCATTTTAAAAAAAGGAAATCTTACCCTTTGTGACAGCATGGATGGACCTGTAGAATATTATGCTAAGCAAAATAAGCCAGAGAAAGGCAAGTACTATGTGATTTTACTCATATGTGAAATCTAATGAACAAAATGAGCTAACAAGAAAATAGAGACAGACTCAGATAGAAAGCAGACTGACTGCTATTGGGAGGGTGTTGGGGGGCTGTGTGGAGAGGGTGAAGGGCCAGAGTGAAAAAGAAAAAAAGATAAAAAAAACTCATGGACACTGACTGTAGAGAGCATCTGAGAAGGCACATGAGCATTTCTTTAATTATTGTCAGCTGAATCCAGTGACATTGGCAGAGCTATGTCCTGGAAACACACCTTGCCAGAGGCAGCAGTGTTGTCATTCTGACCTTCAGCCCAAGTGCCAGGGGGTGGGTTTCATTATCTAAATCCAGCCAAGCACCAGGAATGAATATGACTTGGGCACACCCAAGAATGCACATAATCTCCTTTGCTTGACCTTTAGTAAAACTTTCTGGTTTTTGCTGTATAAAATAAACACACTGTATTGGCTCTGGGTCCCTGACTCTCCATCAGAGGACAGTGGTCACACCCAATCACAGCTTTCCCTACTGTATTTGTGTCTGTCTCTTTTGTTTTCTCAATCCCCCCGTCACCTTTACTCAGGAACCAGACTGCTCTCTAGCCACACTGGATATGGAAAAGAGAAAAATATTTATATATGGTATCTGGATCCAGGGACCTGAATACTGAGCACTCTCAAAAGTCAGGCAAGGGACATGCTCTGGGAGTGTGCATACAAGGAACTCAAGAAGTAAGGTAAGGAGCATAAAGTGAGTATTAGGTGTAAAGCATAGGATATTCAGGGTCTTAGGAAAGAGACTGCTACTCTCAAATGCTTAAAACTATGTTTAAAGCTAGAGATGTTCTGGTAAGCATAGTTTAGATTCTTGATTTCTTAAGTTTTGTTAATGAAACTTTATCTTGGTTTCCTGAGAGGAAACTATCAACTTTCAAATATGGGAAAAGGTTGGAAAACAGTTGCATGATCGATATATAGCAGAAGGTCCAGAGAATATTCCTATTCCTACATGGTCTTTAATTCCTGATTGCCTTGATCCAGCACAGGAGAGTTTAAGGATGTCTAAACAGGGTGTAGCCATGGCTTTATAACCTACAGGAAAGGGGTGCAAATCTCTAAAAATATCACTTCCTCCCTCTGCTCCACCTCCACCACTGCCTGTCACTCCTGTGACCACTGTCAAGATAATAAATATTTACCTCATAAATATTTACCTCATAATTATGAGCAGGAGCTACAGTTTGAGGCAGAGTGGGACAAGCATCACTGTGAGCAGGATGACTCAGATGATAAGAAAGGTTTTGCTTACAGCTGCCCAGCCTTTATGGCTGGTTGCAGGCACATGGCTAAAAGTAAAAGCGACTTCATATTTCATTTTGCTGTAGGCTCAAACTACTTATACTGGACTGAACTAAGTAGAAAAAATTAAAGGAATTTCTCAGCAACTGCCAATAATTTTTATCTTAAAAAATCTTTTTCTTTCCCTCTGAGACCATCAGAAACTCTTAGCTAGTTAAATTTCTTTCTATGTGTCTGTATTGTAACTTTAATTTGCTTTTCTCTGCTTTATGATTTTATGGTGTTATGTTAAAATGTTAAGATTCTAAGATTAATTTGAAACTGTAAAATCTGTAAAAATTGCAAACAAGGGAAGTTTAAACAAAGGCCAGTTAATTCCAAGCATGCCTGTGATGCATAAACCCACACAGGCAAGCCCTGGGGACATGAAGCATGTAAATCAGTGGTTCTCAACCTTCCTAATGCCACGTCCCTTTAATGCAGTTCCTCATGTTGTGGTGACCCCCAATAAAGTAGCAACGAAAATAATTTTATGGTTGGGGGTCACCACAACATGAGGAACTGCATTAAAGGGACGTGGCATTAGGAAGGTTGAGAACCACTGATGTAAATGGATAAGCGGTACACCTGACTCATAACACAGATTCTAAAAAAATTCCCTTGACAGAAGGAAGTAACAACAAAAAAAGTGTCCCAGCCCATTGACTAGTAAGTCTCATTTTTTGCTGTTTTTTCTTCCCATTCCGTCATTTGAAATTTGAATAAAAGAGACATTTTTCACAATTTAGGAGTATGTCTGGGATTTCTGTACTCACAAAGAGATAAAGGCTAGATTAAGAGAAATGGCACACTCCAATCTATTTTAGGTGGTTCTTGAACTGAACCCCCTATCTCTTCCCAGATGTTATAGAATAAACTCCAAAACTGTTTTTCTTTAAAGGATGGCAAAAAATGACATAAGGAAAATATACAGGCTGTACTTAGGCAACAAGATTAGTGTTTCCATAATAACGGGTAGTTCTTGAACAATAATGGACTGCATTCCAAGGTTGCCTCACAGGTCCTGGGACACTCCTGTTTTTATAAAGGAACATAAAATATAATAATACTTTAACATTAAAGCCACTGAAAGTCAGTAAGTTATCTCTGTTACAGAATTTGCCAAAGAAAATGCCTTGGGTAATAATAATTAGCTTTAAAATCTCAAAGTTGTTAAGGCAAATATTAGTCTTTTTGAGATATATATAACTAAAATGAAAGGTATATGGTAAAGCTTTTTCAGTGGTAATTATATATGGGTAAACATAGTTTTCCAAAGTCTTTGGTAACTTGAAGACTTTGGAACATTGCTAAATTAAATAATAAAACTTATTAAATAACTAGGTATTTTTAAATGACAAGGTACTGAAATATCTATCTGAGTTCACTTCATATGAAAGATCTAGAGGATAGAATTGAATCTATTAATTGAATGTGCCTTGTGTTTTGTTTGAAATATATTCTTAGAAATGTGAATATGTTGCTAACCTAAGAAATGGTAGGTGTTTGGCTTGCTGGCTAGAATTTGAGGCTTCTGGAAGTTCGGAGTTCAGGTTAGGTTGGGAGAAATTGTAAGATTGTGATGATAGAGTGGGTGGAGTGTGAAGATTCATCTTTGAGAAGAATGGTTCTTAGGTTTTCTCTGGAGAAATTGCTGGTTTGGAGTGTATTGTGGGCCTTATTTGTATTGTGTGTGGTGGAATTTCAACCTAGAATATAGTATTTTGTTGGCCTAATTAGAGGATAAGGATTAATTCTGTGGTCTGAACCAAATTTTTAATGTTAAGACCGGTTTGAATTTAATTGATGCTTTTTAGAAATAATTATAAAAGGTGTATAATATAATCTTCGGGTTATGTATATTTGGTAGTCTTTCCAAGTTAAATTCCAAACTTTGAGAGATAGCTTTGGGACAATTCAAGGGTTCTGGAATGATTCAGACTTTATTCTCTTCTCTTAAAAGAAATATTTTTGAACTAAATTAGGCCAATATAATATACTTTAAATCAAGTGGGAAGCCTTAACAAATAAAAATTAATAACTGTGTTCTGTTTAATTGCATATAAGCAATTAGTTCTAACAAAGTCCACAATAAAATTTGGAAAAAGGATATTGTTTAAAAGTAAATTTAAAAAGGAGAAATTTGAAAATCTCTTCCGCTACTATTTACAAAGTAAACGATAAAGTTATTATTTGAGTATTAAAACTCACAATTAATGAGACACCATGAAGAAAAAGAAAGTTACTTTTACTTGAGATATATGCATTGCAGTATTGGCCAGTATGTTTCTCTCCTACTAGTTTTTCTGAAAAGCAACCAAATTGGTTGTTCTGTTTAAAAGGAAGTAAAAGTTTTTAAAAGAAACTTCCTAAATGTGAATTAGAGATTGATCTAGGAAAAAATCCAGTGGGAAATGCCTTTCAAATACATAGAAACTGTACTTAAAAATCAATGTATTAGGCCTCAGAAGGTGGAAATATGAAAAGATTGCCTCAAGACTTGAAATGACTTTTTTTTTAATATATTTTATTGATTTTTCACAGAGAGGAAGGGAGAGGGATAGAAAGTTAGAAACATGGGAGACCGCGCCATCTTGCAGAGGGAAGTGGATGTCTGCTGCGGTCTGAAGCCACCAGCTGGGGAACCCATAGAGCAGCTGGGGACCCGGGGACCAAAAACTCCGCTCTCCAATCGGCGCAGACACGCGGCAGAATCAGAGATCCACAGAGCACACGGAAAGGTCAGATTTCGCCTGGGATAAGAGGGAGGTGGATATCTGCGGAGGTCTGAAAGCTGCAGCTGGCAGAGGCACCCACCGAGCAGCCAGCAACCCAGAGCATGGCTTTCCAGGCGGCGCGAATGCGGGGGCGGTGGATTGGGAGAGCCACGCGGCATGCTGAAGGGTCAGATTTCGCCTAGGACAGGGTGAGGTCTCCTACCCCCCGCACAACAGAGACTCGCACACTGTGGGAACTGGGCTGCGGGAAAGATGCCTCTGGAGAGGTCCGCAGAGGTGGTCAGGGCATGATTCCTAAGTGTGGAGGCAAACTCTCTGAGCTGTTGACAGAGGGGAGCTCTGGAAAACGACTCGTTTTTTCTGGGGCAGAGGGACAGCCTGAGAGTTATTACAGTGTCCAGGCTGCAAAATCCCCACCAACTGGCTTTGAGAATCACAGAGTAGCAGGATCTGAACACAGCCTAGAGAGGTCCTGTGCTTTGTCTCAGAGATCAATTCTGAAACACTGCCACCCAGTGGATGATGCACAAATTGACTCTCGCATAACCACAAAAGAATAAAGAGATTAAAACACCAAGAGGGGAACACAGGGAACTGCAATACCTTCCCTACTGAGAAACAGGAGTGCCAAGCCGAATAATAGTGGAAGTGAAGGACCATTCTATTTTTTTTTCTTCTATTTTTTCTTTTTCCTTTTTTCTTTTTTTTTTAATTTTTTTTATTTTTCATTTGTACATATTTTAATTAAAAGACTATTTTCTTTCTTTCCAACTCAATTGATTTTACCTTTTTAATTATTACATTTTTGTTTTCAACTACTATTATTAATTACTACTAGTACTTTACCTTGTTGGAAAAAAACAAGTGTCATTTTGTTTTCTCTTTATTTTATTTTGGGATTAGATTTCTACATTCTATTTTCATCTTTCCTTTAGCATAATTTTACTCCAACTCAACTCTACCTTTATGCCAACACTTTCCTTCTAACTTTCCCCATTTTGTTGTCTTTTTTCTCTTTTCCTTTTCCAACTTTAGATTCTCCCTATTCTTTCTCTTTCCCTGGTTAAAATTTCACCCCATTTATATATCTAATTTCAAATCCCCTACTACAAGTCCACACAAACCTCTCTCTTCTTGTCTTCACTAGCCAAAAAGTTGTTTTTTCTCTATGTCCTTTTGTTGCTATTTGCCTGAAAAGTGATTATATCGATTTTTTGAAATTTTTTGTGAGATTGTTTTAGTTTATTCTACTTGTTTTATTTTTATTTTTGCTTGCTTTCTTTTTTACCTCTCTTTTCCCTCACCTCCCTCGATACCAGTGGCTATTTGCAGTTTGTATTAATCTCTAGGTACTGCTTGCTGGCCTTTATTGGGATTAGTGACTGTTCTATTGGAGTTGTCTCCTGACATCTATATTTTGTTCCCCTTTTCTCTCTTATATGCTTACTTTTCTCTCTGACTTTTTTCTCTCCCTCTTTTCTCCTCCTTCTCCTTTTTATTTTCTTATCTTATTTTATTTTTTTGTTTACTTATTTTTTTTTTCCTCTCCCAATTTGATTTTGGCATTTCTTTCTTTTCTTTTTTCCTCATTTTCCTCTTCTTCTTTCTCTATTTACCCCTAATTTGTCTTTCATTGGTGGTCACCTTATTTGTGATTATTAACATCTTGAATACATTTCTACTCGGTGCCTTGTGTGCTATACCTGGTCGTGTTGTAGTTTGTGCATTTCAATCAATGTAGGAGAGAGAACTACATAACCAGACACCTGGAGAAGAAAGACCATGGGCAGAAAAAGAAACAGCCCACATAAGACAGAAAGGCAGGTTTGACCAGAAAAGGAAGTAAACGAAATAGAACCAGAAATAAGCCTGCCAGAGAAAGAGTTCAGAGAAATGATCATAAGGTGGATGAAAAGAATGGAAGCCAAAATCGACAATCTGAGTAAGAGCCAAGAGGAAATGAAGAAGACCCAAAAGGAGATGAAGAACCAGCAAGAAGAAATGCAGAAGAACCTAGAGGAGGTGCAGAATAAACAAGAAGAAATGAAAAATGACATCACTGCTATAAAGAACTCAATAGAAAACATCAAAAGTAGAGTAGAAGAAGCAGAGGACCGCATCAGTGAGCTAGAAGACACAGTAGGAAAAAATACCCAAGTACAGCAGCTTCTAGAAAAAAATGTTAAAAAGCAAGAGGGGACCCTAAGGGAACTTTGGGATAACGTGAAACAAAACAACATCCGCATACTTGGGGTTCCAGAAAGAGTGGAAACTGAACAAGGATTAGAGAATCTGTTTGAAGAAATAATGACAGAAAATTTCCCAAATATAGGAAAGAAAAAACCCACACAAATCCAAGAAGCTCACAGAGTCCCAAGCAAAATGAACCCCAACAAACCGACCCCAAGGCACATTATAATTAAATTGGCAAACACCGATGACAAAGTAATAACCTTAAAAGCAGCCAGAAAGAAACAGAAAGTTACCTACAAAGGAACCCCCATAAGACTAGCTACTGATTTCTAACAGAAACTCATCAGGCCAGAAGGGAATGGAATGAAATATACAAAGTCATGCAAAGGAAGGGTCTGAATCCAAGAATACTGTACCCTGCAAGACTCTCAATCAAAATTGAAGGTGAAATCAAAAGCTTCACGGACAAAAAAGGACTAAGGAAATACATTACCACCAAACCAACAATGCAAGAAATGTTAAAGGGTCTGCTGTAATAAAAAGAAAGAGGAAGTGAAGAAGGAACTCAGGGGTAAGGACTAAAAATGCCAACAGTTAAGTACTTATCAATAATAAATTTAAATGTAAACAGATTAAATGCTCCAATCAAAAGACATAGGGTAACCGATTGGATAAGAAAACGTGAACCATATATCTGCTGTCTGCAAGCTATCCACATCAGGAAAAGCGATGCACACAGACTGAGGGTGAAGGAATGGAAGATGGTATTTCAGGCAAATGGAAATGAAAAAAAAATTGGGGTTGCAATACTTATATCTGACAAATTAGATGGCAAAGTGAAGGACATAATAAGAGATAAAGAAGGCCACTTCATAATACTAAAGGGAACAATCCAACAAGAAGAAATAACTCTGGTAAACATATGCACCCAATATAGGAGCACCTAAATGCATAAAAAAACTCTTGGAGGATATTAAGGGAGAGATTGATAGCAATACAATCATAGTAGGAGACTTTAATACCCCACTGTCACCATTGGACAAATCCTCTAAACAAAAAATCAGTGAAGAAACATCAATCCTAAATGACTAACTAGACCGGATGGAATTAATTGACATCCTCAGAACATTTCACCCCAAAGCCACAGATTATACATTCTTCTCCAGTGCACATGGGTCATTTTCAAAGATAGATCATATGTTGGGTCATAAGAAAAGTCTCTTCAAATTCAAGAAGATAGAAATCATATCATAAAACTGGAAATCAACTATAATAAAAACAATAGAAAGAAATCAAACACATGGAGACTAAACACATGCTATTAAACAACAACTGGGTAACCAGAGAGACCAAGGAAGAAATAAAAAACATCATGGCAACAAATGGCAATGACAACACAACAATACAAAATTTATGGGACACAGTGAAAGCAGTCTTGAGAGGGAAGTTCATAGCCCTACAAGCCTACTGCAAAAAAACAGGAAACAATGGTAATAAATTACATATACCTACAACTCCAAGAGCTAGAACGACAGCAACAAGAAAAGCCCAGTGTACTCAGAAGGAAGGAAATAGTGAAGATCAAAGCAGAGATAAACAACTTGCAGACCAAACAAACAATTCAAAAGATTAACAAAACAAAGAGCTGGATCTTTTAAAGAATAAAGAAGATTAATGGACCTCTAGCCAGGCTCACCAAGAAGCAAAGAGAGAAGACCCAAATAAACAAAATCAGAAATGAAAGAGGAGAAATAACAACAGACCCTGTGGAAATACAAAGGATTATTAAAAAATACTATGAACAACTCTATTCCAACAAATTGGACAACCTGCAAGAAATGAACATTTTCCTAGAAAAATATAACCTTCCAAAACTCAATGAGGAGGAAGTCAAACATCTCAATAGTCCAATAACTATGGAAGAAATTGAAGCTGTAATCAAAAAGCTTCCAGCAAATAAAAGCCCGGGTCCAGATGGCTACACAGGAGAGTTTTACCAAACATTCAAGGAAGAATTAAAACCTATCCTCCTCAGACTACTCAAAAACATTCAAGAAGAAGGAACACTTCCAAACACCTTCTTGAAGCCAGCATCACCCTAATACCAAAACAAGATAAAGACAACACAATGACAGAGAATTATAGGCCAATATCTCTCATGAACATAGATGCTAAAATCCTCAACAACATTCTAGCAAATCGCATCCAGCAGTACATCAGAAAGATCATACACCATGACCAAATAGGATTCATCCCAGGAATGCAGGGATGGTACAATATCTGCAAATCAATAAATGTGATACATCACATAAACAAATTCAGAGATAAAAATCACATAGTCATATCAATTGATGCAGAAAAAGCATTTGACAAAATCTAACACCCTTTCTTGAAAAAAACTCTTAGCAAAGTGTGAATAGAAGGAGCATACCTCAACATCATAAAAGCCATATATGATAAACCCACAGCTAATGTCATACTCGATGGGCAAAAACTAAAACCATTTCCCCTAAGAACAGGAACAAGACAGGGATGCCCACTCTCACCTCTCCTGTTCGACATAGTACTGGAAGTATTAGCCATTGCAATTAGACAACAAGAAGAAATAAAAGGCATCCAAATTGGAAAAGAAGATGTAAAGCTGTCCTTATTTGCAGATGACATGATGTTGTACATAAAAAACCCAAAGTACTCCATTCCAAAACTAATTGACCTAATTAATGAATTCGGCAATGAAGCAGGATACAAAATTAATGCTAAGAAGTCTGCGGCATTTCTATACACTAATAGTGAAATTATAGAAAGAGAAACTAAAAAAGCAATCCCATTTACCATCGCACCAAAAAAATTAAGATACCTAGGAATAAACCTAACTAAAGAGTAAAAGACCTATATGCAGAAAACTACAGGACACTGAAAAAAGAGATAGAGGAAGATGTTAACAGATGGAAGAGCATACCATGCTCATGGATTGGGAGAATCAACATCATTAAAATGTCCATACTACCCAAAGCAATCTACAGATTCAACGCACTACCCATTAAAATGCCAACAACATATTTCACAGACCTACAAAGAATTCTTCATAGATTCATCTGGAACAAAAAAGACCACGGATAGCTACAGCAATTCTGAGAAGGAAGAATAAAGTAGGTGGGATCTCAATAGCAGACTTCAAGCTATACTACAAAGCAACTGTTCTCAAAACAGCCTGGTACTGGCACAAGAACAGACGTATAGACCAATGGAATAGAATAGAGAACCCAGGTATCCACCCAAACCACTATGCTCAATTAATATTTGACAAAGGAGGCATGAACATTCAATGGAACCAAGATAGCCTCTTCAATAAATGGTGTTGGGAAAATTGGACAGATACATGCAAAAAATTGAAACTGGACCACCAACTTACACCAAATACAAAAATAAACTCAAAATGGATACAGGACTTAAACTTTAGAAGGGAAACCATAAAAATACTAGAGGAATCCACAGGCAGCACCATCTTTGATATATGCCGAAAGAATTTCTTCACTGATACTGCTCCAAAGGCAATGGAAGCTAAAGAAAAAATAAACAAATGGGACTATATCAAAATAAAAAGCTTTTGCACATCAAAAGAAACCATCAACAAAACAACAAGAAAGATCAATGAATGGGAGAACATATTTGCAAATGTTTTCACTGATAAAGGTTTAATCTCCAAAATCTACAGCCAACTTTATACAACTTAATAAAAGGAAGATGAAGGATCCAATAAAAAAATGGGCAACGAACCTAAATAGAACCTTTTCAAAAGACGACAAAAGGAAGGCCAAGAGACACATGAAAACATGTTCAAAGTCATTAATCACCCGAGAGATGCAAATCAAAACAACAATGCGATACCATCTTACACCTGTCAGAATGGCAATCATCAACAAATCAACAAACGACAAGTGTTGGCGAGGATGCGGAGAAAAAGGAACCCTTGTGCACTTTGGTGGGAATGCAGACTGGTGCAGCCACTGTGGAGAACAGTATGGAGTTTCCTCAAAAAACTAAAAATAGATCTCCCATTTGACCCCGTAATCCCACTCTTAGGAATTTATCCTAAGAAATTACAAACACCAATCAGAAAGGATTTATGCACCCCTATGTTCATAGCAGCACAATTTACAATAGCTACAATTTGGAAACAGCCTAGGTGCCCATCAGCAAATTAGTGGATCAGAAAACCGTGGTACATCTACACAATGGAATTCTATGCTGCTATTAAAAAAGAAGGAATTCTTACCATTTGAAGCAACCTGGTTGGAACTGGAGAGCCTTATGCTTAGTGAAATAAGCCAGTCAATGAAAGAGAAGCATCACATGATCACACTCATTGGGGGATAATAAAGAACATTATAAACTGATGAACAAAAGGATAGATACAGAGACAGTAAAGCTTCAAACAGACTGTGAAATTACAGCAGGAAGATTAAAGTTAGGTGAGGTAGACAAGAGATCAATCAAAGGACTTGTATGCATGCATATAAGCATAACCAATGAACATAGACACTGGGGGGTTTGGGTATACCTGGGAGGGAGGGGGGGCAATGGGGAAATTGTGTAAAAATTAATTTAAAAAATTAAAAATAAATAAATAAATAAAATAAAATTCTACTATAAAGGAAAAATAAAAAACGTAAACTCTCCAAGCAAACAAAAGTCTTGGACCTAATGAATTTAAAGATTAATTTAATCAAATATTCAAAGAACTAACACCCATCCTCCTCAAACTATTCCAAAACATTCAAAAGGAAGGGACACTTCCAAGTTCTTTTTTATGAAGACAGCATTAACCTAATTCCAAAACCAGGTAGGGACATTACAAAGGAAGAAAATTACAGGCCAATATCCCTGATAGATACAGATGCTAAATCCTCATAAAATACTAACAAATCAGATCCTTCAATGGATTAAAAAGATCATACATCAACAAGTGGGATTTATTCTGGGAATGTAAGGATGGTACAATATTCACAAATCAACAAATCTGATACATCACAAACAAATTGAAAGATAAAAACCACATGATCATATCAATATATGCAAAAAACATATTAAAATAACCATCCCCCTTTTTTATAAAAATTCCCAGGAAATTTGAAATAGAGAGATCATTCTTAAATATAATAAAAGCAATCTATGACAAACATACTGCCAACATAATGCTGAATGGGCAAAAACTAAAAATGTTTCTCTTAACACCAAGAACAAGAGAAGGATGCTGGCTTTCACCACTTTTATTCGACACTAGAGCCTAATGCACAAAGTTTGTGCAAGGGGCTTGCCCTTCACAGCTACTGCAGCTTGCCTCAGCCCTTGCAGCTGTGGTGGCTGCCTCAGCCCTCACAGCCCCAGCTTTGAAAGGTCATCCAGAGGTAGATTCGGAAGGTTGTTTAGCTGTCTGGTCTAATTAACATATTATAGATAGTGCTGGAAGTCCTATCCATAGCAAAGAGGTAAAAAAAAAAAAGAGAAAAAAGGCATTTAAATTGCAAGGAAGAGTAAAACTTTCAGTATTCTCAGATGACATGGTATTGTACATAGAAAACCAAATAGAATTCATCAGGAAATTATTAGACCTAATAAATGAATTCAGCAAGGTAGCAGCATGTAAAATGAACATCCAGAAATCAAGGCAATTTTTATATACATCAATAATGAACTCTCAGAAAGAACATAAAAAATAATCCCAATGATCTATCAGAGAATATGGTGGCTGGCAGAATGGCAGTGAGGAAGAGAGTGTGAAGGAGTGAGGGAGTGAAAGGACAGTGTGTGGATGTGTGTGGTCTGTGTGAGAGAGATAGTGAGGGGAATTTAGATCCTGCAGGAGTCTTGGGGGTTGGAAAACTGAGATCTCCTATATGGGAAGCCCCTGCTCAAACTCCAGGGACACCTGGCTTTGGCACAGAAACCACATCATCTTGATGGGGACAGCTGCTGTGATTAAGATCCCAGACACACCACCATCCAGAATGGCCTCAGACACCATACCCAGACCCTACAGCAACTCCTCTTAATAACCTATTACTTTGTCTGCATACCCACAGACACCAGGACTCCAGCCTCCCTGGCCACAGGCTCCTGTCAGGCCCAGGCCCATAGTGCATAACTCTTCTGATGACCTGCCGCTGCAGCCACAGGCCCCATGTGTCCCAAGGACTGGACCCCCCTGTGACTCAAGGTGCATGACTCTCCTGCCAACCCACTACTTTGGACAGTGGCACAGCCTGTCCTGGCACTTGGGCTCTATGATGACTTGCCCACTGACCCACCACTGTGGCCACAATCCCCATGCATCAAGGTGCTTTAGGCCCTGGTGATTCTCAGGGTATATGACCCTTCCACAGACCTACCACTGTGGCCAGAAACACCACTTGTACCAGCGCCTGGGCCCTCCATTGACTCAGGATACATGATTTTCCTGCTGATCCTCATCCTGCAGTCAAGGATCCCATGCATCACAGCACCTGGGCCTTCTGATACTCTCAGAGTATGTGACTCTCTCACCAGTACTCAGCACATGAACCCTTCAGTGAGAGCAAAAATGAGGAGACAATGAAACATGCACACACACACAAAAAAGGAACTAAATGAAACAGACATATGCAATATGTCATAAAAAGAATTCAGAGTAAAGGTCATATAGTTCATAAACCGGATGGATGAGACAATCAACAACTTATGTAAAAATCAAGAGGAAATCATGAACAATATATTTACAATTAAAAAATGGAAGATTTCAACAGTAGACTAGAATATGTGAAGGACCAAATTAGTGACTTAAAAGATAGGACTCCCAACTTACACCATCAACAAAATTAAACTCAAAATGGATAAAGGACTTAAACATAAGATAGGCAACTATAAAATCTTAGAAGAACCCATAGGCAGCAAAATATTAAGCATATGTTGTAGCAATATCTTTACTGATACAGCTCCTAGGGCAATGGAAACTAAGGAGAAAATAAATGGGACTACATCAAAATAGGAAGCTTCTGAATAGCAAAAGAAACCATCAACAAAACAAAACAAAAGTCCACAGCATGGGTAACCATAGTTGCCAATTTTACATCTGACAATGCTTTAATCTCCAAAAGTCATAGGGAACTCATACAGCTTGAAAAAAGGGACGTAAACAACCCAATCAAAAAAATGGGCAAAGAACCTAAATAAACATTTTTCAAAAGAGGATACACAGAAGGCCAAGAGACACATGAAAACATGCTCAAAGTCACTAATCATCAGAGAGATGCAAATCTAAACAACAATGAGGTACCATCTCATACCTGTCAGAATGGCTATCATCAACAAATCAACAAATGACAAGTGCTGGTGAGGATGTGGAGAAAAGGAATCCTATTGCATTGCTGGTGGGAATGCACAATGGTGCAGCCACTGTGGAAAAAGTATGGTGTTTCCTCAAAAAATTAAAAATGGAAACGTCATTTGACCCAGTAATACCACCTCTAGAAATATATTCCTAGAAAACAGAAATACCAATCGTAAAGGATATATGCAACCCTATGTTTTTAGCAGCACAATTTATAATAGCTAATATTGGAAACAGCCTAAGTTCCTATCAGCAGAAGAATGAATTAAAAAACTGTGGTAAAACCTTAGCTGGTTTAGCTCAATGGATAGAGCATTGGCATGTGAACTGGAAAGTCCCTGGTTTGATTCCAGTCTAGGGCACATGTGTGGGTTGTGGGTTCATTCCCCAGTAGGGGACATGCAGAAGGCAGCCCTTCAATGTTTCTCTCTCATCGTTGATGTTTCTATCTCTTATCTCCCTCTCCCTTTCTCTCTGAAATCAATAAAAATACTTTAAAAATTAAAAAAAATAAATAACTGTGGTTCATCTACACAATGGAATAGTATACTGCTGTAAAAAGGAAAGAACTCTTACCATTTGCAATAGCACTGATGAACCTAGAGAACATTATGCTAAGCAAAATAAATCAGTCAGCAAATGATAAATATCACATGGTCTCACTCATTTGTGAAATATATTGAACAACATAAGCTGATGAACAAAAATAGATCCAGAGACAGAGAATCATCAAACAGACAATCAAACATCAGAGGGAAAGAAGGGATGGGTATGGTGATGTTATAAGTGAGTAAGAGATCAACCAAACACCTTGTTGGCATGCACATAAGCATAACCAATGAACTCAGACACTAGGAAGGTGAGGGCATATGCTAGGGGGTGGAGGTGGCTGGGGAGAGGTTAATGGGGGGAAGGGGGAAAGTAGACATATGTTATACTATATATAATACTGTAGGCATTAAAAATTTAAAAAATGCATGTGTTCTCATATTTAATTTACAGAAACAGCACACAGATTTGGCCCATTCATTATAGTTTTTTTATTTTATTTAATAAATCTTTATTGTTCAGATTACTACAATTGTTCCTCTTTTATTCCCCCATAGCTCCCCTTCACCTGGTTCCAACCCCACCCTCTACCCTTACTTTCCCTTCATTGTCCTCATCCATAGGTGTACGATTTTTGTCCAGTCTCTCTTTGCACACCACTCACCCCTTTCCCCCTGAGAATTGTCAGTCCATTCCCTTTCTATGCCCCTGATTCTATTATATTCACCAATTTATTCTGTTCATCAGATTTTTTATTCACTTGATTTTTAGATTCACTTGTTGACAAATATGTATTTGTTGATCATAATTTTTATCTTTACCTTTTTCTTCTTCTTCCTCTTCTTAAAGAGTACCTTTCAACATTTCATATAACACTGGTTTGGTGTGATGAACTCCTTTAGCTTTTTCTTATCTGTGAAGCTGTTTATCTTCCCTTCAATTCTGAATGATAGCTTTGCTGGGTAGAATAATCTTGGTTGTAGGTTTTTGCTATTCATCACTATAAATATTTCTCGCCACTCCCATCTGGCCTGCATAGTTTCTGTTGATAAATCAGCTGACAATCATACAGGTGCTCCCTTGTAGGTAATTAACTGTTTTTCTCTTGCTGCTTTTAATATTCTCTCTTTGTTTTTTGTTCTTGGCATTTTAATTATGATGTGTCTTGGTGTGGCCCTCTTTGGATTCCTTTTATTTGGGGTTCTGTGTACTTCTTGGACTTGTAAGTCTATTTCTTTCACCAGATGGAGGAAGTTTTCAGTCATTATTTCTACAAACAGGTTTTCAGTATCTTACTCTCTCTCTCTTATTCTGGCACCCCCATAATTCTGATGTTGGTAAGCTTGAAATTGTCCCAGAGGCTTTTTACACTATCTTCACATTTTTGGATTCTTTTTTCTTTTTGCTTTTCCATTGGAGTATTTTCTGCTTCTTTGCATTTCAAATCTTTGACTTGATTCTTGCATTCCTCTAATCTGCTATTATATCACTGTACAATATTTTTTATTTCAGTCAGTGTGTGTTTAATTTCTAGTTGGTCCTTTTTCATCTCCTCTTGAGTCTCTCTAAGTTTATCCTTCTTTTCTAGGAAATTCTTGAAAAACTTTATAACTGTGGTTTTGAACTCTATATCCAGTCATTTGTTTTCCTGTTTCTTTTGTTTTTGATCTGTTTCTTTGTCTCCACATTTTTAAAAAATATTTTATTGATTTTTTTACAGAGAGGAAGAGAGAGGGATAGAGAGTTAGAAACATTGATGAGAGAGAAACATCCATCAGCTGCCTCCTGCACGCCCCCTACTGGGGATGTGCCTGAAACCAAGGTACATGCCCTTGACTGGAATCGAACCTGGGACCTTTCAGTCCGCAGGCTGATGCTCTATCCACTGACCCAAACTGGTCTCGGCTGTCTCCACATTTTTGCTGCTTCCCTGAGTTAGTAGAGTAGCTTTGTATGCTAGGTGTCCTATATGGCCCAGTAGTTCCACCTCCCCAGTTACCTGAAGTGGACTCTCTTGGTGTACCTCTTTGTGGACTGCGTGCACAGCCTTGTTTTAGTTGTCTTGACTGTTGTTGGTATCACTGGGAGGAATTGACCTACAAGCCAATTGGTTGTGAAGATCAGCTGTGTCTACACCAGGAGAACTTCTGTGCTGGAGTCAGCTTTATGATACAAGACTTGCAAAATTGAAAAAGCCTCTGTGCTTGTGGAATCTCATGGCTAAGCAGACAGCCTTGGCTTCCCATCAGTCTTGCCCTACTCAGTCTCTGAGTCTCAGTGTCTCTCGGTAATCGCTGCAGCCCTCTCTGTGCATACGTGCATGCGCCTCCAGACCTCTGCCTTTTGTGTTTCCCCTGAGTTGCTATGTGCTCTGGGGACCCATATGAGTCTGGGTACCCAGGGGCTCATCTGAAACTGAGGTTCACTGCAGTAGGAAGTAGAGTTCAGCACAGTTGGGAGGTTTGGTCTTCCTCCCACTAAAGAAAGCCAGTGGCACAATCAGCAGTCAGTCCCCTCTGCGCACACTGGCTTGTGCGTCTCCAGACCTCTGCCTTTTGCAGCTTCCCTGAGTTTCTGTGCACTTCTCCCTTTTGTTGACAGTCCAGACTCCTCCTGTATGAGTCTCGCCCAGAACTGAGGTTCAGTGCAGTTGAGAGTTTCTGTCTCCCTCCTGTTAGAGGAAGCCAGCTAGGCCATCCGTTGCCCGTCGTCTCCATACATGTGTCTCCGTACCTCAGCTTTTTGCAGTTCTTCTGAGTCTCAGTGAGTCCCTCTATTTCCTTCTATTTGTAGAATTTCCACTCAACCAGCCTTCCTGTGGCTCTGGATGATGACCGTTTTGTCTTTTAGTTGTAGTTTTGAAATTGTTATGCAGTCAGTAGTTTAGGTGTTCACTTATGCTGCCATCTTGGTTTTCTGGGATCAGAGTTTTGAATCATTGAGCACTTATTGCATGCCAGGCACTGTTATAAATTAGGGATGCCAAACTGTGCAATACGGTCAAAGAATCTGTCTCATGGAGCTTGGAAAACCTTGTTTATGAAAGCGAAGCTTAGGTTTCTAGGTAGTGTAGGTAAATGAGGTACTAGAATCTTCCCACAACCACATAAAAAAATACATCCAATCTTCATAACAACAATCATTCAGAATCTCACATCTAGCTGAATGAAAGTCCTACAACTGAAGAAGCCACATCAACACTGATAGGAAGGGTGGAGGCAAGGGACAGGCTGGTCCCATAGCCATGAATGATGATTTTTGAGTGGGAGTGATACCTTGGCTGCAAATGTCCCCTCTGAGAAGTAAGGGGGTCTGAGGCTTACACCAGGCCCTCCAACCAAGGTTTCCAATGCTGGGAAGAGAAGACCCCATAACTTCAGGCTGTAAAAAACAAGTGGGGATTAAAGCTGAGAAAGACAGGAAGTTGCTAGTGTCTCAGGCAATTCTTCTTAAAGGACCCATGCTTAGTCTTACTCAGACTCATTCCGTCTCAGCTCCAGCATTGGGACAGCAGCTTGAAAGAAACTAAAGACATATGGGGAGAACCTGAATTTCCTGGCATCAGAGCAAGAGCTGAGGGTAAGGGGCAGCTTTCTCCCAGACTAACGTGCTGGCAGAGGCCATTGCACCTTTGCTGAGCCCTCCTCACCACAGCACCAACAGGAAGACACAATATCTGAATTTCCATCAACCTGGCTCACACTGTTTGCCCCACCTGGTGATTCCTTAAAACCCTTCTCCACCCAACTTGTGGGCTCATCCAAGCTATTTCTAGTGGCTTTTCCATATAATTGGTTTCTCTCAGGATTTGGGCTTTCCTAAAATCTCTCAAACAAGCAGAAGTTTCTGGCCTTAGTGTGTTCTGTACCTCTTGCTAAGTGGCCCCAGTCCCAGCACTAGCAGCAGCCTGCTTTGGTTCACAATTTGGCATCTCCTGAGCAGCCCCCAAGTCCACTATAAGTGGCAGCCATTAGCAAATCACTCAATAACTCATGCCAGGTGTTCCAGGTAGGGCACAGGCAGTGGCTGACTTTGTACCTCCCTATTTCCCCAGAACCAGTATACCTTGTGAACAGCTTCAAACCATGCCAGATAATGACCCTATAACCTCCATGAACAGCATATTCAGGAAATAGCCTGAGTGGGTACCAAAGCCCCCTGAAGAAAGTCCTACTCTGCAGGGTCAACTCCTACATAGGAGCTCTTCTACTGTCTGTAGTCACAGCTGGTCCTCACAGCCAACTGACCTGGGGATTAGTTCTTCCCAGTTATGCCATTACCAATCAAGGTTCAACTACAGAAGGACAGTGCACTTAGCCCATACAGGGACACACCTAAAGTTTCCAGCACAGGTAACAGGGGAGTCTGTACCACTAATTCCTACAGGACACCTAATACACAAGGCCACTCTACCATGTCCAGGATACATAGCAGCTCTACCCAAGATATAGAATAAAACACAAGGAAGTAGATAAAATGCAGAGACAAAGAGACATTTTGTAAATGGGGAAACAGGAGCAATCTCCACAAAAAATAACTAAATGAAAAGGAAGCAAGCAAACTACCAGATACCTAGTTCAAAACAATGGTTATAAAAATGCTCAAGAAACTTTGTGAAAACTTCAAAGAACTTAGTGAGAACTTCAACAGCATGAAAAAAAAAAAAGATTTAGGAACCATAAAAAGAACCAGTCAGAAATGAAGGATACATGAATTGAAATGAAGAATAATGACAGGGAATCAACAGTAGAATAGAGAACTCTGATAATCAAATCAGCAATTTGGAATGTGAGGAAGCAAATCACATCCCATTAGAACAGAAAGAAAAAAAGAATCTAAAAATATGAAGGTAATGTAAGAAGACTAGGGGTGCCAGAAGAAGAGAGGGAACAAGAAATTGAAAGCCTATTTGAAAAAACAATGACAGAAAAATTTCCTTACTTGATGAAAACAATAGATATAGAAGTCCAGGAAAAAAAGATCAACCCAAAGAAGCCTATACCAAGATACATCAGAATTGAAATAACAAAGGGAAAGATAAAGAGAGAATCTTAGAAACAGCAAAAGAAAAGCAATTAGTTACCTATAAAAGAGTTCCCTTAAGACAGTCAGCTGATTTCTCAACAGAAACTTTCCAGGCCAGATGGGAGTGGCAAGCAATATTCAAAGTGAGGAAAAGCAAGGAGCTACAACCAAGATTCTTCTACCCCTGCAAAGCTATCACTTAGGATTAAAGGGCACATAAAGAATTTCATCACCACAAAACAAGTATTACATGAAATGTTAAAGGGTCTTCTTTAAGAAAAAGAACAAAAAAATAAAATGGCAATGAATACATATCAGTCAATAATTAAATCTAAAAATCAGAATAAATAAACTGACAGAATAGAAACAGATTCAGATATAGAGAACATTTTGAGAGTGCCAGATGGGTGAAGGGATTTAGAAGTACAAATTAGTACTTATAGTACAGTCATGGGGGTTTCCTACCTAATAAAAGAGTAATATGGTAATTGACCATCACTCCACAACACCCACAGCCAATCAGGAAGGAATATGCAAATTAATGGGACAAAGATGGGGGTTGCCATAGAGCCAGCTGGAGCAGGCAGGAAGCTTGGGTCGCTTCTGGTGATGGAGGAAGATTGGCTTTCTCTGTCTCCAGGGGCAATCCAAGCTTCCCACCCACCCTGGTCAACTGCTAAAGGAGGAGCCTGTGGACAGTGGCCACAGAGCTGGCCTGAGCATGCAGGAAGCTTGGTTTTCCTGGGCTGGCTGCTAAGGGAGGGGCCTGCAAATGGCCCTCAGCCCTTCACCCAGACTGTCCAGGCACCCCAACCCTGAAGGGGGTGTGGCCAGCCTGAACATGGTCCTCAACCCCTTATCCAGGATGGCCTTGCCCCCATGGGGTGAGGGTCCCCACTGGGGGGGCATGACCAGCCTGCAAACAGCCATCACTCCCTCACCCAGGCTGGCCATATCCCCAGCAGAAACTCTCACCCTATGGGGGTATGGCTGGCCTGCAAACTGCCCCTTCCCCTTGCCAATGGGGGAGTGGCCAGTCTGCAAATCACCACAGGACTCTTGCCCAGGCTTCCCTGACCCCCAAGCGAACCCCTACCCTAATCTGAACCACCCTTTAGGGCAAACTAGCTAGCCCTCATCTGTGCACCAGGCCTCTATCTATACTAATAAAAGGGTAATATGCTAATTAGTCTGGGACGCCTTCCAAGAGACCTTCCAGACATTCTTCTAGACAAAGCCATGGTGGCAGGACTAAAGTAGAGGTGGTTAGGGATCAAGAGGGACGGGCAGTTTTGGGTGATCAGGCCAATGGGGGGCCATTGGGAGTGATCAGGTAGGTGGGGAGGTAGTTGTGGGTGAGCAGGCTGGCAGAGGGGGCAGTTGGGGGCAAGCAGGCCACCATGCAGCGTGGTTAGGAGCAATCAGGCAGGTAGCAGGTGAGCAGTTAGGATGCAACAGTCCCAGATTGCGAGAGGGATGTCCAACTGCCGGTTTAGGCCTGTGGTATTGGGCCTAAACCAGCAGTTGCACATCCCCTAAAGGGTCCCAGATTGGAGAGGGGGCAGGCCAGGCTGAAGGACACACACCCCCCTGCACAAATTTCACAAATTTCGTGCACCGGGCCATTAGTAATCAATAATATTTCAATAACTAGATATGGTGTCAAATGGGTATGAGATATTTTGGGATGATCACTTAGTAAGTTTTATGTCTAGTCACTGAAGTGTACACCTGAAACTAATATAATACTATTAGAGGCCCAGTGAATGAAAATTTGTGCACTGGGGTGGGGGGAGCATCCCTCAGTCCAAGTTGCCTCCTCCCACAGTCTGGGAGCCCTCAGGGGATGTCCTACAGACAGCTTAGGCCCACTCCTGAGCAGGCCTAAGTTGCAGTCTGGTCTGCCTCTGCAGGAAGCAACCAGGTAATCATGGGAAGGCACCACCCCCATCATCCCACTGCTGCTGCCACTCCTGGCCACTGTAGCTGCCAGCCCTGGGCCCTCGCTTTTTAGCACTGGCCCTGCCCCCTGCCCACTGTGAATGGGGGGGGGGTGATCTAAAGCCAGGCCGGCTTGGGGAGGGGGTGTGGGATTTTGAGGCACAGCAGGTTGCACCTGTACAGCCTCGGTGGAGGCATGGTGCCACTGACTCTGCAAAAGGGGCAGCACTGGGACTGGACCATTTAGCTCCCTCTCCCACTGCCTCTGTGTAAGGGCTCATACCAAGACCTTTCCTGCAGCAGCGTCGCCTCCTCTGCTCTTGCTCCTGCAATATTTTTAAGGTATCTACTATGGTGTCACCAAACAGGGACAGATCACTGGGCAATGCATTTCTGCGGGGGTATTTAGTTGTAGTAGCACTGTATGTTTGGGGTTCCCCAAGTGTCCCTGATCTATGAGCTGGCCATGGTGACTGAGAGTCTTGGGTGGGGAGAACCAATCTGAGGTGAGACATGGTGTGGTAAAGGTTGGGGCATATCCTGGTGATGGGCTGGAATATGGAGACTGTGACTAGGGTTTGGAGACTAGACAGGGGACAGAGATCTCACCTGGCTACCGAGGGAGTGACCATCTGCTGGCCAGAGAGGTGAAGCCTGTGGTTCTCTGAGAGCATGTGCGTCTGGGGTTCATGGATTTGTTAGGCCATGCTGACAGGAGACAGACCAAGAGATGTGAGAATTTTAGAAATTTTATTTTTAATACATACCAGTATATCCATTTCAGCAAGCAAGAGTAGGGAGAGTGGGATATTTATATGTCTGTGTGGGTCAGATGTAGGTGCAAGTGGTTGCAGCAAGCTGGGTCTAACATTGCTTTTCTAGGCTGCTTAGCTGCTCCTGTGACACCTGAAATGAAAATAACAGGAAAACAGCAGAGAGGGCATGAGCCTCAATAGAAAATAGAAAAGTACTGAGAATAGGGGAGAAATTGAGGGCAGGGGAAAGGTACAGAATATGCCTAACAGGGTTTGGATGGCCTGGGACCCAATCTGCTACTGGATCCACTGCTGCTGCATGGCTGCAGGTAGTGTTAGCATCCTGGAGGCTGCTGGAACTGGGCATGTTCTGCAGTGGCCTGCAGCAATGCCAGCACTGCCTTTCTGCTGCTGCTGCTGATGATGATGCTGCTGTTGCTCCTTGGCATCTCTCTGTACTGTGGTTCTTACTTGCCACGCTGGGGTTGTGCCCCGAGTTCATCATGTTCAAGGCCTGGCCCTCTGGGTCCAGTCCTCCCATTGCTTGCTGCTTCAGAGGGACAGCAGGTTGTGGCCCTCTGGCTTGAATGGCACTCTGGGTCAGCAAACTGGGCTAGAGCTGAAGGCTAGGCTGGCTGGTCCCTTACTTGGCTGTGTGCTATTTAATGAGAGCTGCCATCAGCTGAGGGTTTGACTTGATGGTGTTGAGCATGTGCTGCTGCTGGGGGAGCTGGGAGACTTTAGGGTCCACAGCAGGTCCTACAGGGTACCTGGAAAGATGCTCTGAGGTGGCTGCACCTTGGATCTGCATAGACATCACGGGTCTGGGGTATGCCTCACATTGGCTGTTGCTGGGGGATGGTTGCTGGCTCCACTGCCAGGGCTTGGGAGGCAGAATAACAGGCCCACTGACCTGGTTGGGTCACATTCAGGCCCATGGGGTCATCTGGCTCTCAGGGATCACTGTGTCTCAGGGGCATACCGTTGTTGGTATTCACCCAGTACAGATGCTGCTGCTGCTGCCGTGCCTCACATGCAATCTGCCGGCTGCCCCCACTGCTGCAGGTGGGCCTGTGCAGGAGATGGGGGGAGAGTACCGAGGGAGGAGCAGGGGGGCTGACACCTGGTTAGTGGGCTTCCCAGTGCAAACTGTGGGGGGGGGGGCTGTGGTGTCTGTCCATGGTGTGCTGGGATGCAGTGTGGGGGCTGGGGTGGTGCTGAAGGAGGGGAAGGCAGACTCTGCTGAGGCATGGTGTGGGTATTGATGATGGCATACGCTGGCGCAAGAGCTACGTATGCTGCTGGGAGTGCTTATCTCCTGCTGGCGGAGCTTCTGCTTGATGTTGAAGCAGTAGGGAATGGGCATGTGTTTGGCATGGTAGCAGCAAAGGGTGATGAACTAACTGCTTGCACACTCCCCAACCTCCATTGGTCTTGTGCTGGCAGCTCTTGGTGTGCTGCACAACACATGTCATCTTCTGGCAGGACAGCTGTGGGCAATTGGCTTCATGGCACTAGCGGGCATGCCTCAGGGACTGGATGCAGGACAGGATGATCTGGCGCAGCCACTCACAGAGGCTCTTGAACTGCTGCTCACCTTTGCTGCCATCCTATTGGCCTCTTCAGCCAGGCTCAGCCCCACCTTCACCATCTTGTGGGTGTGGCCCTTTGTGTTGTAGCAGTTGATGCAAAGGTCATAGTCTTCACACCCACCCACCACAGCTCCCACAGCAGAAGCGTGGACTCCACTCCAGCACCTCCTTGCTCTAGCTCCCTTGGCTGTGGCTCACAGCCACTGTGGCTTTGTCTAGGTGGACATCAGATGGATGTCCAGAAGATGTCTGACCTAATTAGCACATTACCCCTTTATTAGTATAGATATGTCAACTATAATTGAAAAATTAAAAATGTATTTTAAAAATGAATATATTGTTCACAGCTGTGTCCTCAGGAGCTTATGCAGTACAGGGCACACAATGGGCAATCTAGAAATACTAAACCAGTAAGTAATGAATGGTCTGAGGGACTGGAAGAGATGAGTCAAACCTTTCCAGTGGTAGGCCAGGAGGAAATTCTGAGGTCCCTGAGATACTAAGTAAAACACAACAAAATAATCTCTATTGGCAATTTGATTCTTTAAAAAGGAAAAACAAACAAAACAACACTAGTGATCTCTGATATGCATAAAAAAATAAATGTACAAGAATGATCACAGCACCATATTTCCTAAAAAGCAAAAACTGAAAAACAAAATATCCATTGATAGAATGATAAGTAAATAAAGTATAGTAAGTTTGAACACCAGAACAATATACAGCAAAGAAAAAACAAACAAACTACTTACATGAGACAACATAGATGAATGTCAAAAAATATTGCAAAATGAAACCATGCACTTCCACCTCTAGATTGGACACCGAGAACTGAAACCATAAATTGCTCAACAAATTACTGTCTATATTATCACAATTTTATTATTCCACTAGAGGCCCAGTACACAAAATATGTGCACTGGGAGGAGGGGGTGTCCCTCAGCCCATCCTGCATGCTCTCCAATCTGGGACCCCTCAGAGGATGTTTGCAAGTTTAGGCCCAATCCCTCTCACAATCTGGAACTGCTGGCTCCTAAACCCTCGCCTGCCTTCCTGCCTAATTGCCCCTAACCACTTCTGCCTGCCAGCCTGATAACCCCCTAACTGCTCTCCTGCCAGCCTGATTAACACCTAACTGCTCTGCTGGCCTGATCTCACCCCCAACTGCCCTCCCCTGCAAGGCTTGTCCCACCACTGCCTTCCCCTGCCAGCCTATATTCACCCCCAACTGCCCTGATCACCCCTAACTGCCTCTGCCTGCCTGATGACCACTAACTGCCCTCCCCTGCTGCCCTGATTTTGTCCCCATATGCCTCCTCTACAGGCCTGATCTTATCCCCAACTGCCTTCCTCTGCTGGCCAATTTGATTCTGATTAGTTGATTTCTATGCCAGTCAGCATCAAAAGCTCCACCTTCTAGGCAGCCATTGGATCCTCACAGTTGACCCAGAATTGGTTCTTATTGGTCAGTTTCTATGCCAGTCAGCATCTCTGGGCCTATCAACAGGGCCTAATCAGAAAGTCAGGGCTGATCAGCAACTTTGGTGGAGGCCTGGAGAGAAATGGAGGTGTGGCTACTGGCTAGGCCTGGAGAGAAACAAAGAGGCAAGTGCTGATCAACAGCTGCCACAGAGGCTATGGATCAGACCTTGCTTCTCTCTTTAGGCCCCTCTCCACACTTGATTCACAGCCTCCTCACCAGTCAGTGCTGGGTAGTCACGGAAACCCAGAGCTGACTGCAGGACTGACTTCCAATTGGTTGAGCCTCTGATCATGAGGGACCCAGGGATTTTATATATTAGGATAGTCTTTGCAGACCAGAATACTTTTTCGGAGGCAAACAACTTTGTTTATTATAGAAACTTCCTGAAAGACCCATCATTTCTTCAATAGAGATAATCAACAGTTTACATCTCAAGAGTCTTTGAACCCCTCACCTTAAAATCCTTGCCTTGATATTTCTTCCAATGATAACTGATATCATAATCCTTACCAATCCTACTCAAGCTTTCACATTGAAAGACTTACCTTAAACCAGAATAAAAATCTCAAGCCCAGCTTACTACCAACATACTACCCCACTCCACTCCAACATACTACCAAAGCTCTCTCAAGGTGGCATCCTCCATAACAGCAATAAGCAGTACATTCAGCTTTCTCTTATGAACAGATTAGAGGCCAGGTGCACAAAATTTGTGCATGGGGGGGGGGTGGTCCCTCAGCCCGACCTGCACCCTCTCCAATTTGGGACTCCTCAGGAGATGTCTGACTTCCTCTCACAATCTGAGATTGCAAGTTCCTAACCACTCACCTGTCTGCCTGCCTGATTGCCCCTAACCACCTCTGCTGACTTCCTGATCACCCCTAACTGCTCCCCTACTGGCCTGATCACCCCTGTACCTGGGACTTAGGATTTCCTCCTGTGGCTGGTTGCAGGCACCCAGGATCCAGACTTCTCTCCCTCTGGCTGGCCACAGGCACTCAGGACAGAGCCGGCTTTGCCTGGGCTGGCTGCAGCTGCATGGGCCTGCGGGTGGGCAGCTTTGCCCAGGCTGCAGCTGCCGGCACTGGTGCCCGGGACTGAGAGGTGAGCAGCTTGTCCCCCTCCTGGGCCATAGCCACAGGTGCTGGTGCCCAGGTACACAAAGCAGGTGGCTTGTCCCTTGCCTGGCCACAGGCACAGGTGAAGCAGTTGGCATCCAGAACTGTGGGATGGGCAGCTTGTACCTCTCCCAGGCCACAGGCACAGGTGCAGCCACTGGCACCAGGGACCAAGGGGCATGTGGCTTGTCCCTCTCCCAGGCTACAGTGCAGGCAATATCTCTGATGCCCAGGACCATGAGGTGGGCCACTTGTACCCCTCCCAGGCCACAGCCTGGCTTGTCCCCATTCCTCTCTTGTGAGCTCATTTGTGCCTGACTGGTATCCATTCCTCTCTCGAGCTCATTTGTGCCTTATTGGTCCCCATTCCTTTCTTGCGAGCTCATTTGTGCCAGGCTGGTCCCGATCCTCTCTCTCCAGTGTTGAGTATCTAAGCCATTTGCTGTGAGGGGGTAATGACCATTTGCATATTAGCTCTTTATTATATAGGATTGTTCTGGTGATATTTTACGACCCAGAATTCAACAACATAATGTTTATTGAGAAAAACCAGACACAAAAGAGAACATGTTTTATGAATCAATTTATATGAAGCTTAAGAACAGGCAAAAAAAAAAATCTATGGTAATATAAATCAGAACCATACTTGCTCAGCCTGTGTGTAGTCATGGTAAGGAGTCCATTGCCTAAGAGAAAACAAGAGTTTTTGGGTGCAGGAAATGTCCTATATCTCGATGTATATGAGAGTTACATGGGCATAAACATGTATAAAATTCACTGACCTATACATTTTTGTGGACATCTTGTTGTAAAAAGTGATTTAAATAAGAATTTTTAAAAAATTTACAGGTTAAAAATTTAATAGGTGTCAGAGATAACCAGGATAGTGTAGTTCTAGGGCTTTCCTTGCTTTAGTCAAGGGCTTTCCTTAAACAACATGGGGTTAGGTATTCCAAGAGACCCCACTCGGCTGCCCTGGTTTTAAGAGCCTTCTAGGCATCATCTAGTTTACATCTGAGACCAGAGCAACCATTACAATTGGCCCTGAGCCCTGAACATGAATCAATAGTATTTGTACACATGTGACAGAAAAGGGTGTGGTGAGAATTAGCAAGTTGAATGCTTGACATAGTCTTCTACTGGCAGGATGCAACTTGTGAATCCAAACACCTTGAAACTGCCCCTCTCAGGGAACTACACTGGGTGGCAAGATTATTATGATCTCTAAATGCATAATAATTTGGCCACTCAGTGTATATCCTATATAATAAAAAGCTAATATGCAAATTGTCCCCTTGATCAGCAGGCAGGCTGGCTAACTGCCCATGTCCCCTCCCCTGGCCAGGCAGACCAGACCCCACCCATGCACGAATTCATGCATCAGGCCTCTCAGAGATCATAATAATCTGGCCACTCAGTGTATCACACTGTTGCTCCTTTAAAAACCCAGTGTGTGAAATGTGGCATAAGGATACTCACTATTCCTTTTTTTTCTACCCCTAAATCTTTTAAGGACTTAACTACATCAGTTGACATTACATTTAGAATTCTGTCACAATTGGGGGAGGGGATAGTATAGATGGTTTCCATTCTCATTATTTGTGCAATTCACCCAAATTGTCTTATGTAGCAATAGTTTGCTATTTTTAATTGCTGTGTAGTAAGAAAATGTGTGTATATGTGAAAGAAAGAGAGATGATTAATTAATTTCAGGAATTAACATGAAATCCAGAAAGGCTTAGCAAGTTTCATTAGCCACAGTAATTAAAATAAACATCTACATTGACAAAATACACATACATGGATATTTCATATTAAAAGAGGAGGAACAATTTGTACTAACCTAGGGTGGGTGACTTAATTTCTGTACCTGTTAAAACACATTGGGCATCTTCAGAAACCAGGCTGGTTCAAGTCCTATAAACCCAGGCCATTGTTAACGGTCCTCTCATTTCAGAAATGTGAAGTGAGAAAAACCCAGTCTGTACTATAAAAAGCTCTAATCAAAAGTCAATGCTTAAAGGAATTTTATTACTTTCATTTTTAAAATAGATAAACAGAAAATGTAGTTATTTTTAAAAATCTTATTTAGTAGCAAATTAATTAGGTACCATGAATTTACATTCCCAAACACACAACAGGAATATTGACCTCCCCATAATATTTTTTAGCCTGTGGTTACTGCCTGTCCCACCTAGTCTACCCCTCCGTCTAATTGCAGGAACACATACTTTTCAGTGTTGACTGTGGAATGACTCCTCTGTTTTCCAGCAAGAACAATGGTTTCTTATACATTTCGGGTGTTTCATTTGAAGAAATTGATTCCTGAATGATTTTAGAACTGAATATTTTTTTTCACTTTTGTTTTCTTTCCAAAAATAATACGTTTATTGTAGAAACTTCAGTAAGTATAGGTAAGCAAATCAAGGGGAAAATCACGTAGAATCTGATCAAAATTATATATATTTTTTTAAAGAAATAATTTTATTTATTTATTTTTAATTAAATCTTTATTATTCAGATTATTACATTTGTCTCTCTTTTTTCCCCTCCATAGCTGCCCTTCACCTGGCTCCCACCCTTCCCTCCATTGATGAGTCCATACATGTATGATTTTTGTCCAGTCACTCCCTGTACACCCCTCCCCTCTTTCCCCCTGAGAATTATCAGTCCACTCCCTTTCTGTGCTCCTGATTAATATAATAGTATATTATAATAATATAATAGTATATTCATCAGTTTATTCTGTTGATCAAATTTTTAATTCACTTAATTTTTGGATTCACTTGTTGATAGATATGTATTTGTTGTTCATAATTTTTTATCTTTTACCTTTTTCTTCTTCCTCTTTTAAAAGAGTACCTTTTAGCATTTCATATAATACTGGTTTGGAGTTGATGAACTTTTTTAGCTTTTTCTTATCTGTGAAGCTCTTTATCTGCCCTTCAATTCTGAATGATAGCTTTGCTAGATAGAGTATTCTTGGTTGTAGGTTCTTGCTATTCATCATCTTGAATATTTCTTGCCACTCCTGTCTGGCCTGCATCGTTTCTGTTGAGAAACCAACTGACAGTTATATGGGTGCTCCCTTGCAGGTAATGAATTATTTTTCTCTTGCTGCTTTTAATATTCTCTCTTTGTTTTTTGCTCTTGGTATTTTAATGATGATGTGTTTTGGTGTGGTCCTCTTCGGATTCCTTTTATATGGGGTTCTGTGTGCTTCTTGGACTTGTAAGTCTATTTCTTTTACCAGATGTGGGAAGTTCTCAGTCATTATTTCTTTAAATAGGTTTTCAGTATCTTGCTCTCTCTCTTCCTCTGGCACCCCCACAATTCTGATGTTGGTACGCTTGCAGCTGTCCCAGAGGCTCCTTACATTATCTTCACATTTTTGGATTCTTTTCTCTTCTTGCTTTTCCAGTTGAGTGTTTTCTGATTCTTTATATTTCAAATTTTTTATTTGATTCTTGCCTTCCACTAGTCTGCTGTTAGGTCTCTGTATAATATTTTTTATTTTAGTCAGTGTTTGTTTAATTTCTATTTGGTCCTTTATCATCTCTAGTTGGTCCTTTTCCATCTCTAGTTGGATCTTTTGCATCTCTTTTTCATCTCCTCTTGGGACTTGCTAAATTTATCCATCTTTTCTATCATATTCTTGAAAAACCTTATAAGCGTGGTTTTGAACGCTATATCCAGCCATTTGTTTTCCTCCATTTCTTTTGTTTGTTATCCCTTCTCTTGTCTCAGCATTTTCACTATGCTGGGAGAACTTCTGTGTTGGATTCAGACTTATGATACCAGACTTGAAAAACTGCAGAAGCCTCTCTATTGAGCTTGGGATGGGTGGAGTCTCAGGGATTAAGGGACCGCCTTGCCCTTCAGTTGGCCCCGCCCTCCACAGCCCCTGAGTCTCACGTGACTGGGTAAAGGCTGAAGCAGTCCCCGTGGGCGCACGCTCGCTCTCTAGCAGTGCATCTAGACTGCTGCCTTTCCTGCTCCCCTGTGCTCTGGGACCTCACAAGTCTGGGTCCCCAGGGTTTTGCTCGAAACTGGGGCCCAGTGGAGTCAGAAGTGGCACAGTTGGGAGGGCCTGTTTCCTGCCCACTCGCGAAAGCCAGCGGCACAATCAGCAGTCGGTCCTCTGTGCGAAACGCCTTGCACACCACCAGACTTCTGATCTTTTGCGACTTGCCTAAACCTCCGTGCACCTCTCCCCCTTCACAGTCCAAACTCCCCCTGAATGAGTTTCGGCTGGATTTGGGGTTCAATGTCATAGGGCAAAGAGTTCAATGCCTTTGAGAGACTCCGTCTCCCTCCTGCCAGAGAAAGCCAGCCAGGTTTGCCCTCACCCGCTCTCTCCACGGGTGTGTCTCCGTACCTCAGCTTTTTACAGCTCCTCTGGGTCTCTGTGAGCCCCTCTCTTTCCTTCTAGTTGTAGAATTTCCACTCTGCCAGCTTTCCTGTGGTTCTGGATGATGTCCGTTCTGTCTTTTAGTTATAGTTTTGAAATTGTTGTGCAAGGCAGCAGTGTAGGTGTTTATCTATGCCGCCATCTTGGATTCTCCCAAAATTATATTTTTATTTATATATATTAAATATATATGTTTTATTATTCTTACTACATTTAATCAAACAAGTTCCTTGTTGGGCTTTTAGACTCTTGTCAGTTTTCTTGGTATAAATAATACTCCTAAAATTATCCCTGGAAACTGAATATTCTTGATGATTGTTTTAAAATAAATTTCTAAAGATAAAAATATGGAGTTAAAAGATGTGCAGACTTTATAGATGGTTGCTTTTCTAAAAAGTTGCGCCAGATTCATATCTGTTCCCACAGAATATGAGCATCAGTGGAAGCACAATTGAAGCATTCTTGTACATATGTAAGAAACAAGTTGTAATGAAGATAACATCCCATCAGTTTTCTTAGCTTTTGATTCATATATATATATATATATATAGAGAGAGAGAGAGAGAGATGGTTATTAATTATTATGCCATTTCTTTTGAGATACATTTAGAAAAACAAGATGCTTATAACTGATCATTATGCCTCTTTTTTGGATACTCTATTGCATGAGTTCTTAACTTTTCCAAGAACTCAGATGAGGTCCATGGATAGATAGATATCTGTGAAAAAGATTAAACTTATATGGGAGAAAAAGTCACTATTTTTATCAAACTCCAATGAACATTTAGTATTTCCTTTATTAGGACTGCATGCAACAAATCTCAGTAGTACCAGCAATACTGATCATGCTTTCATCAACAATACAAAGTTACATATGATTTTCATATCACATTAAAGTTATTGCAGGTAGCTTGAAATCTCATTTCAATTGGAATCATGTTGCAGAAGAACAGTAATTCCTAGACCCACTCATTAGGCCACAGCTAGTCACCTGTGGTCAGTTTACCTGTGCACAGACACTAATGTGATGGAGCTGGCCATCAAGAAAACCATATCATAATTTTCAAAATAATTTTGGTAAAATACTTCAATATATTGATTTACTTTGTAACCCTATATACTTTCATTTATTCACTTTTAATGTTCTCTTTCTTTCCTTCTTCTTAAGAAAGAGAGAGAAAAAAACATGGATTTGTTGTTCTCTGTATGCATTCATTAGATGTGCCCTGACCAGGGATCAAACCCACAACCTAGGTGTATAAGGATGATTCTCTAACCAATTGAGCTACCCAGCCAGGGCTATTCACATTTTTAAAAAATTATTTATTGTTTAAAGTATTACATATGTCTCCTTCCCCCCCATTTACCTCTCCCCAGCCATTCCCACCTTCTCAGCACATGCCCTCACTCCTTACTGTCTGTGTCCATTGGTTATGCTCATATGCATGCATACAAGTCCTTTGGTTGATCTCCTACCACCACCACCCTCCCTTGCCTTCCTTCTGAGATTATGTTACAGAATTTACCAGGTGACCAGAAAATACACACAGGAATACTCAGAGATACAGGGAAAAAACATTTATTTCCAGATGTACTAGTACTATGACTCAGGGGAGCCTGTTTCCAAATCCTGAGAAAGCCAATATAGAGGAAGATTTCTCTTTATACCTTTTGGTTTCTTTGTCCCCCAGATATGGATCAGACTTCTGGACCTTTCACGGGCTTTGCAAAAAGCCCTGTGTGTTGGGATGGGGGACATGAGACCACACCTAAAGGCCTGGCCTGGTGCCAGCCCTGATAACCCCCTCTGGGGGTTGTGTATTGTTCATGGTTTATGGCCTTTGTAAAATGAGAGTATTTATGTCTGGAAAGACCAGATAATTAAGGGAGGGACAATGAGTTAATTATCAGCTAACAAGAATGTGCATTAAGGGAGAACCAAGATGGCGGCATAAGGTATACACTTATATGTGCTTCTTCTCACAACCACAACAAAACCACAACTAAAAGACAAAACGACTATCCCCCAGAACCATAGGAAAGCTGGCAGAGTGGAAGTTCTACAACTAGAAGGAAAGAAAAATGTGCATTGAGACCTAGTAGGATATGCAGAGGTTCAGAAAGGCAGAGGTATGAAGACACGTGTGAATCAGGCTGGCGTGTGCTGTTTTTTTCAATTAGGAGGGAGTTACAAGTTTGCAATTCTCTGAATTTCAGTTTCTGGCGAGATTCTGGGAACCCAGACTCATACAAGGAGAAACTGGACTGTTGGCCTTTGGATTGGAAAGAGAGGGTGGCTTTCTCACAGAGGTGCACATAGGAATCATTGTTTACTGCACTGGGGCACAGGACATGAGACACGGGGATGAAGAGAGGGCTGACTGGCAGCCAGTGCTGTTTGCCAGGCCCTAGCGATGCCCTGAGAACCCAGACAGCACAATTTACAAACCCACCCAGCTGTGTGCAGCAGCTTTTGCATATAAACGGCCTGCCCTCTAGCAGCAGCTTAACCTAACAAATTGAAACTGGGTCAGACAACTCCAAACTCCAACCAAAGAGGAGAAATATGCAGATCTCCCTGTAGCTCCTGCTGGGTGGCCTCAGACACTAGCTGACTTGCACCTCCTTAAAGATCCAGGAACCAGTGTACCAAGAGGTCAGTGTGAGACAACATTAAATTTCAACTCCTCACACACATAAGTGACACAAGAGGGAGACTCGGTGAGCACCAAAGCCCCACTGAAGCAAGTCCTGCCCCATAGGGGTGTGTCCAGCACAGCAGTTCTTCCATTAAGAGACACAGCTAATCCTCACAGTCAATTGGCCTGGAGGTCAATTCCTCCCAGTGTACCAATAGCAATCAAGGCTTAACTACAACAAGATTGTGAACCCAGCCCACAAAGAGGTGCACGAAGAGTGTCAACCTCAGGTGATTTGGGAGGCGGAGCTATTGGGCCATAAAGAACAACTAACACACAAAGCCACTCCTTCAACACAGGAAAGCAGCCAAAATGCGGAGACCAAGAAACATGTCACGAATGAAAGAAATGGAGGAAAGCAAACTACTGGACATAGCGTTCAAAACCACATTTATAAGGTTACTTAAGAATCTTCTACAAACTGCAAAGAAACTTAGTGAGAGCTCTGAGAAACTTAGTGAGACCTTCAAGGATCTTAATGAGAATGCCAAAAACAAACAAACAAACAAACAAACAAACAAACAAAAACGAAAAGGACCAGTCAGAAATTAAGCATACACTGTCTTAAATAAAGAATAATATATAGAAAGCCAACAGCAGACTATAGGATCCCAAGAATCAAACCAAAGATCTGAATATGAGGAAGCAAAAAATACTCAACCAGAAAAACAAAAAGAATAAAAGAGTCCAAAAATGTGAAGATAGTGTAAGGAGCCTCTGGGACAACTTCAAGCATACCAACATCAGAATTATGGGGGTGCCAGAAGAAGAGAGAGAGCAAAATACTGAAAACCTATTTGAAGAAATAATGACTGAAAACTTTCCCTTCCTGGTGAAAGAAATAGACTTAAAGTCCAGGAAGCTCACAGAACCCCAAACAAAAGGAATCCAAATAAGAGGACCACACCAAGACACATCATAATTAAAGTGCCAAGGACAAAAGACGAAGAGAGAATCTAGAAAGCAGCAAGAGAAAAACAGTTCCTTACCTATAAGGGAACATTCATACAACTGTCAGCTGATTTCTGAACAGAAACTATGCAGGCCAGATGGGAGTGGCAGAAAATATTCAAAGTGATGAATAGCAAAAACCTACAACCAAAAATACTCTACCCAGCAAAGCTATCATTCAGAATTGAAGGGCAGATATACAGCTTCACAGATAATAAAAAGCTAAAGGAGTTCATCACCGCCAAAGCAGGATTATATGAAATGCTGAAGGGTATTCTGTAAGAAGAGGAGGAAGAAGAAAAAGGTAAAGATAAAAATTATGAACAATAAAGTGATAACATGTATCAAGTGAATCTAAAAATCAAGTGAATAAAAAAATCCGATGAACAGAATAAATTGGTTGGTCTTAACATACTATCCTGTTACAGTGGTCATTACACCTTAGCTCCATTATCAGACAACATTGAATAGCAGAAAATTTCTGAAAACAATACCCAATAAATAGGTCAGAGATCCTGTCACTTGAAAGAGCCTAACTCTGTACATTCAACATAAAATATCAAGAAAGAAAATATTTGTCATCCCTCCTCCACCCCAGCCTGATGCCAGCAGTATCCAGCAGAAAGGTAGGCTGTCTAAAGGATGGAAAAGCAATGAGCAGAGGAAGGTAGCAGAGGAGGGAGGGGATGAAGGAGAGAAAGTGGAATAAATAACAAGGGAAACACAGTGCCTAACAATAGGGGTTTCACAACCTGCAGGCTGGGAAAAATAGGGAGAAAAAAAGAAGAAATTTTAAACAAAGGACAAATAAACTAAACAAGAAAAAAATGGTAGTGGATACTTTATTTTTGTTGTATTTAAACAAGCAAGTTTGAAATATTTCCTTATGGTCCTCATGCCCCATTTTCTTCTCTCTCATTTTCTTATGGTACTTTATTCCATTTCCCATCATCCTTCCTGTCAATTATCTTTTCTCTTCTTAAATATGTGATCCTCAGTGCTTATCTTTGAAGGACAAAAAAGTTTGCACTGTTAGGAAAACTTAGGATCTCGAAGTACTTGCAGCAACCAGCAGCATTGTACATTTTAACTCATTATTAGGCTTGGAGCATCATGAGTCAGTACTCCCATTCTGGGCAAGGAGCTGTCCCTCTCAGAATGCAAAAACAGTGCAAAGAGGCTTCATGTTAGAGAGTTGCAGGAATATCAGTGGGGAACACAATATAAACAATGAAAAAAATAATCTTTTCAAGTTGTTGGATTTTCTCCTTCGTGATCTTAAAAAAGCTACTAGAAATCTTTCACTTAATAAACACAACACATGTATACAGAAGAAATTTGGATGAAATATTTATCATTGCGATGTTTCTTAAAAACATTATTTCAAGCCAGTTTATCTTAGATGCACTGAGAACCATCACTCTATCTGTAAATTACCTCAAGAGTATCGTTTATTTTCTTATTCCTTAAAAATATATATATATATATATATATAAAGTGCAAACACTGACTTCACATGAATATGCCAGTCTTTATACACACTTATAAAAGGAGAATATAAGACGTATGATACACTAGTACAAAGTTTTACAAATTAATACAAGTAAAATATACAAATTATAATGAAATAAAAGAAGATTGTGGTTTTGTCTTGGGGTGGTTATTTTAACAGTCATATTGCTGTAAAGAAAATGAAATATGCATTAGTTTACAAACAGGCTAAATGAACAATGATGGCATTTCAGTCTTTTAAATTCCTATTTTAAGCAAGCAGAGCTTCCAGACAATGCTCACAAACATTTTCTAAACAAACCAGACAGACCAGTTATCCTCTCGGAGTAAAAGCTGAAGAAAGGGGCCATGGAAACTGTAGTGCTTACCAATGCTTACCAGTTGGCTTTGAACATGGTGGGTAGGTTTTTAATCTTAGGGATTTTAGAGATAATGCCATGGGAGTTTCACAGAGGAATGGGTAAACTTTCTCATTAAATAATACCAAGTTCTACAGTTGACTCATCTTCAGTAAAAACCTTGCCCTTTGAAAGTCACTTTTGTCTTATAAACAAAGGTAACAGAGCTGCTCTGCAGTGTTGGAAAAAGCAGCCACTCCCACTGTGACTCAAATGTAAACCCAGGGGGACTGTTTGCTCCCTCCCAGGAGAGTGTCATTCTGCTAAACCACTACAGTAACTTTGGTCATTGACATGCTATGCCTCTCCTCAAGATGTATGAGAACTGAGGTCTAGTGGGGCCTCACAAAATTTAAACTGTGCCTTATATGAAACTCAAAACTAAAGATAGGTTACTTAGTAATCAGACAGGACTCTTCCCGGCCTCTCCCAGCTAGAAACAACTCATGGTAAAGGGTTCCCACTCCCTTGTTTTCTTGGGAATTTGGTGAGCTTCCAAGGAAATTATTAATCTTGCCTGATAAGGCAAACTAAAGTTTTATTTTAACTTTCCCTCAAAAAATTATAGAAAGTTTCCATTTATTTACAGTGCCACGTATTTTTTTTATAGTGACAATGAGCTTTTGGTATTCATTGAGTTTTGTCTTATTTTAAAAGAAAGTTAAGAGACCTTGAACCATTTACAGAGAAGTTAATGGATAGGGAAATATACATTAAATAAATTTCTACTTACCCAATCCTATTTTACAGAATAAGACATAAAAACAAAAATCACCCTCCAAATTGGACCAAAGCTGAACTTCCGTCAATTTAATAATATATATAATTTTTAGGAGGCTATAGAAACAAGATGTTCCCCATTACTAACAAATGCATATTTTTCTCCAAAATCATATCCCCAGGAAACAACTGCTTCCTGGTTTTCTTTCACAATGAAAAGCTTTTCATGAGCTGCTATTGAAAAGTTACTAGTGATTCTCTCTGCTTAGCTGTTTGAGCTTTTTATGCCTTCTTATTAGGAAGGAGCTGTAGAAAACTCAACAGAGTTTTACATACAGATTAAGAGCAGGTGCTGAGGCAAAAAATGACCCAGGGTTAGAAGTTCATTACTTTCTTGACTAAGTGATTTTAGGCATATTGCTTAATGTCTGAGTCACAGTCTCAGCTGAAAATGGGCATAGCACTATTCATAATGCAATGAATGTTGGCTATTATTTGTGAAAACTAGTTTGGAACAGGAGAGAAGCAAAGGGAAGACATCTTTGTGTCTACAGCCAGAACAGTGGGTTGGCTCCTGAATGGGGCACTTTGTCTATGGGTGGCATTTTTCCATATCCACAGAGCCAATTATGAAGGTAAGTGTAACATTCAAGGAAACTTATTATTGAGAGCAAAACTGAACACTAAATACTTTGCCACAAAAACAATGTAGGAATAAATGCTGGTAGGCTGAGCAATGTTTGACTTTTGCCTTTTTCTCTGTTATGGTGCATTATATTGCTTGACTACACAAGGGATAGGCTACGATTTTTTCATGCAAGTTCTTACCTGATGATGAGTACAGCAGTAGCCACATATGCCTCCAAGCATTCCGTTTATTACTTGAATGAGACACAAGATGAATTCAATTCCACCTAGTGCCAAGAGTATAGAAAACAGAGAAACATTCCATTCTACAACGTGCCTGGGTTCAATGCACTGGGACCATGTGGATTTGTCCAGAAGGTATCTGTGCATAAAAAGAGAAACCTCTGATACATGACCACACCTAATGGAATATCTCATAAGCTACTTTTTGTGGGGTGTTTTTTCATTCAGAAAAAAGGAATGAATTAATTCAATGGCCTATCTCAACTTCTTCCAATCCATGTCATTCAACAAAATGACAGTTTAGCCCAATTTTGTTGCCATGGTAAACATAAAACTTAACAGAGAGTATTGAACACTAAATGTGAGACATTGATCCAGGGCTGGGTACACAATAGTGAACATGGCATGATCTCTGTCCTGGAATAGCACAATTTCAGGGAACAGATAATAGACAATCTCATGCAAATACTAATCAGGAAAACTAAGTGTGAAAGGGCTACAGAGGAATGAAACCTAATCTAGACCAGGGAGAAGACCTACTTATGTAGCTTTCCCACAAGTCTGAGCTTCATGAAGAAACCAGACCTTTCATCATTGTATATCCAGCTCCTAGACCATTATCTGGCACATAGTAGGTTCTCAACACATTTTTAAAGTAATTGAATGATATATAACAGTCTAAAGTTACTATGAGAAATGTTAGGAAACAATGCTGAGCTCATATATATATATATATATATATATATATATATATATATATATATATATGCAAGTTATGCAAATTAGGCCAGGACGTTATAACAATCACGACTGGTCAGGAGGAGGCTGCACACGCAGGTGAAGCCTGGAACGGAGATGGAGACAGAGAAAGGGCGGCCTGCCCAAGCTTCTGTGCTGCTGCACTGGCTTGGGCAGCCCCAGAGTGAACATAAGCAGGGAAGCAGGGGAGTAGGGGGATCCTAGGGCTGGCTGAGCCACTGCACTGGCTTGCGCAGCCTTGGAGCGGACACAGACAGGAAGGCGGAAGGGGGCCTGGGGCAGCAGTCAGGCCTGGATCTGCAGCAGCCTGAGAAGTAGGCAGAGGAGAGACCACTGAGGGTCTTATATACCATAGCAGGGAGCTTAGCTTTTATTCCACAGAAGGAGGAAAAGTGAAGAATGTCAACCATGGGAGCATACTGGATGGATAAATGGATGAATAATGCCTTTTTAGTTTGATGGGTTTGCACTATACACATGTGGTGGATAAGAATATGTGGTCTGTTATGGAACAATTACTCACTGTCCTTCAGTGTCCAGAAAGGTATAGTTCCACTGGTTGGAGGAATCAAGACATAGTGGCCCTGCAGCTAAGCCCAGAGCTGCCACAATGACACAGTAGCCAGACCCTACAATTCCGATGAGAGATGCCAGCACAGAAGAAAGCATCTAGAGGAAGAGAAATACCGGAAGTGAGCCACAGAGTGTCCTGCAATGATGTGGAAACCAATGTCTACACCAGAATTGGAGGACTTACCACACATTTCTTGCCATAGTTGTCATGGCCACAGCAGCCACAGCAGTCCTCTTGTTCCAGCCCAATGAAGACAAATGCTGGCAGGAATATCTGATTAGAAAACAAGCAGATTAAAGTCATTGTCTTTCCACAAGTCCATAAGGGTCAGGTTAAGTACTTTTGGTAAAATACATTTATTTCTGACATTGTGACTGCCATTGGGTTAAAATGATCAAGTATCTCAAATAATATGACATAATGAAGTGGAAAAAACCCTCTAAATGTAATATCTGCTTGGGTGTCAAAGCATTCTTCAGGCTCAGGATGTGGTATGGAAGGACTAAAACAATAACCTTTGAATGTGCTTATTTCACACAAGTTCCTAACATAGTCCTAGCTGCAACTGCTGCTGGGTTTTGTTGTCGCATTTTGCAAGTGTTGTTTTGCAATTATTAAAACTTGCCTTTAAATCTGATTTGTTTTTCATTGTAAAACATAGAAGATACCAACAATCTTTAACAGAATAACGGATACTTTTTTTTATAAATGGAAGAGATGGAAGCTCTGTAATAATAAAAGTGAAGACACAATTGTATGGTTATCTATACTAATAAAAGCCTACGTGGCATCTTGCCCTTTCATCATCACAAGATGGCCACCCCCAATGTCATCACAAGAGGCCACAACAAGATGAATGGCAGAGGAGGCAGTTGGAGGCAACAGGGTCTGCAGGGAACGGCTGTTGGGAGGACCAGGCCTGCAGGGGAGGGCAGTTGGAGGTGATTAGGCCAGTATGGGAGGGCAGTTTGGGGCAATCGGGTCAACAGGGGAGAGCAGTTGGGGCGATCAGGTTGGCATGGAACAGTTAGGCATCAATCAGGCCAGCAGGAGAGCAGTTAGGGGATGATCAGGCTGGCAGGCAGAAGCCGTAAGGGGCAATCAGGTAGGCAGGCAGGTGAGCAGTTAGGAGCCAGTAGTCCCAGATTGGATAGGGATTCAGGCTGGGCTGCGGGACACTGGGCCTCTAGTAGCTTTATAACAAAGCTCTTTAAATAAAGTAATTATGAAATACTTTGCAATAAAAATAAGTTTAAATTAGTACAAATTATTGAAAGACAAATGATTATATTAATGTGCTAGTAATGTTTAAATCCAAAGCAGATTTATCAAACTCCAATTACTGTGTCAAGGTTTAAATGTGTTAATATCCTTTATTAGAATAAGAAAACTATTTTGTCTAGTATTAGCAATTCTATAAACTTTTCTTTAAAATTCTCAATCCCAGCATTTTAAAGTAGCAAGCTCAAGTTTGTACACATTCTTTCCATGCTATGCTTAAAGCTAGTATTTTCAGCTCCAAAATTGGCAAGCACATTCCTCTCGCTTCAATTAAAAATAAACTTTGAAAAAAACAACACATTCCACTGCTAGCTTCAGACACTGATCTGCTGCTAGCGGCAAGATTTTCCTGGACACAACACCCAAGAATTACATAAAGGAGAAAAATCTATAGTTCTTTCTAAATAATATTTTTTGTCTCATTGCCTGAGGACAAACAGCAGAGATTTTGGATCCCAAGTTCTGTTGATTTATACAGAAAACCAGCTGACTCCTCTCAACTCCCCAGAGCAAAAATGATCCAGGGCTGCCAGCTTCAGGGCTAGAAACTCCAGTTTCCCAAATCTGATTTAACAGCTAGTATCTATTTCTAGTTTTAAAGTAAAAGCGTTTAGCAAAAAGATAGTTCACATTTAGTTGAAAGAAGATTATGTAAAACGACATCCAAAAAAATTAGTATCTTATGCCTATCTCAACTTTTGCATAATCTGCTTTCAAAAGAAGAATGAACAAAAATCACTGGATTTGGAAATAGGCATTATAAAGAAAAATTTCTATGAAAACACAAGAAATCATCACATTTAACAGGAGAGAAGTTATTAAGGTTGTAATAATTTTGAACAACTTACCAGCAAGCCCCCTCCTATGATGCCAGAAAAGAACCACACGAACTTGCTGAGGTGATCTTCAGAGGCATACTTTGTTTCCCCATTGGGAAAGTACAGCAAGATGTTAGCTACAATGCAGAGGATGGCAAGCACCACCAGAGACTGTCCGATGCATCGTGTGCATTTGCCATAGCACATGGTGGTAGGGAATCTGGGGGTTATTTTTCCCCCTTCACTCTGCAGCCAAGGGATGGCCCAAATCAGATGGGAATGTGCCTGTCTGCACAGAAAACAAAAGCCTATTTTCAGTCCATTCCTACAACCTCTTAAATACTCTGAGTTCTTCGTCACAGGGTGGATGAGGTAGTTTGCTTTCATTGGTCCTGATTACGGCTGCAGTTGGGGAGGGAAGGGAGAAGGAATGTCCCGCCCTTCAAAACGGTTGAGACAAGTGAAACCAGGGGCAGGGCATGAGAAACAGTCATAGGGAGGAGAGAAAAATGATTAATCCTCAACAAGAAATTAACTGTGTAACTCCTTTACAGGATAAAGGATCCACAGGAAAGTCTAGTACACCGCCAAGTGTAAGTGTCCACGCTGTGACCTGCCTGGCTTGAGGCTTTGAAAGATGGTGGGCTGTGATCCTGCTCAATTTTTAGTTTGAGAGCTCTGAGTTCACTTCCACTTCTGCACTGATTTCATTAGAAACCCTGGCTAGTCTCCTGAGGTCTGAGCTCATTTCCTGGTCTGTTAAAGGCAAAGCATCCAAGCCATTGCCCATGGATTTGAGGAAGCTAATAGGAAAATTACAGAGCAGCCTTCTTTCCTCTACCTATGGCATCCTCTGCCCTTACTGTCCAGCCTTCCCAGACAGCTGCCTCCAAAACAAATCTGGCACTAAAACAAAGATGGCATTAGTCAACATTAAGAGCTCAGACATCTTTTTACTGCTAAGTATTGCTGTCAGGCAAAGTGATGCCAAGGAGGGCCAGGGAGGTCTACAGTATGGGGGAATGACAGAAGAAGAAGAAGAAGAAGGAGGAGGAGGAGGAGGAGGAGGAGGAGGAGGAGGAGGAGGAGGAGGAGGAGGAGGAGGAGGAGAAGGAGAAGGAGGAGAAGGAGGAGAAGGAGGAGAAGGAGAAGGAGAAGGAGAAGGGGAAGAAGGGGAAGAAGGGGAAGGAGGGGAAGGAGGGGGAAGAGGGAAGAGGGAGTGAGGGAAGAGGGAGTGAGGGAAAGAAGGAAAAAGAAGAGGAAAGGAGAGGAGAGGCGAGGCAAGCAGACTGGTGACACAAGATTAAAAGAACCTGGAATGACTAGAGTTATAGTCAGTGATGAGGGGGATGGGGGAAGATGAACTGTGGTCTCCCTAGCCAATCCCCTCAGATGGGTTCTAGAACATAAAAACAGAAGGGTGTCAGACCAACTTTCTGTTGATCTTGCAGATAAGTCTGGTTCTGAATCTGTTTAGCCCTTCAATAGCAGGTTGGACCATCAGGCAGCATGGGAAGAGGACAGGGTGGCCAGATGAACCAGGACAAAATAATGAGACAAAAAAGAGGCCAAAGGCCAGGCCAAGATGGTGAGTTATCAATTTAGAAAAAAAAAGGGGGGAGTGGGCCTGGTGAATCCAGAAGCTCTCAGGCTGACCAGAATTCAAGGAATTTGGGCCAAAACTAAGGAGCAGGACACATACTAAATGTGAGGAGCCAACTGGAGTTACCGACGGCAATCCACTCTGGGAGGAGGACTTAAGCAGAAGTATGGCCTGAGCATGTTAGCAAAAGTGAGGCCATGATCCACACTAGCCTGAGGAAATAGACAAATGGAAAACTGAGTGTTGGCAGAGAAGTTGGCATCATTGTCTGCTAAGGAGTAGGGAAGCAGATCTGCACAAGTGCACCATTCCTTCACCACCATACATTCAACAACAGGAAATGGTGGCCTCTGTCCTGGCTGAAGTCCTACTGCAGGTGGGATTCCTCAGATGTCAGAGCCTTGGTGGCAGTAGAGGTGAGTGTGTTGAGGTATCCTCATTCTAACCCTCCACTCTGTTGATCTGTCCCACCAGTTTTTCCATGACATCCACCACCCCCTTATCTATCTAAAAACCTGCATATAACTCTCATTTTGTCCTTAAACAGCCCCCCTATCCAGCACCATGCAGATTGTGATGCCCTAATCAGCCACTCTGGCTTCGCTAAGGTCTCAGAAAGCAGGCTATTTTCCAGGGCATAGCAACTAAAACAGTGTTAGTCATTTAGTTAGCTCTCAATAAACATTTGCTAAATTTTGTTCAAATAAATAGCAGAATTGAGTATGTTCATTTCAAGGTTATTTGCTTTTAAGCAAAACCAAAATGTCTTGTGAAAAGTTAGGCAAAATTGGCATTTCCATTTGAAAAATTTCAGTTTTACCTAGTATCCTTAGGAGCACCTGATCAACCAAGTGATTCTCTGGTTTGCTTTTACGTTTCCAGATCCCAGCTACCTTTGGGGGAAGATGACAAAATCTGTTATCTAGTTTCTTACATTTAGGGGGAGAGGGAGGGACAATTAAATAGTATGAGGCCCCTTCCATTGCAATAGAATTTTATAACTCTCCTGTGTGGAGCTATTTCCAGGTGAGGCAAGTGAGGCTCTTATGGGTAAGTGAGCATGCTAGCAAAAGTGAGAGTCACAGGTTGGTGAGTGACACACTCTGGATTCCTTCTACTCAGGTCTCACTGACTCAGGCACTTGTGACCTTTACACGTTGATATCCTAGCACTCTCTCCAATGAAAAACATGGGCCAGATTTAAGCACTTTTTATTTGTCATTTCTGAATAACATAATTTCAATACGTCAATTATTTTGATTCTACTTTAATTAGACAAATGACTTTAAAGTTAACCTGCTATTTTCAAATGAGACCACTCTACACAAACATGGGTTGAATGGTCAGAATTTGCAGGGAAGCAGTTCCAGTATGTCATAATTATAAGAGTTTCATCAAAAGGTTGGTGAATCTTGGGGAGCTCAACAAGGGCTGAGCCACATATGTAGTTTACCTGTTTGGATGGCTAAAACCTGAATAGGATAATTTTTTTGCAGCCAGACAACTCAGAGCATCTTAATCTACATGTTATTGCCTCCTATTGGCCAAACACCTGAACAGCTGTAGGCTATTCCCTAATCTGACAATGCTTCTGTAAACTCCACCCTTTGAAGTGTATTTTCTCCACCTTGCCTTAGGACAAATTGTGTTAATAAAAAGCACGCTTTCCTAAGTCAAAGAGAGTCTTTCGCTCCTTTTACTGAAGCTCCTCTGACCCCCAATACCTTTCAAAATTATCTTTCATCTTTGAACTCCTTATTGAATCTAAACACAGCTCCTTTCTCCAGATTGCTGAACCCTTTGTAATGCTGGGACAAGAACCCCAGCAAGAAATCTAGTGGAAGCACAGCACTAAGGCTATGGCCAATAGTTGATAAGCTTGTTTTATTGTAGAAAAATAGAACTGTCAACAATGAAGACATATGCATACATAATTAAAGGTTTAAAAATAGTAGTTAATTTTTCCTAATTTCAGTATAGGAGAGAAATAATAAAACCTATTTTCATTTTTTTCATCCTGATCTAATGTGTAAAAGAATCTCCTCACCTGACCTTCAATCTTACATAAAAAATATATTAAACTTTTTTCCCCAGAAAGCTTGGGGTGGACCTCTCCCCCTTGTGCTTTTGTGCCATTTAAAATTCAGCCCAGCCGAAACCGGTGTGGCTCAGTGGATAGAGTGTTGGTCTATGAATTGAAAGGTTCCAGGTTCAATTCCGATCAAGGGCATGTACCTTGGTTGCATAACATAATTTCAATACGTCAATTATTTTGATTCTACTGGGGACGTGCAAGAGGCAGCTGATAGATGTCTCTCTCTCATCGATATTTCTAACTCTCCATCTCTCTCCCTTCCTCTCTATATAAAATCAATAAAATATATTAAAATATAAAAAATAAAATAAAATAAAATAAAATTCAGCCCAGTGGGGTTTCTGTGGGAGTTGGAGAACATACAAGGATGAGAAGTGAGTGCAATTGGCTTGGACCTGATTTTTAGACACCACTTTTCAGGGTTCCCTGATAAAAGGAGCTTTTCTTTGGTGGTTGAGCTCTGAATAAAAAAACCTTCCTGCTATAAATCTGCTGTCATTTCTGTGACTTCAGTGCTCTCAGAGACTTAGATTGAAGTATATATGAGAAGTGGTATGAGCATTCTCCAAGTTATCATTCCAAGTTGGTAAGCTAATACTCCACCTAGACCTCCTGGTATCACTACTCTCAGTCAAACTGGTTTTTGTGATTGTCAGTCAAAAGCCAAAGTGGCAAATTTCCCACTGATACTGAATGAGCTGAAAATTCCAGTTACTGGTGATTTTGCCCTAGGAAAATTTTACCAAGAACCTTTATAGATATGGAGCAGTTGAGACTTGGTGTGTGTGTGTGTGTGAGAGAGAGAGAGAGAGGGAGAGAGAGGTTTGGCTGTAAAACTTGGTTCTGACCTCACTTCCTACCTTCCTTTGCATAGTCTATGCCTGACACTGATTTGAAAGAATTGCAGTTCTAGCATCTAGCATAAACACATGCCTCAGATTTCCTCTCCAGAAAGGGAGTTGAGATTCTAACTTGCTGAATTATTTATTGACAACCCCTTTATTGGGTTAGGTTACAAAAACACAGTTGTATGCTATGGGTACTCTGATGGGAAATCCATTCCATTTTCAAGTTAAGCCATTAGCCACCCTGTTTCAACTGACTAAAAGATTCTGCAATCATGATTTTCAACAAATCATGGTGATTTGAAAATTACTTTTTCAGACTTAGAAGGTGATGAAAACTTGAGCAAGAATTGCAAAGAGACTAAAACACCAATTTAAAAACTAAAAATTATCTAGAATATTTCTGATAATTTTTTCCTTGCCCAGTAGGAGCCAACTAAGCTTTTTGGTGAGACCCTTCAGGATAGCTGTCCCTGGAGGTAATGAAATCAGGAATTTGGTATAGAGATATCAGTCGTTGAGAAGATATTATTAGAAACATGCTTGGGATTAGGCTCCATGCTTTGCCTTGCATCTTCTTTGCAGACAGAGATTCTGGTGGCTCTCACATCACCTCAAGAGAGCACCAGGGAGAATGATTGTGAGCCTTGTCTTTCTCCACTTCCTCCTCCTATTTCCTCTTTTCTCAATTGTCTTGGTGTCTGTAGGAATCTGAGCCCCAGATTCCTACAGACACCAAGATTTGGCACATTTAGATTTGGCACGAGGCTTGTGTGGTTTTCTTTCTCACTTTTATTTTATTTTATTTTTTTAATGAAGAAGGACGAACATGAACATAAATAAACAGAAAACATTTTTTTCTTGAATCGCATTCATGGCATTTCACAGGGATAACTTTAGCGTATAGTATATTATAGCATATTAAAGACAATTTTAAAATTATTGTAGAGAATTCTTTAAAATATTTCCATAAAAGGATAAAGATTTCTGACAAATTCACTTTCCATTTATTTTCTAAAAAGGATATAGATCAGGGTTTCCCCTTCATTTTCATTTTTTTCAGTCAGAGTTTCTAATAAACATGAGGATCATTCAACAAATATTTACTGAGCAATTACTGTGTGTCAAGTGTGAGTTGAAGAACCTTACATGTAAATCTCACTAAATTCTCACAACCATTTTTTTGAGGTAGGCACTATTATAAACACCATAACACAGGTGATTAGATTGTAAGTAACTCTCCCAAGATTTTATGGCTTGTCCATGGGGCCAGGATGAGAATTCAGGCAGTCTGAATCCAGAGCCTACCCTCTTAACCATTCTGCTATATCCAACCCAGGCAGGTGGTATATGAGAACAAGTATTGCCATAAGTGTTAATACCATTATATGTAAAATACACCTAGCCTCCAGATATTGGTTTCTAAATTTCATTCTTCATAAAAACAAAACAAACACACAAACAAAAAGAAAGGACACTTTAGGAAAATGGCTGGTTCTAGGGCTGAAGCAAAGAAGATTTGAGGTAATTTTGAAATGTCTTGTGTCAGCATGTAGTGTTCTTTTAGGTGATGATTAGTAAAATTTAGTCACAATAGGTGACACAGGAAATACTTGAGCATACTTGCATTATGCTCAGTCCTGGAAACAGGCACAGTATGCCATGCGGGGTCACAGGGAAAGACACTAGGGTGGTCAGAAAGCAAAGGGGGCAGAAACGAGGGCAGAGCTTAGGCCACCTTTATTGGAGTTTCAAAGGAAAAAAAAAAAGGCATGGTAAAATAAACAATTTAGAATTGGCTAGTTTGGATAACTGTGAAGAGCTATAGGATGGTCCCTAGTTGCCTGCACCTGGCCCTGGGATGATTAAGGAAGCAGAATATTGTCTCCTGGGGTCAGTAGTCATAGGACTGGCTTAGGATTGGTTAGTCTGTATTTTGAAGGTATGCTCCTGGTTGAGCCCTTGCTATCTCAAAGAATTGGCTAGCCCCAGAAAGTGTAGTCTCTCCCAGCCAGAAAGGTTTTAAAGATATCAAATACATTAATATACAGAAAATAAAAATATAAACAATACAGCCGAGACCAGTGTGGCTCAGTGGAGAGAGCTTTGGCCTGTGGACTGAAAGGTCCCGGGTTCGATTCCGGTCAAGGGCATGTACCGTGGTTGCGGGCACATCCCCAGTAGGGGGCGTGCAGGAGGCGGCTGATCGATGTCTCTTTCATCGATGTTTCTAACTCTCTATCCCTCTCTCTTCCTCTCTGTAAAAAATCAATAAAATATATTTAAAATATATATATATATAAACAATACAGCTAGAAAGTCAGGAAATGCTCACAGAATGGGTCCTGTTGAAAGGACACAGGAAAAAGATTTTCATGGGTCAAATCTGAAACAATTTGAGCATTAGTAATGGATTATAACTGGTTGAATAATTAGGAATTTACAAGTTTATAGAGCTACTAATTAAAAGTTAGACGAAAATGCAACGTTGACAGTCTCAAAATACTATCTCCCTGCAAAGTCTTATATTTAGAAAGGGGAAAAGAGTAACTGGAGAAGACTGGTGGACACCACCTTAATCAGGTGATACAAATTAACATCACCAATAGTGAGACTAATGAATATCATGAACCATCTGATAGAATGCAATGTGCCCCCCTCCCTCCCGCCACTCCCCCACCCTACCATAATCCTGCCTCTGATATTTGTGTCCTTGAATAATCTCATCACAAGTGTGGGCAGGACCTGTGACTTCTTTCTGAGCAATAGAATATGGCAGATAATGGGATGGCATGCTGTGGTTATCTCACATTATATAAGGCCCTGTCTTGCTAGCAGTCTGACTCTAGAGTCTTGCTCTCCTTGTTGACTTTGAAGAAGCACAAGTTCTACAACCACAAGGAAATAAATCCTGCCAACAACTGAGTGACATTGGAAGCAGTTCCTTCCCGAGCTGAATTATGAAAGAATTCAGCTGTCAATTACACATTGATTATAGCCTCATAGAGCATTCAGCTACACTGTGCCCAAAGTCCTGACCTCCAGAAACTGTGAGATAATAAATATGTGTTGTCTTAAGTTGCTAAATTTGTGATAATTTATTGTGCAGTGTAGAACATGAATATGGCCACTTCTACCATATTCCTGCCAAAGATGCGGGCAATCTTCAGATGTGTCAAAGTAATGAAAGTAAGGAAACACTGAAGAAATAAGCTTGATTGCAGCAAATTGAGGACACTTCTCAACTGAACTCAAGGCAAGATCTTGGATTGGATCCTGACCCACAGGGGAAAAAACATTGTTATTAAGGACATTATTGGAACAAGTAGTGAAATTTTAATATGGGCTAGGGATTAGACAATAGCATTGGATAATTATTGAATTCCTTGACTTTAATCATTGTAAGATGGTTATAAAAGAAAATGATAATATGAATATAGCAAAGCATTAACAATTGGCGAATCTAGATAAAAAAATATAGGAGTATTTGGCACTATTCTTGAAACTTTTTTAATAAATTTGAAATTATTTCAAAATAAAAATTTCAATGTTAGCGTTCACCTTTAAAATTGTACTGGAAATAATTCAGAGAGCCCTTTTGCTATTTTGGGAACCCCAAGGGACTTAGGGACCATAGTAGGTATACATATAAAGAGTGTGAAGTATATAAAACCTTTTTTCACTTTCTTTGGGTTTGGTATATTGTCAGGAATTTAATATTAAGAGTTGCCATTTGATACTAATTCTTACCCGTTATTCACCTAGACACGTGGTCAGCAAACTGCGGCTCGCAAGCCACATGTGGCTCTTTGGCACCTTGAGTGTGGCTCTTCCACAAAATACCATGGCCTGGGTGAGTCTATTTTGAAGAAGTAGTATTAAAAGAAGTTTAAGTTTAAAAATTTGGCTCTCAAAAGAAATTTCAATCGTTATACTGTTGATATTTGGCCCTATTGACTAATGGGTTTGCCGACCACTGACCTAGACAAAATGGTACCGTGTAGTTGGAAGCTGTGCGAATTAGGCAATTGTGGCATATTGTATGCAAGGAGGTAAAGAGAATTATATAACAGTGGTCGGCAAACTCAGTCAACAGAGAGGCAAACCATGGCTCACAAGCCGCATGTGACTCGAGAGTCGTGGTTTGCCAACCACTGACCTAAGAGCAATACTTCTGGACTGAGTGCAGTGAAGTTAATGTGGTGACATATAGTGGACTCTATGGGGCACTCCCCTATCCCTTTCAGGTGGAAGGCCCTTATTCCCCAATCTGCTGAGAGTGTACTAGCTGAGGCTCTCCCTGAGCTTACAGAACTTTCTGCAAGCTAATCTCCATCTGTAGTCTATTTCCCAGGTAAGTTGATCTTTAGCACATGCCTTCTCCAAATCTATCAGACTATAGTAGGTGCCCTGGATAAATAGCTGCTCCTTTGCATGGAACACAAACAACATTTCTGATCCATAAAGAGTGTGAATTTTTAAATTCTGATTTTTTAAAAAGATAATGTAGAAATAGAACCTAACAAAGATTAGATATTTCTCAGCCTTTCTTCTTACTACATTGTTCTCATTTGAGAAAAATTGATCTGTAGTGATTTTGCTTACTTCAAAATTTTAAACATACAGAGAATTAGACAGAATCATAAAATACTAGGTCTCCTATATAGCTCCTTATCCAACTTCAAAAATTATCCACCACCAATCTTGCTACATCAATACCTCAGCTACTCCCTGTCATTCATATTATTTGAAGTATATTCCAGACATTATATAATCTGTAATTTTTCATTATGTATCTTTAAAAAATAATGTGTTAAAAATTACTAGAATAACATTATAAATTAATAACAGCCGTTCCTTAATAACATTAAATATGCTCCCAATCTTCAAATTTCCAGTTGTCTTGTAAATGTTATAAAAGTTGTTTGCTTTGTTTATGCAGTTTCTTTGCTTGAATCAAGATCCAAATAAGGTGTACATATTATGATTGGTTGAAATGTTGCTGAAAGTTCTCCTCCACCTCTTTTATTTCCTCCCTTTCACTTTCTTTGTTAAAGAAAGTTCTCCAGAATTTAGTTATTGAGAATCCAAGATGGCAGCATAGGTAAACACCTACACTGCTGCCTCGCACAACAATTTCAAAACTACAACTAAAAGACAGAACGGACATCATCCAGAACCACAGGAAAGCTGGCTGAGTGGAAATTCTACAACTAGAAGGAAAGAGAGGGGCTCACAGAGACCCAGAGGAGCTGCAAAAAGCTGAGGTATGGAGACGCAGCATGGAAAGAGTGGGTGCCGGAGAACCTGGCTTGCTTTCTCTGGTGGGAGGGAAACGGAGACTCCCAACGGCATTGAACCCCTTATCCTATGACACTAAACCCCAGATCCAGCCAAAATCATACGGGGGGAGTTTGGACTGTGAAAAGGAAGAAGTGCACGGAAATTTAGGGGGGTCGCAAAAGATCAGAAGTCTGGTGACACGCACGGTACTGCATGCAGAGGATTGACTGCAGATTTTGCTGCTGGCTTTCACGAGTGAGCGGGAGACAGTCCCTCCCAACTGTGCCACTTCTAACTCCACTAAACCCCAGTTTCGGGCAAAATCTTGGGGACCCAGACTCATATGGTCCCAGAGCGCAGGGAACCCAGAGGGGCAGCAGTCTAGAGGCACTTCAAGAGAGCATGTGCGCACAGGGACCACTCCAGCGATTACCCAGTCATGTGAGACTCAGGGACCGTGGAGGGCGGAGCCCATTGGAAGGCAAGGCGGTCCCTTAAGCCCTGAGACTCCACCCATCCCAAGCTCAACAGAGAGGCTTTGCAGTTTTGCAAGTCTGGTATCATAAGGCTGAATCCAACACAGCAGTTCTCCCAGTATAGTGAAAATGCCAAGACAAAGGAAGGGATCACAAACAAAAAAAATGGAGGAAAACAAACAACTGGATATAGATTTCAAAACCACTCTTGTAAGATTTTTCAAGAATATCCTAGAAAAGTTGGATAAAGTTAGCGAGTCCCAAGAGGAGATGAAAAAGAACCAACTAGAGATGGAAAAGATCCAACTAGAGATGGAAAAGGACTAACTAGAAATTAAACATACACTGCCTGAAATAAAAAAATATTATTCAGAGACCTAACAGCAGACTAGAGGAAGGCAAGAATCAAGTCAAAAATTTGAAATATGAAGAATCAGAAAACTCTCAACTGGAAAAACAAGAAGAAAAAAGAATCCAAAAATGTAAAGATAATGTAAGGAGCCTTTGGGACAGCTGCAAGCGTACCAACATCAGAATTGTGGGGGTGCCAGAGGAAAAGAGAGAGCAAGATACTGAAAACCTATTCAAAGAAATAATGACTGAAAGCTTCTTACATCTGGTAAAAGAAATAGACTTACAAGTCCAGGAAGCACACAGAACCCCAAATAAAAGGAATCTAAAGAGGACTACACCAAAACACATCATAATTAAAATACCAAGAGCAAAAGACAAAGAGAGAATGTTAAAAGCAGCAAGAGAAAAACAGTTCATTACCTACAAGGGAGCACCCATACGACTGTCAGCTGATTTCTCAACAGAAACGTTGCAGGCCAGGCAAGAGTGGCAAGAAATATTCAATGTAATGAATAGCAAGAACCTACAACCAAGATTACTCTACCTAGCAAAGCTATCATTCAGAATTGAAGGGCAGATAAAGAGCTTCACAGATAAGAAAAAGCTAAAGGAGTTCATCAACTCCAAACCAGTATTATATGAAATGCTGAAAGGTACTCTTTTAGAAGAGGAAGAAGATAAAGGTAAAAGATAAAAAAAATTATGAATAACAAATACATATCTATCAACAAGTGAATCTAAAAATTAAGGGAATTAAAATTTTGATCAACAGAATGAACTGGTGAGTAGAATAGAATCAGGAGCACAGAAAGGGAGTGGACTGATATTCTCAGGGGGAAAGGGGTTTACAGGGAGAGACTGGACAAAAATCATACACCTATGGATGTGGTCAACTGGGGGTGGGGGTTGAAGGGGAGGTAAGGGTAGAGGAAAGGGTGGGAGCCAGGTGGAGGGGAACTATGGAGGAGAAAAAAAGAGAAACAAATGTAATAATCTGAATAATAAAGATTTAATTTAAAAAAAAAAGAAAGAAAGTTCTCCACAGTCTGGAAATCTGTCTAAACTAATAAAAGGGTAATATGCTAATTAGATTGGATGTCTTCTGGACATCCTTCCAGACATCCTTCTGAACAAAGCCATGGTGGTAGGGACTGAGGCAGAGGAGATTAGGGGTGATCAGGCTGGCAGAGGAAAGCAGTTAGGGGGATCAGGCTGGGGGGAGAGCAGTTAAGGACATCAGGCAGGCAGACAGAGTGATTAGGGGCAATCAGGAAGGCAGTCAGTTGAGCAGTTAGGAGCCAGCAGTCCCAGATTGTGAAAGGGATATACGACTGCTGGTTTAGGCCCCATCCCTATGGGACGTCCTCCAAGGGGTCCCGGATTGGAGAGAATACAGGCTGGGTTGAGGGACCCTCCCCTTTGCACAAATTTTGTGCACTGGGACTCTAGTACTGTATAATATGCTTATCAATATTTTCTATAGGGAGAGGAGAAAATGGCGGCAGAGTAGACGGACGCGTCTGGAGCTTTGTCACTGGGCAGAGGGAGAGAGAGCGGCTGAGAGTTGCATTGGGAGTGTTTGTTGGCAAGCTAGGAGTCAGTTGTCCTCCAGGGGAAGGCGGGGAACTGCTGGAAGGGGCTCTCCCGGCCAGGCAGCCCCACTGCCACAGGGTTTTTGTCCGCCGGAGCCACAAGCGCGAACGCGGAGCCCGAGCCATCTTGCAGTGGGAGGTGGATGTCTGCGGCGCTCTGAAGCCTTCGGCTGGACACCCACCGAGCAGCCAGGAACCCGAGGACCCCGAACTCCGCTCTCCAATCGGCGCAGACACGCGGCGGAATCAGAGATCCACAGAGCACACGGAAAGGTCAGATTGCGCCTGACTTAAGGGGGAGGTGGATGTCTGCCGAGGTCTGAAAGCTGCTGACGGAGGCACCCACAGAGCAGCCAGGAACCAGAGCGCGGCTTCCCAGGCGGCACAGACGTGCAGGCAGAGGATTCAGAGATCCACAAGTCGTGTGCGGAAGGGTCAGATTTCGCCCGGGCCAGGGTGCGGTCTCCTACCTCCGCAGGGCAGAGACGCGCACTGTGGGAGCCGGGCTGTGGGAAAGCTGCCTCTGGAGAGGTCCGCAGAGGTGGTCAGGGCATGATCCCTGAGTGTGAAGGCAGACCCTCTGAGCTGTTGACAGAGGGGAGCTCTGGAAAACGACTCTTTTTTTTTTCTTTTTCTCTGGACAGAGGGACAACCTGGGAGTTATTGCAGTGTCCAGGCTGCAAAATCCCCACAAACCAGCTTTGAGAACCACAGAGTAGCAGGATCTGAGCACAGCCTAGAGAGGTCCTGTGCTTTGTCTCAGAGATCAATTCCGAAACACTGCCACCCAATGGATGACACACAAATTGACTCTCACATAACCACAAGAGAATAAAGAGATTAAAAAACCAAGAGGGGAACACAGGGAACTGCAATACCTCCCCTACTCTGTGTGTCAAGCAGAATAATAGTGGAAGTGAAGGACCATTCTATTTTTCTTCTTTTTTTTTTATTTTTCCTTTTTTTAATTTTTAATTCTTTATTTTTCATTTTCACATATTTTAATTAAAAGAATATTTTGTTTTCTTTCTGCCTCAATTGATTTTACCTTTATAATTATTACATTTTTGTTTTAAACTAGTATTATTGATTACTACTAGTACTTTACCGTTTTTGGGAAAAAAAAGTGTCATTTTGTTTTCTCTTTATTTTATTTCGGGATTAGAGTTCTACATTCTATTTTCATCTTCCCTTTAGCATAATTTTACTCCAACTCAACTCCACATTTATGCCAACACTTTCCTCCTAACTTTCCCCATTTTGCTGTCTTGTTTCTCTTTCCCTTTTCCAACTTTAGATTCTCCCTATTTTTCTCTTTACCTGGTTAAAATTTCACCACATTTATATATCTAATTTCAAATCCCCTACTACAAGTCCACACAAACCTCTCCCCTCTTGTCTTTACTAGCCAAAAAGTTGTTTTTTCTCTATGTCCTTTTGTTGCTATTTGCCTGAAAAGTGATTATATCGATTTTTTGAAAATTTTTTTGAGAGATTGTTTTAGTTTATTCTACTTGTTTTATTTTGCTTTTTGCTTGCTTTGTTTTCTACCTCTCTTTCCCCTCATCTCTCTCCATACCAGTTGCTATTTGCAATTTGCATTAATCTCTAGGTACTGGTTGCTGGCCTTTATTGGGATTAGTGACTGTTCTATTGGAGTTGTCTCCTGACATCTATATTTTGTTCCTCTTTTCTCTCTTATAAATTTTCTTTTCTCTCTGACTTTTTTCTCTTCCTCTTTCCTTTTCCTTTTTCTCCTTTTTATTTTCTTATTTTATTTTATTTTATTGTTCATTTATTTATCTTTTTTTTTCTCACTCTCCCAATTTGATTTTGGCACTTCTTTCTTTTCTTTCTTCCTCATTTTCCTCTTCTTCTTTCTCTATTTACCCCTAATTTGTCCTTCATTGGTGGTCACCTTATTTGTGATTATTAACATCTTGAATACATTTCTACTCAGTGCCTTGTGTGCTGTACCTGGTCGTGTTGTAGTTTGTGCCTTTCAATCAACATAGGAGAGAGCACTACATAACCAGACACCCAGAGAAGAAAGACCATGGGCAGAAAAAGAAACAGCCCACAAAAGACAGAAAGGCAGGTTTCACCAGAAAAGGAAGTAAATGAAATAGAACCACAAATAAGCCTACCAGAGAAAGAGTTCAGAGAATTTATCATAATATGGTTGAAAAGAATGGAAGACAAATTTGACAATATGAGTAAGAGCCAAGATGAAATGAAGAAGACGCAAGAGGAGATGAAGAAGCAGCAAGAAGAAATGCAGAAGAACCAAGAGGAGGTGAAGAAGCATGAAGAAGAAATGCAGAAGAAACTAGAGGAGGTGCCGAATAAAAAAGAGGAAATGAATAATGACATCACTGCTATAAAGAACTCAATAGAAAGCATCAAAAGTAGAGTAGAAGAAGCAGAGGACCGCATCAGTGAGCTAGAAGACACGGTAGGAAAAAATACCCAAGTACAGCAGCTTCTAGAAAAAAAAGTTAAAAAGCAAGAGGAGAGTCTAAGGGAATTTTGGGATAACATGAAACAAAATAACATCTGCATAATTGGGCTCCCAGAAAGAGTGGAAACTGAACAAGGATTAGAGAACGTGCTCGAAGAAATAATGACAGAAAATTTCCCAAATATAGAAAAGAAAAAACCCACACAAATCCAAGAAGCTCACAGAGTCCCAAGCAAAATGAACCCTAACAAACCGACACCGAGGCACATTATAATTAAACTGGCAAACACCGATGACAAAGTAAAAATCTTAAAAGCAGCCAGAGAGAAACAGAAAGTTACCTACAAAGGAACCCCCATAAGACTAGCTACTGACTTCTCAACAGAAACTCGTCAGGCCAGAAGAGAATGGAATGAAATATACAAAGTCATGCAAAGGAAGGGTCTGAATCCAAGAATACTGTACCTTGCAAGACTCTCAATCAAAATTGAAGGTGAAATCAAAAGCTTCACAGACAAAAAAGGACTAAGGGAATATATTACCACCAAACCAGCAATGCAAGAAATGTTAAAAGGTCTGCTGTAATAAAAAGAAAGAGGAAGCGAAGAAGAAACTCAGGGGTAAGGACTAAAAATGGCAATAGATAAGTACTTATCAATAATAACTTTAAATGTAAACAGATTAAATGCTCCAATCAAAAGACATAGAGTAACCGATTGGATAAGAAAACAAGATCCATATATCTGCTGTCTGCAAGAAACCCACCTTAGGAAAAGAGATGCACACAGATTGAGGGTGAAGGGATGGAACATGGTATTTCAGGCAAATGGAAATGAAAAAAAGCTGGGGTTGCAATACTTATATCTGACAAATTAGATCTCAAAGTGAAGGACATAACAAGAGATAAAGAATGCCACTTCATAATACTAAAGGGAACAATCCAACAAGAAGAAATAACTCTGGTAAACATATATGCACCCAATATAGGAGCACCTAAATACATAAAAAAACTCTTGGAGGATATTAAGGCAGAGATTGACAGCAATACAATCATAGTAGGAGACTTTAATACTCCACTGTCACTATTGGACAAATCCTCTAAACAAAAAATCAGCAAAGAAACATCAATCCTAAATGACTCACTAGACCAGATGGAATTAATTGACATCTTCAGAACATTTCACCCCAAAGCCACAGAATATACATTCTTCTCCAGTGCACATGGGTCATTTTCAAAGATAGATCATATGTTGGGTCATAAGAAAAGTCTCTTCAAATTCAAGAAGATAGAAATCATATCAAGCATTTTCTCGGACCACAGTGGCATACAACTGGAAATCAACTATAATAAAAACAATAGAAAGAAATCAAACACATGGAGACTAAACAGCATGATATTAAACAACAACTGGGTAACCAGAGAGATCAAGGAAGAAATCAAAAACATCATGGCAACAAATGACAATGACAACACAAAAATACAAAATTTATGGGACACAGTGAAAGCAGTCTTGAGAGGGAAGTTCATAGCCCTACAAGCCTACTGCAAAAAACAGGAAACAATGGTAATAAATCACCTAAACCTACAACTCAAAGAGCTAGAACTTGAGCAACAAGAAAAGCCCAGTGTACTCAGAAGTAAGGAAATAGTGAAGATCAGAGCGGAGATAAACAACTTGGAGACCAAAGAAACAATTCAAAAGATCAACAAAACAAAGAGCTGGTTCTTTGAAAGGATAAACAAGATTGATGGACCCCTAGCCAGGCTCACCAAGAAGCAAAGAGAGAAGACCCAAATAAACAAAATCAGAAATGAAACAGGAGAAATAACAACAGACCCTGTGGAAATACAAAGGATTGTTAACAAATACTATGAACAAGTCTATTCCAACAAATTGGACAACCTGCAAGAAATGGACATTTTCCTAGAAAAATATAACCTCCCAAAACTCAATGAGTAGGAAGCCAAACATCTCAATAGTCTAATAACTATGGAAGAAATTGAAGCTGTAATCAAAAAGCTTCCAGCAAATAAAAGCCCAGGTCCAGATGGCTACACAGGAGAGTTTTACCAAACATTCAAGGAAGAATTAAAACCTATCCTCCTCAGACTATTCAAAAACATTCAAGAAGAAGGAATACTACCAAACACCTTCTATGAAGCCAGCATCACCCTAATACCAAAACCATTAAAGGCAACACAATGAAAGAGAATTATAGGCCAATATCTCTCATGAACATAGATGCCAAAATCCTCAACAATTCTAGCAAACCGGATCCAGCAGTACATCAGAAAGATCATACACCATGACCAAGCAGGATTCATCCCAGGAATACAGGGATGGTTCAATATCCACAAATCAATAAATGTGATACATCACATAAACAAATTGAGAGATAAAAATCACATAGTCATATCAATTGATGCAGAAAAAGCATTTGACAAAATCCCACATCCTTTCTTGATAAAAACTCTCAGCAAAGTGTGAATAGAAGGATCATACCTCAACATCATAAAAGCCATATATGATAAACCCACAGCTAACATCATACTCAATGGGCAAAAACTAAAACCATTTCCCCTAAGAACAGGAAGAAGACAGGGATGCCCACTCTCACCTCTCCTGTTTGACATAGTACTGGAAGTATTAGCCATTGCAATTAGACAACAAGAAGAAATAAAAGGCATCCAAATTGGAAAAGAAGAAGTAAAGCTGTCCTTATTTGCAGATGACATGATATTGTACATAAAGAACCCAAAGGACTCCATTCCAAAATAATTGACTTAATTAATGAATTCGGCAATGTAGCAGGATGCAAAATTAATGCTAAGAAGTCTGTGGCATTTCTATACACTAACAGTGAAATTATAGAAAGAGAAACTAAAAAAGCAATCCCATTTACCATTGCACCAAAAAAATTAAGATACCTAGGAATAAACCTAACTAAAGAGGTAAAAGACCTTTATGCAGAAAACTACAGTACACTGAAAAAAGTGATAGAGGAAGATGTTAACAGATGGAAGAGCATACCATGCTCATGGATTGGGAGAATCAACATCATTAAAATGTCCATACTACTACCCAAAGCAATCTACAGATTCAATGCACTACCCATTAAAATACCAACGACATATTTCACAGACCTACAAAGAATTCTTCATAGATTCATCTGGAACAAAAAAAGACCATGAATATGTACAGCAATTCTGAGAAAGCAGAATAAAGTAGGTGGGATCTCAATACCAGACTTCAAGCTATACTACAAAGCAACTGTTCTCAAAACAGCCTGGTACTGGCACAAGAACAGACATATAGACCAATGGAATAGAATAGAGAACCCAGATATCCACCCAAACCACTATGCTCAACTAATATTTGACAAAGGAGGCATGAACATTCAATGGAACCAAGATAGCCTCTTCAATAAATGGTGTTGGGAAAATTGGACAGATACATGCAAAAAATTGAAACTGGACCACCAACTTACACCAAATACAAAAATAAACTCAAAATGGATACAGGACTTAAACTTTAGAAGGGAAACCATAAAAATACTAGAGGAATCCACAGGCAGCACAATCTCAGATATATGCCGAAAGAACTTCTTCACTGATACTGCTCCAAAGGCAATGGAAGCTAAAGAAAAAATAAACAAATGGGACTACATCAAAATAAAAAGCTTTTGCACAGCAAAAGAAACCATCAACAAAACAACAAGAAAGATCAATGCATGGGAGAACATATTTGCAAATGCTATCACTGATAAAGGTTTAATCTCCAAAATCTACAACCAACTTATACAACTTAATAAAAGGAAGATGAAGGATCCAATAAAAAAATGGGCAACGGACCTAAATAGAACCTTTTCAAAAGATGACAGAAGGAAAGCCAAGAGACACATGAAAACATATTCAAAGTCATTAATCATCCGAGAGATGCAAATCAAAACTACAATGCGATACCATCTTACACCTGTCAGAATGGCAATCATCAACAAATCAACAAACGACAAGTGTTGGCGAGGATGCGGAGAAAAAGGAACCCTTGTGCACTGTTGGTGGGAATGCAGACTGGTGCAGCCACTGTGGAGAACAGTATGGAGTTTCCTCAAAAAACTAAAAATGGATCTCCCATTTGACCCTGTAATCCCACTCTTAGGAATTTATCCTAAGAAATTACAAACACCAATCAGAAAGGATTTATGCACCCCTATGTTCATAGCAGCACAATTTACAATAGCCACAATTTGGAAACAGCCTAGGTGCCCGTCAGCAGATGAGTGGATCAGAAAACCGTGGTACATCTACACAATGGAATTCTGTGCTCCCATTAAAAAGAAGGAATTCTTATCATTTGCAGCAACCTGGTTGGAACTGGAGAGCCTTATGCTTAGTGAAATAAGCCAGTCAATGAAGGAGAAGCATCACATGATCGCACTCATTGGGGGATAATAAAGATCATTATAAACTGATGAACAAAAGGATAGATACAGAGACAGTAAAGCTTCAAACAGACTGTGAAATTACAGCAGGAAGATTAAAGTTAGGTGAGGTAGATAAAAGATCAATCAAAGGACTTGTATCTATGCATATAATCATAACCAATGAACATACACACTGGGTGGTTGGGGTATGCCTGGGAGGGAGGGGGGGCAATGGGGAGATATGTATAAAAAATTAATTAAAAAAATATTTCCTATAAAATGGTAGTTGTACCTGGAGACTATTAGATTCAGGCCTTTTAATTTAATTTAAAATTACAAAATGGTGTATTCCATCATTAAATCTTCATTTATTAGGTGGGCTACATTTAAGAAGAAAACTTTCTCCTTGTCTATTATTTGGGGCCCAATGCTTGTTTGAATAAAAAACTTAGGATAAATGTGAGATTTATTTTCTTGATTTACCACTGTTTAAAATAATGAGTTGGTTCCTTATTATCCTCCCAGTATGACCAATGTATATTTATTTTATTTAATAACATTATGAACTTCTGGAGTCCAAAATGTGCTTTAGGCCATAGAGGTACTATCCTTACTGATACTAAAAATGCTCTCTCTGGTCAATGGGAGTCTCTTCAATTTGGAGCCTAAGTCCTTTTGTCATGGCCCTAGTCTTCTTTGGTAATGTCTTTGCCCCCTTGTATAACAAAATGTGCCTAGCTCATCTCATGTATTTCCTGCCCTTTAGACCTGAAATTAGTTATTTTTATAAGAAGCTCTGGTTCTGTGTAGTGGTAAAATATATTCTAAAACCACAATATGGGCTCAAACAGACATTTCCAGTAATTTTTAAAAATTTCTATCCAGAAGGAGGTTGGAAAAAAAAAAGGAATTCTTTTACTGTTCTTTTTATACTGGTCTGAATTAATTGAAATTTCATCATGTATATTCATTCTTTTTATTTATGACATACAAATAATTCATAAATGTAGAGTTGAAAAAAGTTAAAGTATAAATTCCTTTACACCCTTCTAGGCCATTCCTCCTGCCAGAGATAACTGTAGTTATCAATTTGTTCTGAATCCTTCCAGACTTTATCTTAAACAATATTGCTACTTAAATAAGACTAGTGCTAAAAATCCAAGATGGTGGCATAGGTAAACACCTATACTGCTGCCTCGCACAACAATTTCAAAACTACAACTAAAAGACAGAACGGACATCATCCAGAACCACAGGAAAGCTGGCTGAGTGGAAGTTCTACAACTAGAGGGAAAGAGAGGGGCTCACAGAGACCCAGAGGAGCTGCAAAAAGCTGAGGTACGGAGACGCGCGCGCGCGAGGAGAGAGCGGGTGCCGGAGTACCTGGCTGGCTATCTCTGGTGGGAGGGAGACAGAGACTCTCAAAGGCATTGAACCCCTTGTCCTGCGACACTAAACCCCAGATCCAGCCGAGACTCATAAGGGGGGAGTTTGGACTGTGAAAAGGGAGAAGTGCACGGAAATTTAGGGGAGTTGCAAAGGATCGGAGGTCTGGTCGCGCACGGCACCACGTGGAGGACAGATTGCTGATTGTGCCGCTGGCTTTCGCGAGTGGGCGGGAGAGAGACCCTCCCAACTGTGGCACTTCTGACTCCACTAAGCCCCTGTTTTGGGTGAAACCCTGGAGACCTAGACTCCTGTGGTCCTGGTGCGCAGGGGAGCCAGAAAGGCAGCGGTTAGAGGCACTGCGGGTGCGTGCATGCACAAGGACCGCTCCAGCCATTACCCAGTCATGTGAGACTCAGGGGCCGTGGAGGGCGGGGCAGACTGGAAGGCAAGGCGGTCCCTTAAGCCCTGAGACTCCACCCATCCCAAGCTCAACAGAGGCTTCTTCGGTTTTGGGTCTGCTATCATAAGACTGAATCCAGCACAGAAGTTTCCCCGGCATAGTGAAAATGCCGAGACAAGGGAAGGGATTACAAGCAAAAGAAATGGAGGAAAAAAAACGACTGGATATAGAGTTCAAGACCACGCTTATAAGGTTTTGCAAGAATATGCTAGAAAAGATGGATAAATTTAGTGAGACCCAAGAGGAGATGAAAAATACACTGACTGAAATAAAAACTATTATACAGAGTCCTAACAGCAGACTAGAGAAAGGCAGGATCAAGTCCAAAATTTGAAATATAAAGAAGCAAAAAACATTCAACTGGAAAAGCAAGAAGAGAAAAGAATCCAAAAATGTGAAGATAATGTAAGGAGCCTCTGGGACAGCTTCAAGCGTACCAACATCAGAATTGTGGGGGTGCCAGAAGAAGAGAGAGAGCAAGATACTGAAAACCTATTTAAGGAAATAATGACTGAAAACTTCCCACATCTGGTAAAAGAAATAGACTTACAAGTCCAGGAAGCACACAGAACCCCAAATAAAAGGAATCCAAAGAGGACCACACCAAGACACATCATAATTAAAATACCAAGAGCAAAAGACAAAGAGAGGATATTAAAAGCAGCAAGAGAAAAACAGTTCATTACCTACAAGGGAGCACCCATACGACTGTCAGCTGATTTCTCAACAGAAACGATGCAGGCCAGACGGGAGTGGCAAGAAATATTCAACATGATGAACAGCAAGAACCTACAACCAAGAATAATCTATCCAGCAAAGCTATCATTCAGAATTGAAGGGCAGATAAAGACCTTCACAGAGAAGAAAAAGCTAAAGGAGTTCATCAACTCCAAACCAGTATTGTATGAAATGCTGAAAGGTACTCTTTTAGAAGAGGAAGAAGAAAAAGGTAAAAGACAAAAAATTATGAACAACAAATACACATCTATCAACAAGTGAATCTAAAAATTAAGTGAATTAAAAATCTGATCAACAGAATAAACTGGTGAATATAATAGAATCAGGAGCACAGAAAGGGAGTAGACTGATAATTCTCAGGAGGACAAAAATCATAAAGCATCAAACAGACTGTGAAATTACAGCAGAAAGATTAAAGTTAGGTGAGGTAAATAAGTGATCAATCAAAGGACTTGTATGCATGCTTATAAACATAACCAATGATCACAGACACTGGGGGGTCGGGGTATGCCTGGGAGGGAGGGGGGGCAATGGGGAGATATGTATAAAAAATTAATAAAAATTAATTTAAAAAAAAGAAAAAAAAGACTAGTGCTTTAAGGATTCTAGATTCTGTTTTAATTTATTCAAATTATTTGAAGAAACAGTAATCTGAGATAAAAACATAATGGGTAGAAATAGAAATCTTCACTGGGACCAATAACCAGTGCATTGGTATTACCAGCTGCAGGGGGTGCTGTTTCCATTGACACACCTTCATATTCGTAGCACACAACAAACCTGCCCACATACCAATAGGACAAGAAACAAAGAACATGAACACATAGAAAATATATGAAAAGATGCTCAAAACAAATGCAAAATAAAACTAACCAAGGTACTATTTTTCATCTTTCAGGCTGGCAAATATTGAAATGTTTGCTAACACACCCTCATTCAATGCTGGTAGAATAATTGTATTCCTGGAAGTTTGACAATATTCATTCAATTAGAAATATATTAGCACTTTCTAATTCAAAACACTTCTAGAAATTTAAAAATACATACAAATATACTTGAATGTTTAGGAAATTATATAAATGGTCTTCTTAACAAGGTCTGCACAGAAAAATTAAAAGATTCATCAACACATATGGGAAAAATCTTGTGTTTTGTCTTCATTAAACTCGAACTGAAATTTATTATTTCCTTTAATTATGAAAGTAGTCATAAAACCATAGTAATATCAGCCTTTGTTACCAATAAAAAACAGGTATTTTATGTCATATTACATTTATTGCAGATACACTGAAATATGATTTTATGTTTACTCATACTATTATAAGCACATCTCACTGACACCAGGGAGGTGTTACTGGACAGGACAGCCCCCTGAGCTAGTTGGGATAGGGTTGTCCCCAACCTTGATCCTTGTGTTCTCATATAAATGAATTTATATGAGAGACCTTGGCTGCACTGTGAAAAACCAATTTATTAAAGCAATTAAAGCATTGAACTTTATTGAAAAAGCAAAGCAAAGCAAGCAAATATAGCTTGGAGCACAGATGGGCTTTCCCAGCTAATCCGGAAAAGTGAGTGTCTGGAGTAAATTTAAGGATTAATATACCCTGCTCCTGTCTATAGATTTCAAAAGATCCTTTTGCTGAGTATCTTGGTACAAATTAAGTCTCAACGTTTTCTTGTTGTGGTCTTCCCAGAATCCTGCAAATTTATCTTGCTGAGTTCCTGAGACTTCTGGCTTCTCTGCTTAGTGAATAAAAGTGACCTATTTTCCTTTCTTCTTTCCTCTCCCTTTCTGCATTCTCTCTTTAAGGAGGTCTTTATTTGCTCTCCAGGTGTCCTTGGCTAGGGGAGATATTCGTTTGTTATTTGCAGGCCAGCTGCAAATTACTCACACTGTTTGGCCCTGGCCTAAGTTTCCTGTCTCAATTTCCTCTATTCTGCCTGCCTGGAATCCTGTAAAAATACTATGAAATTGCAGTAGTTATGAGGCTCACTTTTAGATCTTGTCATTTAATTCATTAATAAATAAGCACATATATTTTAAAATAAAAATATTTTTGGTAACTCTATTTTAGTATAATTGCTTTTTTTTTCAACCCTAAGAATTTTACTTTATACACCTGAAAGCATCATGGTGAAAAGAAATTTATAGGCTTTACTTGACTTCTAAAGAGGCACATGATACAAAATAAGTTAAGACTATGGTAATTCACAGCATCATGTATATAAAACAGCAAATTATTGGAAGCAGCCAAAAGTGTGGACTAGCTAAAAATATCTGTACATTGCTACAGTGGAATACTCTACATTTGCCAAAAAATGAATCAAATGTAATTAAATGAAACAGATCCCAGACGTTGTAAAGATAATAAAGCAGCATATGGAAGAATCTATGCAGTATTAAAAAATGAAGAGGGAGACTATACAATCAAATGTCTATCTGCTTTCTTGTGTGTAATACCTCTGGAAAATAAACAAGCTACTGGTAATATTGGTGACTGACAAGGAGGACAAAAGGGGAGGATGTGATTGGTGTCTGGAGTGTCAGAGAAACTTTTTTCCAATAAACCTCCCAGTACATTTAAAATGGTGAACCTTGTGAATGTATGATCTATTAAAAATTAAATTTAAAAAATCTAGTATTTAGAAACTTCTTACTAGAATCTGTCAAAGGCATTAATATACAGCCCAGGGCAACATTTCAACTCCAGTCCCCACCTTGATTTTGCAACAGCAGCCTGCCTGCAGAAAGCCCTGGGGTTCTATCGTTTTAGCCGCCTACTCATTCCCAGCCCCAAGTAAAAAGTTCCTAAGACTTCCTTGGCTCTTGTCTTTCCTTACACCTGTACCATTGTTGCTTCCAGAAGTAAAATTTAGCCTGTGCCAATCCAAAGTAAACACACTCCACTCTTAACTATGTTTTTCTTACATCACAGATGCTCATAAAGCAAGATGGCTTTGGCGGAATTATTTTCAAAGGGCAGCGAAGGGAAGAATGTGGATATTCATAGGTTAAGCATTTTTTTGTCTGCAATAGTATTTGTTCATGTTTTCATAATGTATTTAGTTTAAAATTAAGCCTTACTTATAGAATGGGGCAGATTTTTATTTTTATTTTTTAAAATATATTTTATTGATTTTTCACAGAGAGGAAGGGAGAGGGATAGAAAGTCAGAAACATCGATGAGAGAGAGACATCGATCAGCCGCCTCCTGCACACCCCCCACTGGAGATGTGCCCGCAAGCAGGGTACATAACCCCAACTGGAATTGAACCTGGGACCTTTCAGTCCGCAGGCCGATGCTCTATCCACTGAGCCAATCCAGTCTTGGCTAGAATGGGGCAGATTTTTAATTTTGTTATTTACAAGTGAGAGAACATATATATTATGGGATTAGATTACTAAAATATTTCTTCTTCCCCAAACTCCTCTCATGAATTTCCTATTGTTTTCAAAATGAAATCAAATTTTAGTACAACCCATTGATGACCATGCTTGCCCAGAATATTTTTGGCAATACAGTGTATATTTATATTACCAAAGTAAAATGTTTTGAAGAAAACATTAATATGGAGAGCTGGGTGCAGTGCTAGCATGAGTAAAGACTGCAAAATTAGGTAAGTCAGAAAAACAATTGTAAGTGTATATAAATATTTGTTTGAATCTTTATTATAACAAATAGTACTTCTTCTTGAGACTTGGAACAGCAGAGGGAAGCCTACTTTACTTTTCAGAAAATATTTTATTTAAAAACAGATTTGAGGTTCTTTGTATAATAAACAAAACTCGAACAGGCTTTTGTCACAAGAACTCTACCAGATTTTTTTTAAATGTTGTAACATTATTTTTATGGTGTACTCTGGGAAAATATTTGAGGTCTCAACAGAAACCTTCAGCTTGTTTTTGAGTTAGGAATGTTTTCTTTGGAGTCATGAACAGGATTAAAAAAAAAAAAAAAGGGACAGCTGCCAAGACCCCGCACTTTGAGCTTTTTCATGCTACAAAGCAAAATAGTGGCTGGAACTGTGGGGCGCTTCAGGGCTGCTGGTGGGTTAGTGGTGGGGAGAATTTGGGAAGATGAAGATAAAACTCTGTGACTTCTGAAGACTCGTGTAACAAGGTGAGTTGTAAAGAAAGGAATAACTTATTTTCAGATTCCTTTTCCACCCATAACACTCAGTACAAAAATTTCCCTGGATTGGGTTCCCCAGAGGAGAGCGTGGAGATTAGGGTTTTGGAGTAGAAGCCACACAAACTACCTAATCTCGGAAGAAGGTTGGTTTCCCTGTGGCTCTGCAACTGACACTGGGGTATGTGCACTGACCCCAGGCAGATTTCTGGAAGGCTCTAGGGCTTGGGCTCCCTCTCATGGAAGTGCCTAAGGGGATTGATTACACAATGCCTATTAGAAGCTCCACACTTGCCTCCAAGTTCACAGGAGTCTGAGGAGGTTTTGTGTGTGGTAGAACAGTGCATCACCATGAAAGGCATCTCTGGTCTTCCTAGTACAGCTGCCTGACCAGTGCTCTGGGAAACTGCTGAGTCACAGCAGAAGGAGTAGCTGATAGGACTCTGCCAGCCATGGCATTGCAAATACCAGGATATCCTTGAATGAATCCCTGGAGGATAAGAGAGAACACACCAAACATGATTGAGGTTGAATTTTCTGTCAGTCATATGGGTGAAAGTGCAGAGCCAATAAAGCAAATTTCTCTGATTTAGAGAAATGTAGCATTTAAACATCAGAAAATGGCAGTGGCATTATTACTTGCTACACTGCAAGTATTTCTATATAGTTAGGTATAAAACTAATTTTGCATGTACTAGCACTTTTCCCATGCAAGTGAGACTGCCTGGGACCAACTTGCCTCTCCACCTTTCTTTATAATACTTTCCCCATTAGTCTTCTTTTATTTATTGGCTTCATTCATTTATTCATTGAATTAATTCTATAGAAAAATCTTGAGGGCCTAATATTTGCCTGTAACTCAAAGATATAATTCCAATCTCAAGAGGTACATAGTGGAGCAAGGATGGGGAACATCTGGCCTGAGAGCCCTGTAAGACCTGCCAAATCATTTGGTCTGGCCCTGCCAAGGCAATGGGCAGAAGGGAGGGGAGAAGGGTTATTAATGAAATATTTAACCAAATATAGTAGGCTGATATTTTTTTGGTAATTCTCACCCAAGGATATTTTTCCATTGATTTTTTGAAACATTTTTTTCTTTATTTATTGATTAAAGTATTACATATGTGTCCTTATCCCTTCATTGCCCTCCACCCCCCAACCCACTCATGGCCTCAACCCCTAACTATCTGTGTCTATTGGTTATGCTTATATGCATGAATACAAGTCCTTTGGTTGATCTCTCCCCCTTTGCCCACCCATCCCTATCATCCTTCTGAAGTTTGAGCATCTGATCAATGCTTCTCTATCTCTGGATGTGTTTTTGTTTATCAGTACATGTTGTTCACATATTCTACACATGAGTGAAATAATGTGATATTTATCTTTCTCTGACTGACTTATTTCCCTTAGCACAATGCTCTCCAGGACCATCCATGCTGTTGCAAAAGGTAGGAGTTCCTTCCTTTTTTATAGCAGCATAGTATTCCATTGTATAGATGTACCACAATTTTCTAATCCAGTCATCTGTTAATGGGCACATAGGCTGTTTCCAAATCTTAGCTAATGAAAATTGTGCTGCTATGAACACAGAAATGCATATATCCTCCCTGATTGGTATTTCTGATTTCTTGGGATATATTCCTAGAAGTGGGATCACTGGACTAAATGGAAGTTCCCTTTCTAGTTTTTGAGGAAAAGCCATACTGTTCTCCACAGTGGCAGCACCAGTGTTCATTCCTGACAGCAGTGCACAAGGGTTCCTTTTCCTCCACATTCTCACTAGCATTGGTTTGTGGATTTGTTGATGTTGTCCATTCTGACACATGTGTGATGGTACCTCATTGTCATTTTGCATTTCTCAGATGATTAGTGACTTGGAGCAGGTTTTCATATGTCTCTTGGCCTTTCTTGGTCTGCTTTTGAAAAGTAACTATTTTTTTTTAATTTTTATTAATGTATTACATATATTCATATCTTCACATTGCCCTCCCCCAATCCCATGCATACCCTAACACTGCAGTATCTTATGATCATTGATTATGCTTATATGCATGCATACAAGTCCTTTGATTGATTTCTTATTTACCTCTCCCTAACCTTCCCACTGTAATTTGACAATCTATTTGATGCTTTACTATCTCTGTATCTATCTTTTTGTTCATCAGTTTATAATGTTCTTTATTATCCATAAATGACTGAGATCATGTGGTATTTTTCTTTCATTGACTGGCTTATTTCACTTAGCATCGTGCTCTCCAGTTCCATCCAGGTTGCTGCAAATGATAAATATTCCTTCTTTTTTATAGCAGCATAGTATTCCATTGTGTAGATGTACCACAGTTTTCTGATACAGTCATCAACTGATGGGCACCTAGGCTGTTTCCAAATGTAGCTATTGTAAATTGTGCTGCTATGAACATAGGGGTGCATAAATCGTTTCTGATTGGTGTTCCTAGTTTCTTAGGACATATTCCTAAGAGTGGGATTGCTGGGTCAAATGGGAGTTCCATTTTTAGTTTTGGAAAAAACTCCATACTGTTCTTTACAGTGGCTGTACCAGTCTGCATTGCCACCAGCAATACACAACGGTCCCTTTTTCTCCACATACTTGCCAACACTTGTCATTTATTGATTTCTTGATGATAGCCATTCTGATAGGTGTGAGATAGTATCACATTATCGTTTTGATTTGCATCTCTCAGATAATTAGTGACTTTGAGCATGTTCTCATGTGTCTCTTGACCTTCCTTTTGTCTTCTTCAAAAAGATTCTATAAAGCTCCATTGCCCATTTTTTTATTGGATCATTTATCTTCCTCTTATTAAGTTGTATAAGTTGGCTGTAGATGTTGGAGATTAAACCTTTGACAGTGATAACATTTGCAAATATGTTCTCCTATCCAGTGGGCTTTCTTGTTCTTTTGTTGATGGTTTATTTTTGCTTTGAAAAAGGTTTTTATTTTTATGTAGTCACATTTGTGTATCTTTTCTTTAGCTTCCGTTGCCCTTGGAGCAGTATCAGTGAAGAAGTTCTTTCGGCATATGTCTGAGATTGTGCTGCCTGTGGATTCCTCTAGTATGGTTTCCATCTTATGTTAAATTCTGTATCCATTTGGAGTTTATTTTTGTGTATGGTGTAAGTTGGTCGTCTAGTTTATTTTTTTGCATGTATCTGTCCAATTTTCCCAAGACCATTTATTGAAGAGACTGTCTTGACTTCATTGTATGTTCATGCCTCCTTTGTCAAATACTAATTGAGCATAGGAGTTTGGGTCGATATCTGGATTCTCTATTCTATTCCATTGGTCTATGTGGCTGTTCTTGTTCCAGTACCAGACTGTTTTCAGATCGGTGGCTTTGTAATACAGCTTAAAATCTGGTATTGAGATCCCACCTACTTTATTCTTCTTTCTCAGGATTTCTGTGGATATTTGGGTTTGTTTTTTTTTTCCATATGAATCTTTGGAGAGTTCTTTCTAGGTCTGTGAAATATGCCATTGGTATTTTAATGGGGAGTGCATTCAATCTAAAGATTGCTTTGGGCATATGGACATTTTAATGATGTTGATTCTCCCAATCAATGAGCATGGTATCCTCTTCCATCTGTTTATATCTTCCTCTATCTCTTTTTTCAGTGTCCTGTAGTTCTCTGCATATATGTCTTTTACCTCCTTAGTAAGGTTTATTCCTAGGTATCTTAATTTTTTTGGTGCGATGGTAAATGGGATTGCTTTTTAAATCTCTCCTTCAGTAAATTCACTTTGGTGTATAGAAATGCCATAGATTTCTTGGCATTAATTTTGTATCCTGCTACATTGCCAAATTCACTTATTAAGTCTATTAGTTTTTTGATGGAGTCTTTGGGTTTTTTATGTACAGTATCATGTCATCGGCAAATAAGGACAGCTTTACTCCTTTTCCAATTTGGATGCCTTTTATTTATTTATTTATTTATTTATTTATTGTTTGTGTCTAATTGCAATGGCTAATACTTCCAGGAGTGGTGAGAGTGGGCATCCTTGTCTTGTTCCTGTTCTTAGGGGAAATGGTTTTAGTTTTTTCCCATTGAGTATGATGTTAGCTGTGGGTTTATCATATATGGCTTTTATGATGTTGAGGTATGATCCTTCTATTCCCACCTTGCTAAGAGTTTATCAAGAAAGGGTGTTGGATTTTGTCAAATGCTTTTTCTGCATCAATTGATGTGACTATGTGATTTTTATCTCTCAATTTGTTTATGTAATGTATCTTGTTTATTTTCCTGGGATAAATCCTACTTGGTAATGGTGTATGATCTTTCTGATGTACTGCTGGATCTGATTTGCTAGAATTTTCTTGAGGATTTTGGCATCTATGTTCATGAGGGATATTAGCCTGTAATTTTCTTTCATTGTGTTGTCTTTGTTTCTTTTTGGTATTAGGGTGATGCTGGCTTCATAGAAGGAACTTGGATAGTGCCTTCCTGACTATCCTCTGAAATAGTCTGAGAAAGATAGGTTTTCATTCTTCCTTGAATGTTTAGTAAAACTCTCCTGTGTAGCCATCTGGTCCCGGGCTTTTGTTTACTGGAAGATTTTGATGACTGCTCCAATTTCTTCCACAGTTATTGGCCTATTGAGATGTTTAGATTCTTCCTGATTGAGTTTTGGATGGTTATCTTTTTCTAGGAATATGTCCATTTCTTCCACGTTGTCCAGTTTTTTTGGAATAGAGTTGTTCAAAGTATTCTTTAACAATCCTTTGTATTTCGGTGGAGTCTGTTGTTATTTCTCCTCTTCCATTTCTGATTTTGTTTATTCAGGTTTTCTCACTTTGCTTCTTGGTGAGCCTGGCCAGAGGTCCATCAATCTTGTTTATCCTTTCAAAGAACCAGTTCTTGATTTTGTTGATCTTTTGAATTGTTTCTTTGGTCTCTATGTTTTTTATCTTTGCTGTGATCTTTACTATTTTCTTCCCCCTGCTTACATTGGGCTTTTCTTGTTGCTCTCTTTCTAGCTCTTTGAGTTTTAGGGTTAGGTAATTTATTACCATTGTTTCTTCCTTTTTTGAAGTAGACCTGTAGAGCTATGAAGTTTCCTTTAAAGACTGCTTTCACTGTGTCCCATAGATTTTAAATTGTGCTATCATTTTCATTTGTTGCCATGATGTTTTTTATTTCTTCCTTGATCTCTCTGGTTACCCAGTCGTTGTTTAATAGCATGCTGTTTAGTCTCCAGATGTTTGATTTCTTCCGATTGTTTTTATTGTAGTTGATTTCCAATTTTATGCCACTGTGATCTGAGAAGATGCTTGATATAATTTCTATCTTCTTGAATTTGAAGAGACTTTTCCTATGACCCAACATATGGTCTATCTTTGAAAAGGACCCATGTGCACTTTGGAAGAATGTATATTCTGTGGCTTTGGGGTGAAATGTTTTGGAGATGTCTGTTAATTCCATCTGGTCTAGTGAGTCATTTAAGATTGATGTTTCTTTTCTGATTTTTTGTTTAGAGGATTTGTCCAGTGGTGACTGTGGGGTATTAAAGTCTCCTACTATGATTGTATTGCTGTCAATCTCTCCCTTGATATCCTCCAGGAGTTTTTTTTTTTTTTTATGTATTTAGGTGCTCCTGTATTGGGTGTGTATAAATTTACCAGAGTTATTTCTTCTTGTTGGATTGCTCCCTTTAGTATTATGAAGCCACCTTCTTTATCTCTTGTTATGTCCTACACTTTGAAATCTAATCTGTCAGATATAAGTATTGCAACCCCAGCTTTTTTTTTTTTCATTTCCATTTGCCTGTAAAACCGATTTCCATCCCTTCACTCTCAGTCTGTGTGCATCTTTTTTTCTGAAGTGGGTTTCTTGTAGACAGCAGATATGTGGGTCATATTTTCTTATCCAATCCATTTCCCTATGTCTTTTGTTTGGAACATTTAATCCATTTACATTTAAAGATATTATAGGTACTTATTTGTTGCCATTATTATTCTTTTTTTAATATATATTTTTATTGATTTTTTACAGAGAGAAAGTGAGAGGGATAGAGAGTTAGAAACATTGATGAGAGATAGACATTGACCAGTCACCTCCTGCATGCCCCCGACTGGGGATGTGCCCCCAACCAAGACACATGCCTCCAACTGGAATCGAACCTGGAACCTTTCAGTCCGCAGGCTAATGCCCTATCCACTGAGCCAAACCATTTTAAGCAACCATTTTTATTCATTATTCCTTTGTTCCTTCTTTGCTTCATATTAGTTTTTTGTTTGTTTGTTTTTGTTGTTGTTGTTGTTATTTTTTACATCAAGACCCTTTAACATTTCTTGCATTGCTGGTTTGGTGGTAATAAATTCCCTTAATACTTTTTTGTCTGTGAAGCTCCTGATTTTACCTTCAATTTTGATTGAAAGCCTTGATGGGTACAGTATTCTTGGATTCAGACCCTTCCTTTGCATGACTTTGTATATTTCATTCCATTCTCTTCTGGCCTGATTAGTTTCTGTTGAGGAGTCAGTTGCTAGTTTGATGGGGATTCCTTTGTAGATAACTTCCTGTCTCTCTATGGCCACTTTTAAAATTCTTACTATGTCTTTGGTGTTTGCCAATTTAATTATAATGTGCCTTGGTGTTGGCCTTTTGGGATTCATTTTGCTTGGGACTCTGTGAGCTTCTTGGATTTGTGTGGGTTTTTTCTTTCCTATAGCAGGGAAGTTTTCTTTAATCATTTCTTCAAACAGGTTTTCTATTCCTTGCTAGGTTTTCGCTCTTTCTGGAACCCCTATGATACAAATGTTGTTTTGTTTCATGTTATCTCAAAGTTCCCTTAGGCTCTCCTCTTGTTTTTTACTTTTTCTAGATGCTGTTGAACTTGGGTATTTTTTCCTACCTTGTCTTCTAGCTCACTGATGCAGTCCTCTGCTTCTTCTAGTCTACTTTTGATCCTTTCTATTGAGTTCTTTACAACAGCAATATCATTTTTCATTTCTTTTTGATTATTCTTCATTTCCTCTTGGTTATTCTTCATTTGCTCTTGGTTCTGACTCATATTGTCAAATTTGTCTTCCATTCTTTTCAGCCACCTTATGACTATTTCTCTGAATTCTTTCTCTGGGAGGTTACTTGCCTCCATTTTATTTACTTCCTTTTCTGGTGATGTCTGCTTTTTTTAATATGTAGGCTGTTTATTTGTCTGGTTATGTAGTTCTCTCTCCTACATTGATTTAAAGGCAAAAAATACTACACAACCAGGTATAACACACAGGCACTGAACAGAAATGTATTCATGATGTTAATAACCACAATTAAGGTGACCATTAGTGAGAGACAAATTAAGGGAAAGTAGAAAATGAAAAAGAGAGAAAAGAGGAAAAAAGAAAAGAAAAGAAAGAAGTGCTGAAATGAAATTGGGCAAAGGCAGAAAAAAGAGGGGGAAAAGAAGAAGAAGAAAAAAGTAAAATAGGAAAGAAAGAAAATACGGGAGAAAAGGGGAACAAATTATATGTGAGGAGAAAACTCCAATAGAACAGACACTAATCCCAACAAATTCTGGCAACACATATCTAGAGGTTCATACAAACTACAAATAACAACTAATATCAAGAGAAGTGTGTGAAAACAGACATTAAAAACAACAACAAATTAAACAAGAAGCAAAATAAAACAAGTTGATTAAGCAAAAACAATCTCACAAAAACGTATAAAAAATCGATATAATCAACGTTCAAGCAAACAATAACAAAAGGACATAAAGAAAAATAATTTTTTGAATATTGAAGACAGAAAAGAGAGAGGTTTGGATAGACTTGGAATAAGGGATTGGAAATTAGATATATAAGGGGAGGTAAAATTTTAACTGGGTAAAAAGAAAGAATAGGGAAAATCTAAAGTAGGAAAAGGGTAAGAGAAACAAGACAACAAAATGGGAAAAGTTAGGAAGAGAGTGTTTGCATAAAGGTAGAGTTGAGATTGAGTAAAATGATACTAAGGGAAAGATGAAAATAGAATATAGAACTCTAATACCAAAGTAAAATAAAGAGAAAATAAAATGACATTTCTTTTTTACAAAAAAGTAAAATAGTAGTAGTAATAATACTGGTTGAAAATAAAAATGTAATAATTAATAAGGTGAAATCAATTGAAGAAAAAATAAAAAAAATAGTTTTTTAATTAAATGATGAAAAAATAAAAAATTAAAAAAATACAATGTGTAGTAGTGGAGGTCATTCACTTTCTCTATTGTTCTGTTTGGCATGCCTCTTTCCCAGGCAGACAGTTTTGCATTTTCCTGTGTTCCACTGCTGCTCAGTGTTGTAAGCCAGTCCTCGTTTTTAAGCAGGAGGTGTGTCTTAATCTCTTTATTCCTTTGTGATTATGCAAGAGTCAATTTGTGAGTCATCCCCTGGGTCAGTGGTTCTCAACCTTCCTAAGGCCGTGACCCTTGCATATAGTTCCTCATGTGGTGGTGACCCCCAACCATGAAATTTTGCTACTGTTATGCATCGTGATGTAAATATCTGCATTTTCCGATGGTCTTAGGCAACCCCTTGAAAGGGTCGTTCATCCCCCAAAGGGTTTGCGACCCACAGGTTGAGAGCCGCTGCCTGGGTGGTAGTGTTTCAAAATTGACCTCTGAGACTACAGGTCGTCTCTAGTCTGTGCTTAGATCCTGCTTTCTCTGTGGCACTCAATACCCATTGTGGGAGTGGGTTGCCCCAAAGCTGGTTCTCTGATCCCCAGGTTCCAGAAAAACAACTTTCCTCTGCAGTCTCTAAGGATGTCTCCAATTGGTGACCCTATGTATTGAGCTTAGCAATCAGAAGCAAGGATCTGAACAGGAAAGAGTGCAGTCTGTGCATTCCCCCATCCCTGCTCTTGTTTGAGCAGCAAGCACATTTTAATAACTCCCAGGCTGTCCTTCTGCCTCAGATCAAAATTGGTTGCTTTCTAGAACTTTCTTCTGTTAACAGCTCTGAGGTCCCCCTTCCACATTCAGGGATCATGTTCTGCCCAACATCCACGGATTTCTCTAGGTGCAGTTTTCCCCTGGTCCATTTCCCACAGTGTGCATGTCTCTCTGTTCTGTGGGACCAGAGACCTCACCATATCCCAGGCAATATCTGACCTTTCCATGTGGCGTGTGGAGCTCCTCTGAATGTGAGTGTTTGTGCCAATTAGGGAGCAGTGTTTTAGGTCCTGCAGCTGTTCGGTGGGTGCCTCAGCTCTAACTTTTCAGGCTGTTGGGTGTGTGCTGCAGCTGTAACTTTTCAGGCTGCCTTAAAGATCCACTTTTCCCTTCAAGATGGTGCAGTCTCTGCGCTTGTGCTGGTGGCTCCGGGAGAAAAAAACCTGTGGCAGTGGGACTGCCTGGTCAGGTGATCCCCATCCAGCAGTCCCCCACATTCTCTTGGAGGATAACTGTCTCTTAATTCACTAACAAATACTTCCAATATGACCCTCAGCTCTTCTCTCTGTATGCTCTGCGACAAGGCTCCAGACATGTCCATCTATTCTGCAGCCTTTTTTTCTCTCACCAAAAGTATCTATTTTGGTTCCTTGACGATTTTTTTTTTTGGGGGGGGTATCTTTTTTTTTTTTGTTAAGTTGTATGAGTTCCCTGTAAATATTGGAGATAAAATGCTTATCGACATAACATGGGCAAATATGTTCTCCCATGCAGTGGGGTTTTTTATTATTTTGTTGAAGGTATCTATAACTATGCAAAAGCTTTTTATTTTGGAGAAACCAAGATGGCGGCATAAGTGAACACCTACACTGCTGCCTCGCACAACAATTTCAAAACTACAACTAAAAGACAGAATGGACATCATCCAGAACCACAGGAAAGCTGGCTGAGTGGAAATTCTACAACTAGAAGGAAAGAGAGGGGCTCACAGAGACCCAGAGGAGCTGCAAAAAGCTGAGGTACTGAGACGCCGGCACGCTGAGAGAGCGGGCACCAGAGGACCTGGCTGGCTTTCTCTGGCGGGAGGGAAACGGAGACTCTCAACAGCATTGAACCCCTTATCTTACGACACTAAACCCCAGATCCAGCCGAAACTCATACGGGGGAGTTTGGACTGTGAAAAGGGAGAGGTGCACGGAAATTTAGGGGAGTCGGAGAAGATCAGGTCCGGTCTCGCACGCAGGACAGATTGCTGATTGTGCTGCAGGCTTTAGCGAGTGGGCGGGAGACAGACCCTCCCAACTGTGCCACTTCTGAGTCCACTGAGCCCCTGTTTCGGGCGAAACCTGGGGACCTAGACTCGTGTGGTCCTAGTGCGCAGGGGAGATGGAAAGGCAGCGGTTAGAGGCACTGTGGGTGCGCGCGCACGCACAGGGACTGCTCCTGCCATTACCCAGTCACGTGAGACTCGGGGGCCGTGGAGGGCAGGGCCGACTGGAAGGCAAGGCGGTCCCTTAAGCCCTGAGACTCCACCCCTCCCAAGCTCAGCAGAAGCTTCTGCGGCTTTGCATCTGCTATCATAGGGCTGAATCCAACACAGAAGTTTCCCTGGCATGGTGAGGATGCCGAGACAGGGGAGGGGATCACAAACAAAAGAAATGGAGGAAAAAAAAAAAAGACTGGATATAGAGTTCAAAACTACGCTTATGGGGTTTTTCAAGAATATGTTAGTAAAGATGGATAATTTAGCAAGACCCAAGAGGAGATGAAAAAGGATATACTAGAGATGCAGGGGAGCCAACTAGGGATGGAAAAGGTCCAACTGGAGATGATAGAGGACCAAATAGAAATTAGACATACACTGACTGAAATAGGGGATATTGTACAGAGTCCTGGCAGCGGACTGGAGAAAGGCAAGAATCAAGTAAAAAATTTGAAATATAAAGAGGCAGACAACATTCAACTGGAAAGGCAAGAAGAGAGGAGAATCCAAAGGTGTGAACATAATGTGGAGAGACTCTGGGACAGTTTCGAGCGTGCCAACATCAGAATTGCGGGGGTGTCAGAAGAAGAGAGAGAGCAAGATACTGAAAACCTATTTAAAGAAATAATGACTGAGGGGGACCGGGATCCGGGGAAGGAGCCGCCCGCGTCCCCAGAACGGAGGCAGGCTCACCTGCGAGGTCGAGGCCCCGGGGCTTGGGGGGACGTGCTCCGCAGCACAGGGCGCCGGCTGGGCCCCACAATGGGGAAACACAGGCATGGAACGCAGACTAACGGAGCTCCGCTCGGCGCCCCGCCTTCCCCCTCCCAGTGCTGGACTGAGTCCCCGATGCTGGCGACACCCACGGTGGAGAAGGACGGGGCTGGGGCGCTGGGGGGCTGGGGTGCTGGGGCCAGACTGCAGGCGCTGAGACCCTCGCGCTGAGGCTGAGGCTGAGACCCTCGTGCTCAGGGTGGGACAGAGACCCTCACGCTGAGGCTGAGACCCTCGTGCTGAGGCTGAGACCCTGGTGCTGAGGCTCAAGCCCTCGTGCTGAGGCTGGGGCTGAGGCTGAGACCCTAGCGCCGAGGATGAGGCTGAGGCTGGGTCCCTCGCGCTGAGGCTGAGGCTGGGTCCCTCGCGCTGAGGCTGCAGGCGCTGAGACCCTCGTGCTGAGGCTGAGGCTGAGACCCTCGTGCTGAGGCTGAGGCTGAGAACCTCGTGCTGAGGCTGAGGCTGGGGCCCTCGTGCTGAGGCTGAGGATGGGACCCTCGCGCTGAGGCTCAGGCTGGGACCCTCACGCTGGGGCTGGGGCTGGGACCCTCGTGCTGGGGCTGAGGCGGGGACCCTCGCGCTGAGGATGAGGCTGGGATCCTCGTGCTGAGGCTGAGGCGCTGAGACCCTCGCGCTGAGGCTGAGGCTGGGGCAGGGACCCTCGCGCTGAGGCTGAGGCTGAGGCTGAGACCCTCGCGCTGAGGCTGAGGCTGGGACCCTCGTGCTGAGGCTGGGGCAGAGACCCTCACGCTGAGGCTGGGACCTTCGTGCTGAGGCTGAGGCTGAGACCCTCGCGCTGAGGCTGAGGCTGGAGCTGAGGCCGGGAACCTCACGCTGAGGCTGAGGCTGAGACCCTCGTGCTGAGGCTGAGGCTGGGGCTGAGGCTGAGACCCTCGTGCTGAGCCTGAGGCTGAGACGCTCGTGCTGAGCCTGAGGCTGGAGCTGAGGCCGGGACCCTCACCCTGAGGCTGAGGTGCTGAGACCCTCGTGCTGACGCTGAGGATGGGACCCTCGCGCTGAGGCTCAGGCTGGGACCCTCGCGCTAGGGCTGGGGCTGGGACCCTCGTGCTGGGGCTGAAGCGGGGACCCTCGTGGGGAGGCTGAGGCTGGGACCCTCGCGCTGGGGCTGGGGATGGGACCCTCGCGCTGAGGCTGAGGCTGAGAC